>CM051235.1:318957187-319667450 GCA_027917425.1 Gastrophryne carolinensis
CTTATCAGCAGATTTGGGCTTGGTGCCCCAATACTGAGTGGGACGGCCACGGCCCCTCCCCCGAGTCCAACCTGCACCTCTGGTAGCGGGAAAGGAAGCCCCCCTACCCGCTCTGAATCCCCGAAAGGAAGGTCTACCAGAACTTACACCCCGAAAGGGACGACGAGGCTTCTTACGTTGCGGCATTTTACCACCTTTGGCAACTGAATCAATTTTATCACCAAACAGCCGCAAGCCCAAAAAGGGGAGAGCTGTGAGCACCTTTTTAGAAGCTGCGTCCGCCGACCACTGGCGCAGCCATACTGCCCGACGAATAGCCACCAGCATTGCAGCTGTCTTGCTACTCATAGCCAGCGCATAGTCCTGAGCGGACAGAACATAGGAAACAAAAGACTCTCACTGCCTGAGAGCAATAAGCTCCTTGCAAGTGGGATCAAGATCCACACACAGACCCTGAATTACAGATCTAACCGCCAATAGAAGAAGCGCTGAAGCACACACCGGGCGCATCGCTGACCCGGCGTAACTAAAACCATGGCGAGCGTACTGGTCAATACGACGATCCTCACCATCCTTAAGGGCAGTAGTCTCAGCAGACTGCACCATAGCCGTGCTGGAGAGCCCTAGTACAGGGGTATCGACATCAGGAGAAACCGACCAAAGCTTCACCAATTCTGGCGGAAAGGGATAACGTTTCTCCCAACTGGAAGGAATTCCAGTTAACCGTGTGGGATGTTCCCATTCCTTGAGCACAATTTTCTCAAAGTGGTGTTGTCTGGGAAAAACCAAAGGCGGCTGAGGGACATTAAACAACTGACCCTTAGGCAGGGTGACGGCCTCAGGTGGATCTAAATTCAAAATTTCAAACATTTGAGCCAGAATGGAGGGGGTGTCACGAGAACCCCCCGCAGACAAATCGCCAATAGCATCAACCTCCAGCTAATCTGCAGGCTCATCTGACTCCACCAAAAATTCTCCCTCCTCGTCCAGGGAGCAATCGGACCAAACCACAGGCTCACATACATCATCCTGTGAAGCCGGAGGTACAGGAGTCAGGTGCTTCCGTTTCGCAGTGGCCTTTAACCCTGCTTTAATGGAAACTATTTTCTCGAGGTTGGCCAACCGTGCCGCCACCTCGGATTGCGAATCCCCACTCTTGACAATGTCACGCGGGGTCCGGAACAGGGAGGGAGGGGTAGGGGATGATGGAAGTTGCGAAGGGCCAGCAGCCGGAGCAACGGACTGACGTGCAATACTCTGCTTTGCACAAGGAATGCATACAAAATCATCATCAGCTGGGAGCGGAGTCCCACAGCCTCCACACACCCTAGATGGCCCAGAAGAACCATTTCCGGTAATATCGGAAGCCTCCATATGGTGATTTATGGTATTCCCAAAAATTTTGGGTTTAAGGCATAAGCCACCCGGGATGCCCCCTTATGTTAATGTCCCGGGAGGGAGGATTTAATTAATAATAAAGGTCCGCTAAAAAAAATAGTATATAAATATCCCTTTTTTTTTGTTTTTTGTTTTTTAATATATATACAAGTATATCAATATAAATATGTCCCAATTTGGAAAAAGAGACTAGCCAGGCAAAATAGAACCGGGAGGCCACTGTAATGAGGGAATCCCAGTATCTGTGGGGAAAAGACAAACCACAATAAGACCCCCAGAATGGCAACATGTAATCTAAAACACAACACACCACACAAAAACAGTGCTTTGAAGAGGCAAGGAAAAACCTGGTCTCTGATTTACCAACATTTTTTTTTTTTTTTTAAATAAAAAAAGTATAACAATCAGAAAACCAAGAAGAAAATAGCGCAAGGTGAGACCGCTTACCTTAACCGCAACGGTCAGCACAATGGCAGCGGTGGAGCCGAGGCTGCAGAGCCGGTCCACCTTCCATTCCACCATAAAGGTACAAACAATCAAAAACCAGGCAGAAATAGACCAAAAGGGGGTGCCGGGGTAAGACCCCGGCTACATGCAAGCAGGAGACTTCAATCTTCTGTCTTGTCGTCATGCAGAGAGAAAAACACTGGTGATAAATGGGAGGTACCAGGTATATATAGGCCGGAAGGGGGCTCGCTACAAGACTTCCTCTCTGCACAGCGTCACCTGGCGGTGAGTAACCCAATCGTGAAGAATTAAAGGTGAAGCGGGGTGTGTGGCACACCAAGAATAAATGACCTGTCAACAGAGGGTGACAAAACTTCAAATAGGCTGGCAATTAAAAGAGTTATTTTAATCTTATTTTATGCACTTTACAATTCACAAATATACAAAACAAAGAAGGACAAAAGAAAAAACAGGCAAAATAAAGTGTATCAAGGCCTCCGAAAGAGCACGCCAGCCACCTGTGGTGGCCAGTAACTCCCGTCCAGGTGTTCACCGCCCCTTCTCTCATGGACAACCATGTCGATCGGGTGGCAACCTCTGTTTGGCCAGACAGTCCCCAACACCTGCAACCACCTACCCCTGGGGCATGTAGAGTTGACCAACCTGTACGGCATATCAGTGACAGGCGCTGCAGCCCAGAGGAGCAGCCAGGGGGAATCCCCATAGCGCCACCCCTCGAGGGCCCATGCCCGTACCCCTCGGCCTTCCTGACCTCTATCCAGTCTTCCGCCGAAAAGGGAAACAAAACTCACAACACGAAGGGGAATACACACACATATACACACCGCACAGACACACTAAGGTTTCCCCCCCCCCCCACCAAGGGGGGAGGGGCGGGGGGGAGCCGGAAAAGGAGAAGAAAGAAGAGTAGAGAATAAGAGTAAACCCCACACCAATGGGTACATCCAATCCCTAGGCCCCAAAACCCTCCACCTTCCCAGTGCCCCCCCCCCCGCCCTATCCCCAACCTTCCCTACTGTAGTTCCAAAATCCTCTTTTGTCCCTCGTCTGAGCCCTTGAACATTATCCAAGCAACCCACGTGTGTAAGAATGTCTCGTTCTCCCCCTTCAGATCTGCTGCTAGCTCCTTCATCCGCATAATATTATTGAGTTCCTCATACCACTCTAGCAAAGAGGGAGCCCTTGTATTCTTCCAGTATCTCAGGATCACCATCCTAGCTGCCGTCAGAAAATGTCTCAGAGCCCCTCTCCTCCCGCTTCCAGGGACCATGGACAACAAAGTTATCTCAGGGGTGTTCGGAGTCGGGGTCCCATACACCTAGACGTGCAAAAGAAGGACCTTAGACCACAAGCTATTTACACTGGGGCACTCCCACCAAATGTGTAGTAGTGTTCCCCGAACTGCATTGCATCTCCAGCACGTGTCGGGCACCGAGGAAAAGATCTGGTGGACCCGTACTGGACTCCTATACCACCTGGAGATCAACTTAAAGTGGACCAACACCGAGAGGTGATGGGCCCGGAAATCTATAAGATTCCCGGGCCGATCACCTCCCACCCCGCGGGACATCCGAGATCGGGATTTACCGCGGGGTGAAACCCCCCCAGACACCCCAAATCGCTTACCTGATCTTCGGCGGCGGCGGCCGGCCGCCGCCTCCCTCGCGCCCCTGTAGGCGTGCTCGCGCCCGCGCCGGCCGTCTGCGAATGGCCGGCGGGGGCGCGCGCGCGCGCGCCGAAAGTGACGCGAGGGAGGCGGCGGCGGCATCCGCTTGGACGTTCCTGATCCCCGCCTGGACGTTGGCGGGGATTGGACCGTCCAGTCACGTGGGAGCGGGGACAGGTAAGATTTTGGGGCTTTCTGGGGGGTTTCACACAGCGGGGCACCCCCGATCGGGGTGCCCCGCCGAAGTGGACCAAAACCCAGGATAGTCAAAATCCTGGGTGTTGGTCCACTTTAAAGTTTTTTTCTTGAGCTTTACAGGGTTTCGCCATTTTATGAGTACGGTAGAACGCCTTCTCCCACTCCTCCTCCGCAAAGGTCTTCCCAATCTCCCTCTCCCATTCTGCAACAAAGTCTAACTTCCCGGACTCCCCCTCCCCCCTTGTGATACTGTAGATAATAGAGATTACCCCTTTGGGCCGTTCCGCTGCTCCCAGCAAGTTCTCAAACTGAGTACAGGCCCTAATTATCTCTCCTAGGCCTCAATTTGGTTCGGAAAGACGCTTCCCAAACCAGGAACCTCGGGACCCCCATTCCCGGTGGGAACGCCGGATTGCCAAACAGTGGCACAAGTGGGCCTGGTCTGGTGGCGATTTTCATGTTCCTGAGACAATCTTCCCACGTCAGGGAGGAGCTGGGCAGTCAGAAAAGGGCAACTTTTCCTTCTGCAATACTTTCGAGTCCACCCAGGGAAAAGAAGTCATATGCCATGGCTGCATATCCTGCTCGATTGTGACCCATTGTTTAGACCCCTCCCCATGGTACCAATCCACCATCCTGTTCAGCACTGCTGCTCTGTGATAGTTTTCCATATCCGGTAGCCCGGCCCCTCCCCTCTCCTTTGGCCTAGTCAATTTGCGAAGGCTCAGTCTCGGATGTCCCCCACCCCACACGAACCTCACTATCTCTGACCTCAGCAGTCTGAAAAAGTATTAATTGCCATGTACGGGCACCGCCTGGAAGACATACAACAACTTGGGCAAAACATCCATCTTTAATACATTTATCTTCCCCATCCAGGAGATGCCTTTCCTCCCATACTTTGCAAAGTCCGCTCTTGTTCTCACAAGTAAGGGGGGTCATAGTTCAATCTAAATAACAAGATAGGATCAGCTGCTATGAGGAACCCCAGATAGCTTAAGGCCTCCTCACACCACTTAAAGGAGAAGTTCCCCTTCAACGTCTGGACCAAGGTCTTGTCCTCTAAACTAACATTCAGCATTTCTGATTTAGTCATGTTCACCTTGAAGTTGCTGACTCTGCTGAATCTATGAAACTCCTGCATGATCGACGGCAGAGAGATGTGAGGGGAGGTAATGTACAAGAGCAAGTCATCAGCATACAGTGCTAATTTATGTATTTTACCCCCAACTTCTATCCCTTTAATGTTGGGGTTCCTTCTCAGAGCTACCGCCAAGTGCTCCATCACCAGCACGAATAGCAAGGGTGATAGGGGGCAGCCCTGCCTAGTCCCATTCCCCACCCGAAAAGCCGAAGACAACAACCCGTTTGTTCGCACCCTCGCTGTAGGACCTCTGTAGAGCGCCATTATCTTTCCCCTCAAAACTGGCCCCAATCCCGCCTGTCTAAGGGTGTGCTCTAGGAACCTCCAACTGACCCTATCACACGCCTTCTCCGCGTCTACCAACAGAAGGCACATAGGGATTTTATTGAGTTTAGCATATGAATTTAAAAGGATGGTCTTAATTGTATTGTCCCGGGCTTCCCTTCCCGGGACAAACCCTACCTGGTCCGTGTGGGCCCAGGAAGGCAACAGCTTCCTTAAACGGTTAAAGTGGAAAACACCTGTCATTATACTGAGAGGGCGAAGTACGAGTTCCGCTCGTCTATTTTCGTGCTTTTCCGCTTGGTCACGTGATCCTCACAGCGGAGGAAAACGGCCTCTTTCGGAGATGCTCGTCTGCTGTCGGCTAACTCAGCCGCTGTTTATATTCATTACAGGAGATGGCACTCCTCGGTCATTTCCGTGACCTTTAGGTTGCTGTTTAGCTTTCTATGAGGCACAGCGCCCTTAAGTGGTCTCTATCGAAAATAGCAGTCAGAGAAAATATAGGGAAAGGATGTTTTTTTCTTTATAATAAAATTTATCAGTGACACTTTTCATTCTTTCTTAAAATAATCCATTTAAGGAAAATTTGTAAAAAAATATATATATGAAAAGAACAAAAAGTATTGTTTACTTAAAAACTTGTATCACTATTCCATAATTTGCCGAGGACAAATATTTTTGATTTTACTTGTCACTCCACAAAAGGTTTTTAATTATATAAACAGACCAATATGGGATTGGTGAATAAAAGATTACCGTGCATACACATAAGATACAAATTGACACAATAAAAGAGTAAAAAGTAGGATAACAGGATTATCTAAGAAATATAAAATATAAAACACATAGGGCCAATGGATCAATAAAATCACGCATTGTCAATGAAAATTTAAGTCAAATTCAATATTCAATCCCACCGGTGCAAGGGTATTTAGTTCGAAAATCCATCTACCTTCACGTTTTGAAATCTCACGAACTAAATTTGATCCTCGCCAATGTTTTTCAATACGATCAATCCCTATAAAAAGACATAAGCTTCGGGTCACTGGCGTGTGCCCGCTTAAAATGTGCAGACAAACTGTGGGTTTCTACACCCTTATGTTGTATACATGTTCTCTAATCCGCGTCCTAAGTTCACGTATTGTACGACCAACATAAAAAAGTTTACATGGGCACCATATAAAGACCACACACTGTGTGTGGCAGGATATAAAACTGTCAATTCTATAGGATTTACCCATGTCTGTCACAGTAAAATCTTTCTTTGGTTTTTCCACTGGGGCACACGTTCTGCATCCCATACATGTTCCACATTTGTGAAAGCCTTTTATGGGATTATTAAAGTAACTTTTTTCGGAGGGTCTACATAACTTAGTCAATAGGTCGCTTAAATTTGGGGCCTTTCTATAGATCACTCGTGGATTGCTAGGTAGGATGGGGCCAAGACTAATGTCATCTTTTAATATATGCCAATGTTTCTGCACCAGTTTTTTTATGCTTCTATGTTGCATACTGAAATCTGTAATAAAAGAAAACTCATCCATAGGGTCTTGTTTTTTTACCATTTTGAGTCAGTAAAGAGGTTCGATTTTGTTCTCTCACTGCATTTCGCTGTGTAGTTATCACTTGTGGATCATATCCCTTTTCAATAAAACGTTTAGATAAAATAGCAGACTGAGTGTCAAAGGTTTCAACCAACGTACAATTCTTTCTAAGGCGCGTAAATTGCCCTTTTGGTATAGCATTCATCCACTGAGGGTGATGACAGCTGCCATATGGAACATATCCATTTCTGTCAGTTGGTTTGAAGAAGGTGGATATGACTAATCTAGCTTCTATTTTCTGTATTGTTAAGTCCAAAAAGTTGATTGAATTTGGACTTCTTTCCATGCTAAATTTTAAATTAAAGGTATTACCATTAACCTCCTCAAAAAAAGAAACCAAATCTGTCTCAGTACCGTTCCAAATGCACAAAACGTCATCTATATAGCGTTTCCACAATGTCAGTTCAGGTCTTTTTATGTGATATATATGAACTATGCCTCCCACCATCCTACATATAAATTTGCCATACTAGGGGCAAATTTTGCCCCCATGGCAACTCCCGTAATCTGTAGATAATAGTTGTCCGCAAACCAGAAATAATTATGTTCCAGTGCAAAGGTGAGGCAACTTATTAGAAAATCTGTTCTATTGATAGTTTGGACTCCAGGGTGAGAAAGTGTCAAACTGCCAATATCCCCTTTGTGACAGACTCTGCCTTTGGATTTTAAAGGCACTGTTTTTGCATAGACCCATTACTTTCATTTTCTTGAGCATGCCCCAGACAGACTGCCATTGTGTTATTGATTGTGTTACAGACTGCCATTGTATTGTTGATTGAGTTACAGACTGCTATTATGTTGCTGATTGCATCACCAGCAGAGTTGAGGGATTGTGTGCCCTGCTCCCATTGGTCTGTGGGTTTGTCATGCAGTTCTCCATCAGGTCCACGGGGGAGGTCCCCTTGCATGGAGCCTTGCATATAAGGCACAAGGTGGCACTAATAAAGGAAGTTCATCTTCACCCTCAATACTGAGTTCTGTCTCTTATTGGGGGAAACGCTATATTACAATTCACTAGCCCTTGTAAGGGCTGTTCCTGGTTCCTCACGGATGACTCTGGGATTCCTGCAGCACCTCTCACCATTGGGAAAAGGACGTCGCTGGCGGGGAAACCCTCTGGCGATAAGGGTTATTGCTACAATTGGTGGCAAGCGGCGGGATGTTCCTTTCTACCCAGAGAGAGTGCTACCCTGATGGAGAGTCAGTATGACAAGTTGAAAAGGCTGACCCTGAAGGATCTACTCGAGAGTCGGGGAAGGTCAGCTAGCAACCGCCCACGTCAGGAACTGATAGCCGAGCTGATCGAAATGGATCGTGCAGCAGTGAGGACCGAAACCAATATAGAGGCCGATGAAGACGCTGCCCTTGTTCAATCGGAACAGATTGTCGGTCTATGGCCCGAATCCATCACAGGAACTGATGGACCGAGTCTTCGTCGCAGCGGAGGCAGAGGCCAGTAAGCGAAGGGAAGATCGGCGACTTTCAACCCAGCAGCCTCTCAGCCTCAGTTACACTGGGGGGAGAAAGATTCCATTTGCAACATTTAAGTCCTTCCAGGAAAGTGACGACGAGATTGACGGATTTTTGGCCGATTTTGAACGGCAGTGCGCTTTACACCGGGTACCCACGGAGGAATGGGTCACCATATTATCAGGGAAACTATCTGGGAAAGCTTAACTGATGCGGACTTACCACACTACCATCTGGTAAAGGAGGCTTTGTTAGCCCGGTACGCTGTCACCCCGGAAGCCTACAGGCGACGATTTCGGGAATCCCAAAAGAAGGGAGGGGATTCTTACACGGAGTGGGCATGTCGCCTCCATCGTACAGCATCACACTGGGTCACTGGATGCCAAGCCACAACCGCTGAGGATGTACTACAGTTGTTTTTACTAGAACATTTTCTCAATGCCCTGCAACCAGAGCTAAGAGAGTGGGTACGTGACCGGAGGCCTCTAACGCTACCTGAGGCTGCTCGTCTAGCCGACGAGTACACCAATGCTCGCCGGACAGAACAGTCCGCTCCAAAACCACCACCTCCCATCAAATTTCAAGCACCTGTGGCTTCAGCGCCAACTCGTGACTCTGGGCCACATAGGCCAGCGCAGCAACCGAACCTCTCCACAGTTCAGTGCCATCGTTGCAAACAATGGGGACATTATCGCAGGGATTGCGCCCTAGAGCCTCCCCAAAACACGTGGAGGCAAAAACAACCTTCCACCGCCCGTACTCCTGCGGCACACTGTTTGGAAGCTGAGAGCAGTTTGGAAGAGTATCTGGGGGTACTGTATGAAGCTGATCCCGTACAAGCGGCCATCCAAGACAACCAACAGCACCATCACCAGGAGGTACGAGTCAATGGGCGCACCGCGCAAGGATTACGCGACACCGGAGCCACACTTACCTTGCTCCAACCTCATTTGGTCAAGAACAAAGACCGCACCGGACACACCGTTGCAGTAAGGGTGGCGGGAGGAGCTGTGTTTCGACTCCCCACCGCCCGAGTACATCTTGACTGGGGCACTGGATCCGGCAGGGTACAGGTGGGACTTATGGATAACTTACCCGCAGAAGTACTATTGGGAAATGATCTAGGACCAATGACTTCTGCCTACGCTACCTCTGTGCCAGCCAGCATCAACCCTGTTACAACCCGGGCTCCAGCCCGAGCTGCCAACTCCAGCCCACTGGTCGGGGAGACCCAGGGGTTTCGTCTGCATCACGTCATGTCTGTTACAAGAAGCCAAGAAGAGGATCAGCCATCAGGTTACGTCCTTCCAGAAGGGAAACGTATGCCAAACACTATTTTTGTTGGGGGCATTGACCGTCGGATTGATCAGCCTGAAATTAAGGATTTGTTTTCAAAGTATGGCGCTGTAAAGAATGTCAAAATTATTAGGGATGCCTCTGGCGTTTCCAAGGGTTATGGTTTTGTCTCCTTTTACGATGATGTAGATGTGCAGAAGATTGTGGATTCTCCGATCAGCTTCCATGGAAAGAGATTGAAACTTGGACCAGCTATAAGAAAGCAAAGCACCTGTGCACACATCCAACCAAGGACTTTGGTGCTGAACTCACCAACACCACAATATCCCAGTGTTTGGACCCCACCCATGACCGATTCCTATGTACAGCCCACGTCAATGTTTAGCCCTGTTACTCACTATTTGCAGACTTGTCCTTACACAGAACTCTGCCCATAAGAAGAGTCCGGACAGCCCCACGTTAACCCGAACAGGGTCAATCCGGGTCTGCCGGGTGTTCCACAAAAAGGGGGCTTGTGACAGACTCTGCCTTTGGATTTTAAAGGCACTGTTTTTGCATAGACCCATTACTTTCATTTTCTTGAGCATGCCCCAGACAGACTGCCATTGTGTTATTGATTGTGTTACGGACTGCCATTGTGTTGTTGATTGCGTCAAGCAACGAAACGCGTTAGGTGGGAGGACAGCGGTCTTTATCATTATCTTTTTGAACAAGTATACTAGCAGCGTGCAATCTGGACATCCCCCTGTGCGGCCGCAGTGGAGGAGGTGAAAAAAGGATTGCCTGGTGCTGTGTTATGCTCTAAGCCTGTGAATAACTTGGAAACCGTGAGTGCATTTTAGTTTATTAAAATTAAAGACAGAGAAAAAAGTAAAGACAGAGTTGCATTAGGTTTTCTTTTCTTTGTGCTCTCTCATTTTATATATTGGAAATATAGAACATATCCTCATTGGAGTCATTGCCATAAGAAAATATTGGAGGATAAAAGGTGTGATTGATCTACAACGAATTGATTCTGCCTAAGGCTCATCCTATGCCTGTATGTGTCATCGCCGTAAGGAAGTATTGGATGATAAAAGTTGTGTTTAATCCACAATTGATTGACTTTCCCTAAGGCTCATCCTATGCCTGTATTTGGTAAGCTGATACCCATAAGGTGGCGGGCACGCATGTTATAACAAGTTTCTAGTGGATGTGCATGCACTGTGGGACACTTAAAAGAAAAGCTTACAAAGTTTTGAAAGATACTACAGCTCTGTGCCTTTATTGATTTATTTTCTTGTGGACTTTCTTTGGATAAAGAGTTCTTTGGCACGTTGAAGCAGACTAAACCTGTTATGCTATTTTAAAACAGCCACAGTTTTTAAAAAAACTAAAGTGTGATGTATAATATATATATTTTTTGTTCCTTAAACGGTTACCGATCACTTTGGAATAAAGTTTCACATCTACGTTGATTAAAGAAATCAGCCTATAGCTACTGCAACTAGTTTGCTCTTTCCCCGGTTTAGGCAGGACCGCGATATGTGCTTCCAGAGTTTGCGTCGGGAAGCCGCTCTCCCCTGACACCGCGTTGAACGTCTTGGTCATAAAGGGGGCCAACTGGGTCTTAAATTGCTTGCAAAATTGTAAAATTTTAGTGTAAAACCGTCCGGGCTCTTCCCAGATGGGGTCGCGGTCAAGGCCTCCAGCAACTCCAGTTGCTCGAATGGCTCCTCCAACATGTCTCTGTCCAGGGCGTCGGGGACTGGCAATCCCGTGGCTTCCACATACTCCATCACCCCTTCCAAAGCCTTCCCACCGCCCCTACCCGCACCCCCTCAATGTTGTACAACAGAGCAGAAATGCCTGAAAACCTCCACAATGCCCCTGGGGTCATGTACTAGCTTCCCTCCAGAGTCTTTAATGGCCGGGATGTATGTTTGGCGTTGCCTGGGGTGCAAAAGTCTAGCTAAGGGACGTCCACATTTATTGCTATGTCATTTTATTTAACAAGCTCAGGAGCTTACTTCTAGTCTCCGACAGTTCCATCATCACGGAAGAGCTCAGGCTCTTTTTATGGGAGATCTCTAACCTGGATATGCAATCCAATAGCCCCTTCACCTGTGCCCCCCTCTCCCTCTTCAACCTGGATGCATGTTGAATGAGGATCCCCCTCAAGGTGCACTTCAAGGCCTCCCATTGCATGGGTAGCCCGGTCGAGTCGTTCTCATGGTTTCTCAAAACGTCAGCGATTCCCTCAGTAACCACCTTAGCACACAACTCGTCCCGCAGGAGACCCTCATTCAACCGCCACGGCCGTTCCGCCAGCCCGGGCAGTTCCAACGACAAAAGCAAGGGGGCATGATCTGACCAGATCCTAGTATCGATGGTCGTCACTGGGGAGCACTGGAGTGCATGATGACTTATAAAAAAGTAATCCTACCAGAAGAGGCATGGATGTTCGAATAGAAAGTAAAATCTTTAACCCCTGGATTACAAATCCGCCAGACGTCAATCAGCTGTCTATCCTGAAGAAGCTGTTTAAAAGTTCTCAGCTTGGCATAGGACAAGGATGACCGCCCCGTTGAAGTGTCTACCAACGACTACCATGGTTCGACTACCATGTTGAAATCCCCCCCAGTATTACCACCCCCTCAGCAAAGTCCTCAAAGGCCCGGAAGATTCCCCGAGCTGCCCTCACCTGATCTACATTTGGTAAGTAAACATTGGCCCGAGTGAGTAATTTCCCCCCCACTTGGGCCTTGACAAATATGTATCTCCCCTCAAGGTCTATCACCTTGTCTAGGAACACAAACTGTGCACTCCTACGAACCGCTATTGATACCTCCTTGGTTTTAGCCTCGGGGTTCGGGGCGTGAAACCAGTTAGGAAAATTTCTATCCTATACAATTTGGCACCTTACCCCCCTTGAAGTGAGTTTCCTGCAGGAAAAGGAACTGGCATTTCTTCTTGTGTAAGGAATACAAGATCTGAGATCTCTTGGAGGGACTGTTCAGGCCTTTCACATTAAATGAGCAAAACGTGATGTGGGGACCCCGCCCCCCCCCCAGCATCTTAACGAAAAGAGAAGAAAAAAGAAAAAAGAAGGGGGGGGGGGAGAAGGAAAACACGAGACAAGGGGTAACACACTAAAGGACACAAAAACAGACGCTACAAACACACCTTTTACCGGCTCCTGCCCGGTATCCGGCAACACTAGGGATGGTTAACCTCCCCAACTAAAACTATCCACTCTGGGAACAACTCCCACCAGAAAAAACTGCTCACCCCTGACAAAGTAAACTCCGCAGGGGTGGTCAGTCACCTACTTGGGGAAATTTGGTTGAACACAGCCTTAGTGAGGTCCGAACAGCCCAAATTAACCGTGAACTGTGAATACTTCAAATTCAACGCAGATTCATTGTACAGTAGCAACTGACAGCTTGTTTATAATAAATTTACCCCAACCACCCGATACCTTCTATCCTGTATATTGATACATCTGTCGTGCCCCTAGAGCCGTGGGCCCCCCCCCCACCCACCCCCACAGAGGGACCCCCCGGGCCAGATAGGGGAGGGCACCAGGAAAGGAGGGCCGGTGGGAAAAGCTAGCCCCAACCACCGTTCAAACCCGCCGGTGATCACGTCTCGGGCCAACTCCCAACCCATGCCCCCAGGGCACCGGAAGGCAAGGCGCCCATCCCTGCAGTCAAAAGGAAAGAAAAAGGGGGGACCCCCCACAACACTGCATTCAGACCAGGGTCCCCAATGCACATCCCTGCCTAGGAGGGTCCCAAACCCCTCCCCCCCAGCCCGAAGACCAAGGAAGGAGGGAGTGGGCACCCCCCCCAAGCCCACCCATGCCGGGGACGGGAATCTCCCCCCCCTCGAAATGCAGCCTCCCTGCAGCACCGGAACAGATGCATCAAACAACCTGTAAGGTCATAAAGAAAAAAAAATTCAAACAAAAGACACCTATGATCATGATCGGGGGAGGGACACAGCAGCCAGATCCTCCCACAAAAAGCCAGCCTAAAACAGGCGAACCCGGGATGCCACTTCAAATAGCGGCATGTCCCCACCCCACACCACGGTCACGCTCGGTCCAACCCCCCCCCCAATGCCCCCCCCAGAACAAAGGTTAAAGTCCAGGTAATGGAACCTGTCCAGAAGCAACAGCATTGACTCCTTGAGCAGTCTCATGGAAAGCAAGGCGCCAATCCACCCGTCAGTTCAAATAAACTGGGGCCCCAATAAACATCAACCAATGGCTTTAAGTAGAAACGGTCACCGGAGCCACAACCACGCCCGGAGGAGGGAGAAGGCCGTCAGATTCACCCGGTGACACCCAGCAGAAAACCATAGCTGCCCATGGTGCCCCTTTAGATCAAGGCAGCGTTAGACGGCCCTTCCCGCCGATGCACAACCCCATCACCACCCCACTCACTGGTGCCTTGTCACTCCTCCCGTCGCAGCCATGATCGGACTGGGGCGAGTTTTCCAGATGAAGGGTTACGACTGGGGACGTAAACCCCTCCGCCGTCCACACCATTAACCCTTTTGTTGCCAAGCCCGTAACACCTACATGCTGGATTGGCTGGGCCTTAAGTGCCAAGCCCGTAGGTGTTACGTGCTTGACTTTCCTTGCTTCTAGTTTAAAAAATACTCACCTGACCCCTTGTTGGATCCGGCCGGGTCTCCTCTTTAATTTGGTGCCATCCGATCCCCCGTGGGGGGTCGGATGGCTCCAGGAGAGCCCCCGGAATAGGCCGCCCCCCCCCCCCGCTTCTGCAGCAGCAGCTGCTAACTGTAAAAAAAAAAAAAATAAAATAAAAATGACATTCACTTACCTGTGTGTGCGCTGGCTCCCGCTGTCCCTCCTCTTCACCTGGGGGGCCTCCGATCCCCCCCCAGGACTTACCGATCTTCAGGAGAGAGCCTGGGAGGCTCTCTCCTCTCTTCTTCTCGATGGCGGCCGCCATCTTGCCTCTAAGCCCCCTTGGGGGCGGGGCTTATGACGTCATCCCGGCCCCGAACGGGCTTCAGCTTTCTCAGCTTCTCAGATGCCGGTGATCGGTGCCCTGGAAGGAGGTGACAGGAGATCCTCTGATCTCCTGCCTTCTCCTTCTCTGGATGCCGATCACCGGCATCTGTCAGCTGAGCTTTTTTTTTTTTTTAATAAAATACTTATTATTGTGTGATGGTTTTTTTTTAACAGTTAACCCTTTGTGAGCTGGTAAGGGGTCCATGAGACCCCTTATACCAGTTCACAAGGCTGGGGGGGTGGCAAGTCACCTGCCCTAGCGGGTGACTTGCCATTAACCCCCGCACCCCCATTACCTGCCTCCCCAAAGGCCAGGGGGGGGGGCAGAAGAACCCGGGCCCACATAGGCTATGTGGGCTCGTAGGCTGCAGGGTGGGGGGGCCACCAAAGCTGGCCCCCCCACTCTGTGCCTACAAGCCCCCATAGCTGGTCCCGGGCTGGTTACCTTGGGTAAGGGGGACCCCACGTCTTTTTTTTTTTGATTTTTAAGGGTTTTTAACCCTTAAAAATCCAAAAAAAATGGGGTCCCCCTCCCCGGGAAGGGGGACCCTATGTCTTTTTTTTTTTAATTAACCCTTTGTGTCATCCAGCAGCTATAAAAGGCTTCTGGGCAGGAAAGGGTGTCTACCTATACATATGTGGTATCGCTGTAACCGGGAGAAATTGGGGTTTCTCACGCAATAAGATTTTATTGACAAACTTACATTTTTTATTACAAAAAAACTCTACAAATTGTAAAAAAATATTTATTTTTTATTTTTTTTCACACATTTCACCCAAAAATATTGAGAATACACCTAAAAAATACAAACAAGACATTTCATGTTAAAGCCCAGACTCTGTTGAAAAAAACAATATATAATTTTCCTGGGAAATCCCTGGAAATCCTTTCAAAAATGACAGTTGAACATGTGCAGCGCAAAATAGTGAAACATCGTCTGGCAACAGGGAGTGGCAAATGCTGCAGGTAGGCTGGCAGCGAAAGGGTTAAAGACCTGGCCGCTGATCCCGGCCTCCGCGCCAAAGAGAAGGAATTCGCAGAGCTCCCCTGACTGGGGCTGGGAAAGTCTGCGCGTCTCAACTCTGCTACAGGCTCAGAGGGATTGAGCTTCATTTCCTACACGCTGCCAGCACTGCTGCTGCTGTTGCTGCTGGACTCCAAGAACACATCCATGTCTGGGCTTGGGATGGGGGAGCAGTCCCTGCCCCCAACACGACTGGAGGGGACTACTCCAGAGCATTCTGGCCGCCCCTCCCCGCCTCCATACACCTTGCTGTGATTGTCCGGGACTATGCTAATTGAGGGGCTCTGGGATTCCATGTTCTCATGTTCCCCCCCCCCCCACACAGTCACGAACGCAGCCTGCGCTGTATTGCCGCTCTCGCTGCTGCTTCTGCTCGGCTCCGGTGCCATATGATCAGCCTCCAGCCCCCCTACTCTCTCCTCCTCACCTCGGGCTGACAGGCGGCTCTCCTCGGCCCCGCTGCTCCTCTGCTTTCACCGCCAGCCGACAGTCGCCGCTGCAGGTCTCTATGTGGTGGTCAGAGGCATCCTTCCTCTCGGCCGGCTGCATCTCCATATGATCAGCCTCCAGCCCCCCTCGGGTTGACAGGCGGCTCGCTCCTCGGCTCTGCCGCTCCTCCGCTCTCGCTGTCAGCCGACAGTCACCGCCGCTGCTCTCTATCCGGTGGTCAGGGGCATCCTTCCTCTCAGCCGGCTTTATCTCCAGGACTTTCTGCTGCAGCATCGCAGCCGCCGCCATCTTGCCTGCCCCCGCCTGTTGCTTCAGTGCGGCCGGGGGGGGGGGGGGGGGGCAGGAATCTCCCGATCCCCGCCCGGGCCGCCACCGCCGACCTCCTCCCGCTTCTTCTGGGACCCCATAATCCGCGGGTCCCACACGTCCAGACTGCAAATCAGCCAACAGATTGTCTAGGGCCGGACGGACGCTCCTCACACGGTTAATAGTACCTATGCATGTTGGATATTGTTCTGCTCGGGGGACCTTGCTCTTTCATATTTAGCTTGTTTTTTCTTGTTTGCATATTTATATTTTAGAAAAACATGTTATTCAGTTTTTTTTATTCATTTTTTAGGGAAACTCTGTGCAACCTAAGAATTCTTCGAGGGATTACTTCCATAAAGGTGAGCCTACTACAACAAGCTGGGTACTCTTAGAAAGCTTAACATGTGTACTTTCAGGGAATATATGGTTTATTGGGGATATTCCAAATGTAAAGGGTTGTTTTGGTTGAAAAATTGCAAGGTGCGCACTTTGTCTGCAGAGCTGAAATTTTCAAGTAAAATTACTGTTACCCACACTCTTTACTTTGTGGTGTTTGCCAACTCTTCCCTTGACAGTACCTATGCATGTTGGGTATCTTTCTGTTTGGGGCTTTTTGAGATTTTACTTGTTATTTGTTTGCATATAGTTTTTCTTTTTAGGAAAATGTGGCTTGATTCTTCCTTTTTATTCTTTTTTAGGGAAACTTTGTGCAACCAAAGAATACATTGAGGGATTACTTCCGGAAAACTAAGCCCACATAAACAAGCTTGGTAAGCCTGGAAAGCTTGAGGTGTGTACTTCCAGAGAATATATAGTTTGTGGGGGGTATTTCAAATATAAAGGCTTGTTTTTCTTGAAAAACTGCAAGGTGCGCATAGCGCAGTTGTATTTTATCTGAAAATCTCCTAAAGCTCTGTTTCAGTTTGGGGGAAGTCTCCAGGGCAGGAAAGGGTGTCTACCTATACATATGTGGTACCGCTGTGACCGTGAGAAATTGGGGTTACGCACGCAATAAAATGTTATTGACAAACTTACATTTTTTATTACAAAAAAACACTACAAATTGCAAAAAAATTTTTTTAATTTTTTTGCACATATTTCACTAAAAAGTATTGAGAATACACTAAAAAAAGGCCAAACAAGACATTTCATGTTGAAGCCCAGACTCTGTTGAAAAAAACAATATATAATTTTCCTGGGAAATCCCTGGAAATCTTTTCAAAAATCACAGTTGAACATGTGTAGCGCAAAACAGTGAAACATGGTCTGGCAACAGAGGGTGACAAAAGCTGCAGGTAGGCTGGCAGCGAAAGGGTTAATGGGTTGTTTCAGCACATTTGGTTTAGAATTTTTATTTATTTTTTTCCTCCTCCAAATCCCCCCATTGGCAACAAAGAGTTAACAAAAATAGGTACGTTGGCACTTACAGGGTAAGGTACCTTTTTGTTTTAAACGGATTCCCACTGCAGGTGACTGGCAGCAGTTTTCTGGACTTTTTTTGTCATTGAGCATTTTTCATTAGGAAAATAGGCTGATATTTTTTAATTGTATTATTTCAGTCTTCATTCAGTCATTGTTTTATTGAATGCCTCTTATCGGTATTCAATTTAACATTGAATCCGACAGCATGTGTATTTTATATTTTCATTTTTTGCAATTTGTATCTCATGAAAAAACATTGGTTCCAATTATTTTTCTTCTTTTGACATTTTTCCTTGTTTCCATGAATGCCACTTTTGTGGGCTCAGAGGCTATTGGCGGCCACTGGACTCGGGGCTCTTCTAGGAGTACCTTGGGCCGTGGAGGAAGGGTTACTGGATCGTCTATCGACAGATTCACAATATCTACAATACCAGGCTCTACTTGATTCAATCAACTGAGATCAATTATAATCATAGTTATCTACTATGACCACCGATGACATAGAAGGCTATGCATCAGCGCAAGACCAGCGTCTGAGTACAACTGGACAGCCGGTCAAGTACCTTCACCCAGTGTCATAATTGTCATCTCATGTGAAGACAACAAACTCTTTCGGGTACCAGGACATTGATGTATGTCTTTTTTCATAGACTGCAATAGTCCACCCCATCCCAATCCACCACTGGATGGGGAGTAAGGATTTTCCCAGTTGACAGGTGAGTCGACTGAATCCACCGTGTCAACTCAAATTTCAGATAGCTCAGAGAACATCAATAACATAGGGAACTTTGATATTTGTTTAAATTTTATACTATGAACAACTGCAGGGGGTCTAGATTTGAGCTGGGAAATCTGAACTGCTACCATAACGACACTATGTACCCAGAACATGCATGCATTTTCATATGATTCTTTTCTCTACTCTCTTTCACTTACAAAATATTCCTAGGAACGTAATCTGATTTGACGGCATTAGGACATACTTGAATTTTATTTTAGCCAACCAAGTTGATAAGGCTAGATCCACTCAGTTGGCAGTCTTCTACTTGGAAATTCCTTGAATTAGTCAGTTGTCCAGATAAGTAGTAATTTAGACTTCGTTACATATAAGTATTGCCATCATTATAGCTAGCTAAACACCCATGGTGTTGTGGCCGTTGCAAAAGGTAGAGCTTGAAAAAAGCAAAATTTTTGCTAAGCTAGACTAATAGGGATATGTAAATAGGCATCACTGATGACTTATTAGCGAGAAATCTCCCTTGAGTTATAGATGCCAGCATCGATCACTTTCAATGTCTCAAAAGCCCACCAATGAGGGAAAAATACAATTCTGTAAAATATAATACCAATTCTACAGGTGAGTATTTCACAGAATTGTATTATTCTTAGTATTCAGTACGTCCTGCTCCAGATATAATACTTACACTTGGGTCATCCAATAGTGTCCATAAAGTAGGGTGGGATCCCCAACAAAATAACAGCAGGCAGTTTAAACCACTGCCGCCTTCAAAACCTTGCGGCCAAACACAGCATCAGCTGAGGCCCTACCATCAACCTTGTAAAACGTCGAAAAGGTATGAACAGAAGACCAAGTAGCGGCCTTGCAAACTTGTTCAACAGAAGCCTGGTGCTGGAAGGCCCAAGAGGCACCAATAGCACGAGTAGAATGAGCAGTAAGGCGGAAGGGAGGTACCTTCCCCTTGGCAGAATAGGCCTGAATCACAGCCTGACGAATCCATCTGCTAATAGTAGACTTGGCAGGAGCCAAACCCTTCCTAGGCCCAGAAGGCACCACAAAAAGAGCATCAGTCTTCCTGAAAGCCGCAGTGACCACCAGGTAGTATTTCAAACACCTGACCATGTCCAAGGAATGCAGAACCCTTTCCTTATCGTTGCTAGGATTGGGACACAATGAAGGAAAAACAATATCCTGATTCAAATGAAAGGCAGACATCACCTTAGGCAGAAAGTCCGGTTTGAAACGGAACACCACCTTGTCCTGGTGTCTCTCATAGTACGGAGGCTGAATAGACAGAGCCGCCAGCTCAGAAACAAACCTGACCGAAGTAATAGCCACCAGAAAGACAACCTTGAGAGTAAGAACAGCCAGAGCAGCATCATGAATAGGCTCAAAGGGAGCACCCTGCAAGGCAGACAAAACCAAGTTTAAATCCCAAACAGGGACCATAGGTTTACGTGGGGGACGCACATGAGTGACCCCCTGAAAGAAGGTCTTAACCAAATGATGCTGAGCAAAAGACTTCTGAAAGAAGACGGACAGGGCAGAAACCTGACCCTTCAGAGTACTGAGTTTTAGACCTAACTTCAAACCATGCTGTAAAAATTCCAGAACCCTAGGGACTGAAAACTCCCTACAGGGAAGAGACCTAGACTCACACCAATCAATGTAGGTACGCCAAACCCTATAATAGATGGCAGAAGAAGTTTTCTTCCTAGCCTGCACCATGGTACCCACCACCGAGGCAGACAAGCCTTTCTCCATCAAGATGGAGGCTTCAGCAGCCAGGCCGTCAAAGCCAAAGTTTGTAAATTGGGATGGCGTAAGGAGCCCTGAGTGAGCAGATCTGGCGCCCCTGGCAGGACGTACTGGTCTACTGCCATTTGTACCACGCCTGCGAACCACACTCTTCTTGGCCACCTGGGGGCCACCAGAATCACTGGTACCCCTTCCAGAGCAATCTTGCGCAGAACCCTGCCCAGCAGGGGGAATGGCAGAAAGACATACAGGAGCCGAAACTCCTTCCATGACATTGACAGAGCATCGGTGGCCAAGGCCAGAGGATCCTGAGACAGGGAGACAAAGGCCGGGAGCTTGTGATTGTGACGGGATGCAAACAGATCCACATCCAGCAGACCCCAACGGTGACACAGGGACTGGAATACCCTGTTGCAGAGGGACCACTCCCCCTGACGGGAAGTCCCCCTACTCAGAGAGTCTGCTAGCAGATTCTCTGCCCCCGGGATATACAAAGCCGAAATGCATTGGACATTGGCCTCCGCCTATGTCAGAATCTGTGACACCTCCTGGAGGGCACCCCTGCTCCGGGTCCCTCCCTGATGGTTGATGTAGGCAACCGCTGTCCTGTTGTCTGAGCGTACCTGCACCGACAGACCCTTCAGGTGATGGGTCAACTGCTCCAGTACCAACCTGACTGCCCGTAATTCCAGAATATTGATGGGTAAGTGGGCCTCCTAAGGGCCCCACCTCCCCTGGAAGCGCAGAATTCAACCTGATAGACTGGCATCCGTTCTGACCATCTCCCAGGAGGGGGCCAGAAAGGACCTGCCCCCTAGCAAGTTCCTGTGGTCCAGCCACCACGCAAGGGACTGTCTGACCAAGGGGGGGAAGCACACAGACCCCGTTCAAGGACGTGGGGTTCTTGTCCCATACTGACAGAAGGTGAAGCTGCAGAGGCCTCAAATGGAACTGAGCAAAGGGCACCGCCTCGAAGCACGCCACCATCAGGCCCACCAGCTGCATTCCCTGCCTGATGGAGGGCTGGGGGCATGAGAGCAGGAACCTCGCCTGCGCAGTCAGAGCTTCCACCTTCTGTTGAGGAAGGAATATCCTTGACTGAACCGTATCCAGAATCATTCCCAGGAACGGAGTCACCGAGGAGGGGGACAGAGAGGACTTGGGGTAATTGATCACCCAGCCGAAGGACTCCAGGGTGGACACCACCAGCTGAGTGTCCAGCTCCGCCTGCTGCAGAGACCGAGAGGTGATGAGTATATTGTCCAGGTAGGGTAGCACGTGTATGCCCCTTGACCTTATCAGGGACATCACCCCTGCCAGCACCTTGGAGAACACCCTGGGAGCCGAAGTGAGGCCGAATGGCAAGGCCACAAATTGGTAATGCTGATACTGCAGGGCAAATCTGAGAAACCTTTGGTGTCCTGGAAACACCGGGATATGAAGGTAAGCATCTTTGATGTCTACGGACGTCATAAAGTCCCCTGGGCGCAGAGAGCCGATGGCCGAGCGCAGAGTTTCCATGCGAAAGCGCCTGTTCTTGACAAACTTGTTGAGGATTTTTAAATCCAGAATGGGCCTGACTGACCCATCCTTCTTGGGTACTGTGAAAAGGTTGGAATAGAACCCCTTGCCCCTGTCTCTTAAGGGGACCTTGCAAATGACCCCCAGATCCAGGAGACCCTGCACGGCCAGCATCAAGACCTGAGCTGAAGCAGGGTCCTGTGGGATCCGGGACCCAATGAATCTGGTCGGGGGCAGCACAGCAAACTATCTTGTAACCGGAGGACACTACCTCCTGAATCCACCGGTCTGAGACGTGGCGCCTCCAGACATGCTCGAAGTGCTGTAGCCGCCCCCCCCCCCCCCACACGGGCGAGGGCGCCCCATCATGCCTGAGGGGTCTTGGTAGGGGCTTTGGGTCCTCGGTTCCTGTGCCAGGAATCTGCGCGGGACCCAGCGAAGGACACCCCTTTTCCTTGCTTAGCCCCTCGGTAGGGGATTGAAAGGGGGCCCTTGCCCCGAAAGGACCGAGACTGGCGCCTGCGCTGGGGTAACTTACCTCCTTTAGCAAAGAGGTCTAGACGGTCCCCGAACAGGAGTAGCCCTTCAATGGAAGCCCAGTAAGGGCTCTCTTAGCAGCATTGTCAGCAGCCCACTGGCGCAACCATACCGCGCGGCGTATAGCAACCGCCAAGGTGGAAGATCTGGCACACATCCTAATAGCATCATCCGATGCAGACAGGATCAAGCTTACAAACACATCACAGTTAGACAGTGCATTAATAGTATCAGGAGGCAATTCATCTGGGCCATCAAGGGGATTCCTAACCATGGCCCTGAGCGCCACAGCAGTAATGGCCAAAACGGAAACCGGGCGCAGCGCCGCCCCCCCAAATGCAAAGGCATGGCATGCCAATTGGTCAATGCGTCGGTCCTCAGAGTCCCGCAGCGTAGTAGTGTCAGGGGAGTGCATAATAGAGGTGTTGGACAACTCTAGAATAGGAGCATCGACCTCGGGGGGGGCGATGACCAGCACTTAACCATATCAGCAGGAAAGGGATACTTCCTGTCCAAACTCTTAGGGATCCCGGGGAGTCTACTGGGATGTTCCCACTCCTTAAGCACAAGGTTATTGAAATGGGTTTGCTCAGGAAATTCCAAACGAGCCTTAGCAGTATGAAATAGCTCACCCCTTTGCCTGGGAGCCGCAACAGGGGGAGAGATAGACAAAACCTCAAAAATCTGAACCAGCAGTTTGTCGGTATCATCCGGGGTCCAGTGATCAGAACCAGAATCGTCATGACCCCTTGACTTCTCGTCAGATGACCCTGAGTCAGAGAACAGCTCCCCTTCGTCCGAGGGGTATGGCCACATAGATGCAAAAACTCAGACTCCGTAGGGAAAACAGAGTCAGGGGTTAAGTGCCGCTTCTTTGCGGTGGCCTTACGCGCTAAGGGATTAGCAAGCAAGTTTTCAACACTGGCCAGTCTAGCAGCCATATCAGGATGAGAATCCCCGCTTGTATTGGGGATTAGACTCAGGCTTGGGGGAGTAGGTGAAGTGAGGCAAGGTGCAGGCCCAGCCACCGGAGGGGCGGGAAGTACTGTTAGCGCCTGCTGTGCACAAGGAACACAGACCCGTGCATTGTCACCGCTGACAGGCGAGACCCCACAAGCTACACACAGCCGGACTTGTCCCGAAGGAACCCCGGTCACATTATCCTGAGATGCCTCCATATGGTGATTAATAGGCACAATAGGCCAGTAGGGATTGACGCTGTAAGCTACCCTGGATGCCCCAATGACCCGCAGGGAAGTGGGAGTAATTATACTAGGCCCAACTGGCAATTACACCGGGCTGGGAGAAGCCACAGGATTCAACCGTCTTAAAGACATAATGGGAATAAAGGATGTCAGAGCCATGCGCAAAAGGCAAAGATCACGAAAATTGCCCGCGAGGGCACTTACAGACCGAGGGAGGAGGAGGACCGTTACCACGCGCGCGACTAGCATCAAAATGGCGCCAAGCGAACCTCGAAGGGCCGGCCAGAGCGGGCTGTGACGCAGAGCGCGCCAAGCCAGGTTCCCGCCCCCCCGAAGAGCGCGAAGCTCTAAGACAGTAGTCCTGTTGTCAAGTGAACGAAGTGTATGACACACTAAGAAAAGTGATTAGCCAATGGAGATGCCGCAGCGTCTGATGCGCCGCCGCAGCGTCTGATGCGCCGCCCCCGCCCAGTGCAGCACATCCAGTAAAGGAAAAAAGATGCGCGCGGCGGATACACAATAAGAATACAAACTGCGCGGTGTCTGACACCCAGTCTACCAGTCAAGGGACAATACTAAGGTTATGAGTGTGTAATCACACAACTCTGAGACCACCACACACCCCCCCCCTTTCTTTCCCCCCCCGAGCTACAGGGGGGAGCAAGGGAGGATGGCGACCCTTTGTACAGGGCCCACCGCTACACGGAGCATGGGGCAATAATGCGGGAGGGGCATCCTCTAGAGGCTCACCATCAGCCTAAACTGCCTACCCTTTGGTGGGGGACTGCGGTGGAGCATGGCTCCATAAGCACGCATGGTGCTGCCTACCTTCACCCGACCAGCGCAGCCCAGGCTGGGAGGCACATCACAGGGAGGACAGGTGGGAATAGTCCAACAGGGCCGCAGGCTGTAATAGCCCCGCTCACCTGCGAAAGTGATACTTCATGTCTTCGCAGGGATTTGTGGGAGGTCCCTGGGTATTTGAGGGGCCGGGAGGAGCCTGTTTTACATGTCTCTGCAGTGCAGCGCCATCTGGTGGAGGATAACCCAAGTGTAAGATATCTGGAGCAGGACGTACTGTATACTAAGAATATTGTACATTTACCTACTGTAACCTCTATAATTAAGACTGCTAAGCAACAACATTTTTATTTATTATTTTTGTAAGACTATAGTTTTCTTAGCATTGGGTTTGCCTGACTAAGCTTGGGGTCATAAAATACTTTGTGATGTGAAGCTTAAAGTGGACCGTCACCCATGGGTGATCGGCCCGGGAATCTATAAGATTCCCGGGCCGATCACCCCCCTCACCGCGGGACATCCGAGATCGCGATGTCCCGCGGTGAGGGACCCCTCCCAAAACCCCAAAAGAACTCACCTCCCGCGCACTCCTCTAACCGTGCGCTGCCTTGTCCGCCGCTTGTCCGTGGGAGCGTGGTGAGGTGAGTTTGGGGGTTTCTGGGGGGGGTTTTACACAGCGGGGTGCCCCCCTGAAGTGGACCAAAACCCAGGATAGTCAAAATCCTGGGTGTTGGTCCACTTTAAAGACATATTTCTTGCTGACATTTTTAAAATAATCATGGAAAATTTAAAATAAAACTCCACTGCCAATATTTAAGTTTAAATAGGTGAATGAGTGTTTCGATGGGAGTGCCAACATGTATATCCTTCCCTCTGCTGCCTGTGCAATAGTGCCAAGGCACAACTGGAGCTAGCAGCTACTCCAACAACTTGAGATTTCAAGAAGGACTCAATGCTCCTGTAAGCAGAATCTTAAAGTGGACCAACACCCAGGATTTTGACTATCCTGGGTCTTGGTCCACTTCGGTGGGGCACCCCCGATCGGGGTGCCCCGCTGTGTGAAACCCCCCCGAACCCCCCGAACTCACCTCTGTCAGCGGCGACGGACAAGCCGCGGATAAGCGGCTCCTCCGCCGCCGCCTCCCGCGCGTCCCTGTTGACTAGAGGGGCGCGAGGGAGGCGGCGGCGGCCGGCGCCGAAACTAAGGTAAGGGGATTTGGGGTGTTGGGGGGGGTTTCACCCCGCGGGACATCCCGATCTCGGATGTCCCGCGGGGAGGGAGGTGATCGGTCCGGGAATCTTATAGATTCCCGGGCCGATCACGGGTGGGTGTTGGTCCACTTTAAGAGTGTCAAGGTTTACCAACTGTCTTATTTATGTTTTATTTATGCTTTATTATTTTGAATGGTCTGGGAAATGTTAAATTATAGGGTTTGACCTTAGGCGTTTCAGGCTAAAAGACATTAAATAAACAAAAACAGAACCCTTTAAATATACATACCTAGCAGGATAAATAAATAACAATCTCTATATTACTGGCTCTTTCTGAAGGCCATCATTGCCCGAACTTGTAATTCTGGGCGGTCGTCGCCTGCTGGGCTGCCCGACATCACTGCAGCTGCGGGCTCCCTGCTGCCATTGTCTGCTGCCTCGCACTGCCCCCGAAGCCCTTCCGATGATTCAGCTGCTACCTTCGTTGCCCTCCATTGCTCCCTCAGACATGCCCGTTGGCCGGGGAGAAGTGCCGCCTATCCACTTCCGGGTTGCCGCACATGTCAGCGTCGCGACTGGAAGTAATGTAAGAGCACCAGGTCACTCATCTCAAGACTCCACCCACAAGAATTGAAAATTTGGAGGGAAAAAAAAAAAAAAAAAAAAGTTACCTTAGTAAGACAACTGGAATCCCAAAATCGCTGAACCAGCCCTCTGGTGAGTAGCTTAAAGGTCCCTTAGAGGTCAAGCACACCCGCAACTTAACTCAGTTACCCAGGATTTAAAGGGGACATCGCACAACTAGTGCTTAGTCAGTCAGACTATGTGGGATTGTCCTGGCCACCTAAAGACCTTTGGTGAAGTCCACCTGGATTAGGTCCAAGGGCTCAGAGGGCTCCTAAAGAACTCTGGGAGTCTGAAAATAATAAACTAAAATAAAAAATTGGCTGAAGTCCAACACCACTATATCACACTTCCTCCCATGGGGTGGGAGGATTCAACATCAGACACAAAGAATAAAATATATAAATAAAAATATATTGTGGGAGGGAAGAAATAGGATATATGTATATATCCACATGTTCCCACTGCAAGCTCAACCAGACAAAAAACAGAGGCTGAATGTTTCGTAAGGTGAAAATGCCAGATCCAGAGTGGCGCCTACCTCTACCACCCTAATACATATAACAGCAAAGCTGAGGAGGCATACTGGGTCCAAATAGATCAGTGGGATATAGGGGCCTGGAAGACAGGGTTAAACAACCCCCCCATTTCATTGGTAGAGCCTTATAAAAAGAGAAAGCAAATCCAAGCAACCTTCTCAGAGTTCCATGCTGGAGAATCTGGGTACTGCTGAGGACGCTGTTGTAGAAGATCTGGGCAGTTGGGGAGTCGCCACAGGGGGATCCACCGCCAGACTGACCCGATCCGTGAACCACACCCTTCTAGGCCAGTGTTGGGCAATCAGGATGATAGAAATCTGCTCGCAATTGACCTTCTTTAAAAACTTGACCCAGATGTGGCAGTGGAGGGAATGCGTAGAGCAGTTTGTACCCTGACCAGGGAACGGCCAGTGAGTCGACCACCACAGCCAGGGGGTCTCACACACTGGACACGAACCTCTGGACCTCTGCACGAACCTCTGGACCTTCCAATTGTGCAGAGGTGCAAAGAGATTCCACCAGAATCTCACTGTTCAAAAATCGGCCTGCAGATTCTCCAACCCCGGAATGTGAACCGCCAAAATGCACGTGAATGAGCGTGAATTTCTGGGTTTTTTTCGTGAATTTTGTCTCGCATCCTGGAATGCCTGCCAGCACCTGGTACCCCCCTGCTGGTTTATGTAGGCCACAACCATGGCATTGTCCGATTATACCCTAGCCGGAAGGCCTCTGAGCTGGGCAGACCAATGCCTAAGACCCAGCAGAATCACCCTCAATTTCAACACATTTATTAGACTGCGCTCCCGCTGTTCCCAAACACCGTCTGGTTATCTAGAACATCACCCCAACCCATCAGACTGGCGTCTGTGGGTCAGGATGACCCACTAACCAGCGGGAAAAACCAACCCACTGCCAACGACTGCTGGCCCAGCCACCAATTTATGGATCAACGGACATTGGCATGATGAAGCGACGGTCCAACTGCTTCAATGGTAGACACAATCAGGCCAAGGAGACATGCCCTGCCTGATCGTGGAATGTTAGTCTGTCAGTAGTGACCTCACCGCCTCCTGCAGAGCCGTGTACCTCTACACTGGAAGGTAGCACATAAATAGGCCCCCCACCATGGAGGAAGCCACCTGGGTAGTTGATCACCCATCCAAAAAGTTTCAGCGTGAACAGGACTGTCCGAACATCCTGCAGTGCCTCTGGCAGAGATGAGCAAGTCGTCCAGGTATGGGGGTGACATGCCACCACCACCACTTGTGGGGCAGAGGAAAGTCCAAATGGCAGTGACACAAATGCTGGGCGACCACTGCAAAGTGCAGGTATTGTTGGTAACCAGAGAAGATTGGGACATGCGGGAAAAGCATCCTTTATTCCCCCCCCCCCCCCCGAATGTAAATGTTCAGATTCCGGCGATCCAGGACTGGCCAAACTGACCCGTCCTTGGACCTTACTGCGAGGCTGGCATGGCCATCCAGATGCTCACCGAAAATACATTTTCGCATAAAAGGGGAGGGCAGTAAGTCTTCTTAGAAGCAGCGTCAGTCGACCACAGTTTCAGCCAGACTGTGCCTTGCAAGGTGACCAGCAAGGCCAGCCACCAGACACACCAAGCTGTCCATAGCTGGCACAATGTATCTGAAGACCTCCACAGCGAAGGAGTTCAAGCGAACGCAAACCTCCATATGGCAAACGCCTCTTCTGTAGCTTCATCCACACCTTGCCTGCCATAGCAGCCATGGACATGGTGCAAGCTGGGTGTATGGCAGAAATGAACACCCGCCAGACCCTGTAGTACATCTTGGAAGAGGTCTTCTTCCGGGCCTGAATCATGGTATGAATAAACTTGGCAAATAAACCCCTCTCTGTCAAGATCGAGGTTTCAATAGCCAGGCCGTTAAAGCCAGCATCTGTAAATTCGGGTGCCGAAGAACCCCCTGTGTGAGAAGCTCTGGATCGTCTGGCAGGCGCCAATGGTCTACTGACATCCTTACTATGTCTGAAAACCAGCTTCTCCCTTGGCCAGCGACAAGCCACCAGGATGGTTGGTACCCCCTCTGAACTACCTTTCTTAGTACATGGCTCAGAAGTGGGAGCGTGGGAAATGCATACAGGAGATTGAACCTTGTCCATGGGGTTGTCAGAGCGTCCGTTGCTACGGCCAGAGAGTCTCTCGAAAGAGACATAAACCTCGGCCGTTTGTGATTGTGTCTGGACACAAAGAGATCCACCTCTGGACAACCCCAGCGAAGGCAAAGAGGGTCTCTCGAAAGAGACATAAACCTCGGCCGTTTGTGATTGTGTCTGGACACAAAGAGATCCACCTCTGGACAACCCCAGGACTGATCTTCTGACCATTCTCCCCGACGCAGTGACCCCCCGCTCAAGGAGTCTGCCTCCTGGTTCTCTACCCCTGGGATGTAAACTGCCGAGATGCAGGAAACATTCTCCTCTGCCCAAACCAGAATCCGGCTTACTTTCCTTAGGGCACTCCTGCTCCGAGTACCCCCTTGATGGTTGATATAGGCTATCGCCGTCCGATTGTCTGGACCTGGACAGCCTGCCTATTTAAACTGGGGGTCAGATGCTGAAGCACTAGATATTTATCAGCTTTCCATTAAGATATTTATGGGAAGCCGATTCTCCTTCGGACCCCACTGCCCCTGGATCTTCTGGGTCTGCCAGATGCCCCCCCAGCCTGTAAGACTGGCATCCGTGGAAACGATTTGCCACTGAGGTGTCAGAAAGGACCTGCCTATTGATAGGTGTAGAGGATCCAACCACCACAGGAGAGATTGCCTGGCTGAGGGAGTCAGAACAAACAACTGATCCAGAGATTGCGGGGCTCGATCTCAGTTTGACAACAGATTTAACTAAAGAGGCCTCATGTGAAACTGGGCAAAGGGCACTGTTTCGAAGCAGGCCACCATAAGGCCTACTAGTCTCATCCCTAGCCGAATAGTTGGCTGCTGACAAGCCAGTAAGGACTCTATCTGGCTCTGGATCAGCAGAGCCTTCTGCTCTGGCAGAATAACTCTGACCTAAACTGTGTCCAGAGTCATTCCCAAAAAAAACCCTTACTGGCGCGGGGGTGATATGCGACTTTGGATAATTGATCACCCAGCCGAACTCTTCTAGGGTTGATAATACGCCTGCGTGTCCTTCTTGATCTCCTGAAGGGACAGGCAGAAATCAAAAGATCATCCAGGTATGGAATTATGCATATCACCTGGTTCCTCAGGATGGCCATAAGACCTGCCAAAACCTTGGTGAACACCCTTGGAGCCGAGGATTTGCCGAATGGAAGCGCCACAAACAGGAAATGTTCCAGGGCAAACCTTACGAATTTCTGATGCCCTGGAAAAATCGGGATATGAAGATACGCGTCCCTTATGTCTATTATGGTCATAAGACCTCCGGGCTGAATCGATCTTACCGCTGATCTCAAAGTTTCCATGCGGAAATGTTTCACCCGGATAAACTTGTTGAGACCCTTTAACCCTTTCGCTGCCAGCCTACCTGCAGCTTTTGTCGCCCGACCATGTTTCACTATTTTGCGCTCCCCATGTTCAACTGTGATTTTTGAAAGGATTTCCAGGGATTTCCCAGGAAAATGATATATTGTTTTTTTCAACAGAGTCTGGGCTTCAACATGAAATCTCTTGTTTGTCATTTTTTAGGTGTATTCTCAATACTTTTTGGTGAAATATGTGCAAAAAAAAAAAAAAATTAAAAAAAAAAATATTTGTAGTGTTTTTTTGTAATAAAAAATGTTTGTCAATAAAATGTTATTGCGTGCGAAACCCTAATTTCTCCCAGTCACAGCGATGCCACATATGTATAGGTAGACACCCTTTCCTGCCCAGGAGACTCCCCCAAACTGAAACAGAGCTTTAGGAGATTTTCAGATAAAATACAACTGCGCTATGCGCACCTTGCAGTTTTTCCAGAAAAAACACCATTTACATTTAAAATACTTACCACAAACTATATATTCTCTGGAAGTACACACCTCAAGCTTTCTAGGCGTACCAAGCTTGTTTATGTGGGCTTAGTTTTCTGGAAGTAATCCCTCACATTTTCCTAAAAAAAAAACTATATGCAAACAAGAAAAAACAAGTAAAATCTCAAAAAAGCAACATCGCCGGAACAGAACGATACCCAACATGCATAGGTACTGTCAAGGGTAGAGTTGGCAAACACCCCAAAGTAAAGCATGCACATAACAGTAATTTTACTTGAAAATTTCAGCTCTGCAGACAAAATGCGCACCTTGCAATTTTTCAACCAAAACAACCCTTTAAATTTGGAATATCCCCTATAAACCATATATTCCCTGAAAGTACACATGTTAAGCTTTCTAAGAGTACCCAGCTTGTTGTAGTAGGCTCACCTTTCTGGAAGTAATACCTCAAAGAATTCTTAGGTTGCACAGAGTTTCCCTAAAAAAATGAATAAAAAAACTTAATAAATAACATGTTTTCCTAAAATATAAATATGCAAACAAGAAAAAACAAGCTAAATCTTAAAGAGCAAGGTCCCCCGAGCAGAACAATACCCAACATGCATAGGTACTATTAACCCTTTTAATTGCCAACCTACTTGAATTTTTGTCACCCTCTGTTGACAGGTCATTTTTCCCCATTCTGTGCCATGTTTAACCGTGATTTTTGCCGGAATTTTCAGGAAAATTATAGTTATATATTTTGCAGCAGAGTTTAGGCTTGAACATGAAATGTCTTGTTTGTAATTTTTCTACTGTGTTTTTTTTTGTATATTTTTGTGTAAAAATAAATAAATATTTTTTAGACAATTGTCTCCTTTATTGTAAATAAAACTTACTTTATTCGAGAAAAACATATTGCATGCGAAAGCCCAATTTCTTCCGATTACAACGGTACCACATATGTATCGGTAGCCCCCCCATTCTTGCCCAGGAGACCCCCCCAAACTGAAAATAGCACTTTATAACATTTACAAATAAAATACTACTACTATCCACACTATAAACATAAGGGGTTAATTAAAAAAAAAAAAATGACATAAGGTCCCCCCTCCCGGGGGGGGGGGGCATTTTTTGGGTAATTTTAAGGGTTAAAACCCTTAAAAATCCCCAAAAAATTGAAATGGGGTCCCCCTTACCCAGCATTACCAGCCCGGGACCAGCTATGGGGGCTTGTAGGAACAGAGTGGAGGGGCCAGCTTTTGTGGCCCCCCACCCTGCAGCCTACAAGCCCACATAGCCTATGTGGGCCCGGGCTCTTCTGCCCCCCCCCTGGGCTTTGGGGAGGCAGGTAATTGGGGGTGCTGGGGGTTAATGGCAAGTCACCTGCTAGCTGCAGGTGACTTGCCAGACCCCAGCCTTGTGAACTGGTATAAGGGTCTCATGGACCCCTTACCAGTTCACAAGGGGTTAAGTGTAAAAAAAAAAAAAAAAAAAAAAAAAAAAAGACACTGACACAAATTTTTTTTTTTTTTTTACTTTTTAATACTTACCTCCCATCCATCCCTGTGTCCCACGCTGATCAATCTGGCTTCCTGCTCTCCTGCTGCAGCTGGAAGCCTTTTATAGCTGCTAGGCGACAGAACACAAAGGGTTAATTTAAAAAAAAAAATGACATAGGGTCCCTCCTCCCAGGGAGGGGGACCCCATTTTTTTTGGCATTTTAAGGGTTAAAAAAAAAAAAAAAAAAAAATGAAATGGGGTCCCCCTTACCCAGCATTACCAGCCCGGGACCAGCTATGGGGGCTTGTAGGCACAGAGTGGGGGGGCCAGCTTTTGTGGCCCCCCCACCCTGCAGCCTACGAGCCCACATAGCCTGTGTGGGCCCGGGCTCTTCTGCCCCCCCCCCGGGCTTTGGGGAGCCAGGTAATGGGGGTGCCAGGGGTTAATGGCAAGTCACCCGCTGCGGCAAGCGGGTGACTTGCCATCCCCCAGCCTTGTGAACTGGTATAAGGGGTCTCGTGGACTCCTTACCAGTTAACAAGGGGTTAAGTGTTAAATAAAAAAAGACAGACACATAAGAAAAAAAATGATCTTTATTTTTTTTTTTTTTTTTTACTTTACTCACCTCCGATCCTGTGTCCCCCGTCGATCTGCGATGACAGCCTGCTCGTGTGTTTGAAGGAGAGAGCCTGGGGAGGGGGGGGGCGATCTTAGCCCTCTCCTCCTCCCCATCTGCCCTCCTCCAGGCACACGAGCAGACTGATCACAATGATGTCACCCGGCCCCGCCCCCCGTTCCAGGAAGTGGGGGGGGGGGGGGGGAGGGCAATTTCTGCCCTCTCCTCGCCACGGAAGAGGCTGGGGGGGGGGGCGATATCTGAGCCCCCCCCCCAGTGAAGAGGACACCCATCGGGAGACAGCGCTACCTCAGGTAGGTAAATGTCATTTTGATTTTTTTTTTTTTACAGTTAGCAGCTGCTGCTGCCGAAGCGGGGGGGGGGGGGGGTGGATGGCACCAAATTAAAGGGGAGACCCGGCCGGATCCAACGAGGGGTCAGGTGAATATTTTTGATTTTTATTTTTTTTACTAGCAGGGGGGAAAGTCAAGCACGTAACACCTACGGGCTTGGCACTTAAGGCCCAGCCAAACCAGCACGAAGGTGTTACGTGCTTGGCACTTAAAGGGTTAAGTCTAAAATAGGACGCACCGACACATCCCTCTTGGGAATCGTGAACAGGTTGGAGTAAAACCCCTGACCTTCCTTCTGAGAAGATACCTGACAAATTACCCCTTTCTGAAAAAGATGCCGAACAGAGGCTCTCAGGACATCTGTCTTTAACTGGTTCCGGGATGCCCCTGACCAAAGGAACCTTGTGGGCAGTCTGGCTGCAAATTCGATCTTGTTGCCTGATGACACCACTTCCTGGATCCAAAGATCCGCCACGTGGCGTCTCCAGATTGGAGCAAACGACAAGAACCGTTCCCCCCCAACCGCCCGGGTGAGGGCACCCCTTCATGCCTGGGTGGACATGGCTGGAGGCTTAGGCCTGCTCCTCCAAGCACCACCCGCCCTGTTACAGGCCCTGCCTCTGCCCCAAAAATCCCTACGGGAGCATGAAATGAAGGAGCCTCTACCGCTCCGAAAGGGCCGATATGATGAGGGCCTCTGAAAAGGACGAGCCGACTCTCTACTCTGAGGAAGTTTGCCATCCTTGACCATAAGGTTGAGCCGCTCCCCAAAGAGTCTGCTCCCTAAAAAAGGCAAATCTATAAGGGATTTTTTAGCAGCTGCATCAGCCGACCATTGTCTTAGCCATAAGGAGCGGCGCAAGGCAACAAGAAGGGCAGAGGTTCTGGCACCTAGCCTGACCGCTTCATCCTTAGCATCGATAGCAAAAGCGTTAAAGTCCAAGCAAGCCCCAAATTCCTTGGACTCTTGAGTATGTCTGCGAGACTTAGCCCTGGACAAAATCTGCTTTACCTTATTTCTTAAAGCCAAAGAAACAATAGCCGTGGCACAAACAGGGCGTAGAAAAGAACCTTGCATAGCAAAGGCATAGCGAGCCAACTTATCCATTCGTCTTTCTGTGGGATCTCTTTAGGAAGCGTTAGTAGCAGACGGCGTGATAGTAGTATTGGACAGGCCTGACACAGGTAAGTCCACCTCTGGTGGAAATGACCATAACTTTATCATATCAGCCGGAAAAGGATACCTTGAGTCTAGGATCCTAGGGACAGCAGGCAACTTGTTAGGACTTTCCCATTCCTTTAACACCATCCTGGAGAAATGCGACTGCTCCGGAAAAACCTGCCTCTGTCTCACAGGCCTAAACAGGTCCCCCTTTCCCCTCTTCACCACCTTAGGAGGGGTAATATTTAAAGTTTCGAACACAGAAGAAAGTAAACACTCTGTTTCGTCTGAGAGTAAGGGATCTTCATCAGAAGAAAATAAAATAGAATTACTGTTGTCCTCACCGGAGGCAAATAAATCCTCTTCCTCATAAGCAGGCTCCACATGCCTCCTCTTAATGGTGGCTTTTTTAGGGACGACCAAAGATAGCCGTCTCTCCAAGTTATCCAACCTGTGTGCCATATCCGCCTGCGCTCCACTGCCTTCTCCCTCTCCAGGGGATATTTGAGGAGGCTGAGCTACAGAAGAACCCAAAATTATTGCTGGACTGGATACAGGAGCAACTGCCCTCTTATGGTCTGAACCAATTCTCCTGGCGCAAGTGGAACAAACTGTGCTGAAAACACCCAGGGGATCCTGCTTACATAAAAGGCAAAGCCTGCCCTGCTCAAGTTGGATGCCCGATCCACTATCTCCCGATGCCTCCGTCATGGTATTTTTTTTTTTTTTTTGCAAAAACGGCCTAAGGTCTGCCTATACCAATCCCCAGAGGACTGGGAGGAACCACAACCTCTTTATCCTTTATCCTTTACCCTTCTTCCCAATCTAAAAATAAACAGGAGAAAAATACCTTTTATTAACCCTTTAAGTGCCAGCCTACCTGGAGTTTTTGTCACCCTTTGTTGCCAGACTATTTTGCACTATTATGCGCTCCCCATGTTCAAATGTGATTTTTGAAGGGATTTCCAAATTATATATTGTATTTTTCAGCAGAGTCTGGGCTTTAACATAAAATGTCTTGTTTGTCATGTTTTAGGTGTATTCTCAACATTTTTGGGTGAAATATGTGCAAAAAAATAAAAAAATTAAATTTTTTACAATTTGTAGTGTTTTTTTTGTAAAAAAAAATGTAAGTTTGTCAAAATCTTATTGCGTGTGAAATCCCAATTTCTCCCGGTCACAGCGGAAGTACACACCTCAAGCTTTCTAGGTGTACCAGGCTTGTTGATGTGGCCAAAGTTTTCTGGAATGTATTCTTTGGTTGCAAAGAGTTTCCCTTAAAAAAAAAAAAAAAAAAAAAAAAGGATAAAAAAGCAGAATCAAAACCAAAATTTACCTAAAAAACGATATACAAACAAGAAAAAAACAAGTTTAATCTGAAAAAGCAACATCCCCCGAACAGAACGATACCCAACATGCATAGCTACTGTCAAGGGAAGAGTTGCCAAACACCCCAAAGTCAAGCATGTGCGTAACGGTAATTTTACTTGAAAATTGCCTCCTTTATTTTAAATAAAAAATGTATTTTATTAAAGAAAACCATATTGCATGTGAAATCCCCATTTCTACCGATTAGAATGGTACCACATATTTATCGGTAGCCCCCTGTTCCTGCTCAGGAGACCCCCCTAACTGAAACAAGTACTTTAGAACATTTACAAATAAAATACAACTACCATCCACACTACAAGGGGTTAAATCAATAAAAAAATGCCATGAGTCCTCACTCCCAAGGGGGGGGGGGGCCCCCCCCTTTTTTTTTTTAATACTTATCTCCCATCCATCCTGGAGCACTGTGTCCCTCAGCAATCACTGGCTTCTGCTCACCTGCTGAAAGCACCCCATTTTTTTGGATTTCCCCCTTACCCAAAGTAACCAGCCCGGGACCAGCTATGCAGGGCTTGTAGTAACAGGGCGCAGGGGCCAGCTTTTGTGGCCCCTGGCCCTAACGGCTACAAGCCCGCATAGCCCGTGGCCACAGGCTCTTCTGCCCCCCCCCCCCCCCCCGGGCTTTGGTGAGGCAGGTAATGGGGGTGCCGGGGGTTAATGGCAAGTTACCCGCTAGTCGCAGGTGACTTGCCAGCCCCCAGCCTTGTGAACTGGTATAAGGTGTCTCATGGACGCCTTACCAGTTCACAAGGGGCAAAAAAAAAAAAAAAAATAGACGACACGGACACAAGAAAAAAAATGACTTTTTTTTTTTTTTACACTGTACTCACCTCTGATCCTGCGTCCCTCGCCGATGTCCCGCGCCGCTGTCATGTCAATAACAGCCGGTTTCGGGCCCCCTCCTGAAGACGGAGGACGACGGGGGGAGAGATCAGATGCCCTCCACCCCCAGGAAGAGGAGAACCCCAGCTTCACTTGGATACCAGAGGTAAGTTTTTTTTTTTCTATTTTTAACTATCAGGGGGAAATGCCAGGCACGTAGTTTCTACATGCTTGGCACTTAACGGTAGGAGAAGCAACCACGTAGAAACTACATGCTTGGCATTTAAAGCCAAGAAGAAAAACCCATCTTAAAACGGAAGACGGCCTTATCCCCGGGTAACTCGAAGTAAGGAGACTTAACAGACAACGCTGATAATTTAGTTGCTGATAACAGCAACTAGAAAATTGACCTTAAAAGTGATTAAGGTTGGAGAAGCATCTATCAAGGGCTCAAAAGGAGTGCCCTACAGGGCTGACAATACCAAGTCCAAATAAAATAAAAAAACATGTGGAAAGGGGGATAAATAAAAATATACCATAGTTCCTCTAGCAGGTTCACCAAACAAAAACCTGAGGCTGATTGATATTCTTAATGAAAGTTTTCAGCCCAGAGTGTAATGACGCCCTAAAAAAGCACCATAAGACCCCGGCGCTTGCCTTACCACCTGGATCCTATGAAGAAATACAATTCTGTGAAATACTCACCTGTAGAATTGGTATTATACGCATACAGCACGTCCTGCTCCATCTATAATACTCACACATGGGCAATCCTCCGCCCGAGGGCGCTGTTCACTGCAGACATGCAAAAACAGGCTCCTCCCGGCCCCACACACACCGAGGGACCTCCCACAAATCCCCAGCATTGAAAAGCAGTGAGAAGGAGAAGCCGGGAGAAACCAACCACCCAAAAACTGGCAATATTAACAATGATAACAATCACCATACAGGGGATCCAGAACAGAGTGAAACCAGGGTGGGGTGGAGCAGGACGTGCTGTATGCGTATAATACCAATTCTACAGGTGAGTATTTCACAGAATTGTATTATTCTAAGCATACAGCACGTCCTGCTCCATCGATAATACTTACACATGGGACATCCAATAGCAGTGTCAATAAGTAGGGTGGGATCCCCATCAAAAAAGGCACAGCAGACAGTAAAGTGCTGTCACCTGCAAACCTTGCTACCAAGAGCAACATGAGCAAAGGCTCTAACGTCAACCTTATAAAATCCTTTGAAGAGGATGAACTGAACACAAACAGCGATCTAGCAAACTTGTTCAATAGAAAACCTGGTGCTATAAGGCCCAAGCCAAGCACAAGTAGAAACAGAACAAAAAGAGAAGAAGATTCTTCCCCTAAACGAATAGGCCAGAGAAACAGCCTGACCATGCCACTGCAAAAGGTAGCCATGGTAAACTTAGAACTCTCCCCATCGGGGAATTTGAACCCAGGTCTCCCGCGAGACAGGCGGGAATACTGACCACTACACTAACAAGAATCAGCAAAAGCCGAAACCTTTACTTTAGGATCAGAAGGACGATCCAACTAAGTAAAGCCAATCCAAAGGGCACATACGCCCCTGGAAGCGGTCAAAATCCGGCACATACGGATGGAGACGCCTGCAAACCCCAAAGGGCATAAGTCCCCCTCAGGGACAAGAGACAATCCAGGAAAATCCTCCAACACCTGTGGAGGGATGCAGATCCCCTTACTTCAGAGTTAGCAAGGACAAGGCCCAGAGGCAGACAAGGTCTTGAATAAGAGAGCATAAAACTCCACTTAGACATAAGGCCCGGCGTAAGGCGGAACACCCCCATCGCGGCATATATATGAATATATATATATGATGAACAAGGGCTAACTAAAAAGAACCGCCTGCTTCGGCACACTTCTAACTGAAGCAACAGCACCCAGAAGAGCAACATGAGGGAAGGAACAGTTCAGACAACAACCGGAAGAGGACCAAGGGAAAATCCCGCAAGGCAATCTGAATAAGGTAACCGCAAACGGGAGAATAGAATTCCTGGGAAAAGCACCTGAGCAACCCCTGAAGAATGCTTAACAAGGAAGACTGAACAAGACTTCTACAGGAAGGCGGACAGGGCGAAGCCCGAAACCTTCAGAGTACCGAGTTGGGGAGCCAATTCCAACCCATGCTGTAATAACTCTAGAACCCTGGGAACCGAGAACGTCCAACAGGGGAGAGAGCTAGACCCAAACCAATCAATACGGGTACAACATACCCTACGGCAGAAAGGCAGAAAGGAAGAAGAGGAGGAAGCTAGCACTTAGCCCTCCAATAGAACAAATCACCCAGAAGACAAACAGTCTCCAACGGGGTGAAAGAATAAAACCGTCAGATCGTCCAAATAGAACCTGTAGATTGGGGCGACCTAGTAAAAAAGCCTGAATGGGCAGAACAGCCCTCGTGAGAGAGCGTGCAGGACCACAGTCCTCAGCAGAAACATCTGCGAAACACGCCCCCCAGGGCCACCAGCATAACGGGTCTCCCTTTCTTCAGCAATCTTGCGCAGAACCCCGCCTAGCAGGGAGAATGAAGGTAAGACATATAGAATATAATGTCCAGGCATAAGAATTACTAAGCCCCCATGACCAAGGCCAGAATTCTAGGACAATAACCAAGGGCAGAGCCCCTGTGATAGTGACGGGGTCCAACAGAGCCACACCAGTAGGACCTCAGTGGGACACTAGGATAGAACATCCTGCCACAGGAGGACAGCCAATGGAGCTAAAACCAATGAAGTGCAAGGAATGTTGACCCCCAACTTAGATCAGGATCAGAACCTTCCTGGAGGATCATCCTGTTCCGAGACTCTCACAGATAAAAAGGTACAGGCCACTGTCCTCAGACAGACCAGGAGTCGCCAAACAGACAAGACCTGAAGAGGAGTAGTCCAGCCAGATAGAGTCTAAGGCTCACTGTTTCAACAAAATCAGTAGATGAAAGGACCCCCTAAGGGCCCAACCTAGGAACCATGGGGGATTTCAGAAGAGACAAACCCCCCCCCCCCCCCCCCCGTCAACCTGCAAGACTTGGAACCCATGGTGACCATCAACAGGAAGATGCAAGAAGGGAGGGGGTGCCCCCCTGACAGATTCCTTGATTTTAACAATCTCAAGAGGAACCACCATAACAAGGGGGAATGCACCCAGACCTAGTTCCAGGGGTGCTGTCCAGGATTAATAACATGAGGAGCCGCAGAGCCCAAGGGCTCCGAGTATAAAGGACAGCATCTGAGCCGCCGCCAACGGGCCCACCAGCTGCAATGGCGAAGGTAAGGTGAGCACAAGGAGGGGCAGAGCCCCTGTAATCAGAAGTCCACTTATAGCCAAGAAAGAAGGTTCTAGACTGAACTGAATCCAATGCAACCCAGGAGTGAGATACTGAACACAGGGACACTGAGTAATTGAGGTGCCTGAGCACCAAACCAAAAGATTCCCAAAGGAAACCGCCAGCCAAATGGCCAACTCGGCCTGACGTAGAGATTGAAGTAAGGAAGGACGATCAAGTAGGTCCTAGCGCGGACGCCACACGGACACGTCCAAGATATCACTCCCGTCCTCGCCCTGGCAAGCTGTCTGGGAGCAGAAGAGGGACCAAAAACAAGGTCACAATCCATTGAGTTGGCCCTTCAACACTGACTAGTAATGGCCTAGGTGTCCAGAAGGCACATGGAACTAAAAAAGGATCTTAGATCTGCTCAGGCATCAAGAGGCCCACTGGACAAAGAGCGCCTGTGGCCCAACACAGAGATACCATGTAGGAGCTGCCTGTGAAAGAATAAATGCCAGGCCCGCAAAATGCCAGCCTGGGTCAGACTGCCTCATCCCCAGGGGGAAAAGGGTAATGTAGAGGCAATCCCAGTTAAGGGCCATCCTGCAAGAGAGCCCAGACCCTGCAGGCCGAGCGCAGCCTGCATCAACTCCTGAAGAGAGACAGGGACTAGAGGAACCCTGAGATCCTCCGAAAGGGACCGCCCAGCAAACTGTCCTGCATCCAGGGGAACTACCTCCTGGATCCACCAGAAGGAGGCATGACGCCCTGCGATAGGAGCCAAGTGCTGCGGCAGTCCCCTTGCCCAGAAGGGCGAGGGCGTCCCTTCATGCTTGGGCGGTTTTGGCAGATTTGGACTTAGCCCTGCCGAGGGCCCAGGACGTTGTCTGCCCACCCTGGGGCGGGCATCTACTCCGAAAAGTTGGAAGCACACCTCTGGTTCGCGCTTGACACTAACATAGGGAGGGGGAGGGGTGTCCCTGTCCCGAGGAGGCCGAGACGACCTTCTGCGCAAGGGTGCCTTAACCCTTTTTTCCAAAAAGGTCCAAACGGGCCCCAAATAGGCGACGTCCTCTGAAGGAAAGGCCAGTGAGAGCCTTTTTAGTATCATCGTCAGCACCCCACTGTCGCAGCCAAACCAGGCGGCGAATAGCTACCACAAGGGCAGAGGTTCTAGCACACATCTTAATGGTGTCATCCATCGCTGAGAGGATAAACCTCACAAACACATCACAATTGGAAAGTGCATTACAGACCTCCCAAGGGAGATCCTCAGGCTGGTGATCAAGTATCTTCCTAAGAAGGGTCCTGGCGGCCACCGCAGTGATGGCCGCGGCACAGACCGGACGCAGAGCCGTCCCCGCACACGAAAAGGCGTGGGAAGCCAGTCTGTCAATGCGCCGGTCCTCAGCATCCCAAAGGGTATGATAAGTAGGAGCTGTCATGAAGGGGGGGTTAGCAACCCCTATGATCTGTTCATCCACCTCGGGAGGGGCTGACCAACAGTCAACCACATCAGGGGGAAAAGGGTACTTCCAATCCCAGACCCCTGGAACCCCTGTAAGTTTACAAGGTGATTCCCATTCTTTGGATATAAGAGCCTGGAAATGATCCTGCTCCAGAAATTCCAAGCGCGGCGTCACTGTGTGGAAACTCTCCCTTTTGGGCTTGGGAGACTATCCCGGAGGAGAGATGGACAGAACTTCAAAGATCTTTATAAGTAATTCGTCAGTGTCACACAGGCCTCAGGAACCAGGGCCAGAATTATCACGGCTCCAAGGCATCTCATCCGAGGAGCTCGACTCGGAGAACAGTTCACCTTCATCAGAAGGATCAAGGTCCTGCATAGCGGCAGACTCTTCAGTTTCTATGGGAAACAGAGAACCAGGAGGCATCAGGGACCGCTTCTTTCCAGCGCCCAAGCGCTCTGCCAGACTAGACATCACCTGCTCAGCCGTAGGTAGCCTGTGCGGCACCACCTGCTGGTCATCCCCGCTCGAGTGCAAATCATCAGGAGTGAGATTTAAGCATGGGGAGACAGGTGTATTGAAGCGAGGTGCAGCCACTGGCAACCCTGATTGCAGGGCCAGTACTTGTTCAGTACACGGTCCGCAGACCATCAGCATGGGGCTGTCCATACGCCGTACACAGCCGGTCTTGTCCCCGCGGGACCCCGGACACATAATTCTGAGATGCCTCCATATGGTGATTTATCTAAGCAATATACCAGCAGGGATTTATGCTGTAAGCAACCCTGGATGCCCCAAGACCCGCTAGGAATGTGGGAGAATTTAAATGTGAACCCGTTAAGATATATATATCAGGCCGGAAGAAGCCACCGGAATCTTGGCGTCTGAAAGACATAAGGAGAAGAATGGGTGTCAGAGCCATGCGCAGCAAACGAAGGATCTAAGCAAACCACCCGCGAGGGCACTTACATGACCAAGGGAGGAGGAGGATCGTAACCACGCACGCGCAGGCCATCAAAATGGCGCCAAGCGAACCTCGAGGGGCGGGTCCAATCTGGCCGTGACGTGGAGCGCGCCAAACCATGTCCCCGCCTTCCCCAAAGAGCGCGAAGCTCTGGCCCGCGTAATGTACATGACATAGTAGTGAATGAGGAAGAAAACATGAACGACACTGCCGCCCGGGGCGGCACACCTCCTCGCGCAACCAACCAAGGATTAAGTGCGCAAGCACGCGGCTCTGACACCCAGTTGCCGGTCAATACAAGGCAACAACCATAAGCGTGTACAACACTACACTGAGACCGCCACACACATACCCCCCCCCCTTTCTTTTCCCCCGAGCTACGGGGGGAAACGAGGGAGGAAGGTGACCCGTCACACAGGGTCCACCATTACACGGGGCATGGGGCAATAATGCGGGAGGGGCATCTACTAGAGGCTCACCATCAGCCTAAACCGCCTACCCTATGGTGGGGGATTGCGGTGGAGCATAGCTCCGTGAGCACACATGCTGCTGCCTACCTTCACCCGACCGATGCAGCCCAGGCTGGGAGGCACATCAACGACAGGGACGGGTGGGAATAGTCCTGCAGGGCCGCAGGCTGTAAAAGCCCCGCTCAACTGCGAGAGAGTGATACTTCATGTCTTCGCAGTCAGCACTGCAGAGAAATCTGGGGATTTGTGGGAGGTCCCTCGGTGTGTGTGGGGCCAGGAGTAGCCTGTTTTTGCATGTCTGCAGTGAACAGCGCCCTCGGGCAGAGGATTGCCCATGTGTAAGTATTATAGATGGAGCAGGACGTGCTGTATGCTTAGAACAAACAGCATACCTGAGGAGGCATAGTGATCTGTGGGAGATAAGGCCGTGAAAGAAGACAAACAGGGTAAAATCCCCCCGCTTGTTGCATAAATCCTAGAAATAGGGGGGGAAATCCATGCAACCTTCGCAGTCCAGTCCAACTGCAAGAATGAAACTGACTTGTGTTGGGGCAGCTGGAAGTATATAGAGTCGAGAGGAGCCACACCTTTCTATCTTGCAGTCCACGCCCTCCAGGCAGGAATTAACCCGTTCATTTCTGGAGCCGACGGCCTGGAATGGATTGGGAGAGAAAGGGGTACTTGCTACCGAGGACCTTAGGAAGAAACGGTTTTTCCCACTCCTTTGCGACCAGCCTGTTGAAATGGGCAAGCCTGGGAAAACCTGTCTAACCTTCTGACACTTGTAGGGTCCACCCTACTTCATTTGCAGCCTTGGCCAAGGAGTAGAGAGGCACAGAACGTCCAAAATTGCCTCAATAAGAGTCTCAATCTAAACTGTAGGTTGATCCAGAGGGTTCCCCGATACATGTGCGGCTTTCAGTTCCTCTCCACCGCCGGATGACAATATACACCAAACGTAGGCACATTCAGTCTGAATATGCCTACGCTTGGCGATAATCTTCCCGCCTGGGTGGGAAGAGACACCCGGGATGCCCCTGCTGATAAAGGCCACTGACCATGCTCTCCAACTGAGCCGCCCTATATGCTACATCTCAAGAAGGAACCACATCCGTGGGAGGACCCTGGAACACAAATGGACCTAGCAGCAACCCCCCCCCCCACCCCACCCAGGGTTATCCCACTAGTCTGAGCCTGAAGCCGCAGGGGAAACTGGACGATCCAACTCAGGTGCGGAACCTGCAGGACATCGGTGCACCCAGCGCACAGGGGCCAAGCGCGATTGGCGCATGGGACACGCTGCACCACTTGGCACATGGGACATGCGGCAGGCCATGCTGCTGGTAAACACCCCCCACCCCAAAAAATAATGCTGGCAGTCGAGCCCTGAATGAGTTCTGGCAGCATGGTTGCCAGCAGTAGTAAAAGCACCACACACAGACACCTAGGAGCCAAGCCATCTAGCACAGTCCCCTCCAGCAGCCATGGGGAAGGTAGACTGCACCTATCAAAGGGTTTCATGGGGTAGATGACACAGGGGGTATAGGGAAACAGGGCTAGTTGGAGAGCAGGGTCACCATGCAGGGCCCAGAGATCAGGTACCCTGTCGGTAGCGGGCTTCTGACCCTCAAAGCTCAGACCCAGCTGGATGAGCCCTGGCATACTTACCTGGACTCGTGCACACCCCCTCACTCTGCATGATCCCACGCTATCGGCTTAGGAACTGTCTTCAGGCATCAAAACGGGAGTCCCCAGTTACACTGCAGCTGGTGAGGGCATCTTCACAGTCCCTTGTGACTGCAAGAATAGAACTGAGGATATCATGCTACAGCCTGCCCTATATGGGCCTTGAGGAGCTAGTTATTTTTTATCTTGCATGATTTAAATTTACGTTTTGGAGCATATTCAAGTGTTCTTGTGGCAGATTTCCTTTTCTTAGTAAAACACAAAGGATCTTGTAAAGGCTGCAATATATTAGAGCAGATATGGCAGAGAACCCAGTGCCATATTCTGCAACTAAAATATCAATGAAGCCAATAAAGTTAGTAAAAAAAAAAAATAGTTTAAGGTTAGCTAGCATTTAATTTGTTCTACCTTTAACATATTGGTTTGGCCACAAAGTCTCACCTCTTTTAAAGCTGGTTGTACTGCCGGGGTTGCCTCCTTAGCAACAAGTGTGCGTGATACCCCAGTTAGCGTTTTTGCATGGTGTAAGGGTGTTGTGGAGCCATGGAGTGTAGCAGTGGGAGCCGTGTAAGTATCATTCTGCACCACTTTGGTCAACGGTAATGACATACCTGCCTATAAAAAAAAAATGCGTTAACTAAAAAAAGAAAAAAATCAACAGATTATTGAATAAGTCAAGCAGCAAAGAAAAGAATGTGCTAGATGCTTACTAGGTGAAACACTGAAAATAAACATAAAAAACCACCCCTTCAGGCAACATTAGAGGATTAAAACATGTGCAAACTGAATGAGGAATCCATCATGTGGAGGGCAGAAGTCTTTATAAACACAGTCGTATAAAGGAAGCCAAAAACACAGCATAACATTTAGTAAACTAACAGTAACACAAGACATACATGTAACGCGAAAAGGAAGTTTGTCTCTAGAGGACCACTGAGACCAGATGACATACATCCTCATGTTTTAAGGGAGTTATATACAGTAATAAACAAGCCGTCATTTCTTTTCCGAGGGATTGGCAAATGTGGTGCCAACATTCAAAAAGGCATCTAGGGGGAAACCCGGTAAGTTTAACATCTGTGGTGGGCAAGCTGTTTAAAGGTTTCTTAAAGTGGACCAACACCAAGGATTTTCACTATCCTGGGTTTTGGTTCACTTCTGCGGCACACCCCGCTGCGTGAAACCCCCCAGATCGCCATAAAAAACTCACCTCACCCCTACGCGAGCGCTCGTCCAATCAGAGCGCTCAGAGCAGCTGTGGTATGTATGGACAAGCGACGGACAACCACAGCGGCTCTGAGCACGCTGTCGGCCGCATCTCGCGCTTCCCTCTAAAAGGGAGCGCGCCCGTGCCGGCCATTCACAAACGGCCAGCGCGGGTGCGCGCCCTGCTAGAGAGAAGCACGAGATGCGGCCGCGGCTCGCGCATGCGCCGTTGGAACGGGGATAAGGTAAGGTTTCTGCGCGTCCTGCAGGGTTTCACACAGCGAGGCATCCCGATTTCGGATGCCCCGCGGGAAGGGATCTGATCGGCCCGGGAATCTTATAGATTCCCGGGCTGATCCCCCCCGGGTGTTGGTTCACTTTAACCTCCTTAGCGGTGATCCCGAGCGTGACTCGGGGTTAATTTGCGCTGTAAGTAGCGGTAACCCCGAGTCACGCTCGGGATCTATTTGGCAGAGGAGCAGGGCGGCGCAGTCTCCTTACCTTCTCCCTGCGATCCAGCGATGTCCCCGCTGCGATCGCAGGTGAGAGCCGCGGCTGCGGCGTCCGTCGCACTTCCGGGTTCCGTCTCTGTGAGCCGCAGAGGCTCATGGGGGCGGAGCCGTGCGTCAGAGACAAATGTAATGGTAACGCTTTCGTTACCATTACATTTGCCTCTATCATAACGCCAGGGGGGTTAAGGGATATTATACTGAACATCTTGGGGGAAATGACCTTATTACTCCATATCAGCATGGATTTATGAGAAATCGCTCCTGCCAGACAAACCTAATCAGCTTTTATGAGGAGGTAAGTTCAAGATTGGATCAAGGGGAGGAGAGTCATTGGATATCATATCTTGACTTTTCTAAAGCATTTGATACTGTGCCACAAAAGACTGGTACAAAAGATGAGAATACTTGGACTGGGGGAATAGAATAGTTTGTGTTCTTCCTTTCCAGGGCGTCACAATTTAAATATCCAGGGGTTAACATATATATTTATATTTCTCCCCCTGGAGTATAAACAAAGGATGCACAAGGTGTTTAGTGGTGAAAAATTGGAAAAAATAGGAACCTATTTGCAGGGTGAAAATGAGAGTATCTTATTTTTTCCTTGCGTTAAACACAGAAGAAACATAGAAACATAGAAGGTTGACGGCAGAAGGAGACCATACGGTCCATCTAGTCTGCCCTTATGTGTATACTGTATGTGCTCTTTATCTTAGGATAGATGTGTACTTATCCCAGGCATGTTTAAATTCAGTGACTGTTGATGTTTCAACTACCTCTGCTGGAAGTTTGTTCCAAGCACCTACTACTCTTTCTGTAAAATAATATTTTCTAACATTGCTCCTGATCTTCCCCCCCGACTAGCTTCAGGTTGTGCCCCCTTGTTCTATCGTTAAGTTTCTTCTTAAAAACACTTCCCTCCTGAACCTTATTCAATCCTTTCACATATTTAAAGGTCTCAATCATGTCCCCCCTCTCCCTTCTTTCCTCCAGACTGTACAAATTAAGTTCTTTAAGTCTCTCCTGATAAGTTTTAAGTTTAAGTCCTTCCACCATTTTCGTTGCCCGCCTTTGGACACGTTCTATTTGAATAATGTCTTTTTGCAGGTAAGGTCTCCAGAACTGCACACAGTATTCTAGCTGTGGCCTTACCAGGGCTCTATACAGCGGCATCACAACCTCCCTCTTCCTACTGGTGATGCCTCGAGCTATGCAGCCGAGCATCCTGCTTGCTTTTCCTACTGCCTGGCTACACTGTCCACTCATCTTGCAGCTAGCAGTAATCAGTACCCCTAAATCTCTCTCCTCCGAGGTCCTGGCTAACACAGTACTGCCCATACGGTACTCAGAGCAGGGATTCCTTCTACCCAAGTGCATGATTTTACATGATTTTACATTTATACTGTTACACAGCACACACTTCTATCCCAAGGTTGGGCTAGTGGAGGGTGGAGTAGTGACTCCAGTGACTAGGGAGGGCAGTTAGGTGAGGGGGTGCAGGCAGGCTGAGAGCAAGAGCAGTATGTTAAAGGGGTGCAGGTAGAAAGTAGGTTAAAAAAAAGAGGTGCAAAGTCAAAAGGGAGGACAGTTCCGAACAAGTTACCCGGTGACTGAACCTCCCCATTAAAACCAGCAGATGCATGCCATGCTGGATTGTTGGGCTGCTGTCTGCCAATAAAGCCATTATCTTGCCCTGAAGCACACTACTACTCTAGGCTTGAGTAGGCCAGGCTCAAAAAGAATCTTACCCATGATGATAGGAGATAGGCACAGTTGACAGTCCAACCGAACCTTTCCTGGAGTGTCATTGCATCCCTCAGGGCTTCCAGCATAGTTGAAGCCCTGGATAATGAGTCTGTCCTCATACAGAGTAATGTGGACCCCCACCTTGCAGAGCGATGAGTTCTGCCAGAACTATCGGGCAGGGGACAGGCTAAAAAGGGAGAGCCACAAAGTGCTGGTTGTTCATGGCAAATTGTAGAAACTCCAGATGACCTGAAAAAATTGGAACATGCAGGTAGACATCCATGTAGTCCTCTGTAACCATTGAATCTCTCCATTACAGTGATGCCATGGTGGACCTTAAACCAGAAAACCACAGATTTTTTTCACAAAAGTGCAGGGGGGGGGATACCAATTGCCATTGCGCCGCCCCCCCCCCCCCCGCAACATTAACCAGGTAACCCAGAGGAAGCCGATCTTTCTCCTCAATCCCCTGGTGAAACAGAGCACGGTCATGTGGTCCACAGGCCTCTTCTGGGCATGTGGACTATCCTGGGGAGATCTGAATTATTCTGTTTAATGGGGTTAATGCACAAGGGGCAACCGGCAATTGGGGTGCAGACCTGCACTATGGTTTCAAACACATAACCTCTCTCGAGGGAGGCACAGGTGTCACAACCTCTCTAGTTCCACTAGGTGACTCTCACTGCAGACCTGAGGGCTCCTTCCTTCTCTGTCAACTGGGAAATACTTGGTGCTACAAACATGCGCAAAGGCTTCATTCCAGATACGATATTCTAACTACTTCCTGGACCCATGCATTTTCCACATGGTTTCTCCACACAGAAATGAAGAGCTAAAGTCATCCACCCACCAGACAGGTTCAGGATGTCTCTTCATGCTTGGGAGGACTTTGAGGGGGGCTTGGGTTTGTCCCGTTAGGGGGATTAGGTTTTACCCTGGGCCTCCCGCTTACTCCAAAAATCATCTAGGCATCTGGTACTGGCTACGCCCCCGAAACCTTACAAGAGAAAGACCCTCTCACAAGCTGAAGAATGAAAGTGCGTTATTGGCTACTCAGAAGGTGATTTCTTTACTGCTAAACCCACAACTCGACTGCCACTGCAGACAGGGCATAAAGCAGAACCAGGACAGATGCAGTTATTTTCTCCGGACAGATGCAGAGTTATTTTGCCCAGGACAGATGCATACAATAAATTATTTTGGCCAGGACAGATGTAGTCACTGAATTATTTTGCCAAGGGCCTACCCCACCTAACAATAGCTAGTAATAGTCCTGCAGTACTCTCTGCCATGGCCATTTGACCTGGCCAACTAGAAGGGGCTGTCTCCTGGCACCCCACAAAAAGATCTGGCCCACAGGCCTTGAGTTTGACATATGTGCCTTAAACCAGATCAAAACCCTTACAAGAAATAGTGCTCATATGAATGCCACCCCAGGGTAATTCAGATTGCTGCAGATAAATATTAATTTACCATTTAGAACATGGAGCTGCAGGCCAGGCTGCTGGGTTTCCTGCTGCTGTGCATTGTGGGTTCTGTCAGTTGAATCCAGGCAGAAGCACAGCAGGAATGCAGGGAAAATAAAGCTCCAAAATGGCCACTACCAGGAGAAAATTGGTGAGGCAGCATTTCAGTTTTGAGTGGATGCAGAAGTGCTGAATGTGAATCAGCATCATGCATGCAAATGGGACGAGTTTTGGGGAGTGCTTCCCCCCCCCCCCCAACTGTGCAATGTTGTTGGTCAATTTTTTTTTTTTTTTTAAATAATAAGTCTTTATTGAGATGAACATGGCATCAAGGCACAATAAGATTGACAAGTCATCAACAGTACATTTACAAGAGCAAAACAGATCCAATAGCTTGCCATTCTAATGTTCTCATCTTCGCTTTTACATCCGGGAGACATAACTCTCTAGCCCCTTCTAAAAGGTCTGCCTCGACGCCTCTGTCCATCAACTGATCTATTAAAGAACAGGGGAATGGTAAAGGGATAGAAAACTAGGGGAGGGAGGAAGACCAAGGCTCCCATCTTCCCCGGCGCCCCCACCCCCGATGGGAGGAAAGGGAAGGCAAGGGAGGGAAAAGACAGCAATGGACCCACCAGCCCACCCCTAGTAGCGCTCTCATCAGGCCCGGTGACAGGTCACAGGTCACGTGGTCCGTTTCGGGCGCGCCCACCGATTTTGCCCTCCAAGTGTCTCTCCGGGCAACTCTGGCGGCTTCATTAAGTAATCTATTGCAATCATCGGACTCTATGAACATGTTCCACTGCAGCCAGAAGAGCCAATGCCTCTCCTCTGTTCATCTGAGGGTGGCCGTCAGGTCTTCCACCCTTCAAATCCAATCACTAACGGAGGGCGGCGTGGAGGACTTCCATCGGGCTGGTATGCATGCCCTAGCTGCGTTCACCAAGTGGATGGAAAGAGATTTCCTGTATTTCCCGATTGATCCGCTGACTGAGTGTAGGAGAAGGTCCTCCGGCGAGAGAGGAATAGACTCTCCCGTTATCTTAACAATCCATTTTACTATGTGTTCCCAAAAGCGCTTTCTCTTCTCGCATTCCCAGAAGATATGTAGGAGGGAGCCATGGTCCTTCTCACATCTCCAGCAGAGGGGGGGGGGGGGCACCGACACCGACGGGTAGTGGCGATGTAGTGTCTGAGGTACCTGGTACCCCCGACTTAAGATTTTATAGCCCGCATCTTGGTATGTATTACTGATTGACGCACGTTGTGACAGCTCGAGGATCTTCCTTACTTGGGTTGGGGGGAAGGCGACATTAAGATCGGCCTCCCATGCGGCCACAAAGTTTGGCACAAACGCCTCGCCTGGGTCCATTATCAATTTGTATATAAAAGACAGCGCTCCCCTGGTTGGCTCATCCGTAGAGCATAGCCGTTCAAAGGGTGTCAGCTCTCTTTGAAACTCTTCCAGAGGTGGCAAGCTCGCGAGGAAGTGAGAGACCTGTAATGCTCTCCAGTATGACAAGCATGGAGGGTCCCCCCAATCCAAAAGCTCCTGCAATGACTTCCACCTTGAGCCACTCATGAAATCTCAGGCAGTGCCCCTACCAGGTGTCTTCCATCTTCCAAATCCCGCATCAAGTTGGCTCGGCATGAAGTCTAGAGCCCCTGGCCTCCCTACAAGGAGTGAAGCCCGCTTGATCCAAATCTACCAAGGCCGCTCAGGTTAGATACAAGCCTGGTTGCAAGAACCTTCGTGAAGAGCTTCAGGTCCACATTTAACCAGCCTATAGTTTGAGCAATGAAGTGGATCCTTCCCCTACTTGGGTATTATAGTGACCTGCGCCCACAGCATGTCAGTTGTTGTTCGGGCGACACAGAGTTGAAAGCAGCAACCGCTCTAGGGGTCAGGATGTCACCTATCCATTTATAGCAGGAAAGGGTAAATCCATCGGGCCCCGGAGACTTGCCGGGTTGTGAGGAATTGCTTGTATCCACTCTAGCTCCGATATTGGCTCCTCCATTGCCTCAGATACCTCTTGGCTCAGGGCTGGTAAGGCTGAAGATGCAATGTACCTCAGTGCTTCTTGCAACAGACCCGTACGACTTCCTCCTTCCCCCGCCAAATTGTATAATTTATTGTAGAATTCTCTAAAGGCTTTGGCAATGTCAGGTGAGCTAGAAAGCAGGCGACCCCCCCCCCCTAGTATCTGTGGGACAAAGTTGCGTGCCATTTACGCTCTAATTGGCCTGGCTAGTGTATGGCTGCATTAGTTCCCGTACTTGACGGAACGTCTGGCTTTCAGGAGTGTAGCCTTATCCTTTACCATCAGGATATCTTTCAATCTCTCTCTTGCCTCCGCCAGCCCCTGTCTAACCCCGAGTCGAGACGGGTTATTTTCTCCACTCTCAAGTCTCTAATGGTTTTCTCCCTCTATCTCTTCCTCCTGGAGACTATATTTAGTAAGATGCCCCTAATGTAGCATTTATGCGTTGCCCAGAGGTTCGGGGGGGCGTCTCGGGCGAATTATTTAGCTCAAAATAGGTCCTCAGTTTCCCCCTGACCTCTTCCCTCAGTGCCTGGTCCTGTAACAACAATTCGTTGAAAACCCAAGTGCCTGGTCCGGGCAGTTGTTCGGGTAGGCTCACAGAGAAAAATCAAGGCGTGGTCCGATATGATTGGATCAATCTCCATCCTCCGGACGAGCTGTAGGTGTCTGTGCTCTATGAAGAGATAATCGATCCTTGAGTAGGAATCATGCGGGGGAGGGGGGGGGGGGGAGGAGTAAAAAGTGTAGTCCCGTCCCCCGCTGATTTTGTAATCCTCATGGGTCCATAAGTTGTGAGAGCCGCAGATCCATCTTTAGCTTTTTGAGAGAGGCAAACACCAGGTAAGAAGCCCCCCAGAGACATGAAGGGTGTCCAATGTTCGCTCTATGAAGCAAACCTGGTCTGAGTTGGATGTATAAATATTTGCTAAAGTGAACATCCGATTGCCGACCTTCCCCTTGAGAAAGCGGTACCGTCCTTCGTCTGCTACACTACCTATCACTACCTATCAAGGCAAAGCGAGGCAGCAAGTAACATGCCCACCCCCCTTGATCTCGAATCCAGGGAGTGGGAGTACCACTCCGTCGGGAAGCGCCTATCCAAGAATTTTAGGGTCTTCCAATTTTTAAAGTGTGTTTCTTGGACAAATACCACTTGCGCTTTTCGTTTCCAGAAAAGGTTCAGGCACATTCTCCTATTTTCAGGAATGCTGAGGCCTTTAGCATTCAGAGAAAGCTCCATCTTATAGTTAGCACCTGACCCGGACCACGCAAAACGACTCGGGATAGCGGGCTACTGGCAAAGAAAGAAAGGGAGAGGCACCCAAAAAAGAGGGCGGCGAGCAGAGACCAAAGGGGGATGGGGCGACCCAGTCAAGGGCAGGGGGAAGGGAGCCGACCAAAAGGGGATAGGTGGGGGGGAAGCAAGGGAGAAAGGACCAAAAGGAAAGAGGGCAAAAGGAAAAAAGTAAAGAACAAGTAGGAAAGAACGGAGAAAAAACACGCCCACCTTCACAGGCCCCAGCACACTGGATCAGAAGGAGAAGGAAAAGAAGGATAGACCACAAACAAGGAAGACTAGGGATAGGGTGGGAAAAAAGAAGAAAAAGAGGAACAAGAAAAAACGCCCGCCTTAGGCCTTTTGGGCCCTGGCCTATGTGGGGTAAAGAAACTGTGGCGCTACACGGCTAAGGAGGTCTCCCACCCCCCAACCCAAAATGTAGTTTCCCCCGTAGGGAACAGGAATAAACCAGGATCACCCCTAAACCCCAGGTACCAACACATAACAGTAGTAACCAAATATTTGCCATATTCACATCATCCTCCTTGCCCCAGATCTTCGCCAAACCTGTTATAACTCCCTCCCGATTCCGTGTCCGGATAGCATTGGCATCCACGTCAAAAGTTTCGCGTATAGGTCAATCCACAGGTGAGGGGGGGCACCATCCCAGGGAGTCACCAGGAGCCCCGGTGACTCCCATATGTGTATCCCGAGGCGCGCCAAAGCCGGCAACCACAGGGACCCAAGGCCCCGACCACGCAGAGGGCAAATGTTCACCTGGTCGCCCACAAGGACGGGACATCCCCAGCCCATCCCGCGGCCCGTCACCGCTCAGCTGGGCATCTCCCCGCCTTACCACCCCCCTCCCCCCCCCCCCCCCCGGCCGGGCCATGCACACGGGTCAACCAGCATACGGGGCACCAGTCGAGTCCGCCAGCACGGCGCCGCAGGTCGGTGACCGGGAGGCTCGCCCATCAGCAGTAGAGAAACCATTAATGTAACGCGCGCCCCCCCCCCGGGGGCATCGAGCGAAGGGGAGACCAGGCGGGCCCGGCAACCCCAGCAATCAAACACACTTAAGAAGACATGCAATCAGTGGGACAAAATATTAGCGCGGCCGGGGGGGAAAAACACATGTTATGGGGGGCAACCAGGGCGATCAAGGCCCGCTGAATCCGGAGGCCAGTCGGCCGCCCAAGGGGAGGGACAGCCAGCAGGAGGAGAAAAAAAAAAAAACACGTCCAGTTCCAATGAATCGAGAGGTTTTTTGGCAGCTCATCTCAAGGCAAAAGAAGGTGTCCAGTTGTAAAGTCTGCACCCGCTCCAGGAAAAGGAATCAGTGTGTTGAACTAGTCAGCCATGGGGGGGGGGGGGGGGAGGCAGATCCCCTCCCCGCGGCAGCCCCCGTCTGATCGGGACCCTTCGTTGTCGGATCCTCTGTGGTAGCGGCTGGTATGCAGGGAGGTCCAGCCAGTTCGGCACCTCCATTGGTGCAGTGTTCAAAAACACAAAAAGGTTGTCCAGATCCCCTGGGGCCCGCAGAGTGAAGGAACCCCCATCTTTCCTGATGAGGTGGAACGGGTATCCCCATCTGTAGACTGCTCCAATATCTCTAATCTTCTGAGGGAGATATGTTGTTTTTTCTCTCCTCTCCTTGGGTTTCTATACCGTGCTTGCTGAGGGAGCTCGAGATTTTTGGGAGAATGTCCAATTTGAAAATAAACTACTCTAAATCAGTAGCATGGAATGTCTCACTCCCTGCACAGGAGAAAGAGAATCTAGAGAAATCCTTTCAGTTTAGATGGGAGACACGTAGTATCACCTATCTGGGGATTCAACTGCCCATGGATCTGTCACAGCTATTTCAGCTGAATTTCGCTCCGCTGGTCAGCAAATTGAAAGCGGACCTAAATAGATGGAGATGCCTGAAATTATTATGGTTCGGGAAGCTGGCGGTTTTGAAAATGAATGTGCTTCCGAAGTTGCTATATCGGATTCAATGCATTCCAATAAAATTCCCTAGCTCTTTTGCTTTAGATATCAGAAAAACTTTCACGAGGTTTCTTTGGGCAGGTAAGCCCCCTAGGGCAAAAAGGTCCACCCTTGTTCTGCAGAGGTCTAAAGGGGGACTGGGTCTGCCCTGCATCGACACATATGTGAAGGCCTCGCAATTAGCAAGAATTATTGATTGGCACGTGAATGGCGCCCAAAAAGAATGGGTTTCCATAGAAGATGAAGCATGTGAGTACTTTGAGGCAGCTATGGACTTTCAACAGGAGCGCCGTTCCGGAGAAGGTTAGATCCCACCCTTTCATTGGCACCACATTGGAGATGTTTCGGCAGATCTGTAGAAGCTACGAGGGGGTTTCGTCAGTCCCGGGGTCGATTCATGATCACCCGGATTTCCCTCCTGGACGGGAGAGATCCTTTTTGAGTAAATGTAAGAATCTGCGCCCACTAAGGGCTGCTCACTTATTCTCAGGAGGGGCATTTAGGCAGAAGCAGGATCTACAGGACGCTCTTGGAGGGGAACTCTCTCATTTGGAATATCTGCAGGTGAGGCACTTTGTTCAGTCTGAGAGCTTGAAAGGGAAAGTGGATAGGGAGCCCACAGTGTTTGAAAGGGCATGTATGGGAGAGGGTCCTAGGAACCACCTCCTGTCACGTACATATGGTCTGCTGCTGGAGGGGAGTCCTACTCCGAGGAGACCCTGGGAAGGAAAATGGGAGAGGGACTTGAATCTAGACTTGACAGAAGAAGACTGGAAATGTATATATCAGAGGGCATACAGGGGCTTGGCAAACTCCTCTACGCAAGAGACTAATTACAAGCTAATCACTAGGTGGTACAGGACCCCGAAGATGCTACATAAAATGTTCCCAGCTGTTTCGGACACCTGCTGGAGGTGTAATCAGAAGGGTGCAGATGTATTGCATATATGGTGGTCGTGCCCTAGTATTGTCCCTTTCTGGAAGGATATTCATGGTATAATTGAGAGGGTTGTGGGCCTCGCCCCTGAGTGGGACCCTGCCTTCTATCTGCTGAACTGGCAGAGGAAAGAGTCGGGCGTGCGAGATCTGGGTCCGCTGGGGATCCATCTCACCAACGCAGCTCGGAGGGTGATACCTCGGAGATGGAGATCACCGTCAGTCCCAACGGTCAAAGAATGGCTGCAACAACTAAATCATGTAGAGGAAATGGAGGAAATTTTACATTTGAGACAGGATAGGGCTGAGGCCTACAGAAAGGTCTGGTCTGTCTGGGCTGTTAAAGTCCTCACCTGAGTACAAGGCAGCAATGGAGCGGGTCTGAGGAATACAGGATGTTAATGGGATCGAGATGAGTGTCTGTACGGCCGTGGGGGGAGCTGGGCTCTCGCGGGTCCCCTGTCTGCTCCCCTCGCCCCCCCCCCCCCCTCCCCCGGGGGCCTCTCTTTCTTTGTCTTCTTCCTTTCGGTCTTTTTCTCTTTCTGCCTCTTTGTTTTTGGTTCTACTCCCTCCCCTTTTTGCCCTTCAGGGACCCTGTTCTTTCCTTGGACGCTTCCGTGGTGTCCAGGGTTCTCTATTACAATGGAGGATGGGCAGGGTAGAAGGACATTGGAGACGCAGAGGTCTGGGGCTATAGCTACATTGGGTGACTCGGTCCCGGGATCCCATGGCAGGATTCCCGGACAGGCAGCTGTATTGATCCTAGAAGCACTGTATTGATGGTCAGGTTGCATCCTGGACCTAATGGTATGTTGAGTTATTTGCATTACCAATTGTCTGTATACCATGTCTATGACTCTGGGAAAAATTTCTAATAAAAACCAGTGTGAAAAAAAAAAAAAAATCTTCTGAGGGAGTGGTTTCAACTACCTTCTCATCCAAAGCGTGGAGCGAGCCAAGTCCGGCAGGATGGTTATTGGTTTAGAGTCATGGACAATTTGTCTCACTTCCCAGGCCTTTAAGATTTCCTCTTTAATCTTGAAGTGATGTACCCTGCACAGTACGTCCCGGGGCCCGTTCGTCTGCTCCAGGCGAGCGAGGCGTTCTTCCGTCGCATCTCCTGCATTCTCCAAGGCCAGGACCTGATCCTCCATCGTTGTCACGTTGTGTTGGGATGGCCTCCAGATCCTTCCTGAAGGATTCCTCTATTCTTGAGATCATGGCTTCCATGTCCATCTTGGTAGGAATTGCCTCCAAGTCTGCTTTAGTGGGAAGGGAGAGAAGAACTGATCGTAGGTCGAGGTCAGACTCCCGTAAGGGGGGGGGGGGGCATGGATGATAGTTTGGTGGACTAGCTCCCTGCTCTTGGGGTTTGTGAAGTCGCCGCCGATGCCGGATGTTGGTCTGGGTGTCCTGTGAGGGGTCTGGAGGCTCCCCTCTCCTGAGTAGCAGGGGGCGAGACGGGTCGATCTCCTTGGGGTCGGGACAGTGAAAAATGTATAGACGTCTCGTCCAGGGTGAATACCCAGTCCTGCTGCGCTGCCACGTCTGAAAAGGGTGAGCCCTCAAGCCTGCTATTCCTGCACGGCTCCGCCGCAAGTTGCTCTAAAGAGGGCCAGGAGTTTGGGATGCCCCTTCGACTTGCCCGTGTGGCCCAGACCTTAGGAGCATTATTACCCCATTCCTGACCTTACTGATCCATAGTTCTGATATCCAGCTAAGACAAACAGTTGCAAGCAGTGGTCTGAGCAATAAAGAATCCCAGGCTCTTTTAAGAAGGACATCCACTCTTATCTAATGGATCCTTTAGCAAGCCCATGTCGTTAAAGGATAGATCCGATCTCTTAGAGACTTGTGCCAAAGGAGCATCCACCTTGGGACACCTCACTGTTGGTCAATATTTGATTCCTCAACAGGGAACCTTCTCTTCAGAGATCTGGGAAACTGGGCATCTGTTCCCTAGACATAACATCCTTTAGAGACTGATATATCGGGAAACCTGGCACCTTTTCCCTCTGTTAGGCCTCTACACAGTGAACCATGAACGGAGAGGGGTCTTCTGTTTCAAAATTGTGAGATTGCCGAATTCCCCTAAAAGGTCCGGGACATCCTTAAGGACGAAATCTCGGGTGCTCAGTAAGTGAGGCATCCGCACTGGTAATGAAGAACACCTCTCTCCTCTTCCCTATCCAAAGAAACTCTCCTGGGTTCACTTGGATCCGGGGTAAAGGGCAACTGGGGTTTCTGAGGACTAGAAGGCCCAACATCCGACCTGTCCCAGGGGGGGCCTGAAACATTTTGGCCCTGACTTGCTGCAGAGAGTCCGTCATTCTGGCATCAAATGAGTCCAGAAAACTCATAAGTACCCCCGTGCTTATGGTGGCTTTAGCCTCCTCCCTCTCTGGGCTTTTTAGCCTAAAAACAGCAAATACATTAATTAGTCGGGTGGGGAGGCAGGGGGGCCATAGGCAGTCCTCCAACCCGTCCTCTTCATCAGCACGTATGAGCCCACCGGGGGCGCCGCCGGTACACTACTCTGTCCCGGTCTGGAGATTGCGTGGGGTTGGCGACCTTACAACATGGAGTCACGAGATTTGCCTGTTATCCTCACTCCACTGCCCGGGAAATGTCTTCTAGAGGGACCTTCCAGTTCCCGCGTTCGCGTCCCTGGAACCCATGTCCCGCCCCAAAAAACAGGAAGCAGTATGACCGACACGTTCCAGCCTGGCTACACCATGTGCGACCAGAGGACCCCCCCCCCCCCCCCCCCCGACGCTGGAGCTTCTAGGAAAAACGGTATGTCCTCCCTGGGCTGCCTACTTACCTTCTGCCCCCCCTCCCTCATGCGCTTATCCATAGGGGGGCGCCAGGGGATCCTTACCACCATGCCCCGTATTCCCATCTAGCCGGTAGGTGATTGGGTGGGATCCAAAGCCCCCAATGGGGTCTCATCCTGGAGACTGCCGCCAGGACTAGCTCCAGGATGAGATGAGGAATTCCCTCAGGGTGTGGTTCCGGGGGGATCTCCGGACGTAGCAGGCAAGGGGCCATCAAGACCCACCCCCAAACTGCCTGCTAGAGCTTGGAGAGGCAGTCCAAGCACGTCATTCTCCCTGGGGAAAAAAACAAAATGGGAAGCTGGAAGTCCAGCCTGTTCCTCGGGAGGAAACACAAAACACTGAGGTCCTGAAGAAAGAGGCGGGGTATTTAAACTTGTCCAGTTGTGTTTCCTGTGTAGGTGGAGCTACTCGGCTGGGCCGTCCTGGAGAACGTTTTGGTAAAGTAACTATTCAGATGGACAGACACAGCCTCATCTTCGTCAATAAATTATTTTTACTATTTCTAATTTTTGAGAGGGGGCCATACTTTATGAGCTGCAGTGACTGGGGCACTGCAATAGACTTGTTGAACTCACATATAATATGTAAATGGCAATTACAGCTCCTAGGCCACACCCACATGCTTAGGGAAAAGCTTAAAATGTGAAGCTTCAAGCCCCAATATCTTGGCCATTTCTTTGTCAAATTTAAAAAAAGTAGTTTTAGGGCACTTTAGGGCAGTTTAGGGCAGGTGGAACACCACCCCTTCAGAGAAAGAAGGGACAAGGAAGTCTTAGCCAGAGGCTAGGAGATGGGCTGTGCAGTGCGGAAAGAACCAAACTGAGATCTCATGCAGATAGAGCCTTCCAGCGAAGGGCTGACCCCTGCATGAATGGCAGATCAAGAAGTTTTCAGCCACCTGACGCTGCAACAGAATGGATAAATCAGACACTTGGCCCTTAAGGGTACTCAATTGCAACCCATCATCCAGGGGACTAGATCGCAATGCTGTCTAAGCTATTGACAGTGAATAGGATGGTAATGGCAAGCCTTGTGACAGCATATCCGTCCTGTGTGAACCAGATTAGCCTTCTCCAATGGGGAGCACCTTAAATGGTTTTGACGCCCTCCCGGCTCACCTTTTTCACCACTGGAACAAGAAACGACAGCAGTTTGAACGCATATGCCAGCTGAAATTTGTCACAGCATCTACCAGCGAAGGTCAGAGGATCCCAGGAACAAGCAACAACCACTACATCCCAAATCAAGATACACAGCTGGAGAGGAACAATCACCAAGGTTTCAGTTAGAAGGTTGCCAAGGTTGGTGCCTGACGGGCAACAACTCCTATACCCTACTTCAAATGGGGCTCAAGATAGTTTATCATGAAGATTAGTATGTTCTGTATAATGTTCTGTATTTAATAGCTGGAAATGGTTTGCTGTATGTGCCTACAAATATTGGTGCCTCCTTTTTGATTTTCTGTTTTGGGTGACCAGTGTCCAGTCCAGTTTGCCTTGTTTACTTGTGTTTGTTAACGCTAAACTCTTGAAAGAAGGCTAAAAAATTGGTGGAGCAATTACAGTGCACACTAAACAAAAATACAATTCTGTGATTACTCGCCTGTAGAATTGATTTTATGGTGTCCTGCTCGGGTTGCTTCATTCTTGACAATTGGGTTATCTGCCACAAGGTGGCACAGATGACTGCAAGACGAAAACTTGTGGCTCCTCCCGGCTCATATAAGGGCAGCTATTTCCCTAATAATTTCCAGCGTTGAAAAGCAGTAAATACAGAGACAAGGGAGGCCAGAGGGAGGCCAGAGACCATGTTAATTCACACAGCCCCAATATAAACTCTCTCAAACAGTAATCACTATAACAAGGCAAAAGAGGATAACAGAACAAGGGTGGGATGAAGCGACCCAAGCAGGATACCAATAAAAACAATTCTACAGATGAGTAATCATAGAATTGTATTTTTCCTGGTATCCTGCTCGTGTCGCTTTATTCTTCACAATTGGGACATCCAACAGCAGTGTCCAAAAAAGGGTGGGATCCCCAGTGAGCAACAGCGCAAAGTTCATGACACTACCGCCTGGAGCACCTTGCGGCCAAAAACAGCATCAGCTGAGGCCATAGCGTCAACCTTGTAAAACTTAGAAGAAGTATGAACTGAAGACCAAGTAGCGGCCTTACAAACCTGTTCAACTGAAGCCTGGTGCTGAAAAGCCCAAGAAGCACCAATCACTCTAGTGGAGTGAGCTATAACACGAAAAGGAGGATCCTTCCCCTTGGCAGAATACACTTGTATCACCGCCTGATCCACTTGCCGATAGTGGATTTGGCTGGAGGCAAGCCCTTCCTAGGCCCGTCAGGAATGACAAAAAGAGAATCCGACTTCCTAAAAGATTCCGTAGCAACCAGGTAGTACTTAAGTGCTCTGACCACATCCAGTGAATGGAGAGTCCACTCCTTGGAATTAGAAGGCGCGGGACACAAGGAAGGCAAGACAATGTCATAATTGAGATGAAAGGCAGAAACAACCTTGGGTAAGAAATCCGGCCTAAGACGGAAAACCACCTTATCCTGATGCCGCTCAAAATAAGGAGGCTTCATACAAAGCGCCACCAGCTCCGAGACGCGACGCACTGAAGTGATAGCCACCAAAAAGTCCACCTTCAGGGTCAAAATGGATAAGGCAGCATCGCACAAGGGCTCAAAGGGAGGCCACTGAAGAGCAGAAAGCACCAAATTCAAATCCCACAACGGAAGCATAGGCTTACGCGGTGGACGTACATGAGTACCTCCTTGGAAAAAAGTCTCGATAAGTCTATGATTGGCGAAGGATCTTTGGAAGAAAATAGCCAAGGCCAAAACCTGTCCCTTGAGGGTATTTAGCTGGAGACCTGAATCCAAGCCATGTTGTAGGAACTCTGAAATTCTAGAAAAGGAAAAAGTGCGACCACGGAAACTTGCACTCACACCAGGCAATGTAAGCGTGCCAGACCCTATAACAAATCATGGAAGAGGATTTCTCTCCTGAATCATTGTACGCACGACCAAGACAGACAACCATGATCCACTGACATCTGGACTATGTCCGCGAACCAACACCGCCTCGGCCAACGAGGGGCCACCAGGATGGTCGGGACCCCCTCCTGGCCTATTTTGCGCAGCACGCGACCCTGGAGAGGGAATGGAGGGAACGCGTAGAGTCGTCGGAACTCCGTCCAAGAAATTGCTAGCGCGTCCGTGGCGTAGGCCAGAGGATCTCTTGACAAAGACAAACCTTGGAAGCTTGTGATTGTGTCGGGGCGCAAACAGGTCCACATCCGGCTGACCCCAGCGGCGACACAGGGTGTGAAAGATCTTGTTGCTGAGAGACCATTCCCCCAGACGATTAGTCCTCCTACTCAGGGAGTCTGCCTCCTTGTTCTCCACCCCGGGGATGTAAACTGCCGAGATGCAGGGAACATTCTCCTCTGCCCAAGTCAGGATCTGGGTCACCTCCTTGAGGGCTCGCTTGCTCCGAGTCCCGCCTTGGTGATTGATATAGGCGTCCGCCGTCTGAGTGTCCGAGCGGACCTGGACCGCACGTCCCCGGAGATGGGGAGTCAAATGAAAAAGGACCCATCGAATCGCTCTCAGCTCCAGGAGATTGATAGGCACATGGGCCTCCTGAGGGCCCCACTGGCCCTGGAACTTCAGCTATCGCCAAAACCCTCCCCAACCGGTCAGACTGGTGTCTGTGGTGACAATCTCCCAGAGCGGAGGCAGAAAGGACCTGCCGCCTAGAAGATTTCTCGAGTCCAACCACCACGAGAGAAACTGTCTGGCCAGAGGGGACAGAGCAAAGTCCTGCTCCAGGGACTCCTGTGACCGATCCCAAACGGTCAAGAGATTCAACTGAAGAGGTCTCACGTGGAACTGGGCAAAGGGAACAGCCTCGAAGCAAGACACCATGAGGCCCACCAACTGCATCCCCAGATGGATGGATAGGTGTGGACACGACAGCAAGTTCCTGCGTCTGAAGACCCTCCACCTTTGGCTGAGGGAGAAACACCTTGACCTGAGAGGTGTCCAACGTCATGCCCAGAAAAGACCACCAATGACGGAGAGATCGAGGACTTGGGATAATTGATCACCCAATCGAAAGCCTTGAGATTGGACAATACCTTCTGAGTGTCGCTCTCGGCCTGCTGAAGAGATTGAGCAGCGATAAACAAGTCGTCCAGGTAAGGAAGAATACAAATGCCCTGGCTCCTCAGCAGGGCCATGACACCCTCCAGCCCCTTGGTGAACACCCAAGGGGCTGAAGAGATTCCAAACGGCAGAGCCACAAATAGGTAGTGCTGATCCTCCAAGGCGAACCTCAGGAACTTCTGATGTCCCCTGAAAATAGGGACATGCAGGTAGGCATCCCTAATGTCCACCGTGGTCATGAAGTGGCTGGGCCGAAGCAAACTCACCGCTGAGGGTAAGGTCTTCATGCGGAAGTGTTTGAACCTGACAAACCTGTTGAGACCCTTCAGGTCCAAGATAGGTCTCCGAGAGCAGTCCTTGGGCACCATGAAAAGATTGGAATAAAAAAACTCGACCACGTTCCTGATGAGGAACAGGACAAATCACTCCGGACGCCAGAAGCCGTTGGACAGCCAATCTTAGGCCCTGCACCGTCAAGGGGTTCTGGGAAATCCGTGATCGAAGAAATCTTGGGGGCGGCCAAGCTGCTAGCTCTATCTTGTACCCGGAGGACACCACCTCCTGAATCCACCGGTCCGAGATGTGCTGTCTCCAGACGTGAGCAAAAAGCAGAAGCCGTTCCCCCACCCGGATGGGTGAGGGCGCCTCCTCATGCCCGAGGGGCCTTGGCAGGGGGCTTGGACTTGGGCCCCCAGGAGAGACTGGGACGCCCGCGGGATCTACCTCGTCCCCAGGAGTCTCTGTGGCCACTGGAGAAGAAAGAGCCTTGTCCCCCTCGAAAAGGACGAAAGGAAGAAGAGTCCCGAAAGGGCCGCACAGGCTTCCGACGCTGAGGAAGCCTTCCATCTTTCGCCAGGAGATCAAGGCGCTCCCCAAACAGCCGAAGTCCCAGGAAGGGAATACCGGTGAGAGCCTTCTTGGCGGCTGCGTTCGCAGCCCACTGTCGCAGCCAGATAGAACGCCGAAGAGCGACCAGCAGGGCTAAAGCCCTGCCTCCAAGCCGGACGGTATCATTCATGACTGAAATCACAAAGGCAATGAACTCCGCGCAAGCTAGGAGATCCCTATACTCCTCCGCCCACTTGCGAGATCTGGCAAAATCCAAAAGCAGTCTCACCTTTTTGATGGCAATGGAAACAATGGCCGCGGCACAGACAGGGCGAAGACCAGCGTGAAAGCGTGACATGCCAGATGATCCATGCGCCTGTCCACATGGTCGCGCAAGGAAGAAGTGTCAGGAGATGGCATAACCATGGTATTAGAGATCCCCAAAAATACAAATCTGTGAAATACTCACCTGTAGAATTGATATTATTTGTATACAGTACGTCCTGCTCCAGATATAGTACTTACACTTGGGTTATCCTCCGCCAGATGGCGCTGCACTGCAGAAACATGCAAAACAGGCTCCTCTCGGCCCCTCAAATACCCGGGGACCTCCCACAAATCCCCAGCATTGAAAAGCAGTGAACAAGAAGCCGAAAGAATTTAACCACCAAAACTGGTAATTATAACAATGATAACAATCACCATACAGGGGATCCAGAATAATGCAAAAAACCAGGGTGGGGTGGAGCAGGACGTACTGTATACAAATATCAATTCTACAGGTGAGTATTTCACAGAATTGTATTATTCTTAGTATACAGTACATATAGATATAGTACTTACACTTGGGACATCCAATAGCAGTGTCCATAAAGTAGGGTGGGATCCCCAACAAAAGGCAACAGCAGACAGTTAAAAGCACTGTCACCTGCAAACCTTGCGGCCAAGACAGCATGAGCTGAGGCCCCAACGTCAACCTTGTAAAACTTTGAAAAGGTATGAACAGAAGACCAAGTAGCGGCCTAGCAAACTCGTTCAACAGAAGCCTGGTGCTGAAAAGCCCAAGAGGCACCAAAAGCACGAGTAGAATAAGAAGTAAAGCAAAAAGGAAGATTCTTCCCCATAGAGGAATAGGCCTGAATAACAGCCTGACGAATCCATTCACTAACAGAAGACTTGGCAGAAGCCAAAGACCTTTCCTAGGACCAGAAGAAACCATCCCAACCAAGTAATGATCAGGCCCAAAGCCACCTAACCCCCCGAGATCAGACGAGATCAGGCACATTCAAGATGGAGTGGCCGTAGGCCCGAAGGAGCATCAGTTCTCCTACAGGACACAGTGACTACCCAGGAAAAAACTTCCAACACCTGTTCAAGGAATGCAGAACCCTTTCCTCAGTGTTGCTAGGAATAAGGCACAGAAGGAAGAACCATATCTTGAATCAATGAACATAAGACACCACCTTAGGCAGAAAGTCCGGCTTAAAGCGGACCACCACCTTATCCTGGTGTATCTCAAAGAATGGGGGCTAGACAGAGCCGCCCGCTCAGACACACGTTTGACCGAAGTAACAGCCACCAGAAGGACAACCTTGAGGGTAAGAACAGCCAGACAGCATCCTGAATAGGTCCAAAGAGAACACCCCGCAAGGCAGACAGAATCAAATTCAAATCCCAACAGGGACCATAGGATTACGTGGGGGACGCACATGAGTAACCCCCTGAAAGTCTTAACCAAGGAAAACTGAGCAAAAGACTTCTAAAGGAAGGCGGACAGGGCAGAACCTGACCCTTCAGAGTACCGAGTTGGAGAACCAACTCCAACCTATGCTGTAAAAACTCTAGAACCCTGGGAACAGAGAACGCCCGACAGGGAAGAGACCTAGACTCACACCAATCAATAAGGATACGCCACACCTTATAATAGATGGAAGAAGAAGAGGAAGAAGAGGAAGAGGAAGAAGAAGAAGAAGCTTGCTCCCAGTCTTCCCATAATCTCAATCACCGAGACAGATAAGCCTGTCTCCATCAAGATGGATGTTTCAGAAGTCAGGCCGTCTATGCCAGAGTCTGTAGATTGGGGTGACGTAAAGGGGCCCCGAGTGAGCAGAGCTGGCACTCCTGGCAGAATGTACAGATCTACTGTCCTCAGCACCACGTCTGCGAACCACACTCTACTAGGCCACCCGGGGGCCACCAGAATCACTGGTCCCCCCTTCCAGAGCAATCTTGCGCAGAACCCTGCGTAGCAGGGGGAATGGAGAAAAGACACACAGAGCAGAATGTCCTGCCATGACGTTACTAAGGCATCATGACCACGGCCAGAGGATCCTGGGACAGGGAAACAAGGGCCGAGAGCTTGTGATAGTGACGGAACACAAACAGATCCACAACTGGTTGGACCCCATAGTGACACAGGGATTAGCACATCCTGTCGCAGAGGGACCCCCACCGGAGCGAATACCACTGATATGCAGGGAACAATGTCCTCCAACCAGATCAGGATCAGAGACACTTCCTGGAGGACCCTCCTGCTCCAGGTCCCTGCCAGAAGATTAATGTAGGCCACTGTCAGACAGATTGGGTGCCCTTTAACAGGCAGGCCCTGAAGAGGAGTAGTCAAGCGAGATGGAACCAACCTGAACTCTCACTGTTTCAAACATTGATAGGTGTATGGGACCTCCTAAAGGCCCCACCTCCCCCGGAACCGCAGGGAGTTTCAGAAGAAAACGCCCCCCTTCAACCTGATAGATATGGCATCTGTGGCGACCGTCTCCAGGAAAGGGCAAGAAGGGAACTGCCCCCAGACAGGTTCCTTGAGTTCATCCACTCCAAGAGGGACCTCCTTACCAGGGGGGAAGGCACACAGACCCTGCTCCAGGGACGCTGGATCCCTGTCCTGTACTAACAATAGAAGTTGCAGAAGGGCCCAAAGGGGACCGAGTATAAGGGGCCACTTCTGAGCAAGCCACCAACGGGCCCACCAGCTGCATCCCTGCCTGGTGAAGGGACGGGGACAGCTATGAGGGACTGATCCCATGCAACCAGATTGTCCACTTTATTGCTGAGGAAGGAAGATTCTCGCCTGAACTGTATCCAGATTCATTCCTAGGAATGGAGTTACCAATTAAGGGGACAATGAGGACTGCAGGAACTGCCTGTAATTGACGAGTTGCCGAACCTGTGAATCCAGAATGGTCCAGACTGACCCATCCTTTTGGGGAACTGTGGAAAGGTTGGTGTAGCGGCCCCTGCCTCTGCCTGTTAAGGGCAATCTGCAAGTGACCCCCAGACCCTGCAGGCCTTGCATGGCCTGCACCAGCACCTGAACAGAGGCAGGGACCAGGAGCACCCGGGACCTGATAATCTTGGGGGGAGGCCACGCAGCAAACCCTATCTTGTATCCGGAGGACTTACTTCCTGAATCCACCAGTATGAGGCATGATGCCTCCTGACAAGAGCAAGGTGCCGCAGCCATTCCCTCACCCAGACGGGTGAGGGCGCCCCATCATGCTTGAGGGGACTTGGTGGAAGATCTGGGCTTAGCCCCGCCGGAGGGGCCAGGGCGTTGTCTGCTGCTCCTGGGGCAGGAGTCTGCGCGAGCCCACGCAAAGGACACCCCTGGTTCTTGTTTAACACTATGGTGGGGGGGGGAGGGATGCCCCTGCCCCGAGGGGGCCGGGACGGCCGCCTGCGTTGGGGTGACTTACCCTTCTTACCAAACAGGTCTAGATGGGCCCCAAACAGGCGTAGCCCTCTAAAGGGGAGGCCGGCAAGAGCCTTCTTTGCAGCATCGTCAGCACCCCACTGTCGCAGCCAGACCAAGAGACGTATAGCCACCACAAGGACAGAAGTTCTTGCACACATCCTAATGGTGTCATCCAATGCTAATAGGATACATTTTACAAACACATCACAACTGGAGAGTGCATTAAACACATCCCAGGGGAGATCAGGGGGACGATCAAGCATCTTTCTGATGAGGGTTCTAGCGGCCACGGCAGTAATAGCCGCGGCACAGACCGGGCGCAGCGCCGTCCCTGCACATGTAAAGGCGTGGGAGGCCAGCAGGTCAATGCGCCGGTCCTCAGCATCCCGAAGGGTAGTACAAGCAGAGGCTGCAATAAAGGGGGGGTTAGGAACCCCTATGATCGGGGCATCCACCACGGGGGGGGGGGGATGACCAACAATTAACCACCTCAGGGGGAAAAGGGTACTTCCTATGCCAGTCCCCTGGGACCCCTGGAAGTTTACTGGGGCACTCCCATTCCTTGAGCACAACAGTGTGGAAATGTGCCTGCTCCAGGAATTCCAAGCATGCAGTCGCTGTATGGAAACGCTCCCCTCTCTGCTTGGGGGCCTCACCAGGGAGAGAGATAGATAGAACCTCAAAGACCTTGATCAAAAAATCGTCAGTGTCCCTCTGGGCCCAGTATTCGGGGCCAGAATCGTAATGACTCCTCGGCCTCCCATCAGATGAGCCTGAGTCAGAGATGAGCTCTCCTTCATCAGAAGGGGTATAGCCACACAGAGGAGTAAACCCCTCAGTTCCCAAAGGAAAAACAGTAACATGAGGCATCAAGTGCCGCTTCTTACCAGGGCCCTTGCACTCTGACAACCTCGCAATAATCTGTTCAGCCGTAGGCAGTCTGGAAGACACAACAGGCTGCAAATCCCCACTTGTATGCGACTCAGCAGGACTGAGATTTAAGCATGGGGAAATAGGTGAGTTGAAACGAGGTGTAGCCACTGGCAGGCCTGATTGCAGAGCCAGTGCTTGCTCGGCACAGGGTACGCAGACCCGTGCCCTGTCAGCGTAAGCATGGGGTTGTCCACACGCTATACACAGCCGGTTTTGTCCCAGGGGGACCCCGGTCACATAATTCTGAGATGCCTCCATATGGTGATTTTTTAGGCTCAATATGCCAGCAGGGATTGACGCTATAAGTAACCCTGGATGCCCCAAAGACCCGCTATGGAAGTGGGAGAATTTTACAAGGCCCGCTATCAATTACACCGGGCCGGGAGAAGCCAATGGTGTTCACCAGTCTGAAAGACACAAAGAAGAGAATGGTGTCAGAACCAAAACACTACAATGAGTATAAGCCGCCCGCGAGGGCACTTACGGACCACGGTAAGCAGGAACGTCACATGCGTCGCGCGGGGACAAAATGGCGCCGTGTACCTCGAAGGGCGGGCCAAAGCATGCCATGATGTGGAGCGCGCCAGACCAGGCCCCGCCCTCCCGAAGAGTGCGAAGTCCGACCCGCAGCCAATGAGAACACAGAGGCGTCTGAGGTAACGCCGCCGCGGAACATCCAACGAAGGAAAAAAACGCACGCGGCGGCAGTTATACGAGTAAAATACAAAAAGGTGCGGCGGCTGACACAATACACATAAAAATACCATTTTGTGAGTACTCACCTGAAAAATGGATATTGTCAGTGTGTCACACACCCCTCTTCCCCTTTAATTCTTTCGATCGGGTTACTCCACCAGCAGGTGGCGACGTTGCAGAGAGAAGTCTTGAAAACGAGCCCCTTCCGGCCTATATATACCTGGGACCTCCCACTTAACATCCAGTGAAAGCAGAAAGGCAAGGTACCAGGAAATCCAATGGTAACCTCAAAATAAAGAAAAGCTTCACCATATAAAGGATCCAGGATACCAAAAAGGGCGGGTGAAGCGGGGTGTGTGACACTGACAATATCCATTTTTCAGGTGAGTACTCACAAAATGGTATTCTCAGTGTGTCACACACCCCGCTTCCCCTTTAATTCTTACGATCGGGACATCCAAAAGCAGTGTCCACAAGGGATGGGTATCCGAAGGCAAAATGAAGCATAACTTAAATGACTGCAGTCTGCAGAACTTTGCGGCCAAACAGCATGCGCTGAGGCACGCACATCAACCTTGTAAAACTTAGAAAAAGTATGAACAGAAGACCAAGTAGCAGCCTTACAAACTTGTTCAACAGAAGCTTGGTGCTGAAAAGCCCAAGACGCTCCAACGGCGCGAGTAGAATGAGCAGTGATACGAAAAGGGGGAACTTTCCCCTTAGCAGAATAGGCCGCAATAACGGCCTGACGTATCCATTTGCTAATGGAGGATTTGGCCGGCGCCAAACCCTTCCTAGGCCCACAGGGCACAACAAAAAAGGCATCAGTTTTACGAAAAGGAGAAGTAATAATCAAATAGTACTTAACACAGCGTACTACATCCAAACAATGCAAAACCCTCTCCTTGTCATTCTTAGGCTTAGGACACAAGGAGGGAAGAACAATATCCTGATTCAAATGAAAAAGCAGAAACAACCTTAGGAAGAAAGCCCGGTTTGAACCGAAAGACCACCTTGTCCTGATGCCTCTCAAAGTAGGGTGCCTGAATAGACAAGACCGCCAACTCCGAGACACGCCGAACCGAAGTGATAGCTACCAAGAAGACAATCTTCTGAGTCAAGGTAGACAAAGCAATATCTTGCAAAGGCTCAAAAGGGAGGAGCCTGAAGAGCAGAAAGAACCCAATTCAAGTCCCAAACGGAGTAATGGTTTCCTGGGAGGCCGCACATGCGTAACCACCCGGAAAAAGGTTTTAAACAAAGGATGAAGCGCAAAACGCTTCTGAAAAAAGATAGATAAGGCAGAAACCTGCCCTTTCAAAGTACTCAGCTGAAGACCAGAGTCCAGCCCTGACTGCAAAAAACTCCAGAATCCTGGAGACCGAGAAGACCCTACAAGGCAAAGATCTAACCTCACACCAAGCGATATAGGCTTTCCAAGTCCTATAGTAGATGATAGAAGAAGACCTCTTCCAGGCACCGATCAGAGTCTTAATAACCGAGTCAGAAAGACCCTCCTCCTTCAAGATGGAGGTTTCAGCAGCCAAGCCGTCAAACCCAGCGTTGGTAAATTGGGGTAAGACAGCCGACCCTGAATGAGCAGATCGGGCCGAAGAGGCAGAACGAACTGATCCACTGCCAGCCGAACGATGTCTGCGCACCATACTCGCCTTGGCCACCTTGGGGCCACGAGAATGGCGGACACCCTTTCCAGAGCCAGCTTCCGTACCACCCAGCCTAGCATGGGTATCGGAGGAAACAGGTACAGAAACCCCAGATCCCCCCAGCTCAGGGACATGGCGTCCACCGCCAGAGCCAGAGGATCCTGGGAGAGCGACACGAAGTTCTGGAGCCTGCAATTGTGACGAGAGGCAAACAGGTCCACCTCTGGTGTACCCCACCGGAGCGGAATGCAGACTGCCGAGAGACAAGGAACATGTGCCTCCGCCCAGGTCAGGATCAGGGACACCTCTCTGAGGGCACCCAGACTGCGAGTCCCTCCCTGATGATTGATGTAAGCAACGGCTGTTCGATTGTCCGAGCGAACCTGAACCAGAAGGCCCAGAACATGTTGAGACAAAAGAGCAAGAACCAGACGGATGGCTCTTAGTTCCAGAACATTGATGGGCAAGTGGGCCTCCTGAGGTCCCCACTGCCCCCCAAACTAAAGATCCAACGGCCATGGTTGCCAGTTCCAGGACACCAACAGGTGAAACTGAAGCGTCCTCATGTGAAAATGAGCGAAAGGAACTGCCTTGAACGAGGCAACCATCAACCCTACCAGCCTCATCCCCAGACGGATGGACGGCCGAGGATTGGAAAGAAGGACCCGAGCCAACTCCTGAATCAGACAAATTTTGGACTGAGGGAGAAACACCCTGTGTTGACCGGAATCCAACCGCATTCCCAGAAAGGACACCACCCTGGCCGGAGCGAGGCTGGACTTGGGAAGGTTGAGGAACTTCAGATCCAGGACGGGGCGAACCGACCCGTCCTTCTTGGGGACTGTGAAAAGATTGGAGTAAAAACCGAGGCCCACCTCTAAGCGCGGCACCGGCCGGATGACCGCCATTTCCAGAAGATTACTTACCGACGCCAAGAGCCCCTGCGCGGCCAAAGGATCGGTGAGCACCCGAAACCGGAAAAACCGTGAAGGAGGGCGAGACTCGAACTCCAGCTTGTAACCGGACGACAACACTTCCCGGATCTATCTGTCCGGAATCTCCTGGTCCCAAACCAGGGAGAAGTGTCGCAATCGCCCCCCCACCCGCACGGGTGAGGGCAGCCCCTCATTGCTGAGCGGGCTTACCAGTAGGCTTGGGCTTGGCGCCCCAGGACTGACCGGGACAGCCACGGCCCCTTCCCCGGGTCCAACCTACACCCCCGGTAACGGGAAAGGAAGCCCATCTGCCCGCTCTGGCTCCTCGAAAGAAGGGACTAAAGGAACTCGCACCCCGAAGGGGGCGACGAGGCCTCTTGCGTTGAGGAAACTTACCATCCTTGGTAACTGCATCCAATTTATCGCCAAACAGGCGCAAACCTAAGAAAGGTAGCGCTGTAAGCTCCCTCTTAGAGTTAAAGTCCGCCGTCCACTGGCGCAGCCACACTGACCGACTAATAGCAACCAGCAGTGCCGCTGTCCTGCTACTCGTCTTAAGAGCATCGCCCTGGGCGGTCAAGACAAAGGAAATAAACGACTCACACTGCATGAGAGAACTAAACACATCACAAGCGGGATCAAGACCTGCGTACAGATCCCTAATAATGGACCTAACTGCCAACAGAAGAAGCGCCGAAGCACAAACCGGCCGCAGTGTCGATCCGGCACTGATAAAACCATGGCGAGCCAATTGATCAATCCGACGATCCTCACCATCCTTAATGGTAGTAGTGTCAGAGGAGTGCAACACAGTCGTGCTAGTCAGCCCTAACACAGGGGTATCAATGTCAGGGGGAACTGGCCAAAGCTTCACCAAGTCCTCCGGAAAGGGATAACGCTTATCCCAATTAGGAGGAGTTCCAGCCAGGCACGTGGGTTGTTCCCATTCTTTAAGGACAACCCTCTCAGTGTTGGTGCCTGGGAAACACCAAACGCGGCTGGGGTACATCAAACAACTCACCCTTTGGCGGGGGGACCACCGTGGGCGGATCCAAAGCCAAAACCTTAAACATTTGAGCCAAAATGGAAGGAGTGTCAAGGGACACCCCCACAGCCTGATCGCCAGCAGTGTCAACCAATAGCTGGTCTGCAGGCTCATCCGACTCCTCAAGGAGTTCCCCCTCCTCATCAGGGGGACAATCGGACCAATCCAAAATTTCAGGTACCTCACCCTCCGAAGCAGGCACTGCCGGAGAAAGGTGCTTCCGCTTCGCCGTAGCCTTCTGAGCTACCATAGCGGAAATTATCTTCTCGAGGTTGGCCAACCGCGCATGCACCTCGGAATGCGAATCCCCATTCTTGACAATGTCACATGGGATCCAGAATAAGGGAGGGGGAGTAGGAGATGACGGAAGTTGCGAGGAGCCAGAAACCGGAGCTACGGACTGGCGCGCAATATTCTGCACATGGAACGCATAATATGACATCATCGCCTGGGAGCGGAGCCCCACAACCCCCACACAGCCTGGATAGCGCCGAAGAGCCATTTCCGGTAATGTCGGAAGCCTCCATATCGTAAAATTGTGGTATTCGCAACAACCCTGGGTTTTACGCATTAAGCAACCCGGGATGCCCCTTTGTAATTAAAGTCCCGGAAGTGGGAGGATTTTTTAAGCCTAGGAAAATCCCAATTTAGAGACTAAGACTAGCCAGGTATAACAGACCGGGAGAGCCACTGCAGTGAGGGGATCCCAGAATCTGTGGGGGAAAAGACCACAGTCAGTCCCCCAGGGAATTTAACCAGTATGCACCACACTCATACATAAAACAAACATGGTAAAACATATGTGAACAGTATATACATCATGAATAAAATTTATACATGACACATGCTGCTTAGGGCCAACAAAAGCCACATATACACATACAAACATATATCTCAAAGAGATAAGTGCCTCCAGGAATAACGCTAAAAATGCCATTAAACACAAGTAACAGACAGTACAAAAACGGCCCCACGTGCGCGAGGTGGGGACCGTTACAGGATACTGCTACAGCCGCACTCCTGGACCCGCACCTCTTCCCCCAGCCAGCTCCAGCACACCTGTCTCATAATGAGACAGAGGAAGTGAGGCGGGCCCGGACACAGCGCGCCCCGGCCACAGCGCGCCCCGGCCACGCCCCCTGCCAGTGAGTCACCGAGCGAGGCCCCGCCCCTCCAGTGACGCGGCTCGCCCACCGCGGCGCTGACCCTGCGTCTAAGCTCTTTCCTCACACATACATATACACATATAACAAATGAAAAGCACCCCATGCAAACAAGCACCCCCCCCCCCCCCCAAAGCGAAGGGAGAAGGGACCGAGCGGGAGAAGGTGGCCAAGGGGAAGCTCGGGACAGGGGCATCCCAAATCCGGATCACCATGCTGGATAGCCGCATTGCCCCACGCCGGGTGGGGTCGAGCAGAGGAGATAAGCTCCTAGGCACCTAAAGTGCCATCTACCTTTGCCCAGCCAGCAGCCTAGGCTGGGAGGTTTCCGTTATCTAGGCATAAAACACAATAGACTGGGCAGAAATAGACCAAAAGGGGGTGCCGGGGTTTGACCCCGGCTACCTGCAAGCAGGAGACTTCTTTCTTCTGTCTTGTCGCCTCATGCAGAGAGAAAATACTGGGTGTTAAGTGGGAGGTCCCAGGTATATATAGGCCGGAAGGGGCTCGTTTTCAAGACTTCTCTCTGCAGCGTCGCCACCTGCTGGTGGAGTAACCCGATCGTAAGAATTAAAGGGGAAGTGGGGTGTGTGACACACTGAGAATAAGTCCATAGACAGAACAAGGCCATATACGTGTAATAACCATACACAGACACCACAGGCACACACCCCCTCCTTTCTTTCCCCCCCGACAACGGGGGGGAACGAGGAAGAATGGCGGCCCTTTGTCCAGGGCCCACCGCTACACGGGGCAATAATGCGGGAGGGGCCTCCCATAGAGGCTCACCATCAGCCTATACCGCCTACCCTTTGGTGGGGGACTGCGGAGGAGCAGCGCTCCATAAGCACGCATGGTGCTGCCTACCTTCACCCGACCAGCGCAGCCCAGGCTGGCAGGCACATCACAAAGAGGACATGTGGGAATAGTCCAACAGGGCCGCAGGCTTTAATAGCCCTACTCACCTGCGAGAGAGTGATACTTCATGTCTTCACAGTAAGCACTGCAGAGAAATCTGGGGATTTGTGGGAGGTCCCCGCGTATTTGAGGGGCCAGGAGGAGCCTGTTTTGCATGTCTCTGCAGTGCAGCGCCATCTGGCGGAGGATAACCCAAGTGTAAGTACTATATCTGGAGCAGGACGTACTGTATACTAAGAAAACAGGGGCATCTACCTCAGAGGGAAGGGACCAGAGGCAAATCAAATCCTCCGAAAAGGGATACCATCTGTCCAGTCCCCTAGACACCGACGGCAGTCTATTCGGCTTCTCCCATTCCTTAAAGTGGACCAACACCCAGGATTTTGACTATCCTGGGTTTTGGTCCACTTCAGGGGGGCACCCCTGTGTAAAACCCTCCAGAAACCCCCAAACTCACCTCACCACGCTCCCACGGACAAGCGGCGGACAAGGCAGCGCTTCCGCCGCCGCCTCCCGCGCGCCCCTCTGACAGTGCGCGCGCCCGCGCCGGCCATTCACAAACGGCCGGCGCGGGCATGGCTAGAGGAGTGCGCGGGAGGCGGCGGCCGCTGCCGCCGATCAGGTGAGTTCTTTTGGGGTTTTGGGGGGGGTGTCCCTCACCGCGGGACATCCCGATCTCGGATGTCCCGCGGTGAGGGGGGTGATCGGCCCGGGAATCTTATAGATTCCCGGGCCGATCACCCATGGGTGACGGTCCACTTTAAAAATCATTTTGGAGACATGACCCTGTTCAGAAAAGACCAGACGCTGTCCCTCAAGCCGAAAAAGGTCTCCCTGCTTCTTTTTGGCTGCCTTTGGGGGTACAATGTGCAAGGTTTCAAAAACCGCCGCCAACAGCTTCTCTGCGTCACCGGGAAGCCAACTGTCCTCATCAGAGGATGACCCGGGGTCACTGTCAAAGCCCCCGTCGGTCCCCAGAGGAGTCAGAACCATGAAATAACTCACCTGCCGGACGCGACAACTGACGCTCTAGACTGCCCACTCTGAGTGCCAAGTCTGTCTGCAACCCCCTGCTGGCTTCCCCCTCACTGGGAGCTAAATGCAGACGCAGGGGAGTCGGCGAGGCCATCTAAAATGGGACTGGGGCAGGAAACGCTCGCCCCCATCCTGATCCGAAATGACGCTTTGGGCGCAGGGTACACAAACAGCGCTGCGACCACTCAAGGGGCAGGTACCACACAAGAGACAAAGCTTAACGAGTCCCAAGGGGGCCCCAATCTCGCTATCCCCAGAAGCCTCCATTATGGTAATTATGGCGGAAGAAAAAGGGGTCCCAAGGTGGTTTCCCCCCCCCATATAGGCTCACCATAGCCTATGGCCGGCTACCCTCTGGGACAGGGTCTGCGGCACGTCTCTGCCGAACGTCTGACCCTCGGCGTTCCCCTACCATCACCTGATCAGAAGCTGGAGGCTGGGAGGCAGAAGGGGTCCACTGAAACAGGTGGGAATAGGGCTGTAGCGGCCGACGGGCTTGGGATGCCCCGCTTGTCTGCGATATGCATGGAGAGAGAGAGAAAGATCCATCTTCGCAGTCAGACTGCAAGAGAACTCTGGGGATTATTAGGGAAATAGCTGCCCTTATATGAGCTGGGAGGAGCCAGAAGTTTTTGTCTTGCAGTCAACTGCGCCACCTCGTGACGGATAACCCAATTGTCAAGAATGAAGCGACCCGAGCAGGACACCAAGAAAATTGCCTACATCATTGCACCTGTGCTGTATATAACATTTCCTCACTAATACTTCATATTTATCTGTAATTTAGCCTTTTAATAGCTCAAACCCCACCTGCCCATTAAAGAGGACCAACACCCAGGGGTGATCGGCCCGGAAATCTATAAGATTCCCGGGCCGATCACCTCCCACCCCGCGGGACATCCGAGATCGGGATGTCCCGCGGGGTGAAACCCCCCAGAAACCCCAAAAACACCTTACCTGATCCGCCGCCGCTTCCGCCGCCGCCGCCTCCCGCGCACCCCTCCAGACGTGCGCGCGCCCGCGCCGGCCCTCTGTGAATGGCCGGCGGGGGGCGCGCGCGCGCCGAGAGTGACGCGCGGGAGGCGGCGGCGGCGGAAGCGGCCTGGACGTTCCTGATCCCCGCCTGGACGTTGGCGGGGATTGGCTGCGGCGCTCACGTGGGAGCGTTGAGAGGTGAGTTTTTTGGGGTTTCTGGGGGGTTTCACACAGCGGGGCACCCCCGATCGGGGTGCCCCGCCGAAGTGGACCAAAACCCAGGATAGTCAAAATCCTGGGTGTTGGTCCACTTTAAAGAGGACCAAAACCCACCCTGGAGTCTATGAGACGATAGGGGGTGCTCCACTTTGTGAAACCCCCCAGATCACCCAAAAACTCACCTTTGTTCCCAGGCCAATGGAGCATCCCCACTATCCCTTTAGTAGGGAAAAGGGCATGCACCAGGCATTTGTGAATGGCCGGCACATTCCCTGTGAAAGGGTAGTGGGAGGTTCCCTGCCAGCGTGCTCGGATCCGCTCGCATTAGACCAGCTCCTGGACGAAGGGGCCCTTGCTGATTGAACGAGCGGCTGCACATGCGCCATAGGACTGGGAAGAGGAGAGTTTGTTCAGGTGACCTGGGGAATTTCACAAAGCAGGGCACCCCCATTTAGGGAGCTCTGGGGGCAACGAACCAAAAGGATAGTCAAAATCCTGGGTTTCGGTCCACTTTAAGTGACTAATTCTCTCACTTATCATGTTGACTGGACGGGACGTTCTTATATGGTTTGTTCGCCACTACTAAGCACACTACTACACACTTTTTTTTTTTTTTTTTTACATCACAGCATGATTGGCAGGGCCCTTCTCCAGCCCGCTTCTTTCCCTCCACTTACTACTATTTAAACAGGGAATGAATACAGTGAATTCAGTTTAAATAAGTTAGATATAGGTCAGTCACCCGAAACATGTTGCTAGCACTGACATTTTATTTGCCACTTCCTTCAAATGGATCTTTGATTCACAAACAAGGTAAATTTTTTCTTGCAGCATCAAAGTGCTAATGCCACCTTCCTCTTGTTCTCAAACAGCTCATTAATAGAACACTTAATATTTCCCATACCCGTTTCTGCAGATTATTTGCGGCTGTAATTTTCATTTGTTTGGCAGGAATATGACCAATAACAATTTCATCCTCAGCTTCATCATCCACTTCAGGTTGTGAAAACTAGGGAAAAACATTAAAATCATTAAATGAACATGTAAAGAAGGTCATAACCTATATCTCTAATTCACAGAAATAGGGAAGCTATTAGTTACCAATGTACCGTTTTCTTTTAGTATCTATAATAGACATGTATTACAAACCCACTTAAACAACTTATTCCTCCTAAAAGACCAAATATACATTTTGGTACTTACCTTGTAAAATGGTTTTCCCTTAGGATCATAGGTCCCAACTGTCCCTCGTCACTCACGCAATTACTTTTAGTAAATTTGCCTGTGAGATCTTAGAGTTAGCCGCTTTATGTATGAAATCTCATTTTTGAGTTACACAAAAAGACAAGGTAGTTTTTCGGTTTAAGTCAGATTTTTTGCCTAACTTAAAATAAGGAGATTTCATATATAAAGCAGCTAACTCTGAAACACGCCGTGCAGAAGTGATTGCCACTAAAAATACCACTTTAAGCGTCAAAATGCTCATTGGAGTGTCAATCATAGGTTCAAAAGGAACCCCCTGTAGAGCCGTCAACACCAAATTCAAGTCCCATACCGGTAAGATAGACTTGCGCGGCGGAAAGACATGAGTGACTCCCTGAAAAAAAGTCTTAATGAGTCTATTACTAGCGATAGACTTCTGGGAAAAAAAATAGATAAAGCCGATAGCTGCCCTTTTAGAGTGCTTAATTGTAGGCCCATTTCTAAGCCATCCTGCAGAAATTCTAGAACTCTAGAAATCGAATACCTTCTGCATGAAAAATTCCTAGCCTCACACCAGGATATGAATGACCGCCAGACCCTGTAGTAAATCATGGAAGAAGACTTCTGAATCATGGTATGAATGATCTTAGCCGATAATCCTCTCTCTGCTAGGACCGAGGTCTCAATAGCCAAGCCGTCAAAGCCAGCATCTGTAAATTCGGGTGCCGAAACGCCCCATGAGTGAGAAGATCCGGCTCAACCGGTAGGCGCCAATGGTCTACCGCCATCCTTGTTATGTCCGAAAACCAACTTCTTCTTGGCCAATGAGGAGCTACTAGAATAGTAGGTATCCCCTCCTGAATTATCTTTCTTAGTACACGACTCAGAAGCGGAAACGGGGGAAAAATGTACAGAAGTTTGAACCTTGCCCAAGGGACTGACAGGGCATCCGTGGCTATGGCCAGAGGGTCCCTCGACAGGGACATGAATTTTGTCCGCTTGTGATTGTGTCTGGACGCAAAGAGATCCACTTCCGGACGCCCCCAGCAAAGACAAAGGGCTTGTAAAACCTTCCGACTGAGGGACCATTCTCCCCGATGCAGAACCTTCCTGCTCAGAGCGTCGGCCTCCTGGTTTACTACCCCCGGGATATAAACTGCCGAGATGCAGGGAACATTTTCCTCTGCCCAAATCAGAATCCGGCTTACCTCTTCTAGAGCACTCTTGCTCCGAGTACCCCCCTGATGATTGATATAGGCTACAGCCGTCCGATTGTCCGTCTGGACCTGGACTGCCCGCCCCTTTAAGCTGGGGGTCAGATACTGAAGCACTAGCCGGATAGCTCTTAACTCCAATACATTTATAGGAAGCCGATTCTCTCTCGGCCCCCACTGACCCTGGATTTTCTGAGTTTGCCAAATGCCGCCCCATCCTGTGAGACTGGCATCCGTGGCAACGATCTGCCACTGTGGAGACAAAAAGGACCTGCCTACAGACAGAAGAAGAGGGTCCATCCACCACAGAAGAGAATGTCTGGCCGAGGGCGTTAGTACAAAGACTTGATCCAGCGACTGCGGGTCTCGATCCCAGTATGCCAATAAATTCCATTGAAGAGGCCTCATGTGAAACTGGGCAAAAGGTACCGCCTCGAAGCAGGCTACCATCAGACCTACTAACCATATTCCCAGCCGGATAGTCGGCTGCCGGCAAGCCAGAAAGCACTCCATCTGATTCTGAATTAGCCGAGCCTTCTTCTCCGGCAGATAAACCTTGACTTGGACAGTGTCCAGAGTCATACCCAAGTTGTTCCTTACTGGCGCCGGAGTGATACGAGACTTCGGGTAATTGATCAGCCAGCCGAATTCTTCGATCGATCGGACTGTCTACGTGTCCTCTAAAATCTGCTGGTGCGATCTGGCTGAAATTAGGAGATCGTCCAAATAGGGGATGATACATATCCCCTGGCTCCTGAAGATTGCTATGAGACCCGCCAAAACCTTGGAACGGGAGTGCCACAAACTGGAAATGCTGGTCTTCCAGGGCAAACCTCAGGAATCTTATGCCCCGGAAATATCGGCACATGCAGATACGCGTCCCTTATGTCTATGGTAGTCATAAGATCCCCGGGTCGAACTACTGTTAAAGCTGACCTCAACGTCTCCATGCGGAAATGCTTCACGCGGATATACCTGTTGAGATCCTTCAGGTCCAAAATGGGGCGAATCGACCCGTCCTTTTTGGGAATTGTAAAAAGGTTGGAATAAAAACCCTGATCATCTTCCTGAAGGGGTACTTGACAAATCACCCCTTTTTGAAGGAGGTACTGAACAGCGGACTTCAGAACATCTAGCTTTGACTGGTTCCGGGATGCCCCTGACCGAAGGAACCTTGCGGGTGGTCTGGCTGCAAACTCGATTTTGTAACCTGAAGACACCACCTCTTGGATCCACAGATCCGCCACGTGGCGCCTCCAGATGTGAGCAAAAAAACAAAAGCCGTCCTCCCACCCGCTCGGGTGAGGGCGCCCCCTCATGCTGGAATGGACTTGGCTGGAGGTTTAGGCCTACTTCTCCAGGCCCCTCCTGCCCTATTACGCGCTCTCCCTCTACTCCAAAACTCTCTATGGGAGCAAGGCCGAAAGGCCCCTCTGCCCCTCCGGAAAGGCCGAAATGATGAGGACCTCTGAAAGGGCCGAGTCGACCTTCTCCTCTGAGGCAGTTTGCCGTCCTTCACCATACCGTCCAGCTTTTCACCAAAAAGTCTGCTCCCTAAAAAGGGTAGATCCGTAAGCGCCTTCTTAGCGGCGGCATGCGCCGACCACTGCCTAAGCCACAATGAACGGCGCAAAGCCACAAGGAGAGCAGAAGTTCTCGCCGCCAGCCTGACCGCATCCTCCATCGCAGTAATAGCAAATGCATTAAAGTCCAAATAGTCCTTACAAGTCCTTGGACTCTTGGGTCAGCCTGCGAGATTTAGCCCTGGTTAAATTCTTCTTCATCTTCTTTCTCGAAGCCAGGGACACAATGGCCGTGGCACAAACAGGGCGGAGAAAAGAACCTATCATGGCAAAAGCATGGTGGGCCAATTGATCCATACGCCTCTCTGTGGGATCTCTAAAGGATCCCATAGTAGCGGACGGCATCACGAAGTGTTAGACAAGCCTGCAACTGGGAAGTCCACTTCAGGTGGATAGGACCAAAGTTTAATCATGTCTGCCGGAAATGGATACCTAGTATCTAGGGAACAGCCAGTAGCTTATTAGGACTTTCCCTCTCCTTAAGTATCATTTTGGAGAAATGAGGCTGTTCTGAAAAAACCTGCTTTTGCATAACAGGCTTAAACAGGTCGTCCTTTCTTCTTTTTGCTACCTCCGGCGGGGAGATATTCAAGGTATCAAAAACCGTGGAAAGCACACCTTCTGTTTAATCCACAAGGACAGGATCTTCATCAGACGAAAATAAGATAGAATTACTATCTTCTCCTGACCGCAGTTCGCCCTCAGAGGGCTGCTCGTCCAAAAACTCCTCGTCCTCTTCTTCCCCAAAGGAGGCAAACATATCCTCTTCCTCCGCCACAGGTTCCAAATGTTTTTTTTATAGGCGGCCTTCCTTGGTAATACAAGCGACAACTGCCTTTCCAGATTATCCAATCTGTGAGCAAATTCTGTCTGCACCTCACTGTCTTCTCCCCCTTTAAAGGGAAACAGGAGATGGATGAGCCGTAATGCTCCCTCCAGCATCAGCCGGGCTAGATACCCTGTCAGCAGATCTGTTATGATTTAGGCCGATCCTCACGGCGCAGGCAGAACAAACCGTGCCAAAACCGCCCAGGGGATCCTGCCTGCATAAAGGGCAGATCCTGCCCTGTTCAAGAGGGATGCCCGTATTGCTATCCCCTGATGCCTCCCTCATGGTGTTTATTACATTTTTTTTTTTTATATTGGCCAACTGACCCAAAGGGCCCTGAGCCTAAACCAATCCCCCCAAAAAAGGGACCGGGAGGAACCGCAACCCTGCTTTCTATCCTTCTTCCTATTCTAGAAAAAAAAAAAGAGAAAAAGGATTTAATACCCCCCTTTTTTGTTTTTTATTTATTTCTTTCAAGAAATTAAAACCAATAAAGATCAAAGATACTACCATTACTAATGGGTAATAATAAATAGTAAAATTATTAAATAAATATATATATATATATATATATATATATATATATATATATATATATATATACACAATATTTTAATATTCAACAACCATATGTATATATCTTATATTTGAAAATAATATTTAATAATATTTAAAAATATTTAAAAATAATCATGATTGTAATCCAAACTGAAGACTGCTAATTACATATTAAATATTAGGGCAAAGGAGAAAGTGAACAAGACGATCCACTCACCACTGCCGTATGTCTTCACCCCGATTAGGAGACAAGACCATGCACTTACAACCTAATCACAAAAACACAAATAGCCTCATAGCTCGGGCCGCTGCCTGCGCCGCCCCCCCCCCCCCAATTACTTAAAAGTTTAATAGCAGCTAAGGCCACAGGAATGGCCGCTACCCCGACCCCCCAACAACCGCCGCTGTGCCGCGGCCGTCTGACTATTATATGACCGCAAAGTCCCGGTCTGAGCGGAGCCGCCGGGAGGACACAAGCCGGCCTTCTCCCCCTTTCGAGGGCAGTGTTGGAGAGGCGAGAGGAGAGGGAAGAAGAGAGGAGAGGGGGGGGTTTTGGAGGAGCAAAGGCGCTCATGGACCCAGCTCCTCCAGCTGGCCAGGCACACCGCAAATAGCAAGCCTGCACCCCCGATAACCGTTGCAGCCTCGTGTCTCCTTACCTGGCTCCAGCAGAGAACCAGCCACCTGCGATCTCCTTCTACCAAGTGAAGGAGTACTGAAGGAAACACAACCACGTGGTCCGTGATAACACCGCCTCCAGCGTGATGTCAGCCCTGCTCCTTAAAGGCATATCACACAAAAATAAAAAGGAATTTCCTTTTTTAAATCCATGTCCTCCAGGCGCAGGGCTGCTAACCTTCTCGGTATTGCGCAACTTAGCATATGTGCTGCCGACGCAAGCACTTTTTTTTTTTTTTATATGAAACAAGCCTACCTAACTGGAAGAAGGAAGGGTTGGGTAAAAAAATAAAAAACATTCCTCAGCAGGTACACCAGAGAAAAACCTGCGTCTGACTTGCTTTTCAAAAAAGCCTGCAGCCCAGAGCATACACACTCTGTAAGACCCCGGCGCTTCCACCATACCTTCACGGACCCCAAAACAGCCAATGCTGTGGAGCCATAAAGTTGGGTCTTGAGGGATCCATGGGAATAAAGCTACGCAGAGAGCCGACAGGGTTCAGTCCCCTGCTTGCTGCCAAAACCTTGAGAGCGAATTCCTAAATCTTCAACAGTCATCTTGCCACTGCAAGAAAGAAAACTGATCTGATTAGGGGCAGCTGCTACTTATGGGCCAGGAGGGCCACACCTGTTTTCTTTCTTGCAGTCACATGATCAGCAAGGAGGAGGGAAACCCAAGAGTAAAGAGTGCCTGGAATGGATTGAAGAAAAATGTAGGCCCCCTACAGCAATGTAGATAAATGTAGATATATAGATGGATAGATATATATATATTGTGGTTATAAATTCTCCTGGCTGGAGTAACATCACTGTGGATCAAACAACTCCAATCTCTAAAAGGCGAGATACGGCAGATCTCGATGCTTCTGATTTCTGCAGAATTTGGGAGACCCCTGACCAAGAGAATCTCCAAGGAGGTCTGGCTCCTAATTCAATCATGTAACCTGAGGGTACAAATTCCTGTATTCAAAGATATATTATATGAAGCCTCCAAATCTGAGCAAAATGCATAAGGTTTCCTCCCACCTGCAAGGGTGGAGGCGTCCCTTCCTGCCTGAGCAGGCTTTGAAAGGGGCTTGGCTTTATTTCGCCACCCAAACGTCGCCTTATTTAGGGACCTTGTCTTTAAAATCACTTTGGATCCCAAAGAGGCCAATTAGATTAGAGGCCCTGCGGAAGCATATTAGACTTTGGCTTCTGTGGCAGATTAGTAGATTTACTACTAGTAAGTTGCTTTACCATGTCAACCAAGCACTCACCAGACGCCTCGCTTTAAAGGGGTGTCCTCTCAGATTCTTTTTAGAGGCTGTGTCAGCTGGCCATTGCTTAAGCCATAAAGCATGCCTTAAGGCTACCACTTAACCTGATCAAATCCTCCATAGCCAAGATAACATACCTGGTGATATACAAACTGATTTTGAACAAATGGGAGCATGACTTCCGTTAATGACCCTAATGAATCTTAGAGTCCAGTTGTCTTAACAACCTTCTGCTCACCAAGATTCTAATAATACAATTCTGTGAAATACTCACCTGTAGAATTGGTATTATATGTATACAGTACGTCCTGCTCCAGATATAATACTTACACTTGGGTTATCCGCCGCCAGATGGCGCTGCACTGCAGAGACATGTAAAACAGGCTCCTCCCGGCACCTCAAATACCCAGGGACCTCCCACAAATCCCCAGCATTGAAAAGCAGTGAACAGGAAGCCGGGAGAATTTAACCACCAAAACTGGTAACCATAACAATGATAACAATCACCATACAGGGGATCCAGAATAATGCAAAAACCAGGGTGGGGTGGAGCAGGACGTACTGTATACTTATAATACCAATTCTACAGGCAGAGTATTTCACAGAATTGTATTATTCTTAGTATACAGTACGTCCTGCTCCAGATAAAGTACTTAGACTTGGGACATCCAATAGCAGTGTCCATAAAGTAGGGTGGGATCCACAACAAAAAGGTAACAGCAGGCAGTTTAAACCACAGCCGCCTGCAAAACCTTGCGGCCAAACACAGCATCCGCTGAGGCCCTAACATCAACCTTGTAAAACTTCGAAAAGGTATGAACAGAAGACCATGTAGCAGCCTTGCAAACTTGTTCAACAGAAGCCTGGTGCTGGAAGGCCCAAGAGGCACCAATAGCACGAGTAGAATGAGCAGTAAGGCGGAAGGGAGGTACCTTCCCCTTGGCAGAATAGGCCTGAATCACAGCCTGACGAATCCATTTGCTAATAGTAGACTTGGCAGGAGCCAAACCCTTCCTAGGCCCAGAAGGCACCACAAAAAGAGCATCAGTCTTCCTGAAAGCCGCAGTGACCACCAGGTTATAATTCAAACACCTGACCACGTCCAAGGAATGCAGAACCCTTTCCTTATCATTGCTAGGATTGGGACACAATGAAGGAAGAACAATATCCTGATTCAAATGAAAGGCAGACACCACCTTAGGCAGAAAGTCCGGATTAAAACGGAACACCACCTTGTCCTGGTGTCTCTCATAGTACGGAGGCTAAATAGACAGAGCCGCCAGCTCACACGCCTGACCGAAGTAATAGCCACCAGAAAGACAACCTTGCGAGTAAGAACAGCCAGAGCAGCATCATGAATAGGCTCAAAGGGAGCACCCTGCAAGGCACACAAAACCAAGTTTAAATCCCAAACAGGGACCATAGGTTTACGTGGGGGACGCACATGAGTGACCCCCTGAAAGAAGGTCTTAACCAAGTGATGCTGAGCAAAAGACTTCTGAAAGAAGACGGACAGGGCAGAACCCTGACCCTTCAGAGTACTGAGTTTTAGACCTAACTCCAAACCGTGCTGTAAAAACTCCAGAACCCTAGGGACTGAAAACTCCCTACAGGGAAGAGACCTAGACTCACACCAATCAATGTAGGTACGCCATACCCTATAATAGATGGCAGAAGAAGTTTTCTTCCTAGCATGCACCATGGTACCCACCACCGAGGCAGACAAGCCTTTCTCCATCAAGATGGAGGCTTCAGCAGCCAGGCCGTCAAAGCCACAGTTTGTAAATTGGGATGGCGTAAGGAGCCCTGAGTGAGCAGATCTGGCGCCCCTGGCAGGACGTACTGGTCTACTGCCATTTGTACCACGTCTGTGAACCACACTCTTCTTGGCCACCTGGGGGCCACTAGAATCACTGGTACCCCTTCCAGAGCAATCTTGCGCAGAACCCTGCCCAGCAGGGGGAATGGCGGAAAGACATACAGGAGCCGAAACTCCTTCCATGACATGGACAGAGCATCCGTGGCCAAGGCCAGAGGATCCCGAGACAGGGAGACAAAATCGTGAATTGTGATTGTGACGGGATGCAAACAGATCCACATCCGGCAGACCCCAACTGTGAGACAGGGACTGGAATACCCTGTTGCAGAGGGATCACTCCCCCTGATGGGAAGTCCCCCTGCTCTGCTAGCAGATTCTCTGCCCCCAGGATATACATAGCCGAAATGCATTGGACATTGGCCTCCGCCCATGTCAGAATCCGTGACACCTCCTGGAGGGCACCCCTGCTCCGGGTCCCTCCCTGATGGTTAATGTAGGCAACCGCCGTCCTGTTGTCTGAGCGCACCTGCACCGACAGACCCTTCAGGTGATGGGTCAACTGCTCCAGTACCAACCTTACTGCCCGTAATTCCAGAATGTTGATGGGTAAGTGGGCCTCCTGAGGGCCCCACCTCCCCTGGAAGCGCAGGGACTTCCAGAATCCCCCCCAACCTGATGGACTGGCATCCGTTGTGACCGTCTCCCAGGAGGGGGCCAGAAAGGACCTGCCCCCTAGCAAGTTCCTGTGGTCCAGCCACCACGCAAGGGACTGTCTGACCAAGGGGGGAAGCACACAGACCCCGTCCAAGGATGGACGAAGCTGCAGAGGCCTCAAATGGAACTGAGCAAAGGGCACCGCCTCGAAGCACGCCACCATCAGGCCCACCAGCTGCATTCCCTGCCTGATGGAGGGTTGGGGGCACGAGAGCAGGAACCTCGCCTGCGCAGTCAGAGCTTCCACCTTCTGTTGAGGAAGGAATATCCTTGACTGAACCGTATCCAGAATCATTCCCAGGAACGGAGTCACCGAGGAGGGGGGACAGAGAGGACTTGGGGTAATTGATCACCCAGCCGAAGGACTCCAGTGTGGGCACCGCCAGCTGAGTGTCCAACTCTGCCTGCTGCAGAGACCGAGAGGTGATGAGTATATCGTCCAGGTAGGGTAGCACGCGTATGCCCCTTGACCTTATCAGGGACATCACCCCTGCCAGCACCTTGGTGAACCAGTGAGGCCGAATGGCAAGGCCACAAATTGGTAATGCTGATCCTGCAGCGCAAATCTGAGAAACCTTTGGTGTCCTGGAAACACCGGGATATGAAGGTAAGCATCTTTGATGTCTACGGACGTCAAAGTCCCCTGGGCGCAGAGAGCCGATGGCCGAGCACAGAGTTTCCATGCGAAAGTGCCTGTTCTTGACAAACTTGTTGAGGATTTTTAAATCCAGAATGGGCCTGACTGACCCATGCTTCTTGGGTACTGTGAAAAGGTTGGAATAGAACCCCTTGCCTCTTTCTCTTAAGGGGACCTTGCAAATGACCCCCATACCCAGAAGGCCTTGCACGGCCTGCATCAAAACCTGAGCTGAGACAGGGTCCTGGGGGATCCGGGACCTGATGAATCTTGGGGGAGGCCACACAGCAAACTATCTTGTAACCAGAGGACACTACCTCCTGAATCCACCAGTCTGAGACGTGGCGCCTCCAGACATGCTCGAAGTGCTGTAGCCGTCCCCCCACCCTGGCGGCGAGGGCGCCCCCATCATACCTGAGGGGTCTTGGTAGGGGCTTTGGGCTTGGACCCCCCAGAGGAACCAGGACGGCGTCCTCTGTTCCTGTGCCAGGAATCTGCGCGGGACCCAGCGAAGGACACCCCTTTTCCTTGCTTAGCCCCTCGGTAGGGGATTGAAAGGGGGCCCTGGCCCCGAAAGGACCGAGATTGGCGCCTGCGCTGGGGTAACTTACCTCCTTTAGCAAAGAGGTCTAGACGGTCCCCGAACAGACGTAGCCCTTAAATGGAAGCCCGTAAGGTCTTTCTTAGCAGCACTGTCAGCAGCCCACTGGCGCCATACTGCGCAGCGTATAGCTACTGCCAAGGCGGAAGATCTGGCACACATCCCAATAGCATCATCCGATGCAGACAGGATAAAGCTTACAAACACATCACAGTTAGACAGTGCATTAATAGTATCAGGTGGCAACTCCTCTGGGCCATCAAGTGCATTCCTGACCATGGCCCTGAGCGCCACAGCACTAATGGCCAAAGGAATAAAGGATGTCAGAGCCATGCGCAAAAGGCAAAGAATGAAAATCGCCCGCGAGGGCACTTACAGACCGAGGGAGGAGGAGGACCGTTACCACGCACGCGACTAGCATCAAAATGGCGCCAAGCGAACCTCGAAGGGCGGGCCAGAGCGGGCAGTGACGCGTAGCGCGCCAAGCCAGGTCCCCGCCCCCCCCCCCGAATAGCGCAAAGCTCTAAGACAGTAGTCATGTTGTCAGGAGGAATGAAGTGTATGACACACTAAGAAAAGTGATTTGCCAATGAAGACGCTGCGGCGTCTGAAGCGCCGCCGCTGCCTAGCGCAGCACATCCAATAAAGGATGCGTCTGACACCCAGTCTACAAGTCAAGGGACAATACTAAGGCCATGAGCGTGTAATCACACAACACTGAGACCACCACACACACACCCCCCCCTATCTTTCCCCCCCGAGCTACGGGGGGGAACGAGTGAGGATGGCGACCCTTTGTACAGGGCCCACTGCTACACGGGGCATGGGGTAATAATGCGGGAGGGGCATCCTCTAGAGGCTCACCATCAGCCTAAACTGCCTACCCTTTGGTGGGGGACTGTGGTGGAGCATGGCTCCATAAGCACGCATGGTGCTGCCTACCTTCACCCGACCAGCGCAGCCCAGGCTGGGAGGCACATCACAAAGAGGACGGGTGGGAATAGTTCAACAGGGCACAAGGCTTAAAAGTCCCGCTCACCTGCGAGAGAGTGATACTTCATGTCTTTGCAGTGAGCATTGCAGAGAAATCTGGGGATTTGTGGGAGGTCCCTGGGTATTTGAGGGGCCAGGAGGAGCCTGTTTTACATGTCTCTGCAGTGCAGCGCCATCTGGCGGAGGATAACCCAAGTGTAAGTATTATATCTGGAGCAGGACGTACTGTATACTAAGAATAAAATAAGCATGATGTACCACCTGATCCATGTGCTTATCCTCTGGATCTTTTAGAGAAGCACTATCAGAGAATGGCAAAACTAAAGTCTAAAAAAAAGACCCGCCACCAGGGTGTCCAACAGGAGGGTGAGACCATAAGCCAATCTGATCTGGAGGAAATGGATACAAATATCTTATATTTTAGGAATGGGCGGAAGACTTACTTCTACCATTCCCTATTGATCAGACTAGAAAAATGCGTATGCACTGCAAAATCCTCCAGAATGGAGTAATCAACCACCCATCTTCTCCTTACCCGAGCGCCTCCTTGTGTAGGAGATACTGAATCCGAGTCCCTACTGGATGAATCCTCCCCACCTGGGAGAGTATGACAGCCACATATATCTTCTTTAACTCAAATGTTCTTTAATCTTTTTAGTAGTCAATACTTCTTAACTGATTTTTTTTTTCAAAAACCTTAGTGGCCGATATGATTCACTAAAGGTTTAGGTCCACTTGAAGGCTGAAGGGGCTTTAAGGCTCAGAGGGCACCGGTGACAGGGGTTAGAACCTTTGCAGGGAGGACAACTGTCTTCCCTATCCACTACAACCGTAGCATAATTCCTGCACACCGTGCTATCCAGTGCCACTGCATGCATACTGGACATGGGGTAAATCTGATAAAGACCAGATCCGATTACCCCAGATGCCTCCATCATGGTGAAAAATAATACTAGTCTATGTCCCGAGGGATCTGAGACCAAGTACATAACAGTTCGACAGTCACAAGACTGCTGCGAGTCCTCTGGGGGGTAAACCACCATATAATTTTTATATTATCTTGCCCTTTCCCACAATCTAAAATTATGTAGATTTAAACAATGCAAACAATATTAATACAATCAAAACAAAATATAAACAAAATTACCCACCAAAAGGTTTAGGTCCACTTGAGGGTGGCCCTTGCAGCGGCTCAGAACCAGCCCCTTTTGCCTAGACAAAAATGTTTCAGGAGGAGTCGGCGTGTAAAACGAGCTGCGTCACAGAGGAGAACGGCCGCCTCGGCGGTGCTAGTTACTTCGCTAAGCTGAAAATCTTCCAGCGTCACCAGCCTGAAGAACCACACTGTACCACTGAAAAGAACCGAAGATCGTCAGCGGTGCTAGCTACTTTGCTAAGCAGAAAATATTTTCACGGAGGTAAACTGAGGTACCACTGTGAGCCACTGAGAAGAACCGGAGATTGACGGCGGTACCAAGAACTTCGCTAAGCCAAAAATACCATTCTGTGAATACTCACCTTGTAGAATGGGTATTATAAGTATGCAGCACGCCGTGCTCCAGTAATGATTCATTACGTCTGGGATATAGTTCACAAGAGGGCGCTTTACTGCAGAGATGGCAAAAAAGAGGCTCCTCCCAGTCCTTATATACCCAGGACCTCCCACTAAATTCCCCAGTATAAAACAGCAGTAAGGGAACCAGGAGAAGCCAATAGCAAGATTAACAACATTAACCAGGAAAACATTCACCATATAGAGGATCCAAGAATAAAAACCCAGGGTGGGATGGAGCAGGGTGTGCTGCATACTTATAATACCCATTCTACAAGGTGAGTATTCACAAAATGGTATTATTCCAAGTATGCAGCACGCCCTGCTCCAGTAATGATTCATTAAGTCTGGGACATCCAATAGCAGTGTCCAACAACAGGTGGGGATCCCAAAAGGCAACAATGCGCAGTTCAAACCACTGCCGCCTGCAGAACTTTGAGGCCAAAAACAGCCTCAGCTGAGGCCCGAACATCAACCTTGTAAAACTTGGAAAAGGTATAAACAGAAGACCTAGTAGCATCCTTACAAACTTGTTCAACAGAAGCCTGGTGCTGAGAGGCCCAGGAATCCCCAAAAGCACGGGTAGAATGAGCAGTGACTCGAAAAGGAGGATCCCTCCCTTTAGCAGAATAGGCCCTAAAAATGGCCTGACTAATCCATTTACTAATAGTACACTTGATCAGAGCCAAACTCTTCCTAGGACCAGAGAGTACCACAAACAAGGTATCGTCTTCCTGAAAGGCGCTGTAGCCACCAGGTAGTATTACAAGTTCCTGACAACGTCCAAAGAATGCAAGGCCCTCTCCTTGTTATTACCAGGATTAGGGCACAAGGAAGGAAGCACAATGTCCTGATTGTGGTGAAAGGCAGAGACAACCTTAGGCAAGAAGTCTGGTTTAAAGTGGAAAACCACCTTGTCCTGGTGTCTCTCAAAGTAGGGGGCCTGAATGGACAGAGCCGCCAACTCATAAACACGCCGGACAGAAGTGATAGCCACCAAGAAGGCAACTTTCAAGGTGAGAATAGACAGTGCAGCCTCGAGCACAGGCTCAAATGGAGGACCCTGAAGGGCAGAAAATACCAAGTTCAAATCCCAAACCGGTAACACGGGTTTGCGAGGAGGGCACACATGAGTGACCCCCTGGAAGAAAGTCTTGACCAAAGGATGAAGAGCGAAAGACCTCTGGAAAAAAACAGCCAAGGCGGAAGCATGCCCCTTCAGAGTGCTGAGCTGAAAACCCATATCCAGACATGTTGAAGAACTCCAGTATCCTAGGAATGGAGAACACACGACAGGGAAAGGCCCTAGCCTCACACCAGTCAATGTAGGTCAGCCAGGTCCTGTAGTAGATGGTAGAAGAGGATTTCTTCCTAGCCGTGACCAAAGTCTGAACAACCGCATCAGACAGACCCTTTTCCTTTAGGATGGAGGTTTCAGAAGCCATGCCGTCAAAGCCAGCGTTTGTAAATTGGGGCAACAGAGCCGTCCTTGAGTGAGAAGATCCGGAACCAGGGGCAGAGGGTACTGATCGACCGCCAGCTGCACGACATCTGCGAACCACACCTGTCTTGGCCACCTGGGGGCCACAAGAACAGCTGGCACTCCTTGAATCAGCTTGCGTAGAACCCTGCCCAGAAGGGGAAACGGAGGGAAGAGGTACAGGAGACCGAACTCCTGCCAGGACAAAGACATGGCGTCCACCGCCAGAGCCAGAGGACCCTGGGACTGTGAGACAAATGCTGGAAGCTTGTGCTGGCGCAGGAAGCTGATGGCGGAGCGCAGCGTTTCCATGCAAAAACGTTTGGTCCTGATGAACCTGTTGAGAAGTTTTAGGTCCAGAATGGGTCTGATGGAACCATCCTTTTTGGGCACTGTAAAGAGATTGGAATAGTAACATTGACCTCTCTCCCCCCGGGGGGACCTGACAAACGACCCCCATGGCCAGAAGGTTTTGTACCAACAACAACAAGCCCTGAGCTGCCCGAGGGTCCGTAGAAACCCGTGACCTGAGGAATCTAGGAGGAGGCCAGTCCGCGAACTCCAGCTTTTATCCGGAGGAGACAACCTCCAGAATCCAATTGTCTGAGACTTGTTGAGCCCAGACCTGAGCAGAGAGCCGCAGCCGTCCCCCCACCCCCAAGGGTGAGGGCACCCCATCATTGCTGAGCGGGCTTGGCAGTGGATTTGGGCTCGACGCCCCAGGAGGATCCGGGTCGGGCACGGCCTCTGCCCTTGCCTCAGAAATCTCCCCTTTGTCCCGCAAAGGATACCCCCCTGCCTGACCTAGGCACACGAAAGGAGGGAATGAAGGACCCTGAAAGGGTCGTGGCTGCTTTTTGCATTGGGGTAACTTACCTCCCTTAGCAAAAAGGTCCAAATGATCACCAAACAGGCGCAACCCTTTAAAGTGAAGCCCCGTGAGAGCCTTCTTGGCAGCATTGTCAGCTGCCCACTGGTGCAACCAGACCGAGCGGTGGATAGAGACAACCAAGGCCGAGTTCCTGCTACACATCCGAATGGTGCCATCTAAGGCAGAGAGAACATAGGAGATGAACAACTCACATTGTGACAAGGCTCTAAATTCAGCACTAGAAGGATTCTCATGGAAGCCATCAAGAAGGCCCCTGACCGAGGTCCTAATAGCCAAGGCCGTAATAGCCGAAGCACAACCGGGCGCAAGGCTGAACCCACACAAGCAAAGGCGTGGGAGGCCAGTTGGTCAATACACCGGTCCTCACTATCCTTCAAGGTAGTGGAATCCGGGGAATGCACAACAGAAGTATTAGACAGCCCCAAGACGGGGGCATCCACCACATCCGAGGGGAAGGGATACCTTCTATCCCACCCCTTAGGGATACCGGGAAGCCAGCTAGGCCGTTCCCATTACTTGAGAATCAGATTATTAAAATGCGTCTGTTCTGGGAATTCCAAACGTGGTTTTTGCGGTACCAAACAATTCCCCCTGCTGCTTAGGTGTCGCTGCAGGAGGGGAAATGGAAAGTACTTCAGAAATTTGAGTCAGAAGTCTATGGGTGTCGTCAGCATCCCAATGCTCTGGGAAGGAAATCATCTTGATCCATAGTAAAGGCCGGCGCAGCGGGCGCCACATGCCGTCTTTTAGCTGGAGCCTTACGGGCTGCAGAGCTAGCAATCAGTCTCTCAATATTGGCCAGTCTGGCGGAAACATAAGATTGCGACTCCCTGCTAGTGTTAATGTCACTAGGGGTCATAATCAAGCGCGGGGGCATGGGGGATGAGACCGAGGGTGCCGACCCAGACACAAGGGACCCAGATTGCCGCGAAAGCGCTTGCTGGGCGCAGGGTACACAAACCCGCACATCATCGCCCGCAAGGGATGCCCCGCACACCACACATAGCCGGGCTTGACCCAAGGGGACCCCGAGCACAATATCCTGAGAAGCCACCATATGGTGAATTTGAAGTCACACAGATCAATGGGAATTACGCTGTGCAGCTACCAAGGATGCCCCTTAAATGTCCGCTGGTGGGAGGATTTAGTAATTAAAATTTTTAAATTTAAGCCCCCAATGTTATTATGGGTGATAAGGACACAGGACCAGGAGAAACCTCTAATTTAGGTTGTCCCCCTGAAAGACATAAAAATGATACCCACAATCAGTATAAAAACACATTTAAACATGCATAATATACAGGCAAATCGTATCAAAACGCCCACAAGGGCACTCACGTACGCCGGCAGGGCAATCAGTCCACAATCAGTCCGATCACAGCCTGCTAGGAGAGACAGAAGAACGCAGGGACAGGCTGCAGACCCTGCGCTGCAGCCAATCAGGATCAAGCCGGCCCGATGACGTCACTGGTCCTCCGCCGCCGAGCGAGCGCGGGCCGTTTGAAATAACATGCAAAAAGATGAAGTGAAGAGAGTAGGAGAGGTAGCCATGTGCCAGCGCTGAAGAAAGTGCAAAGCGATACAGTAGCAAACAAACATTCACACATGCACACTAATACTGACAAAAACCTGTGGCTGCTTTGCTTTTCAATGAAAGACTTCAGCCAGAGTGCCAATGACAATCAAAAGCGCCCCAGGACCCTGGTGCTTTCCCTTAGCATCCTGATCCGGATACAGCTTAGCTGAGGAGGCATAGTGGGTCCACCCAGATTAGAGGAGCATAAGGAACCTAGGAAGCCAGACAGGGTCTTTCCCCTGCTTCCAAGGTATAATCTTAGAAACAAAAATTAAATGGGAGAGGAGTCCAAATAGAGCAATGCAGTCCAGTCCGACGGCAAGAAAGAAACTTCTCTGATAAAAAAAAAAAAAAAAAAAAAAAAGTTAGTGATGGCCTGAGGCAAGATTCTCTACTTTTTTGTGCTACCTCTTAAAAACAACGCCACAAATGTTTCTGCAAGATTACTCCAGCAATGGACAAGTTTGGGAGGCCAGAGAAACATCCAAACAAAGGTTAGTGACATACCACATCCAACCTGCTGGTGCAGCCGTGTGTCCAAGTCCTGTGAGACAGAAAGAAAAACAATAGTATGGCTTTCATGTTGCTGGGTACAAAGGGGTAGGTCATGTCCACTGACTTTTAGCTGTAATCATCACTAATGTATTATCTTGTGCCGGGCTGGATGAGGGGGGATCCACGGCCGGGGGCCTCCACCAACCTTAGGGTTATGGCCTGGTCCAGGAGGTATTTCAGTCTTTGGTCTGATGGGCCGCGGAGCCAGAAACAAAGCGTTCAGTGGCAGTTGGGCCCCACCGCGCCTGGGCAGACCTTTTTTGTTTTTGCAAACCCGCAGCCAAAGCCACCACAGGGCAGGACGTAAAGTCTAGAGCAGCAGGACGTAAAGTCTAGAGCAGCACACAAGCAACCAAGCACAGCCACTGGCAGCCCAATGCAGGGGACTGTTTTCTGTTGGACCAGCTGAGCAACTAAACTACCCCCCCCACCCCGAATGGCAAAGCAGGAGTTCCCAAGAAGCAAGCACCCACACAAGGGACTCGATTCCATTAAGTAGGCGGATGCCAGGCAACCATCAATTCGTTACTTGGCTGGACAAAGGAAAAAAAAATACCATTTTGTGATTACTCACCTGTAAAATGGGTATTATAAGTATGTCTCACACCCTGCTTCGGAATGATTAATAACTAGTGGGTAATGACCTATAGAGGGCGAACTTCTGCAGAGATGACTAGAAAAAAAAAGCCCCTCCCAGTCCATAAATACCTGAGACCTCCCACACATTCCCCAGTATAGGAAAGCAGTAAGGGGACCAGGAAGAGCCAATAAAAACGATTTAACAAATAACAGATTCACCATATAAAGGATCCAAGATAGAACTCAGGGCGGGACGAAGCAGGGTGTGAGACATACTTATAATACCCATTTTACAGGTGAGTAATCAAAATGGTATTATTCCAAGTATGTCTCACACCTTGCTTCGGAATGATTAATAACTAGTGGGACATCCAATAGCAATGTCCAAAAACAAAGGGTGGGGATCCCAACAGGCAAAAATGCAAAAAGCAAAAAAGTAAAAACCACTGCAACTGCAGAACCTTGCGGCCAAAAAAGTAGCCGCTTTGAACAGAAGACCAAGTAGCAGTCTTACAAACTTACTTGGGCCCAGAGGGCACCACAAACAAAGCGTCCTCTCCTCGTCATTGCTAAGCTTAGGACACAAGAAAGGGAAAACCACATCCTGAGAAAGATGGAAGGCAGAGAATAGAAAGTGCAATATCCTGCATCGGCTCAAAGGAGGCACCCGGAGGGCCGACAGAACCAAATTCAAGGCCCAAAAACAGGCAACAAGGGCTTGTGCGGGGACCGCACATGAGTGAACCCCTGGAAAAAAATCTTAAGATGAAGATGAAGTAAAACCAAAAATCTGGGAATCAAAAACACCCTACAAGGCAAGACCCTAGCCTCACACCAATCAAAATAGGACCGCCAAGTCCTGTAGTAAAAGTTAGAGGAAGACCTCTTCCTAGCCCTAACAAGAGACTGGATCACAGCATCAGAAAACCCTTCTACTCCTAGGAAGGAGGTTTCAGCGGCCACACCGTCAAAGCCAGCGTATGTAAATTGGAGTAACAAAGCAGACCTTGAGTGACCAGATCCGAAAACAGAGAAAACCTGTACTGATAGACCGCCAGCCGTGCGACGTCTGCGAACCACACCTGTCTTGGCCACCCTGGAGCCACCAGAATTGCTGGCACATCCTCTAGAACCAGCTTGCGCACCACCCTACCATGGAGAAGGGGGGAAACAGATACAGGAGACCCAGACCCCGCCAGGCAATGGACATGGCATCCACTGCCAGAGGATCCTGAGACAGACACAAATGCTGGAAGCTTGTGGTTGCGACGGGAGGCAAAGAGATCCAGCTCCGGAGACCCCCACTTGTGACAAATGGACAGAGAAACCTTGTTGTTGAGGAACCATTCCCCTCGGCGAGAGGACCCCCCGCTCAGAAAGTCCACTTCCACGTTCTCCACCCCTGGAATGTACACCGCCGATATGCATGGAACATTGCTCTCGGCCCATGCCAAAATCAAAGACACTTCCCTAAGGGCACTCCTGTTGCGAGTCTCTCCTTGGTGATTGATGTAAGTGACCGCAGTCCGAATGTCTGATCGAACCTGAACCAGTAAGCCCTGGGAGGCGATGCGTCAAGTGCGACAGCACCAAACAAACAGCCCTCAGCTCCAAGACGTTGATGGGGGTGAGCGCCTCCTGAGGACCCCACAGCCCCTGGAACTGATGTTCCTTCCAGAAACCCCCCCCCCCCCAGCCCAACAGGCTGGCGTCCGTGGTGACCCTCTCCCAGCAAGGAGCCAGAAATAACTTCCCCGCAGAAGATTCCTCAGTTCCGGCCACCACCGAAGAGACTGCCGGACCAGGGGAGACATTACAAATGACTGATCCAAGGACAGAGGGCATCTGTCCCAAGCCGATAACAGAAGGAGTTAAAGAGGCCTCATGTGAAACTGAACAAAAGGAACTGCCTCGAAGAAGGCCACCATCAATCCCACCAGTCTCATCCCATGCTGCATGGACGGGCGAGGGTTGGACAGAAGAAGACGTATCAAATCTTGAACCATCAGAACTTTTGACTGGGGTAGGATGGAATCCAGATTCAAACCCAGAAAGGAAACCTCCCTCGACGGGAAGAGGGAAGACTTGTGATAGTTGAACACCCAACCAAACCTCTCCAGCGCCGTCACCACCAACCAGGTGTCCAGCTCCGCTCCAGGTCGTCCAGATAATGCGAATGCCCTGGGCTCTAAGAAGAGCCATTACACCCGCCAACACCTTGGTGAACACCCCTGGTGCCGAGGTCAGCCCGGAAGGAAGGGCCACAAACTGATAGTGCTGATCTCCCACCACAAACCTAAGAAACCGTTGGTGTCCTGGGAAGATCGGCACATGAAGCTAAGCGTCCTTGATGTCTATGGACGTCAAAGTCCCCTGGACGAAAAGAGTTGATGGCCGAGCGCAGAGTCTCCATGCGGAATTACTTGGTTCTAATGAACCTGTTGAGAACCTTTAGATCCAGAATGGGTCTCAGGGAGCCATCCTTTTTGGGCACTGTAAAAACCCAAGACCTGAAGAATCTGGGAGGAGGCTGGTACTCGAACTCTCCAGTTTGTACCCGGAAGAGACCACTTCCAGGATCCAGTTGTCTATGACCTCCCGTGTCCAGACCTGAGGCCGTGCGTGGCCCCGCCCCCTCCTGCAAGCAAGATGAATCGCAGCTCCCAGCCAGGGAACCTCCCTGGGCGCCAATAGAGGGGGGCGGGCCGCAGCAGCGTGCAGCTCTCCCGGCCCTGCCCCCCCCTCCAACCTGAGGGGAGAGAGAAACGACCCCCTATTAATGGCAGTGCTCCCAACAACTGCGGAGCCGGCCCAGACACCATGCCACCTGAAGTAACAGTGCGGCCTGGCAAGTGAAAACACACGCACACTACACACACTCTGACTAAAAATAAGAGCGGAATAAGCGGAATAAAAAGGAGGGACAGGGCCCCCCCTTGATCCAGGGACAGGGAGCAATGAACGGGGGGGGGGGAGGGGGAGGACACCCAAGCCACCTAATGCAGTGCAGGGACGATACGGACAGGGCATCCCAAACCAGGATCCCGAACCTGGTATCCGCCTACCCCGCGGTGGGGTCTCACGGAGGAGCATAGCTCCTAAATAGTACACCACTAGGGTGTCACCTACCCTTGTCCGGACCTGGCCGAGGCTGGGAGGCATAGGAAACTAAATAAATTCAAGGGTCCGGGCAGAAATAGGGCAATACAATGGCCGGGTGTTAGCTGTCTCTTTCCTTGCAGGTAAGCCGGGTTATCTTCTGACTTGCTCGCCGTCCTGCAGACACGAAAAATGCCATTTTGTGAGTACTCACCTGTAAAATGGATATTGTCAGTGTGTCACACACCCCGCTTCCCCTTTAATTCTTACGATCGGGTTACTCCACCAGCAGGTGGCGACGTTGCAGAGAGAAGTCTTGAAAACGAGCCCCTTCCGGCCTATATATACCTGGGACCTCCCACTTAACACCCAGTGAATTCAAAAGCAGAAAGACAAGGTACCAGGAAATCCAATGGTAACCTCAAAATAAAAATAAAGAAAAGCTTCACCATATAAAGGATCCAGGATACCGAAAAGGGCGGGTGAAGCGGGGTGTGTGACACACGGACAATATCCATTTTACAGGTGAGTACTCACAAAATGGCATTATTCTCAGTGTGTCACACACCCCGCTTCCCCTTTAATTCTTACGATCGGGACATCCAAAAGCAGTGTCCACAAGGGATGGGTATCCGAAGGCAAAATGAAGCATAACTTAAATGACTGCAGTCTGCAGAACTTTGCGGCCAAAAACAGCATCCACTGAGGCCCGCACATCAACCTTGTAAAACTTAGAAAAAGTATGAACAGAAGACCAAGTAGCAGCCTTACAAACTTGTTCAACAGAAGCTTGGTGCTGAAAAGCCCAAGACGCTCCAACGGCGCGAGTAGAATGAGCAGTGATACGAAAAGGGGGAACTTTCCCCTTAGCAGAATAGGCCCCAATAACGGCCTGACGTATCCATTTGCTAATGGAAGATTTGGCCGGAGCCAAACCCTTCCTAGGCCCACAGGGCACAACAAAAAAGGCATCAGTTTTACGAAAAGGAGAAGTAGAAATCAAATAGTACTTAACACAGCGTACTACATCCAAACAATGCAAAACCCTCTCCTTGTCATTCTTAGGCTTAGGACACAAGGAGGGAAGAACAATATCCTGATTCAAATGAAAAGCCGAAACAACCTTAGGAAGAAAGTCCGGTTTGAACCGAAAGACCACCTTGTCCTGTTGCCTCTCAAAGTAGGGCGCCTGAATAGACAAGGCCGCCAACTCTGAGACACGCCGAACCGAAGTGATAGCTACCAAGAAGGCAGTCTTCTGAGTCAAGGTAGACAAAGCAATATCCTGCAAGGGCTCAAAGGGAGGAGCCTGAAGAGGAGAAAGAACCAAGTTCAAGTCCCAAACAGGGAGTAATGGTTTCCTGGGAGGCTGCACATGCGTAACCCCCTGGAAAAAAGGTTTTAACTAAAAGGATGAAGCGCAAAACGCTTCTGAAAAAAGATAGATAAAGGCAGAAACCTGCCCGTTCAAAGTACTCAGCTGAAGCCCAGAGTCCAGCCCTGATTGCAAAAACTCCAGAATCCTGGAGAACGAAAAGACCCTACAAGGCAAAGATCTAATCTCACACCAAGCGATATAGGCCTTCCAAGTCCTATAGTAGATGATAGAAGAAGACCTCTTCCGGGCACCGATCAGTCTTAACAACCGAGTCAGAAAGACCCTCCTCCTTCAAGATGGAGGTTTCAGCAGACAAGCAGTCAAACCCAGCGTTGGTAAATTGGGGTAAGACAGCCGACCCGGAGTGAGCAGATCGGGCCGAAGAGACAGAACGAACTGATCCACTGCCAGCCGAACGATGTCTGCGAACCATACTCGCCTTGGCCACCTTGGAGCCACGAGAATGGCGGACACCCTTTCCAGAGCCAGCTTCCATACCACCCTGCCTAGCATGGGTATCGGAGGAAACAGGTACAGAAACCCCAGATCCCCCCAGCTCAGGGACATGGCGTCCACCGCCAGAGCCAGAGGATCCTGGGAGAGCGACACGAAGGTCGGAAGCCTGCAATTGTGACGAGAGGCAAACAGGTCCACCTCCGGTGTCCCCCACCAGAGACACAGCAACCGAAACACTTGAGGATGGAGAGCCCATTCTCCCAGACGGGAAGAGCACCTGCTCAACAGATCCGCTTCTCTGTTTTCCACACCCGGAATGTAAACTGCCAAGAGACAAGAACATGGGCCTCCACCCAGGTCAGGATCAGGGACACTTATCTGAGGGCACCCAGACTGCGAGTCCCTCCCTGATGATTGATGTAAGCAACCGCTGTTCGATTGTCCGAGCGGACCTGAACCGGAAGACCCAGAACATGCTGAGTCAAAAGAACAAGAACCAGATGGATGGCTCTCAGTTCCAGAATATTGATGGGCAAGTGGGCCTCCTGAGGCCCCCACTGCCCCGAAACTGAAGATCCTTCCAGAATCCCCCCCATCCCGAAAGACTGGCGTCCGTGGTGACAATTTCCCAAAGAGGAGTCAGGAAAGACCTGCCCCTCAAGAGATTGGTCGAGACCAACCACCATTGAAGGGACTGCTGGACCCGGGAGGACAACTGGAAGGACCGATCCATCGACCATGGTCGCCGGTCCCAGGACGCCAACAGATGAAGCTGAAGCGTCCTCGTGTGAAATTGAGCGAAAGGAACTGCCTCGAACGAGGCAACCATCAACCCTACCAGCCTCATCCCCAGACGGATGGACGGCCGAGGATTGGAAAGAAGGACCGAGCCAACTCCTGAATCTGACAAATTTTGGACTGAGGCAGAAACACCCTGTGTTGACAAGAATCCAACCGCATTCCCAGAAAGGACACCACCCTGGCCGGAGCGAGGGAGGACTTGGGAAGGTTGATCACCCAACCGAAGCTTTCCAGCGTGGAGACCACCGTCCTGGTGTCTGTCTCCGATTGATTGAGGGAAGGAGCCATGATGAGAAGGTCGTCCAGATAAGGTACGACACGAATGCCCCGAGATCTGAGAATGGCCATTACCCCTGCCAGCACCTTGGTGAACACTCTTGGGGCCGAGGTAAGGCCAAACGGCAGTGCCACAATTTGAAAGTGCCGATCCTTCATCACGAACCAAAGAAAACGTTGATGAGCCCGGCAGATGGGAACATGAAGGTAAGCATCCTTGATGTCTATGGACGTCATGAAGTCCCCCTGCCGAAGAGAACCAATGGCCGAACGCAGAGTTTCCATGCGAAACTTCCGAGTACGGATGAACCTGTTGAGGAACTTCAGATCCAGGACGGGGCGAACCGACCAGTCCTTCTTGGGGACTGTGAAAAGATTGGAGTAAAAACAGAGGCCCACCTCTAAGCGTGGCACCGGCCGGATGCCCACCATTTCTAGAAGATTCCTTACCAACGCCAGGAGCCCCTGCGCGGCCAAAGGATCGGTGGGCACCCGAGACCGGAAAAACCGTGAAGGAGGGCGAGACTCGAACTCCAGCTTGTAACCGGACGACACCACCTCCTGGATCCATCTGTCCGGAACCGCCTGGTCCCAAACCTGGGAGAAGTGTCGCAATCGTCCCCCCACCCGCACGGGTGAGGGCAGCCCCTCATTGCTGAGCGGGCTTACCAGCAGGCTTGGGCTTGGCGCCCCAGGACTGACCGGGACGGCCACGGCCCTTCCCCTGGGTCCAACCTGCACCCCTGGTAGCGGGAAAGGAAGCCCCTCTGCCCGCTCTGACTCCCCGAAAGGAGGGACTAAAGGAACTCGCACCCCGAAAAGAATGACGAGGCCTCTTGCGTTGAAGCAATTTACCACCCTTGGTAACTGAATCCAATTTATCGCCAAACAGGCGCAAACCTAGGAAAGGAAGTGCTGTAAGCGCCTTCTTAGAGTTAAAGTCAGCCGTCCACTGGCTCAGCCACACTGACCGACGAATAGCAACCAGCAGTGCCGCTGTCCTGCTACTCATCGCAAGTGTATCGTCCTGGGCGGTCAAGACAAAGGAAATAAACGACTCGCACTGCTTGAGAGAACTAAACTCATCACAAGCGGGATCAAGATCTGCGTACAGATCCCTAATAATGGACCTAACTGCCAACAGAAGAAGCGCCGAAGCACACACCGGCCGCAGTGTCGATCCGGCACTGATAAAACCATGACGAGCCAATTGATCAATTCGACGATCCTCACCATCTTTAATGGTAGTAGTGTCAGAGGAGTGCAACACAGCCGTGTTAGACAGCCCCAACACAGGGGTATCAACGTCAGGGGGAACTGATCAAAGCTTCACCAAATCCTCCGGAAAGGGATAACGTTTATCCCAATTAGGCGGAATTCCAGCCAGGCGCGTGGGTTGTTCCCATTCCTTAAGGACAACCCTCACAAAGTGTTGTTGCCTGGGAAACACCAAACGCAGCTGGGGTACATCAAACAACTCACCCTTTGGTGAGGGGACCACCGCGGGCGGATCCAAAGCCAACATTTCCAACATTTGATCCAAAATGGAAGGAGTGTCAAGGGACACCCCCACAGCCTGATCGCCAGCAGTGTCAACCAATAGCTGGTCTGCAGGCTCATCCGACTCCTCAAGGAGTTCCCCCTCCTCATCAGGGGAACAATCCAATATTTCCAACACCTCATCCTCCGAAACAGGCGCTGCTGGAGAAAGGTGCTTCCGCTTCGCCGTAGCCTTCTGAGCTACCGTGGCGGAAATTATCTTCGAGGTTGGCCAATCGCGCACATACCTCGGATTGCGAATCCCCACCCTTGACAATGTCACACGGGGTCCGGAATAAGGGAGGGGGGGTAGGAGATGACGGGAGTTGCGAGGAGCCAGAAGCCAGAGCGACGGACTGGCGCGCAATATTCTGCTTTGCACATGGAACGCATAATATGACATCATCGCCTGGGAGCGGAGCCCCACAACCCCCACACAGCCTGGATAGCCCCGAAGAGCCATTTCCGGTAACGTCGGAAGCCTCCATATCGTGAAATTATGGTATTCGCAACAACCCAGGGTTTTACGCAATAAGCAACCCGGGATGCCCCTTTATAATTAAAGTCCCGGGAGTAGGAGGATTTTTTAAGCCTAGGAAAATCCCAATTTGGAGACTAAGACTAGCCAGGTATAACAGAACCGGGAGAACCACTGCAGTGAGGGGATCCCAGGATCTGTAGGGGAAAAGAGACCACAGTCCGTCCCCCAGGAAAATTAGCGGCATGCATCACACTCATACATTAAACAAAATACTGGAAAACCATATATAGCAGTATATACATCATGGACAAATATATATATATATATATATATATATATATGTATAACAAAGCATTAAGTGCCTCCAAAGTTATGCTTTAGTGCCAGGGAACACAGCAAACACAAGCTTTATACAGCAAAAATGCAAAACTATAGCTCAAATGACTGCCCCACGTGCGCGAGGTGGGGACCGTTACCTGTAACCGCTGAAGAAAACAGACACCGCATTCCTGGCATGCACCTTCCCCAGCACAGCCCCAGCACCTGTCTCCGTAATGAGCCCCCAGTACTGGAGCGACGCGGCCCGCCGAATGGCGGCGCCGAGTGTAGACGGGCGCCCCGACGCCCTCGGGCCAAGTGGGGGGAAGTTTTTCAAAAAAAAAAAAAAAAAAAACACACAAGCAAAGAGAAAGAGCCCCAGCAGCCCAGGCCACGCGGCCGCACACCGCGGCGCTGAGCCTGCGTCTGCCAGCGCTCCCACCCATAACAATAGTAAAAGCACCCCATGCAAAACCACCCCCCCCCCCCCAAAGTGAAGGGAGAAGGGACCGAGCAGGAGAAGATGGCCAAAGGGAAACATCGGGACAGGGGCATCCCAAATACGGATCACCATGCCGGATAGCCGCATTGCCCCACGCGTGGGGTCGAGCGGAGGAGATAAGCTCCTAGGCACCCAGTGCCATCTACCGTTGCCCAGCCAGCAGCCTGGGAGGCTTCCATTAACCATCTAGGCATGTAAACAATAGAACTGGGCAGAAATAGACCAAAAGGGGGTGCCGGGGTTTGACCCCGGCTACCTGCAAGCAGGAGACTTCTTTCTTCTGTCTTGTCGCATCTTGCAGAGAGAAAACACTGGGTGTTAAGTGGGAGGTCCCAGGTATATATAGGCCGGAAGGGGCTCGTTTTCAAGACTTCTCTCTGCAATGTCGCCACCTGCTGGTGGAGTAACCCGATCGTAAGAATTAAGGGGAAGCGGGGTGTGTGACACACTGAGAATACTGGGGAATGTGTGGGAGGTCCCAAATATTGATGGACTGGGAGGGGCTTTTTTTCTAGTCATCTCTGCAGAAGTTCACCCTCTACAGGTAATTACCCACTAGTTATTAATCATTCTGAAGCAGGGTGTGAGACATATTTGGAATATACAATTCTGTGATTACTCACCTGTAGAATTGGTATTATGAGTATATAGTACGACCTGCTCCAGATAGATAACTTACACTCGGGTATTACTCCGCCAGAAGGCGCTGGACTGCAGAGACATCGAAAATAGGCTCCTCCTGGCCCCTCAAATACCCAGGGACCTCCCACAATCCCCAGCATTGAAAAGCAGTAAACGGGAAGCCGGGAGAATTAAAAACCCAAACTAGCAACTTTAACAATGATAATCACCATACAGGGGATCCAAGATAATGCAAAAACCAAGGGTGGGGTGGAGCAGGACGTACTGTATACTCATAATACCAATTCTACAGGTGAGTAATCACAAAATTGTATTATTCTTAGTATACAGTACGTCCTGCTCCAGATAGATTACTTACACTCGGGACATCCAATAGCAGTGTCCATAAAGTAGGGTGGGATTCCCAAAGGTAACAGCAGACAGTTTAAACCACTTCCACCTGCTAAACCTTGCGGCCAAAAACAGCATCAGCTGAGGCCCTAACATCAACCTTGTAAAACTTTGAAAAGGTATGAACAGAAGACCAAGTAGCGGCCTTGCAAAGTTGTTCAACAGAAACTTGGTGCTGGAAGCCCAAGAGGCACCAATAGCACGAGTAGAATGAGCAGTAAGGCGGAAGGGAGGATTCTTCCCCTTAGCAGAATAGGCCTGAATCACAGCCTGACAAATCCATTTGCTGATAGTAGACTTGGCAGGAGCCAAACCCTTCCTAGAACCAGAAGGGACCACAAAAAGAGCATCATTTTTTTCTGAAAGGTGTAGTAGCCACCAGATAGTACTTCAGACACCTAACCACATCCAAAGAATGCAAGACCCTGTCCTTAGCATTACTAGGATTAGGGCACAATGACGGAAGAACGATGTCCTGATTCAAATGAAAAGCAGACACAACCTTAGGCAAAAAGTCTGGCTTGAAGCGGAACACCACCTTGTCCTGGTGTCTCCCATAGTAGGGGGGATGGATGGAGAGCGCCGCCAACTCAGACACATGCCTAACAGAGGTGATATCTGCCAAAAAGACAACTTTGAAAGTAAGAATGGCCAGGGCAGCATCCTGCACAGGTTCAAAGGGAGCACCCTGCAAGGCTGACAAAACCAAGTTGAAATCCCAAACAGGCATCATAGGCTTACGTGGGGGACGCATATGAGTAACCCCCTGGAAAAAAAGTCCTGATCAGAGATTGCTGAGCAAAGGACATCTGGAAGAAAACAGCCAGGGCAGAAACCTGACCCTTCAGAGTACTGAGTTGGAGCCCCATCTCCAACCCATGCTGCAGGAACTCCAGAATCCTGGGAATAGAGAACACACGACAGGGAAGAGACTTAGACTCACACCAGTCAATGTAGGCACGCCAAACCCTGTAATAAATGGATGAAGAAGACTTCTTCCTAGCCTTTATCATGGTATCAACAACTGTGGTAGAAAGCCCCTTCTCCATCAAGATGGAGGTTTCAGCAGCCAGGCCGTCAAAGCCAGAGTTTGTAAATTGGGATGGCGTAAGGGACCCTGAGTGAGCAGGTCTGGCACCCTGGGCAGAACGTACTGATCTACTGCCAGCTGCACCACGTCTGCGAACCACACCCTTCTTGGCCACCTGGGGGCCACCAGAATTGCTGGCACCCCCTCCAGAGCAATCTTGCGCAGAACCCTGCCCCGCAGGGGGAATGGAGGAAAGACATACAGGAACTGAAAGTCCTGCCATGACATTGCTAGGGCATCCATGGTCAAGGCCAGAGGATCCTGGGACAGGGAGACAAAGGCCGGGAGCTTGTGATTGTGACGGGACGCAAACAGATCCACATCTGGTTGGCCCCAACGGTGACACAGATTGGAACACCCTGTTGCAGAGGGACCATTCTCCCTGGTGAGAGGTCCCCCTGCTCAGAGAGTCTGCCAGCAGATTTTCCACCCCCGGAATGTACACCGCTGATATGCAGGGAACATTGGCCTCCGCCCAGGTCAGGATCTGAGACACTTCCTGGAGGGCCCTCTTGCTCCGGGTCCCTCCCTGATGATTGATGTAGGCAACTGCCGTCTGGTTGTCCAAGCGCACCTGAACAGGCAGGCCCCTGAGGGTGATGAGTCAACTGAGCCAGAACCAACCTGATTGCCTGCAGCTCCAAGACATTGATAGATGTGTGGGCCTCCTGAGGGCCCCACCTCCCCTGGAACTGCAGGGACTTCCAGAAACCCCCCCAGCCTGACATCCGTGGTGACCGTCTCCCAGGAGGGGGTCAGAAAGGATCTGCCCCCCAACAGGTTCCTGGAGTCCAGCCACCACGAGAGGGACCACCTGACCAGTGGGGAAAGCGTAAAGACCTGGTCCAGGGACGCAGGGTCCTTGTCCCAAACTGACAAGAGGTGGAGTTGCAGAGGCCTCAAGTGGAACTGAGCATAAGGGACCGCCTTGAAACACGCCACCATCAGGCCCACCAGCTGCATTCCCTGCCTGATGGAGGGATGATGACGAGATAGCAGGAACTGGACCTGTGCAAATAGACTGTCAACCTTCTGCTGAGGAGGAAAACTTAAGTTAGGTACCTGGTAACTTATTTGCTAAACATCCGAAAGGGCAGCATACGCCTGAGACCTCTGGGCTCCTCCTACCAATCTGGAACACCTGACCACCATATAGAATAAAATCTTGACTCCTCCTCCCATTCCCCAGTTGTTGTAGAGATCTGAAAGAGAGAAAAGAAACAGACTCACAACTCCAACATATAATCAATACATAACCCAACTCCACATAAGAAAAAGGAGGGAAGCTGGCGTATGCTGCCCTTTCGGATGTTTAGAAAATAAGTTACCAGGTACCTAACTTAAGTTTTCTCAAAACATCCTTCGGGCAGCATACGCCTGAGAGATAGCAGAGTACTACCTCGTTGGGTGGGAAGAATAGAAAGGAGGATACTACTGCCACAAGACTGATCCCACTAGGACAGCATCTAATCAAGAGAGTTCAGCAAAAAAACACATCTCGCTGAGGACCAAGAGGCTGCAACCGCTCGCCTGTTTAGCCCAAGATGTAGCATCACTTCCTGCCAATAAGATGTGATACCATAAAGCCTGATTTAAACTAGAAAAAAAAGGTACTTCCCAAATGTGTATAAGAATATAAAAGGAAGCTTCCTCAGCACTGGTAGAAGAATCATTCTTAGCATCTAAGAAAATCCGATGAGAGAAAAAAAAAATAGCAAGGTTCCATGTACGGGTATAAGAAAGAACTAGACCAGAGTTAGGGTCAACCCAGGGCTAGAAATATCTTTAGTGTCTAGAGGCAGCCTAGAACTAGAGACGGCCCAAGGCCCCACAGACAGCTAGAAAAAGGCCCCGGACCTAGAGATGGCCCTGGGTTGGAGGCCCCGTGGGGTTAGAGGCCAGCTGGGGTTAGAGGCCAGCTGGGGTTAGAGGCCAGCTGGGGTTAGAGGCCAGCTGGGGTTAGAGGCCAGCTGGGGTTAGAGGCCAGCTGGGGTTAGAGGCCATCCCAGGAAAAAAAAGACAACCCAGACAAGAGGCGGCTAGGGACCTAAATGGATAATCCCTCTAACTGTAAAGTGCATAGGCTAGAGTAGAATACCATGCAAGGGCTGAGGTCCTAATTGCTAAAGCAAAAAAAGTAGAAGACCCTAGAATAGACCTACCAAACTGACTCCCTCAAAGAAGTCATACAGAAAAAACCTGCCACCTGATGTAACATTCCTACAGAACATAGCTGAAGGAGACTCAGGCCCTCATTTAATACATAAAGGATTCCATGCGACCCCCATCCAGCGATGAAACTCGTTGCCTCTCGCTCCTCATTCCGGGTGCCGCAGGAACTACTCCGGACATGCACATCATAGTACTTAAAGCAAGTGACATTACCTCACCCGGAAGAGAGCAATGTCAACCATTCTAAATACCCTCATGGCTATTGATATTGGAGGTGCCGAACTGGCACAAGGAATCACTATTTCCTGAAGGGCCAAAATCCTCTGGGAAAGGAGAAAGTCTGAAGAAGTTGTTGACTTCTTGACCATAAATCATTAACCAAGAGGGAATCCAACCGGGCTGAACACAGCTCTACACATGAAACTGGAACTCAAAGGCATTTTTGTCCCTGAAGTGCCCAAAAAAAGGTAGCAGATCGTTCAGATCAGCCGCCACTGACCCCTCTCAGTCTCCGATATGTCCGAAGTCTATGCCCCAAAAATCTTTAGTAGAATTCTCAGACTGAAACCAGCATAAAGGGAACAAACAATATCCAGCCCTGTCTTTACTGCTAAGACAGCCTAGGGGTCGTTAGAATCTGAAACAAGACAGAGCCCAAAGCTCATCGGAAACTGCCAGGCATTTCCCAGATCTGTTAAGTGTCTAAAAACCCTGGACAAGTCCTATTCAACAGACAGTCCTTATATTGTTGAAGCAGAAGGTAAACTTCCCATCACACAATGAACGCCCATAGGTCTAAAATATTAAAATTCCACTTGCCAAACCAGTTAAGGTAGTGAATCAATATGCTTATTTAGGAGATAGCAAAAAGGCTAATCCTGCCCCCTAAAGTATTTGGCACAATGATCTCCAACGTAGGGCAATTTCCCCTGCCCAGGACCCAAATATTGAATGGGCCCGATACTGCCATAATCCAAACAGATGAGAGCAGCCGCACCAAGGGTGTCGTGAACATAGGTCTAAGAAAAAAATACTTCCGGAATAAGAAAGGGAATGAATGAGAAGAGTCAGTAGCCAAATCAGAATAAAGCCCAACCTAATTACACTTTGGGTCTGAATCCTTTATCCCAAGGGTCGAAACAACATAAGAAAGGAAGGGTAAATGTCCCAGAGGGAATAGTACCTTCCTATGTTTAAAGCCATTAAACTGGCCTGACCTTCCCTACACCCCCCCCCCCCCACCCCGAGACCGGATAATAGGCGGGATCAAAATGGGAGCTGAAAGTCTGGAAAACACAACCTTGTTACCCGAACTCTCTGCAACCTTGTGATCCCAAGGTGAGGGAGGCATTTGGTCTAATCTGACCTACAAAGATAGTAATTACATTATCTAACACCCGGCTGGACAATATTGGCAGAGTGGTTATATCTAGTAATGTAAAAGGCGCAGTATATCCTTGGGACCACTTCTACTCTTCTTACGGAAAATAGGTCTGGAAGAAGAGGATTTAGGTATACTTCAAATGAGCTTAGTCTGTGGTCAAAGACTAAGATACATAAGCAAAACAAGGGCGATACCCATGTCAAAATTTAATTAAACATGCCCATAAATAGACACTATTAATAAATAAAAGTGACTTACCGGCCAAAGCTGGGCCCCCTCCTCCCAGAATCGACAGCCAACGGAATACAGGATGAATCCTGGTTCACATGAGGTATATTTGTGGAGGAAACTTCAGTAGGATCGATATAAATGTCATCCTTTTGGTCTGCCAGGCTTCTGGTTATGAGGCACCAATGGATTTGCTTCCTGGGCCCGTCAAAATAGGGTAGGAGCTAAATCCCATATTACAATATTAACCCTTCATATCAAGAATAGAAGGGGAGGCCATAATATATATAACTCCAAAAACACTGTGCTGTCCCTTTAAGAAAAAAAACATGTTTGAAAAAAAGGCAGGTAATTCCCAAGGGCGCTGGGATGTGATGTCAGCAGCCCTGGGAGGAAGAGACCTGGGATCTAATTTTAGGGAACTTAAACCGGATCCAAAAGATAATATAATAAATAAAATATCTTTGCTGTTTATAAACTAAACAGCATTTTCCCACAGTAATGTCTGCCTGTGCATCTGCCAGAGTCCGGCAGATTTAAGCTTAATGAGAGACAAACAAGCAGCATGTGTCACTAATCACAGGGAGAGCAGGGCTGTAAGTGTGAAACCACTAAAGGATGTCTGGAGGGGTGCCCTTAATTTACCTTTAGCTCAGCACACCTGCCTCGTACTGTTGATAGCAAAATCAAACAGGTACATAGACTCATATCTTCCTTTCTGGGCAGTGTGTGCAGAGGGGGGAGCTGCCATCAAACACTCCCAGTGCAACCAATCCACCGGGAACTTTCGTCTGATCCCAAAAATAAAATAAAAATTAGATCCCCCCAAAAAAAAGAATTTCCAAGTATGGGGTCCGGTCACCCCGGCCTCTTCCTAGAACTCATCCTCAGAGGGCAATGTATCACTTACCCCCCTTTGATATAATCAAAGAATGGGGTTTGGCCAATAACCCCATAGGGTATCCCGGGCCCCAGGCAGAAGGATTGCCTTCGGGACCGAGAAATGGACCCCCTGCTCAGGCCCATAGTACCGGAATATACTTACCTGAACCATTGGTCCAGGAGCTAGTGGTCACGTTCCTCTTCCAGGAGGAACACGGAAACAACTGGGGAATGGGAGGAGGTGTCAAGATTTTATTTTGTCTGGTGGTCAGGAGTTCCAGATTGGTAGGAGGAGCCCAGAGGTCTCAGGTGTATGCTGCCCGAAGGATGTTTTGAGAAAAATCCTTGCCTGAACTGTATCCAGATTGGTTCCCAGGAATGAAGTCACCAAGGAGTGAGACACAAGACTTGGGGTGGTTGATTACCCAGCCAAATGACTCCAGGGTGGACACCACCAGCTGAGTATCCAACTCTGCCTGATGTAGAGACTGGGAAGTGATGAGAATGTCATCCAGGTAGGGCAGCACGCGGATGCCGTGAAACCTGAGCAGAGACATCACTCCTGCCAGCACCTTGGTGAACACCCTGCGAGCTGAAGTGCGACTAAAAGGCAATGCCACAAATTGGTAATGTTGATCCTCCAGAGCAAACATGAGGAACCTTTGATGACCTGGAAATACAGGAATATAAAGGTAAGCATCTGATGTCCAGACGTCATGAAATCCCGTGGGCGCAGGGAACTGATGGCAGAGCGCAGTTTCCATGCAAAAGCGCCTGCACCTGACAAATTTGTTGAGAATCTTCAAGTCCAGGATGGGCCAGACTGACCCATCTTTTTTGGGCACTGTGAAGAGGTTGGAATAGAAGCCCTTGCCCTTTTCTCTTAAAGGGACCTTGCAGATGACCCCCAGCTCCAGAAGGCTTTGCACTACCTGCACTAGATCCTGAGCTGACACAGGGTCCTGAGGAATCCGGGATCTGATGAACCTTGGGGGGGGGGGGGGGGGGGGGGGGGCAGACAGCAAACTATCTTGTAACCGGAGGACACTACCTCCTGAATCCACCGGTCCGAGACATGAAGCCTCCAGACGTGAACAAAGTGCTGAAGCAGTCCCCCCACCCGGATGGGTGAGGGCACCCCATCATGCCTGAGGGGGCTTGGAAGAGGACTTAAGCTTGGAGCCCCAGGAGGAGCCAGGGCATCCCCATCCTCTGCCCCTACCCCAGAAGTCTCCTCGGGCCACAGTAAAGGAAACCCCCCTCCCTTGTCTAGCAGCACGGTAGGGGGAGGAAAAGGAGCCCTGACCCCGAAAGGGCCGAGACTGCCGCCTGTGCTGGGCTAACCTGCCTCCCTTAGCAAACAGGTCCAGGCGGTCCCCAAACAAGCGTAGTCCTTTGAAGGGAAAACCAGTGAGGGCTTTCTTGGCAGGGTTGTCAGCAGCCCACTGTCGCAGCCAAATCGAGCGGCGTATAGCCACCACAAGGGCAGAGGTTCTGCCACACATTCCAATGGTGTCATCCAAGGCAGAGAGGACATAAGTCACAAAAACATCACAACGAGAGAGTGCATTAAACTCATCACTAGACATCATCAGGGGCACCATCAAGGATACTTAATAGCCACAGCCGTTAAGGCAGAGGCACAGACCGGAGCAGCGCCGTCCCCACACATGCAAAGGCATGGGATGCCAGCTGGTCAATGCGCCGGTCCTCAGCATCCCGCAGGGTAGTAGAGTCAGGGGAGTGCATGACAGAGGTGTTATATAATCCTAGGACCGGGGCATCCACTTCGGGAGGGGATGACCAACACTTCACCACATCAGCAGGAAAGGGATACTTCCTATCCCAACTCTTAGATACACCGGGAAGTCTACTGGGAAGCTCCCATTCCTTGAGCACAAGGTTATTAAAATGTGCTTGCTCAGGAAATTCCAAGCATGACTTAGCAGTATGAAAAAGTTCCCCCTGTTGCCTGAGGGCCGCAACAGGGGGAGAGATAGATAGAACCTCAAAAATCTGAGCCAACAGTCTATCAGTATCATCCGGGGCCCAGGGGTCAGAGCCAGAATAGTCATGACCCCTGGGCCTCATCAGATGACCCTGAGTCAGAGAATAGCTCCCCTTCCTCCAAAGGGGTATAGCCAGACAGTTCCAAAAACTCATCAGCTTCCATAGGGAAGAGTGTGACATCAGGCGTTAAGTGCCACTTTTTGCAGAGGCCTTACGCGCCAAGGTATTAGCAATTAACTTCTCAACACTAGCCAGTCTAGAAGACACATCAGGCTGAGAATCCCCACTTGTATGCAACTCAGAGGGAGTGAGATTTAAACCGGACCTTCAGCGTGATTTATTGAAAAGTCCAAACCTTTATAAAACGATTCCCCAGCATCTAAAATTAATATATTTTATGTTTTTAGTCACTAACTTATTATTCTTTCCCCCACTGGGCTGCAACTCTGTTCAGGAATTTAGGATATGGGCGCCGCCATCTTGACTCAGAAGCATCACACTAACTGAGGAGAGGAGAGTGGGATAAGGTACAGGGGGGCGGGTTATAGCTGTGCTTTGCTCAGACAGAGCAGAGCTGGGGTCAGGTAAAGGTCAGCAGTCCCAGAATGCAGAGCAGCACAGTCAGGAAGCACTTCCTGTTTGCAGGCTACCTGATAAGATGGCGGCTTCCGTAAGCCGCCATCTTGGATGTTTAAAGGCTCATAACATGCAGTAGATGCAGGTAGGATGATTTTTAATGTGAGCAATCTGTATGTAGAGGGTGTGGGAAACATAAGATAGGCTCTTATTCAGAGTGAAGGTCCGCTTTAAGCTTGGGGGAGTAGGTGAAGTGAAACGAGGCGCAGGCCCAGCCACTGGAAGGCCAGATTGCAGTGCACCTGCTCGGCACAAGGTACACAGACCCGTGCATTGTCAGCGCTAATAGGGGGCACCCCACAAGCTACACACAGCCGGGCTTGTCCCAAAGGAACCCCGAGCACATTATCCTGAGACGCCTCCATATGGTGATTCTAGCAGCACAATAGGCCGATAGGGATTGATGCTATAAAGCAACCCATGATGCCCCAATAACCCGCTAGGGAAGTGGGAGTAATTAACACTAGGCCTCACAAGTTAATCAACTAAATAGAGGGAGTAGGGCCGGGAGAAGCCAAGAGGGTTCGCCCGTCTGAAAGACATAATCAAAGGGGAGCCGTAAGTATACAATAAATAACAGCGGTAATAAAGCCGCCCGCGAGGGCACTCACGGACCGCGGTAGGTAGAAGCCCATCACGCAGCAGTCGGAACCAAGCCAAAAAATGGCGTCTGTATACCTCGAAGGGCGGGCCCGAGTGAATAGTGACGCGGAACGTGCCAAAGACAGGCCCCGCCCTCCCCGAAGAGCGCGAAGCCATACACGTGACAAGCAGCCAATGACGCCGCACCGGCGCCTGAAGTAACGCCGCCGCCAAGTGCGGAACACAGGAAAGCACGCACAGCGGCGGCAATTTCAAGGCACAATAAGTGAAAACCAGTCAGCGCAGCGGCTGACACCAAGCATAATGTAGTGAAGCATAAAAGCCAATATACATATATACACACACACATCCCCCCCTCCCTCCCCTGAAGGCTACAAGGAGAGTGAGGGAGGACAGCGGCCACTTAACAAAGGGCCCACCGATAGAAAGGGGCAAGGGTCAATAGTGCGGGAGGGGCATCCCATAGAGGCTCACCATATGCCTGTACCGCCTACCCTTTGGTGGGGGATTGCGGTGGAGCAGCGCTCCTAAGCACCTAACAGAGGTGCTGCCTACCATCACCCGACCAGCGCAGCCAAGGCTTGGAGGCAATTACTGATGGAACGGGTGGGAATAGTCCTACAGGGCCACAGGCTAATAGCCCCGCTCACCTGCGAGTAGAGAGAGCCATCTTCTTGTCCTTCGCAGTCCAGACTGCAGAGAAGATCTGGGGATTGTGGGAGGTCCCTGGGTATTTGAGGTGCTGGGAGGAGCCTATTTTCGATGTCTCTGCAGTCCAGCGCCATCTGGCGGAGTAATACCCGAGTGTAAGTAATCTATCTGGAGCAGGACGTACTGTATACTAAGAATATACTGTATATGGAGCTCTCACAAGATGTTGTGCCACGAGCCTCCACCACACTTAAATGTGGACCAACACCCCGATCAAGGGGGGGACCCACTATGTGAAGCTCCCCAGATCATGAGTAAAAACTCACCTCACCCCGCTCCTACAGGGCATGCGCATCCGCTCATCCAATCAGCGCGCTCAGAGGTATGAGACGTCTTACCACAGCGGCTCCGAGCACGCTGGCGGGCGCATCTCGCGCTTCCCCCTAGCAGGGAGCGCACTCACGCCAGCCATTCAGAAATGGCCGGTGCAGGCACGTGCCCTGCTAGAGAGGCGAGAGAGGCGCGAGATGCGGCCGCGGCCCGCGCATGCGCCGTTGGATCGGGATGCAGGTAATTGCCAGTTTGACATTCTTTCCTTTTAGTTTTTTTCTTTTAACAACAAAAGACTAAGTTTACCTGTTTCGAAAGTTGATTGTTAACAACATTTATTCGCATTCCTTTTACAGAATGAACTACTCCTGATGTTGCTTCCATCTTTTGTGGAATCTGGGAAAGATGAAAAAACGTTAAAAATAGAAGAAAAAAATACTTTAAAAACAGAAGCAAAAGGTGATTGCGTTTACACAAATAGACTGTACAATGGCCATTGTCTTCGTAAAGGGAAGGTCCACTTTCAACGGCATTCGGGTGTATATAGGGTGCATCAGCTGAGCTGATCAAGTATTTTTCTTTTATCTTATTAAGTGTGTTCTTATGGAAGCAGCTTTCACTACCTGCAATCTGTTGCTATTGGCATCTGTACACAAAAAGAAGTGCTGCTATGGCCACTGTTAAGGTAAGAGAGCTCACTCACTCTTACACATGCTCAGAAGCACCATTCCATGTGTACAGGGCTCACCTTTCTTGCAGATCTTTGTGTACAGACTACGTGTGTGGCGAAAACGGTTTTCCTAAAACACACATTTGCTAACAAGGAAAGAAACACTGAGGATCATTTTGGGGCGTGGGAACACATGAGAGAAGAAAAAAAAAAACGTGTACTTTCAAAAATTCTATTGAACTTTAACCCTTTCAGTGCCAGCCTGCCTAGAATTTTTGTCACCCTTTGTTGCCAGACCACGTTTCACTATTTGGCGCTACATGTTCAACCCTGATTTTTGAAGGGATTTCCAGGGATTGTCCAGGAAAATTATATATTGTTTTTTTCAGTAGAGTTTGAGTTTCAACATGCAATGTCTTGTTTGGCCTTTTTTTTGTGTATTCTCAATACTTTGGGGTTAAATATGTGCAAAAAAAAAAAAAAAATCTATTTTTTGCAATTTTTAGTGTTTTTTGTAATAAAAAAAAAATGTAGGTTGGTCAATAAAATCTTATTGCGTGTGAAACCCCAATTTCTCACAGTCACAGCGGTACCACATATGTATTGGTAGACACCCTTTCCTGCCCAGAAGACTCCCCTAAACTGAAACAGCGCTTTAGAAGGTTTTCAGATAAAATACAACTATGCTATGCGCTAAGCACACCTTGCAGTTTTTTCAGAAAAACAACCCTTTACATTTGAAATACAAACAATATATTCTCTGTAAGTACACTCTTCAAGCTTTCTAGGCGTACCAGGCTTGTTTATGTGGGTGTACTTTTGTGGAAGTAATCCCTCAATCAATTCCTTGGTTGCGCAGTTTCCCTAAAAAAGATTAAAAAAAGAAGAATCAAAGTCACATTTTCCTAAAAAAAAAAAACTATATGCAAACAAGGAAAAATATCATTTTGTGAGTACTCACCTGTAAAATGGATATTGTCAGTGTGTCACACACCCCACTTCCCCTTTAATTCTGACGATAGGGTTATCCTCCAGCAGGAGGCGACGTTGCAGAGAGAAGTCTTGAAAACGAGCCCCTCCCGGCCTACATATACCTGGGACCTCCCACTTAACACCCAGTGAATTCAAAACAGCAGTAAGACAAGGTACCAGGAAATCCAATGGTAACCTCAAAATAAAATAAAGGAAAGCTTCACCATATAGAGGATCCAGGATACCAAAAAAGGGCGGGTGAAGCGGGGTGTGTGACACACTGACAATATCCATTTTACAGAGTACTCACAAAATGGTATTATTCTCAGTGTGTCACACACCTCGCTTCCCCTTTAATTCTGACGATAGGGACATCCAAAAGCAGTGTCCACAAGGGGTGGGTATCCAACAACAAAAATGAAGCATAACTCAAACGACTGCAGTCTGCAGAACCTTGCGGCCAAATACAGCATCCGCTGAAGCCGCACATCAACCTTGTAAAACTTAGAAAAAGTATGAACGGAAGACCAAGTAGCAGCCTTGCATACTTGTTCAACAGAAGCCTGGTGCTGAAAAGCCCAGGACGCACCAACAGCACACGTAGAATGAGCGGTGATACGAAAAGGGGGAACCTTCCCCTTGGCCGAATAGGCCCCAACAACCGATTGACGAATCCATTTGCTAATGGAAGACTTAGCCGGAGCCAAACCCTTCCTAGGCCCACAGGGCACAACAAAAAAAGGCATCAGTCTTACGAAAAGGAGAAGTAGTAATCAAGTAGTACTTAACACAGCGTACCACATTAAACAATGCAAAACCCTCTCCTTGTCATTCTTAGGCTTAGGACACAAGGAGGGAAGAATATCCTGATTCAAATGAAAAGCAGAAACAACCTTAGGAAGAAAGTCCGGCTTGAAACGAAAAACCACCTTGTCCTGATTCCTCTCAAAGTAGGGCGCCTGAATCGTCAAGGCCGCCAACTCCGAGACACGCCGAACCGAAGTAATCGCCACCAAGAAGGCAATCTTCTGAGTCAAGGTAGAAAGAGCAATATCCTGCAAGGGCTCAAAGGGAGGAGCCTGAAGAGCAGAAAGAACCAAATTCAAGTCCCAAACCGGGAGCAATGGCTTCCTGGGTGGCCGCACATGCGTAACCCCCTGGAAAAAGGTTTTGACTAAAGGATGAAGCGCAAAAGGCTTCTGAAAAAAGATAGACAAGGCAGAAAACTGCCCTTTCAAAGTACTCAGCTGGAGACCAGAGTCCAGCCCTGATTGCAGAAAATCCAAAATCCTGGAAACCGAAAAGACCCTACAAGGAAAAGATCTAACCTCACATCAAGCGATATAGGCTCTCTTAACAACCGAGTCAGAAAGACCCTCCTCCAATATTAAGGTTTCAGCAGCCAAGCCGTCAAACCCAGCGTTGGTAAATTGGGGTAACACAGCCGACCCTGAGTGAGCAGATCGGGCCGAAGAGGCAGAACGACCTGATCCACCGCCAGCCGAACGATGTCTGCGAACCATACTCGCCTTGGCCACCTTGGAGCCACAAGAATGGCGGACACCCTTTCCAGAGCCAGCTTCCGTACCACCTTGCCTAGCATGGGTATCGGAGGAAAAAGGTACAGAAACCCCAGTTCCTCCCAGCTCAGAGACATGGCGTCCACCGCCAGAGCATCCTGAGAAAGCGACACGAAGGTCGGAAGCCTGCAATTGTGACGAGAGGCAAACAGGTCCACCTCTGGTGTCCCCCACCGGAGACACAGAGACCGAAACACTGGAGGATGGAGAGACCATTCCCCCAGACGGGAAGAGCACCTGCTCAACAGATCCGCTTCCCTGTTTTCCACACCCGGAATGTAAACTGCCGAGAGACAAGGAACATGGGCCTCCGCCCAGGTCAGGATCAGGGACACCTCTCTGAGGGCACCCAGACTGCGAGTCCCTCCCTGATGATTGATGTAGGTAACCGCTGTCCGGTTGTCCGAGCGAACCCGAACCGGAAGGCCCAGAACATGCCGAGTCAAATGAAAAAGAACCAGACGGTTGGCTCTCAGTTCCAGAACATTGATGGGCAAGTGGGCCTCTCGAGGCCCCCACTTCCCCCGAAACTGAAGATCCTTCCAGAATCCCCCCCCCCCCATCCCGAAAGACTGGCGTCCGTGGTGACAATTTACCAAAGAGGAGTCAGGAAAGACCTGCCCCTCAAAAGATTGGTCGAGACCAACCACCATTGAAGGGACTGCCGGACCCGGGAGGACAACTGGAAGGGCGGATCCAACGACCGTGGTAGCCGGTCCCAAGACGCCAACAGATGAAGCTGAAGCGTCCTTGTGTGAAATTGAGCAAAAGGAACTGCCTCGAAAGAGGCAACCATCAACCCTACCCGTCTCATACCCAGACGGATGGACAGTCGAGGATTGGAAAGAAGGAACCGAGCCAATTCCTGAATCAGAAAAATCTTGGATTGGGGCAGAAAAACCCTGTGTTGACAAGAATCCAACCCCATTCCCAGAAAGGACACCACCCTGGCCAGGGCGAGGGAGGACTTGGGAAAGTTGATCACCCAACCGAAGCTTTCCAGCGTGCAGACCACCGTCCTGGTGTCCGTCTCCGATTGATTGAGAGAAGGAGACATGATGAGAAGATCGTCCAGATAAGGTACGATGTGAATGCCTTGAGTTCTGAGAATGGCCATCACCCCTGCCAGCACCTTTGTGAACACTCTTGGAGCCGAGGTAAGGCCAAACGGAAGTGCCACTAATTGAAAATGCCGATCCTTCATCACGAACCGAAGAAAACGTTGATGAGCCAGGCAGATGGGAACATGAAGGTAAGCATCCTTGATGTCTATGGACGTCATGAATTCCCCCTGCCGAAGAGAACTGATGGACGATCGCAGAGTTTCCATGCGAAACTTCCGAGTACGGATGAACCTGTTGAGGAACTTCAGATCCAGAACGGGGCGAACCGACCCGTCTTTTTCTTAGGGACTGTGAAAAGATTGGAGTACTACCCAAGGCCCACCTCCAAGTGCGGCACCGGCTGGATGACCGCCATTTCCAGAACATTCTTCACCGACGCCAGGAGCCCCTGCGTGGCCCAAGGATCGGTGGGCACCCGAGACCGGAAAATAACATTTTGTGAGTACTCACCTGAAAAATGGATATTGTCAGTGTGCCACACACCCCGCTTCCCCTTTAATTCTTACGATTGGGTTACTCACCGCAGGTGATGACGTTGCAGAGAGGAAGTCTTGTAACGAGCCCCCTTCTGGCCTATATATACCTGGTACCTCCCACTTAACACCAGTGATTTAAAAAGCAGAAAGACAAGGTACCAGTAAATCTAACGGTAACCTCAAAATAAAGAAAAGCTTCACCATATAAAGGATTCGGGATACCGAAAAGGGCGGGTGAAGCGGGGTGTGTGACACACTGACAATATCCATTTTTCAGGTGAGTACTCACAAAATGGTATTATTCTCAGTGTGCCACACACCCCGCTTCCCCTTTAATTCTAACGATTGGGACATGCTAGCAGTGTCCACAAGGGATGGGTATCCGAAGGCAAAAATGAAGCATAACTTAAATGACTGCAGTCTGCAGAACTTTGCGGCCAAAAACAGCATCCGCTGAGGCCCGCACATCAACCTTGTAAAACTTAGAAAAAGTATGAACAGAAGACCAAGTAGCGGCCTTACAAACTTGTTCAACAGCAGCTTGGTGCTGAAAAGCCCAAGACGCTCCAACGGCGCGAGTAGAATGAGCAGTGATACGAAAAGGGGGAACTTTCCCCTTAGCAGAATAGGCCGCAATAATGGCCTGACGTATCCATTTGCTAATGGAAGATTTGGCCGGTGCCAAACCCTTCTTAGGCCCACAGGGCACAACAAAAAAGGCATCCGTTTTACGAAAAGGAGAAGTAATAATCAAATAGTACTTAACACAGCGTACTACATCCAAACAATGCAAAACCCTCTCTTTGTCATTCTTAGGCTTAGGACACAAGGAGGGAAGAACAATATCCTGATTCAAATGAAAAAGCAGAAACAACCTTAGGAAGAAAGTCTGGTTTGAACCGAAAGACCACTTTATCCTGATGCCTCTCAAAGTAGGGCGCCTGAATAGACAAGGCCGCCAACTCCGAGACACGCCGAACCGAAGTGATAGCTACCAAGAAGACAATCTTCTGAGTCAGGGTAGACAAAGCAATATCTTGCAAAAGCTCAAAAGGAGGAGCCTGAAGAGCAGAAAGAACCAAATTCAAGTCCCAAACAGGGAGTAATGGTAATGGAGTCAGAAAGACTCTCCTCCTTCAGGATGGAGGTTTCAGCAACCAAGCCGTCAAACCCAGCGTTGGTAAATTGGGGTAACACAGCCGACCCTGAGTGAGCAGAGCGGGCCGAAGAGGCAGGACGAACTGGTCCACTGCCAGCCGCCGATGTCTGCGAACCATACTCGCCTTGGCCACCTTGGGGCCACGAGAATGGCGGACACCCTTTCCAGAGCCAGCTTCCGTACCACCCTGCCCAGCATGGGTATCGGAGGAAATAGGTACAGAAAGCCCAGATAACCCTAGCTCAGGGACATGGCGTCCACTGCCAGAGCCAGAGGATCCTGGGAGAGCGACACGAAGTTCGGGAGCCTGTAATGGTGACGAGAGGCAAACAGGTCCACCTCCGGCGTCCCCCACCGGAGACACAGTGAGCGAAAAACCTGAGGATGGAGAGCCCATTCTCCCAGACGGGAAGAGCCCCTGCTCAACCGGTCCGCTTCCGGGTTTTCCACCCCTGGGATGTACACCGCCGAGAGACAAGGAACATGGGCCTCCGCCCAGGTCAGGATCAGGGACACCTCTCAGAGCCCCCAGACTGCGAGTCCCTCCCTGATGATTGATGTAAGCAACCGCTGTTCGATTGTCTGAACGCACCTGGACCGGAAGGCCCAGAACGTGCTGAGTCAGAAGAGCAAGAACCCGACGGATGGCTCTCAGTTCCAGAACATTGATGGGTAAGTGGGCCTCTTGAGGTCCCCACTGCCCCTGGAACTGAAGATCCTTCCAGAATCCCCCCCATCCCGAAAGACTGGCGTCCGTGGTGACAATTTCCCAAAGAGGGGTCAGGAAAGACCTGCCCTTCACGAGATTGGCCGAGACCAACCACCATTGGAGGGACTGCCGGACCCGGGAGGACAACTGGAAGGGCCGATCCAGCGACCGAGGCCGCCGGTCCCAGGACACCAACAGATGGAGCTGAAGCGTCCTCGTGTGAGATTGAGCGAAAGGAACTGCCTCGAACGAGGCAACCATCAACCCTACCAGCCTCATCCCCAGACGGATGGACGGCCGAGGATTGGAAAGTAGGACCCGAGCCAACTCCGGAATCCGATAAATTTTGGACTGAGGGAGAAACACCCTGTGTTGACGAGAGTCCAACTGCATCCCCAGAAAGGACACCACCCTGGCCGGAGCGAGGGAGGACTTGGGAAAGTTGATCACCCAACCAAAGCTTTCCTGCGTGGAGACCACCATCCTGGTGTCTGTCTCTGATTGATTGAGGGACGGAGCCATGATGAGAAGGTCGTCCAAATAAGGTACGACACGGATGCCCCGAGATCTGAAAATGGCCATCACCCCTGCCAGCACCTTGGTGAACACTCTTGGAGCCGAGGTAAGGCCAAAACGGAAGTGCCACGAATTGAAAATGCTGATCTTTCATCACGAATCGAAGAAAACGCTGATGAGCCCGGCAGATGGGAACATGAAGATAAGCATCCTTGATGTCTATGGACGTCATGAAGTCCCCCTGCCGAAGAGAACCGATGGCCGAACGCAAAGTTTCCATGCGAAACTTCCGAATACGGATGAACCTGTTGAGTAATTTCAGGTCCAGGACGGGACGAACCGACCTTTTTGGGGACTGCAAAAAGATTGGAGTAGAAACCGAGGCCCATCTCTAAGCGCGGCACCGGCCGGATGACCGCCATTTCTAAAAGATTCCTTACCGACGCCAGGAGCCCCTGTGCGGCCAAAGGATCGATGGGCACCCGAGACCGAAAGAAACGTGAAGGAGGGCGAGACTCGAACTCCAGTTTGTAGCCGGACGACACCACCTCCTGGATCCATCTGTCCGGAACCACCTGGTCCCAAACCTGGGAGAAGTGTCGCAATCGTCCCCCCACCCGCACGGATGAGGGCAGCGCCTCATTGCTGAGGGGGCTTGCCAGCAGGCTTGGCGCCCCAGGACTGACCGGGACGGCCACGGCCCCTCCCCCGGGTCCAACCTGCACCTCTGGTAGCGGGAAAGGAAGCCCCCCTACCCGCTCTGATTCCCCGAAAGGAAGGTTTAAAGGCACTCGTACCCCGAAAGGGGCGACGAGGCCTCTTGCGTTGAGGCAATTTACCACCTTTTGCAACTGAATCTAATTTATCACCAAACAGTCGCAAACCCAAAAAAAAGGAAGTGCTGTAAGCACCTTTTTAGAGACAAAGTCCGCCGACCACTGGCGCAGCCACACTGACCGACGAATAGCCACCAGCATTGCCGCTGTCCTGCTACTCATCGCCAGAGCATCGCCCTGAGCGGTCAAGACAAAGGAAATAAATGACTCGCACTGTTTTAAGAGAACTAAACTCCTCACAAGCGGGATCAAGATCTGCGCACAGATCCCTAATAATGGATCTAACTGCCAACAGAAGAAGCGCCGAAGCACACACTGGCCGCAGCGTCGATCCGGCACTGATAAAACCATGGCGAGCAAATTGATCAATCAGACGATCCTCACCATCCTTAATGGCAGTGGTGTCAGAAGAATGTACCACAGCCGTGCTAGACAGCCCTAACACAGGGGTATCGACGTCAGGGGGAACTGACCAAAGCTTCACCAAATCCTCCAGAAAGGGATAGCGTTTATCCCAACTAGGAGGGATTCCAGCCAGTCGCGTGGGTTGTTCCCATTCCTTAAGCACAACCCTCTCAAAGTGTTGTTGCCTGGGAAACACCAAACGCGGCTGAGGCACATCAAACAACTCACCCTTTGGCAGGGCGACTGCCTCAGGTGGATCTAAATTCAAAATTTCCAACATTTGACCCAAAATGGAGGGGGTGTCAAGGGATACCCCTGTAGCCTGATTGCCAACAGCATCAATCTCTAGCTGGTCCGCAGGCTCATCCGACTCCACAAGGAGTTCCCCCTCCTCATCCAGCGAATAATCGGACCAATCCACAACTTCGCACCTCTCATACTCCGAAGCAGGAGCTGCCGGAGGAAGGTGTTTCCGCTTCGCTGTAGCCTTCTGAGCTACTTTGGCGGAAATTATCTTCTCGGGGTTGGTCAATCGCGCACACACCTCGGATAGCGAATCCCCACTTTTGACAATGTCACACGGGGTCCGGAATAGGGAGGAGGGGTAGGAGATGATGGAAGTTACGAGGAGCCAGAAGCCGGAGCGACGGACTGACGCACAATATTCTGCTTTGCACAAGAAATGCATAATATAACATCATCGCCTGGGAGCGGAGTCCCATAACCCCCACACAGCCTAGATGGCCCCGAAGAGCCATTTCCGGTATTGTCGGAAACCTCCATATGGTGATTTTATGGTATTCGCAACAACCGTGGGTTTTACGCATAAAGCCACCCGGGATGCCCCTTTAAATTAATGTCCGGGAAAGGGAGGATTTAAAATGGTTTTCATTTTTTTTTTTTTAATATATATATATTTTTTTTAAACCTTAGGACAAAACCCAATTTAGAGTAATAAGGCTAGCCAGGTATAACAGAACCGGGAGAGCCTGCAGTGAGGGAATCCCAGAATCTGTGGTGGGAAAAGAGACCACAGTCAGTCCCCCAACCAGAATGCAAACATATATGGCTAGCTTAAACATCTTGAATACACACACATGACACATGCAATTTCAAGGCAAAGCCAAAAGTGCAAAAAAAAAAATCATACCGGTATGAATACATGCCTATATATATATATATATATATATAAACACTGGTGTTAAGTGGGAGGTACCAGGTATATATAGGCCGGAAGGGGGCTCGTTACAAGACTTCCTCTCTGCAACGTCGTCACCTGCGGTGAGTAACCCAATCGTAAGAATTAAAGGGGAAGCGGGGTGTGTGGCACACTGAGAATAACCGTGAAGGAGGGCGAGACTCGAACTCCAGCTTGTAACCGGACGACACCACCTCCCGGATCCATCTGTCCGGAACCGCCTGGTCCCAAACCTGGGAGAAGTGTCGCAATCGTCCCCCCCACCTGCACGGGTGAGGGCACCCCCTCATTGCTGAGCGGGCTTGCCAGCAGGCTTGGGCTTGGCGCCCCAGGACTGACCTCCCCTCCCCCAGGTCCAACCTGCACCCCTGGTAGCGGGAAAGGAGGCCCCTCTGCCCGCTCTGGCTCCCCGAAAGGAGGGACTAAAAGAAGCCGCTCCCCGAAAGGAACGACGTGGCCTCTTGCGTTGAGGCAACTTACCACCCTTGGTAACAGAATCCAATTTCTCGCCAAACAGGCTCAAACCCACAAAAGGAAGAGCTGTAAGCGACTTCTTAGAGCTAAAGTCCGCCGTCCACTGACGCAGCCACACCGACCGAGGAATAGCAACCAACAGGGCCGTGGTCCTGCTACACATCGCAAGCGCATCATCCTGGGCGGTCATGACAAAGGAAATAAACGATTCACACTGCTTGAGAGAAAGGAACTCATCACAAGTGGGATCAAGATCTGCGTACAAATCTCTAACAATGGACCTGACAGCCATCAAAAGAAGCGCCAAAGCACAAACCGGCCGCAGTGCCGATCCAGCACTGATAAAACCATGGCGAGCCAATTGATCAATCCGACGATCCTCACCATCCCTAATGGTAGTAGTGTCAGGGGAGTGCAACACAGCCGTGTTAGACAGCCCTAACACGGGGGCATCGACGTCAGGGGGAACACACCAAAGCTTCACCAAAACCTCCGGAAAGGGATAACGCTTATCCCAACTAGGAGGAATTCCAACAAGGCGCGTAGGTTGTTTCCATTCCTTAAGGACAACCCTCACAAAGTGTTGTTGTGTGGGAAACACCAAACGCGGCTTGGGCACATCAAACAACTCACCCTTTGGTGGGGGGGCCGCCTCAGGTGGATCCAAAGCCAAAATCTCAAACACCCCTGCAGCCTGATCGCCAGCGGTAACAAACAATTGCTGGTCTGCAGGCTCGTCCAACTCCTCTAGGAGCTCCCCCTCCTCAGCCGGGGGACAATCGGACCAATCCAACACTTCCAACACCTCCACCTCCGGAACAGGTGAAGCCAGAGACAGGTGCTTCCACTTAGCCGTAGTCTTTTGAGCCACCGCGGCGGAGACCATTTTCTCGAGGCTGGTCAACCTTGCACACACCTCTGATTGCGACTCCCCACCTTTGACAACGTCACACGGGGTACGGAATAGGATGGGGGGGTGTAGGAGATGACGGAGGTTGCGAGGAGCCAGAAGCCGGAGTGCCGGACTGGCGCGCAATATTCCGCTGTGCACATGGAATACATATTATGACATCATCGCCTGGGAGCGGAGCCCCACAACCCCCACACAGCCTGGATAGCCCCGAAGAGCCGTTTCCGGTAATGTCGGAAGCCTCCATATGGTGAAATTGTGGTATTCGCAACAACCCAGGGAATTACGCAGTAAGCAACCTGGGATGCCCCCTTTAATTAAAGTCCCGGGAGTGGGAGGATTTTAAGCCTAGGAAAATCCCAATTGGAGAATAAGACTAGCCAGGTATATCAGACCGGGAGACCCACTGCAGCGAGGGGATCCCAGGATCTGTAAGGGGAAGAGACCACAATCAGTCCCCAAGAAAACAAAGAAAGTTTGCCAGCATGCGCCACACACATACAGCAACACAACCAAACAGAATGTAATGGTAAAATATATAAACAATATATACAAAAGCAAGAGAAGTATATACAGCCAATGAAAAAAAAAATATATATATATACACATGTATAATTAATATGTGCCTCCAGGAGGGGAAGCTATACAAAAGTGACAGGGTAACTGCGCAAGCGACTGCCATTAGCACGCACTGCACAGACACACAAAGCAAGGCAAACAAACAAACAAACCCTGCTTGAATGACGGCACCCTCCTCAGCCGAGCTAGGGAGCCGTGTAGTGAGGACTCCGGGGTGAGGAAGAAGGAAGGAAGGAGGGCCGGGCTCAGCACGCGAAGCGCGGCCTCGCCCCCAAAACACGAGCACCGCCAGCATGCGCCACACACATACAGCAACACAACCAAACAGAATGTAATGGTAAAATATATAAACAATATATACAAAAGCAAGAGAAGTATATACAGCCAATGAAAAAAAAAATATATATATATACACATGTATAATTAATATGTGCCTCCAGGAGGGGAAGCTATACAAAAGTGACAGGGTAACTGCGCAAGCGACTGCCATTAGCACGCACTGCACAGACACACAAAGCAAGGCAAACAAACAAACAAACCCTGCTTGAATGACGGCACCCTCCTCAGCCGAGCTAGGGAGCCGTGTAGTGAGGACTCCGGGGTGAGGAAGAAGGAAGGAAGGAGGGCCGGGCTCAGCACGCGAAGCGCGGCCTCGCCCCCAAAACACGAGCACCGCGGCCCGCCAAATGGCGGCGCCGCGTGAAGCAAACGGGCGCCAACAGAGGCCCCATAAGGTAAAAGGGCATTTGTCAGACACAGAAAGGAAAAGTTTTAAATATGCTAAAAGGAGCCCCAGCAGCTCGGAGCACGCGCCCGCACGCCGTGGCGCTGACCCCGCCAGCTGTCAGCACTCACCCAAACACACAGTGAATCAAACACAAGTGTAAAGCACCCCACACAAGCCACCCCCCCCCCCAACGCGAAGGGAGAAGGTGGCCAAGGGGAACACCGGGACGGGGGCATCCCAAATCCGGATCACCATGCCGGATAACCGCGTTGGGGTCGAGCGGAGGAGATAAGCTCCTAGGCACCATATAGTGCCATCTACCGTTGCCCAGCCAGCAGCTTAGGTTGGGAGGCTTCCATTATCTATCTAGGCATACAAACAATTGACTGGGCAGAAATAGACCAAGAGGGGGGTGCCGGGGTTTGACCCCGGCTACCTGCAAGCAGGAGACTTCTTTCTTCTGTCTTGTCGCATCTTGCAGAGAGAAAACACTGGGTGTTAAGTGGGAGTTCCCAGGTATATGTAGGCCGGGAGGGGCTCGTTTTCAAGACTTCTCTCTGCAACGTCGCCTCCTGCTGGAGGATAATCCTATCGTCCGAATTAAAGGGGATGCGGAGTGTGCGACACATTGAGAATATCTGAAAAAGCAACATCCCCCGAACAGAACGGTACCCAACATGCATGGGTGCTGTCAAGGAAAGAGTTGCCAAACACCCCAAAGTAAAGCATGTGCATAACAGTAATTTTACTTGAAAATTTCAGCTCTGCAGACAAAGTGCGCACTTTGACCGATCATGTCCCACGACGCTCAGAAGACAGCTGCTGGAGATCGGTGGAGGAGAGCTGGTAACCAGCCCTCCTCCTCCGATCTCCAACAGCAACTGAGCTTCGGGTCCCAGCAGGTGTCGGGTCACTGATGACATCATCCGGAACCGCCCCCAAGGGGAGAGGCTAGCAGCCGCGTACCAGGAAGTGGGGGGAGAGAGTGATTTCTCGCCTGCAGTGACTTGTGCAACTCTGGCAGAGGTCATAGGCTACGCCAACCCAAAACCCGTTTGCTCAAAAAATGCGGTGGTGGGCAGTGGTGGCTATGGAGGCGGTGTCTACTGCTAAGGCAGCAGGTGGCGATGACGAAGACAGAGAAACAAATGAAAAACCCTCTGAGAGACCATTCCCCAATGCAGGAGCGCTCTGCTGAAATGATTGGCCTGCAAGTTGTCCACTCCTGATATGTGTATTGCCGAGATGCATGGAACATGTTTCTCGGCCCAAAGTAAGATCCAACTCACTTTCTTGAGAGCTTTCTTGCTTCTAGTGCCCCCCTGGTCGTTGATATATGCCACCACTGTGTTTGAATCCTGATGAGATGACCCCTCAGATGGGATGTCCAATGCTTGCGAGACAATGAAATCCACTGTCCCTGGATCATTTGTGACCCCATGACACCCTCCTAACCAGCTAGACTGGCATCCGTGGTGGATGCACTAGAAGGAAGGATTTGCCAGTCTGAATAGGCTAAGAATTCAGCAACCAGGTTAGGGACTGCCTTGTTAAACGTGTCACGCAAAGGGGTGATCCAGCGATTGTGAGTCTCCATCCCAATCCGAAAGCAATTCCATCTGCAGGCGTCTTGTATGAAATTGTGCAAAAGCCACTGCCTCGAAGCAAGACACCATCAGACCCAACAGTCGCATTCCTTGACAAATTGTCGACTGAGGGCAGGACAAAAATACAATTCTGATTACTCACCTGCAGAATTGTTATGAGTATACAGTACGTCCTGCTCCAGATAAGATTCATTACTCTTGGTTATTACTCCGCCAGATGGCGCTGGACTGCAGAGACCGCGAAATGGTCTCCTCCCAGCCCTCAAATACCCGGGACTTCCCACAAATCCCCAGCATTGAAAACCAGTTAACGAGAAGCCGGGAGAATGATAATAGAACCAACCAGTAACTATAAAACAATGATAATCTCTGGGATCGGGTTAGGGGGATAGCGAGTAAAGTTACTGAAACTATAGTGCCTGACGATCCGGCCACCTGCTTGCTCCATATGACCAAGGTCCCTCTAAGGAAATATAAGAAAACATTGTTGTCTCAATGCAGCAAAAACCTGCATCCCCCTAAGGTGGAAAAACCCGGACCCGCCTTCAATAGATATGTGGATCATGAAGGTAAATGAACTCATGCGGTTCGAGAAAGTGATTCTCTCCAGAGAAAATAGATTAGATTAGAGAGTTTCACGATTACCTGGTTTGACTGCCTGAGGTTCTTGGAGTCTGCAGAGCTCTGTTGGCGGGCGCCCAGGGATCCGCCCGCTCTCCCCCACCCACTTAGCATAGTAATGATCACACAGACTCATGACCTTTCTCTTTTTTTTTTGTTAGTTTAGGGTTTATTCTTATGCTTTATTGTACATGATGCTTGTTGACATCCCTCTACAAGGGCTTGAAATGTGTAATTCTCAATGTCCTTGTGATATGCTATATTTTTTCTGTACCATTATTTCTGAAAAGGCAAAAATAAAGAATATTAAATAAAAACAAAAATCACCATACAGGGGATCCAAGGATAATGCAAACCAAGGGTGGGGTGGAGCAGGACGTACTGTATACTAATACCCAATTTTACAGGTGAGTAATCCCAGAATTGTATTATTCTTAGTATACAGTACGTCCTGCTCCAGAGAGAGTACTTACACTCGGGACATCCAATAGCAGTGTCCATAAAGTAGGGTGGGATCCCCAAAGGTAACAACAGACAGGTCAGACCACTGTTGCCTGCAAAACCTTGCGGCCAAAAGCAGCATCAGCTGAGGCTTTAACATCAACCTTGTAAAACTTTGAAAAAGTATGAACAGAAGACCAAGTAGCAGCCTTGCAAACTTGTTCAACAGAAGCCTGGAGCTGAAAAGCCCAAGAGGCACCAATAGCACGAGTGGAATGAGCAGTAAGGCGGAATGGAGAATTCTTCCCCTTAGCAGAGTAGGCCTGAATCACAGCCTGACGAATCCATTTGCTGATAGTAGATTTAGCAGGAGCCAAACCCTTCCTAGGCCCAGAAGGGACCACAAAAGGAGCATCAGTTTTTCTGAAAGGTGCAGTAGCTACCAGATAGTACTTCAGACACCTAACCACATCCAAGGAATGCAAGACCCTCTCCTTAGCGTTACTAGGATTAGGGCACAAGGAAGGAAGAACAATGTCCTGATTCAGATGAAAGGCAGACACAACCTTAGGCAGAAAATCTGGCTTGAAGCGAAAAACCACCTTGTCCTGGTGTCTCTCAAAGTAGGGGGGCTGGTCTCTTCCCCCCCCCCCCCCCCGTGTCCACCCTTTCCCCCCTCCTCTTTCCTGCCTGACTCACCCTCCCGTGAATTCAATAATGGACCCTTATGCACGTTGAGTTGGGAAGCGGGGGGGCTAAAGTCCAGTGCAGCAGATGTTACTAGAGTTAGGCCATCCAGGCTGACACGCTGGTGATATACAAACAGCTAAGTTGTGCAAACGCATATAGAGATGTAGTAAATACTTTATTGTTATCTTGTAATGTCTACAATGTGCCAGTTCTGTGAGAGATTGAACACCTGTATGTTATACAATAATTGTATGCCATTGTCATTTGCATACCTTTAAAAAGAAAAAAGAAAAAAATCTTAATAAAAAGATTGAAACAAAAGTAGGGGGGCTGGATGGAAAGCGCCGCCAACTCAGAAACACGCCTAACAGAAGTAATAGCCACCAAAAAGACAACCTTGAGAGTAAGAATGGCCAGGGCAGCCTCCTGCACAGGTTCAAAGTGAGCACCCTGCAAGGCAGACAAGACCAAGTTCAAATCCCAAACAGGCAACATGGGCTTACGTGGGGGACGCACATGAGTAATCCCCTGGAAAAAAGTCCTGATCAGAGAATGCTGGGCAAAGGACCTCTGGAAGAAAACAGCCAGGGCAGAGACATGACCCTTCAGAGTACTGAGTTGAAGTCCCAGCTCCAACCCATGCTGTAGGAACTCCAGGATCCTGGGAATAGAGAACCTAGACTCACACCAGTCAATGTAGGTACGCCAAACCCTATAGTAAATAGAAGAAGAAGACTTCTTCCTAGCCTTTATCATGGTATCAACAACAGAGGCAGACAGCCCCTTCTCCATCAAGAAGGAGGTTTCAGCAGCCAGGCCGTCAAAGCCAGAGTTTGTAAATTGGGATGGCGTAAATGACCCTGAGTAAGCAGGTCTGGAACCCTGGGCAGAGCGTACTGATCTACTGCCAGCTGCACCACGTCTGCAAACCACACTCTTTTTGGCCACCTGGGAGCCACCAGGACAGCTGGCACCCCATCCTGAGCTATCTTGCGCAGCACCCTGCCCAACAGGGGGAATGGGGGAAGACATACAGGAGCTGAAAGTCCTGGCATGACATTGCTAGAACATCTGTGGCCAAGGCCAGAGGGTCCTGAGACAGGGAGACAAAGGCCGGGAGCTTGTGATTGTGACGGGACGCAAACAGATCCACATCTGGTTGGCCCCAACGGTGACTCAGAGATTGGTCCCTCTGCGACGGGGTGTTTCATTCTCCCAGGCGAGAGGTCCCCCTGCTCAGAGAGTCTGCCTGCAGACTCTCCACCCCCGGAATGTACACAGCTGATATGCAGGGAACATTGTCCTCCACCCAGGCCAGGATCAGAGACACTTCCTTGAGGGCCCCTTGCTCTGGGTCCCTCCCTGATGAATGATGTAGGCAACCACCGTCTGGTTGTCAGAGCGTACCTGAACACGCCGGCCCTGAAGGTGTTGGGTCAAGTGAGCCAGAACCAACCTGATCCCCCTCAGGTCTAGAATGTTGATAGGTGTGTGGGCCTCCTGGGGGCCCCACTGCCCTTGGAACTGTAGGGACTTCCAGAAGCCTACCCATCCTGTCAGACTGGCATCCGTGGTGACCGTCTCCCAGCAGGGGGCCAGAAAGGATCTGCCCGCCAACAGGTTCCTGGAGTCCAGCCACCACGAGAGGGACCGCCTGGCTGGGGGGGACAGAACAAAGGACCTGGTCCAGGGACGCAGGATCCTTGTCCCATTCTGACAAGAGGTGGAGTTGCAGAAGCCTCATGTGAAACTAGGCATAAGGAACCGCCTCAAAGCACGACACCATCAGGCCCACCAGCTGCATTCCCTGCCTGATGGAGGGATGAGGGCAAGAGAGCAGGGACTGAACCTGCGCCAGCAGACTGTCCACCTTCTGCTGAGGAAGAAAAATCCTTGCCTGAACTGTATCCAGATTCATTCCCAGGAAGGGCGTCACCAAGGAGGGGGACAGGGAAGACTTGGGATGGTTGATCACCCAGCCAAATGACTCCAGGGTGGACACTACTCGCTGAGTATCCAGCTCTGCCTGATGGAGGGACTGAGAAGTGATGAGGATGTCGTCCAAATATGGCAGAACGCGAATGCCCTGAGCCGAGCCATCACTCCTGCCAGCACCTTAGTGAACACTCTGGGAGCTGAAGTGAGACCGAAGGGCAATGCCACAAATTGGTAGTGCTGATCCTCCAGAGCGAACCTGAGGAATCTTTGATGACCTGGAAATACAGGAATATGAAGGTAAGCATCCTTGATGTCCATGGAGGTCATGAAGTCCCCTGGACGCAGGGAACTAATAGCAGAGCGCAAAGTTTCCATGCGTAAGCGTCTGCACCTGACAAATTTGTTGAGGATCTTCAAGTCCAGGATGGGCCTGACTGACCCATCTCTTTTGGGCATGGTGAAAAGGTTGGAATATAACCCCCTGCCCCTTTCTTGTAAGGGGACCTGACAGATGACCCCCAGCTTCAGAAGACGTTGCACCGCCAGAATTAGAGCCTGAGACATCCGGGATCTGATGAATCTTGGGGGCGGCCAGGCAGCAAACTCCATCTTGTAACCGGAGGACACTACCTCCTGAATCCACCGGTCTGAGACATGAAGCCTCCAGACGTGAGCAAAATGCTGAAGCTGTCCCCCCACCCGGATGGGTGAGGGCTCCCCTTGATGCCTGAGGGGGCTTGGGAGAAGACTTAGGCTTGGAGCCCCAGGATGAGCCAGGGCATCCACGTCCTCTGCCCCTACCCCAGAAATCTCCTCGGGCCCCAGTAAAGGAGACCCCCCCTCCCCTGTCTGGATCCACGGTAGGGGGAGGAAAAGGAGCCTTGGCCCCGAGAGGGCCGAGACTGCCTCCTGCGCTGGGGTAACCTGCCTCCCTTGGCAAACAGGTCCAGGCGGTCCCCAAACAGGCGTAGTCCTTTGAAGTGAAAACCAGTGAGAGCCTTCTTGGCAGCTGTGTCAGCTGCCCACTGGCGCAGCCAAACCGAGCGGCGTATAGCCACCACTAGGGAAGAGGCTCTGCCACCAGGGTGGATTTGATTTAAATCTCACTGATTTAAATCACGATTTAAATCACGATTAAAATCAAAGTTTCTACCTAAACTAGTTCTTGCTATTTTAACATGCAAGTAGATGAAGATTTTTAGAATCACTTTTTATATTACTTTTTTCTCCCCAGTTTAATGGGTTAATCATTCATATTTGGACACCACTGTTCTGTTGTACTTAGGAAGGAGAAAAATAATCCTGACCTTAATAACAATTTAAATAGATTTATTCAACTGAAACAACAACAACATTACAGCATAAGTTATTTGCTTAAACAAACATCCATGTTTTGTTAACTAATTTGGCTAAACAAAATATATATATATTTTAAGAAACAGACTGTCAGCCCAGCCGACACATGAAAAACTTAAATACTACTGTCCCTGCTGTCCTCTGTAGCTCACTAGTCATAGGTTTGTAGAATAGGATTAAGGTCTTTTTCTCAACTCTGTTCATGTTGTAACATTTTTGCTGTGAAGAAGAGGCTGGGACCTCTGCGGAGTCAAATTCAGTTTTGAGAACTGCGTAAGTAAAGCGAGCGTCTGTGATAATATAGGAGAGAAACTGCCCACTAATCCTACAGAAACCTCTGAGTTAATTCTATTCTACTGAGTTAAACAACTCAGCTTTATCTCATGATGGAAGAACCTTTGGATGGTAAAATATTTTCCTCAAAAAGCAGTTTATTGAAAAAAAAATCAGATTTAAAACAAAAAAATCCGATTTTTTTGATTTTTTTAAAAAAAAAAACATTGATTTTTATCCACCCTGTCTGCCACACATCCTTATGGTATAATCCAAGGCAGAGAGGACATAAGTCATAAAAATCTCACAACGAGAGAGTGCATTAAACTCCTCACTAGACACATCATCAGGAGTACCATCTAGGACATTTCTAAGCAGGGTCCTAATAGCCACTACTGAAAGAGGCACAAACCGGGTGCAGCGCCGTCCCCACACAGGCAAAGGCATGGGATGCCAGCTGATCAATACGCCGGTCCTCACTATCCCGCAGCGTAGTAGAGTCAGGGGAATGCATGACAGAGGTGTTAGCTAACCCTAGGACCAGGGCATCCACCTGTGGAGGGGATGACCAACGCTTCACCACAAGGGCAGGAAAGGGATACCTCTTATCCCAACTCTTAGGGACTCCGGGAAGCCTGCTGGGGCGCTCCCATTCCTTGAGCACAAGATTATTAAAATGCGCTTGCTCAGGAAACTCTAAACGTGGCTTAGCAGTATGAAACAATTACCCCTGCTGCCTAGGGGCCGCCGCCGGGGGAGAGATATACAGTACCTCAAAAATCTGAGCCAAGGGGGTATAACCAGACAGTTCAAAGAACTCTTCAGCCTCCATAGGGAAAAGAGTGACATCAGGCTTCAAGTGCCGCTTCTAAGCAGGGGCTGTCTCTGTAAGTGGCTGCTTGGAAGTGGTGAGTTAAAGCAGGATCTCCTGTGGTAAGTTTTGGGAAACTGAGCTCATTGGGTAAGTAAAATATAGTAAACTGTGTTTGTTTTATTTTTGTGAATCAGTGTGTTAATGCTGGCACAAATTTAAACCAAAGAAAAAAAAAAAAGGGTTTTTTTTTTCTCTCTTTCCTGGATTCCTGCTGAGGCCTAATTGAGGCCTAATTGAAGCAGGTGTGTTATAAGGCCACACACACAGCTCTTGGAGCGTGCTCTTTGGCTGTCTCTGTAAGTGGCTGCTTGGAAGTGGTGAGTTAAAGCAGGAGTTAAAAGAAGAAGTTACAAGCAGAAGTTCGGAAGCTGTAAGTATCTGCCTTGATTTCATATTGTTATTTTAAGTGTTGTAAATTCTACACTTGGTGTTCCCACAAATTCATACAATGGGTTCCATGCCTAACAATGCTGTTCAGTGTACATCTTGTGCTATGTATGCACTTCTTGATCAATCGGTCGATGGTGAATATATATGCCCCGGATGCCTGCGAATCTCTGATTTGGAAGCCGTGATTCACGATCTAAATAAGCGATTGGCAACACTGAGAGAAATTGTTATCATGCAAAAGAGTCTGGATCTCACTGATCTGGCACTACATGGGTCAGGGTCAGGGGAGGGTGGTAGTATGGGGGGAGAGGAAAAGCAGGAAAATGAGGCAGCTAGCTGGATAACAGTTAGAAGGCGGGGTAGGGGTAAAAGTTACAGGGAGGCTAGCCCTGAACAGGCACCTCCAAACAAGTTTGCCCGGTTGGCAGATGAGGAGGATGTTAGCTCAGGAATGGCAGAGCTGCAGCAAGACACATCTGTCGGCTCCAGTAAGGAAGGGAGGGGAAATGGGAGAACAGGGCAGGCAAGACAGGTGCTGGTAGTGGGTGACTCTATTATTAGGGGAACAGACAGGGCAATCTGTCACAAAGACCGGGATTGCCGAACAGTGTGTTGCCTTCCTGGGGCAAGAGTACGGCATGTAGCGGAGCGGGCTGACAGATTGTTGGGAGGGGCTGGCGTGAACCCAGCGGTCATGGTGCATATTGGCACTAATGACATAGGAAGAAGTAGGTGGAAGGTCCTAAAAAATGATTTCAGGGATTTAGGCCGTAAGCTTAAGGCAAGGACCTCAACTGTAGTATTCTCAGAAATACTACCAGTACCAAGAGCCACACCAGAGAGGCAGCGGGAGATTAGAGATGTAAACAGGTGGCTCAAAAATTGGAGTAAAAAGGAGGGGTTTGGGTTCTTAGAGAACTGGGCCGACTTCACAGTGGGCTACAGGTTCTTTGGCAGGGATGGGTTGCACCTCAATGGGGAGGGTGCATCTGTTCTGGGGGAGAGGATGGCTAAAAGGTTAGATGAGTGTTTAAACTGAGCATTGGGGGGGAGGGTAAAAGCTATTACAAAGGGGAAGTTAGGAAAGAAAGTGACAGTGGGTGTAGACATGAAACTGGGGGTGGAGAGGGGGGAGGGGTTAGCACATCTAGCAGGAATAAGGGCAATATACAGAATTATCAAAATTGTCATAAGCATTTGAAATGCATGCTTACAAATGCTAGAAGCTTGACTAATAAAATGGATGAACTAGAACTGATAATAACAGAAGAACAATATGATATAGTGGGGGTAACAGAGACCTGGCTGGATGAAAGCTATGACTGGGCAGTAAATTTACAGGGATACTGTGTGTTTAGGAGGGACCGTTACAAACGCAAAGGGGGTGGAGTCTGCTTAATTGTAAAATCCTCTCTACAGCCTGCTCTGCGGGAGGATATATGTGAGGGGAATGACCATGTGGAGTCGGTATGGGTAGAAATACATGGAGGGAGAAACAAAAATAAAATACTGATGGGGGTTTGCTATAAACCTCCAGATATATCCGAATCCATAGAAAATATGATGCTAAGGCAAATAGATATAGCCGCTAAAATAAATGAGGTAGTGATTATGGGGGACTTTAACTACCCAGATATAGACTGGGATGCTGAAACATGTGTTTCGCAGAAAAGTAATAGTTTTTTATCTAAAACAAAAGATGGCTACCTTTCCCAACAAGTACAAGCTCCAACAAGGGGGAAAGCCATATTGGACCTAATACTAACCAATGTACCAGACAAAGTAATAAAGGTACAGGTTGGGGGACACCTTGGAAGCAGTGATCATAATATCATTAATTTCCAATTAGCAGTCACTAGGGTGCCTTATCAAGGAGCCACAAAAACGCGGGACTTCAAAAAGGCAAAGTTTGACCAACTTAGAGATGCCCTACACTGCATTGACTGGGAAAATGTCCTTAAGAACAAAAGCATGGACGCTAAATGGGATACTTTCAAAGGAATACTTAATTTTCAGTGTGACAGATATATACCTTACAGGAATAAAACTATTAGACACACATGTAAACCGATGTGGCTAAATAAAAAGGTTAAGGGGGCAATAAACAACAAAAAAAAGGCATTTAAACGTTTAAAGCAGGAAGGGACAGCGGAAGCGTTAAAAAACTATAAAGAAGAAAATAAACAATGTAAACAACAGATAAGGGCAGCTAAGCTGGAGACAGAAAGACTGGTCGCGAAAGAGAGTAAAACTAACCCCAAATTATTCTTTAGCTACATAAACCGTAAAAGGTACAAACCTGAGGGTGTGGGCCCCCTGAAAAGCAAGGAGGGGACCCCTATAGAGGGAAATGAGGAGAAAGCTAATTTGCTTAACAACTTCTTTGCTTCTATATTCACAAAAGAATTTGACATGCCCAGTGAAATGCAGGGGAATAACCGAAACCCTCCATTAAATGTCACTGGTCTAACCAAGGAAGAAGTCCGGCACCGTCTCAAGCAGATGAAAATCGATAAATCGCCGGGACCAGATGACATACATCCTCGTGTTTTAAGGGAGTTATGTACAGTAATAGACAAGCCGTTATTTCTAATATTTGTGGATTCCATAACTACAGGGTTTGTTCCGATGGATTGGCGCTTGGCAAATGTGGTGCCAATATTCAAAAAGGGATCTAGGGGGGAACCTGGGAACTACAGACCGGTAAGCTTAACATCTGTGGTGGGCAAGCTGTTTGAAGGTTTCTTAAGGGATACTATCCTGGAGCACCTTGGGGAAAATGACCTTATTACTCCATATCAGCATGGATTTATGAGGAATCGCTCCTGCCAGACAAACCTAATCAGCTTTTATGAGGAGGTAAGTTCAAGATTGGATCAGGGGGAGTCATTGGATATCATATATCTTGACTTTTCTAAAGCATTTGATACTGTGCCACATAAAAGGCTGGTACAAAAGATGAGAATGCTTGGACTGGGGGAAAACGTGTGCAGATGGGTGGGAAATTGGCTTAGTGATCGGAAGCAGAGGGTGGTTATCAATGGTACACACTCAGATTGGGTCACTGTTACTAGTGGAGTACCACAAGGGTCAGTTCTGGGACCAATTCTCTTCAATATATATATAAATGACATTGGGTATGGATTAAACAGTAAAGTCTCAATCTTTGCAGATGATACTAAGCTGAGTAAAGTAATTAAAACAAAGGAGGACAACAGACAACTACAAACAGATTTAGATAAATTGGAAGCATGGGCAGTTAAATGGCAAATGAAGTTTAACACAGATAAATGTAAGGTTATGCACATGGGAAGGAGAAATATGTGTCATGATTACACACTAAATAAAGAAACACTTGGTAAAACAACAATGGAAAAGGATCTAGGGGTTTTAGTTGACAATAAGCTCAACTGTAGTAATCAATGCCAGGCAGCTGCTGCCAAGGCAAACAGGATCATGGGGTGCATCAGGAGGGGCATAGGTGCTCATGACCAGAGCATCATTTTACCCCTGTACAAGTCACTGGTCAGACCCCATATGGAATACTGTGTACAGTTCTGGGCACCGGTGCTTAAGAAGGACATATCAGAACTGGAGCACGTTCAAAGAAGGGCAACAAAGTTAATAAAAGGAGTGCGGGGGCTAGAGTACCCGGAAAGATTGTCCAAGTTAGGCTTATTTAGTCTAGAAAAAAGACGATTGAGGGGTGATCTAATAACTATGTATAAATATATTCGGGGTCAATACAAGGATCTGTCCCACAATCTATTTATACCCCGGAGTGTAACCATAACCCGGGGGCATCCACTAAGGTTAGAGGAAAGATGCTTTCTCCACCGGCATAGGAGGGGATTCTTCTCTGTAAGAGCAGTGAGACTATGGAACTCGCTGCCAGAGGAGGTAGTAATGAGGGATACATTAAAAATGTTCAAAAGTGGCCTTGATGCCTTCCTGGCATGTAATAACATTTCCGGCTATGGCTACTAGACCACTGGAAGGAGTTAAACAGGCTGAACTGGATGGACTAAAGTCTTTATTCAGCCTTACATACTATGTTACTATGTTACTATGTTACTATGACTTACGCGCCATGGTATTAGCAAGCAACTTCTCAACACTAGCCAGTCTAGCAGACACATCAGGCTGAAAATCCCCACTGGTATGCAACTCAATGGGAGTCAAATTTAAGCTTGGGGGAGTAGGTGAAGCCATACGTGGCGCAAGCCCAGCCGCTGGTAAACCAGGCTGCAGCGCAAGCACCTGCTGGGCACAAGTTATACAGACCCGCACATTTTCAGCACTAGTAGGGGACACCCCACAAGCTACACAGCCGGGCTTGTCCCGAAGGAACCCCGAGCACATTATCCTGAGACCCCTCCATATGGCGATTATAGCGGCACAATAGGCCGATAGGGATTCACGCTATAACAGCAACCCGGGATGCCCCAATAGCCCGCTAGGGAAGTGGGAGTAATTAGCACACTAGGCCTCACAAAGTTTAATAACTAAAAAGAGGGGCAGAGCCAGGAGAAACCAATGGAGTTCAACCAGCCTGAAAGACATAAGCGAAGAGAACCTCATAAGCGACATGTATAATGACATAGGGTAAATAAACCGCCCACGAGGGCACTCACGGTTGGGTAGATGCCAGCCACGCAGCAGAATCCAGAGAAAAATGGTGTGCAGTATATCTCGAGGGGCGGGCCGCGGAACGCACCATCCACAGGCCCCGCCCCCCCGAAGAGCGCGAAGCAGCACACGTGACAAGCAGCCAATGAAGGCGCATCAGCGCCTGAGGTAATGCCGCCGCCAACCGCGGAATGCAGTGGAAGCGCGTGCGGCGCCATATTGAAACCGCAAACAGTGCAACCAAGTCAGCGCGGAGAACAAAAGTCACAGGCATACCATCCAAGCGAAAGCACCAAGGCATACACCCCCCCCCCCCAAGAGCTACAAGGGAGAGCGAGGGAGGGCAGCGGCCACTTAACGAAGGGCCCACCAATAGACAGGGGCAAGGGGCAATAGTGCGGGAGGGGCATCCCATAGAGGCTCGCCATATGCCTATACCGCCTACCCTTTGGTGGGGGATTGCGGTGGAGCAGCGCTTTTAAGCGCCTGACAGCGGTGCTGCCTACCATCACCCGGACCAGCGCAGCCAAGGCTGGGAGGCACATTTATAATGGTACGGGTGGGAATAGTCCTACAGGGCCGCAGGCTAATAGCCCTGCTCACCTGCGAGGAGAGACATCTTCTTGTCCTTCGCAATCCAGACTGCAGAGAAATTCTGGGGATTTGTGGGAGGTCCTGGGTATTTGAGGGGCAGGGAGGAGCCAATTTCGCTGTCTCTGCAGTCCAGCGGCCCAAAATGCTGGGCCCTAGACTAGCCCACAAGGCCCCTATGCAATTGAACTGCACACCACCATGATGTAGAAAAATATAAGTATGAATTTATTAAATCTTTCTTAGAACAACAAAGACACAACAAGACTTAATTAAAAAACATACACAATTGTTGGGGGAATGGGAAGGTCCTGTTTAAGAGCTATTAATGATCATCTATCACATAAATATGAATTCATTAATCAGTGTATTTGATATCTGAAATAACATTAAATGGCTATATGGCGGCGTGTGAAGCTAAAGGTGTGTGAGTGCACAGGAGTGCAGAAAGAAAAATAAACTGAGATCAATACATTGTGATAAAGTGCCAAGTGCCTAAGTGAAAAAAAGGGGTGAGAAAGAGTGTCAAAATTAATCAGTGCTGAAATAGACAGTGCACTAAAAGATGAGTGGGTGGAAAAGTGCTCAGCCTAATATAGATAAAATGGTGCACACGCCAACATGATAGCCACAAAGTCTCAACAGTAAAAAACAATTATTGAACAATGAACATCACCAATCCTAGAGCTCCGGACCCCCCCGATACCGCAACTATACACCGACGCGTTGCATGGCCTTCTGCCACTTCGCCAGGGTGAGTAAGCTGCTGGGCATCCCCTATCCACCTTTTGTACCCACCTGAGACCACGTGTGTGATGACCGTTGCAGTCCCGCGGGCCAGCGCGCATCGGCGATGACGTCATAGAACCGCGTCGCCCATAGACGCAACCGCCGAGGCGCGCATGCGCCCGGGGGAGGAGGGGGGAAGGGGGCCAAGGGCAGGAGTGCCCGACACACAGTCGCGCAGCCGCACTGATGTGGGAGGCTTGTCTCAGTAGGAGAAAGCCTGACAGTGCGGTGTGCGCGCAGATGAACTCTCCAGGGTGCTGAACAGCCTGTGATTGTGGAACGTGGTAGGCGAGTTCAGAAGGGGGAGAGAAGGATAAAAGAAAGGGAGGGAGGGGAGGGGAGAAGAGAAAGGGAGGGGGAGGGAAGGGGATAGAGGAAGGGGGTATAAGGGGGAGAAGGGAGGGGAAACAAAAGTAAAAATTCCCAGAGATTATTCAAAAGTCTTTGATTCATAGAGTTGCCTCATACTCCATGAATGCTAGTGCAACAGGCCAGTCTTGGGGTATGAACTTTCTGAAATGTTTATCCACATTCAATGAAGATTGGTGCATGAGGCTTCTTCTAGGATGTGCATGATCTACTATATTAATCCATCCAGATGATTGCAGGGAGGTGGAAGAATAACCTCGGATGCATCCCAGGGGAAATGCTGCAGTCCAGCGGCATCTGGCGTAGTAATACCCCAGAGTAATGAATCTTATCTGGAGCAGGACGTACTGTATACTAAGAATAAAAGCAATTCTGTGAGTACTCACCTGTAGAATTGTTTTTGTTCTTGCATGGCACGGCCTGCTTCAGTATTCATAACAGTTGGGTTATTCCGCCACAAGGTGGCGCAGTGGTACTGCAGAAAGCTGTGGCATCTCCCGGCCCCCCATAAAAATGGGATCAACCAGAGTTCCCAGCGTAGACAAGCAGTGAGACAAGAAGAAAATACCATTTTGTGAATACTCACCTTGTAAAATGGGTATTGTAAGTATGTCACACACCCCGCTTCAAGATATTCATAACCTGTGGGTATACTGACCTGAAGAGGGCGATCTGCAGAGATGATTGGAGGAAAGTAAGCCCCTCCCGGTCCATAAATACCTGGGACCTCCCACTCACTCCCCAGTATAAAGAAAGCAGTAAGGTAAGTACCAGGAAGAGCCAAATATAAGTCATAACAACGCAAAGTTCACAAAATGAAGGATCCAAAATACAAAAGGGCGGGTTGAAGCGGGGTGTGTGACATACTTACAATACCCATTTTACAAGGAGAGTATTCACAAAATGGTATGTCACACACCCCGCTTCAAGATATTCATAACCTGTGGGACATCCAATAGCAGTGTCCATAAAGGGTGGGGATCCAAAACAAGGCATAAAGCACAACTTAAACTACTGCAGCCTGCAAAACTTTGCGGCCAAAAACAGCATCCGCTGAGGCCCGAACATCAACCTTGTAAAACTTTGAAAAAGTGTGAACAGAAGACCAGGTAGCGGCCTTTCAAACTTGCTCAACAGAGGCCTGGTGCTGAAAAGCCCAGGAAGCCCCAACCACACGAGTAGAATGAGCTGTAACACGAAAGGGAGGATCTCTCCCCTTAGCAGAATAGGCCCCGACAATAGCCTGACGAATCCACCTGCTGATGGTAGACTTTGTGGGTGCTAGACCCTTCTTGGGCCCAAATGGCACCACGAAAAATGCATCAGTCTTGCGAAAGGCAGACGTTACCACCAAATAATACTTCACAACCCGAACCACATCCAAAGAATGCAGGGCCCTCTCCTTGTCATTGCTAGGATTGGGACACAGAGAGGGCAAAACAATATCCTGGTTCAAATGAAAGGACGAAACCACCTTAGGAAGGAAGTCCGTCTTAAAACGGAAAACCACTTTGTCCTGATGTCTTTCAAAATATGGGGCTTGAATCGACAGAGCCGCCAACTCAGAGACACGTCTAACGGAAGTGATAGCTACCAAAAAGGCTACCTTCTGCGTAAGGGAAGACAAAGGAATATCATGCAAAGGCTCAAAGGGGGGACCCTGAAGTGCAGAAAGAACCAAGTTCAAATCCCAAACTGGAATCAGAGGCTTCCTAGGAGGCCGCACATGTGTAACCCCCTGGAAAAAGGTTTTAACCAACGGATGAAGAGCAAAAGGCTTTTGGAAAAACACCGCCAGGGCAGACACCTGCCCCTTCAGAGTACTGAGTTGGAGCCCTAGGTCCAGACCATGTTGCAAAAACTCCAAAATTCTAGAAATAGAGAATTCCCTACAAGGGAAGGCCCTGGTTTCACACCAATCAATATAAGACCTCCAAGTCCTATAGTACACAGACGATGAGGACCTTTTCCTAGCACTAATAAGAGTCCGAATCACAGCATCCAAAAGACCTTCCTCCTTCAAGATGGAGGTTTCAGCAGCCACGCCGTCAAAGCCAGCGTTGGTAAATTGGGGTAACGAAGATGACCCTGTGTGAGTAGACCTGGCAGCAGGGGCAGAACGAACTGATCTTCTGCCAACCTTACCACGTCTGCGAACCAGACCTGTCTTGGCCACCTTGGAGCCACCAGGATTGCTGGTGCTCTCTCCAGAGCAAGCTTGCGCACTACTCTGGCCACCATGGGAAAAGGAGGGAACAGATACAGAAACCCCAGATCCGTCGCAAGGGCCAGAGGATCCTTCGCCAGAGACACAAATGACGGAAGTTTGTGATTGTGACGGGAGGCAAATTGAGTGAAAGACCTTGGGATTGAGAGACCACTCCCCTTTGCAGGCTGACAGCCTGCTTAGAGAGTCCACCTCCGCATTCTCCACTCCCGGGATGTAAACTGCCGAGATGCACGGGACATGGCTTACCGCCCAGTCCAGAATCAGGGACACTTCCTTGAGGGCATTCCTGCTGCGGGTGCCTCCCTGGTGATTGATGTAGGCCACTGCCGTCCGATTGTCCGACCGGACCTGGACCAGCAAACCTCGCAGTTGATGAGTTAAGTGACAAAGAACCATCCTGATGGCCCTTAATTCCAGAACATTGATAGGCTCGTGGGCTTCCAGGGGACCCCACAAACCCTGAAATTGCAGATCCTACCAGAAGCCCCCCCAACCCGAGAGGCTGGCATCCGTGGTGACTATCTCCCACTGGGGAGTCCAAAAGGATCTGCCCTTCAGCAAGTTGGTTGAGTTCAGCCACCACTGAAGCGAGCGGCGAACCCAGGGGGACATCTGAAAGAAATGATCCAGCAACTGAGGAGACCTGTTCCAGACCGACAACAGATGGAGCTGTAGTGTCCTTGTGTGAAACTGAGCAAAGGGAACTGCCTCGAAGGAGGCCACCATCAGACCCACCAGTCTCATCCCTAGCCGGATGGACGGTCGAGGAATGGACATAAGCGACCGAACCAACTCCTGAATCAGAAGAACCTTGGACTGAGGAAGGAACACTCTGGCCTGATCTGTATCCAGAGACATCCCCAGAAAGGAAATTAACCTGGACGGGTGAAGGGAGGACTTGGGGTAGTTGATCACCCACCCGAATCTCTCCAGAGTGGATAGAACCGTCCTGGTGTCCAATTCCGCTTGGCCGAATGACGATGCCAATATGAGGAGATCGTCCAGATATGGCACTATGTGAATTCCTTGAGCTCTGAGAAGAGCCATTACCCCAGCAAGTACCTTGGTGAAAACCCTTGGAGCTGTGGTGAGACCGAAGGGAAGGGCTACAAATTGGAAGTGCCGATCCTCCAGAGCGAACCTTAGGAACCTCTGGTGCGCGGGAAAAATGGGAACATGGAGATAAGCGTCCTGGATATCTATGGACGTCATGAAGTCCCCCTGACGAAGAGAGTGGATAGCCGAACGCAACGTTTCCATGCGAAATTTTCGCAGCCTGATGAATTTGTTGAGAATCTTTAGGTCCAGGATGGGCCGCACGGAACCATCTTTTGGGAACCGTGAACAGATTTGAGTAAAAACCCCGACCCCTTTCTAATGGAGGTACTGGAAAAATGACCGCCATTTCTAGAAGACTCGATACCGCCGCCCGGAGCTGCAATGCAACCTGTACGTCCGGGGACACCCGAGCTCCAGCATGAAACCGGAAGACACCACTTCCCTGATCCATCTGTCCGAGACCTCCCGAATCCAGACTTGGGAGAAGTGTCGCAGCCGTCCCCCCACCCGCGCGGGTGAGGGCGCCCCCTCATTGTTGAGCGGGCTTGGCCGCGGGCTTGGGTTTTGAACCCCAACTGTATCCTGAACGGGCACTGTTCCAGGAGTCTCCTCTTGTAGAAGGGGAGGCAAAACCTCTTCCCGCTCTAGCTCCCCGAAAGGAAGGGGTGAAGGAAGCCGCCCCTCGAAAGGGGCGACGTTGCTTCCTACGTTGAGGTAATTTTCCACCTTTAGCTACTGAGTCCAATTTTTCTCCAAAGCGCCTTAGACCAACAAAGGGAAGAGACGTCAGAGACTTTTTAGACCCAAAATCGGCCGCCCACTGGCGCAACCAAATTGAACGCCTAATGGTAACCATAAGAGCAGAGGCCCTGCTGTTCATCATCAATGAATCATCCAGAGCAGTTAAAATGAAGGAAAGAAAAGACTCACAACGTTTCAGTCCAAGGAATTCATCGCTGTCCGGTTCCAAGCCGGACGAGGATAGTAAATCCCTGATCACCTTTCTAGCGGCCACCACCAACAGTGATGAGGCACAAACTGGCCGTATAGCTGCCCCAATACTGGCAAAACCATGACAAGCCATCTGGTCAATGCGTTTATCCTCACCATCCTTGAGGGAGGAACAATCAGGATTATTTAAAACGGCAGAGTTGGATAACCCCAAAATTGGGGCGTCCACTTCGGGGGGGAAGCCCAGCGCTTAACCGTGTCCGCGGGGAAAGGATACCTTCTATCCCAACTCTGAGGAATGCCTGGGAGCCGAGCTGGTCTCTCCCATTCCTTGGAAATAATATCAAAATGCTTTTGATTAGGAAATTCTAAGCGCGGTCTGGATTCCTCATAAAACTCCCCTTGTTGTTGGGGGGCCTCCCCCGGAGGCGAGATTGCCAAAACCTCAAACATCTGAGTCAAAACGTTAGGGGTGTCCAAGGAACCTCCTGACCCCCTATCAGAATCAGCGCCAACAATTTGTTGATCCTCGGAATTATCCGAATCCTCAAACACCTCCCCTTCCTCTAGAGGAGAATAATCTGACCAATCCAGACCATCCGTATCATCATATTCATAATGAGAAACCGTGGACAAATGTTTTCTCTTAGCCGGCGCCTTCTTAGCTACCGTAGAGGAAATACATTTTTCAATACTGGCCAATCTGGCACATACATCAGATTGCGACTGCCCCCCCATGGTAACATCACATGGAGCACGGGTTAAAATGGGAGGTGGAGAGGATGACGCCGGCGGTGCTGACCCAGAGGCCTGGGGTCCTGACTGCAGCGTAATAGTGTGTTGTGCACAGGATATACATAAAAAGAAATCATCCCCAGTTAGGGATACCCCACACCCCAAACACTTCCGGGACTGTCCCGAGGGGAGCCCGGATTCCTGGGATGCCTCCATAAGGTGAACTTAATGAGTCGCTATGACAGAGGGAATTACGCTATGAAGCAACCCGGGATGCCCTTATAGTGTCCTTTTTAAATGGGAGGAATTTTGTAGGAAAGAAACCCAGTGAAAGTACCCAGGGACTTAGGACCAGGAGAAACCCCCTTATAACTATTCCCTGAAGAATTCACCTAAAACACAGATAAAACAAAATAATTAGAAACCAAAAGTTATATTGGCTACTAATAAAATGACAAAAGGCCCACAGGGCCACTCACAGAACCTCCGGATCAGACCAGGACCCAGCAGCATGCAGCCCAGATGCGCGAGGTAATTGTAATTCAGCGCAGCTGTGAGAGACAGAGCAGAGGGGCGTGGCCTGCGTGGATCGCGCGCTTTTACCGGCCCCGCCCCCCTAGAGATAGGCAGATAGGAGCCAAAGCTCCGGGGTGCCCGGGCAAGATAGTGGGCGGGCCGCGGCGACGCGCCGCAAGTCCGGCTCCGCCCCCAATGACACTGCGCGTGAGGGGAGAAATCTCCCCTCCGCTAAGCTATAATGCGCCGGAGACGCGGGGACCCGTGTCTCCTCACATATCACCAGAGACCGGCAGCGGCCCGCTGCCTGCGAGCCGCTGCCCGGCTAGATAGAGACAGGGCGCGGGCCGCGGCCTCTGCAAGAGGCCCAGTCCCGCCACTGACAGAAGAGCGTGAGGGGAGAGCCCCTCCCCTCCGCCTTCTGAGGTAAAATATAGCGGCAATAGCCGCCGCGGTGTCTTATTAACAATGTTGCAAATAACAGTTACATTTAAAACAGACATACATACAACAAATAGGAGTGTAACCAATTCAATGAGGGATTACTCCTATACGTTCCTCAGAATCTTAAAGTGGACCGTCACCCATGGGTGATCGGCCCGGGAATCTATAAGATTCCCGGGCCGATCACCCCCCTCACCGCGGGACATCCGAGATCGGGATGTCCCGCGGTGAGGGACCCCCCCCCAAAACAACTCACCTGATCTGCCGCCGCCGCCTCCCGCGCACTCCTCTAGCCGTGCGCGCGCCCGCGCCGGCCGTTTGTGAATGGCCGGCGCGGGCGCGCGCACTGTCAGAGGGGCGCGCGGGAGGCGGCGGCGGACGCGCTGCCTTGTCCGCCGCTTGTCCGTGGGAGCGTGGTGAGGTGAGTTTGGGGGTTTCTGGGGGGTTTTACACAGCGGGGCACCCCTAATCGGGGTGCCCCCCTGAAGTGGACCAAAACCCAGGATAGTCAAAATCCTGGGTGTTAGTCCACTTTAAGAAAGGAGGGCCCCCAGCCTAACTATGAGGGAAAGAGGTAAATGAGGGAAATTTCTGAGGTAAAATATTTAAGGACAGGGCATCCCAAACCGGGGTCACCAACCCGGCATAACCGCCTACCCTCTAAATAGGGTCTCGCGGCGGAGCATAGCTCCCAAGCACGTGTGTGCTAATATACCATCACCCGGACCGCAGTCAAAACTGAGGAGGCATGTGAATATTAAATATATTAAACAGGGTTAATAAGTCCGAGCGGGAATAAAATAATATAGGCCGGGGGTAAACCCGGCTACCTTGGAAAACCCCCTTGCAAGGAGGAGAGATCATCTTCTGCTTGCTCGCCGTCCTGCAGAGATGAAGACTGGGGAGTGGGAGGTCCCAGGTATTTATGGACCGGGAGGGGCTTACTTTCCTCCAATCATCTCTGCAGATCGCCCTCTTCAGGTCAGTATACCCACAGGTTATGAATATCTTGAAGCGGAGTGTGTGACATACTTAGAATATATAAAAATACAACTCTGAAGTACTCACCTGTAGAGTTGGTATTATACGCAGACAGCACGTCCTGCTCCAGACATAATCCTTACATGTGGGTATACCTCCGCCTTCAGCGCCGTGCACGGCAGAACATGAAGAAAACAAGCTCCTCCCGGCCCTACATATACCGGAGGACCTCCCACAAATCCCCAGCATTAAAAAGCAGTGAGAATGAGAGGCCAGGAGAAACAACCACCCAAAACTGGCAAACAATATCAAAGATAACAATCACCAAACGGGATCCAGAACAAAGTGAAATCAGGGTGGGGTGGAGCAGGACGTGCTGTCTGCGTATAATACCAACACTACAGGTGAGTACTTCACAGAGTTGTATTATTCTAAGCAGACAGCACGTCCTGCTCCAGACATAATCCTTACATGTGGGACATCCAATAGCAGTGTCCATAAAGAAGGGTGGGATCCCCAACAGAAAGGCAACAGCAAGCAGAACCTTGCGGCCAAACACAGCATCAGCTGAGGCCTTAACATCAACCTTGTAAAACTTTGTAAAGGTGTGAACAGAAGACCAAGCAGCGGCCTTACAAACTTGCTCCACAGAGGCCTGGTGCTGAAAAGCCCAAGAAGCCCCAACAGCTCTAGTAGAATGAGCAGCAAGACGAAAGGGGGGAGTCTCCCCCTTAGTAGTATAGGCTTGAACCACAGCCTGACGAATCCATTTACTGATGGTAGACTTGGCGGGAGCCAAACCTTTCCTAGGCCCATGAGGCACAACGAAGAGAGCATCCGTCTTCCTAAAGGCCTGAGTGGTAACCAGGTAAGACTTGACACACCTAACCACATCCAGGGAATGCAAAACCCTCTCCTTAGGGTTACTAGGATTAGGGCACAAGGAAGGAAGTACAATATCTTGATTCAAGTGAAATGCAGACACCACTTTAGGCAGAAAGTCCGGCTTGAAGCGAACCACCACCTTATCCCGGTGTCGCTCAAAGTAGGGAGGCTGAATAGACAAGGCAGCCAATTCAGACACACGTCTGACCGAGGTAATAGCTACCAGAAAGACCACCTTGAGCATGAGAACAGCAAGAGCTGCTTCATGAATAGGCTCAAAAGGAGGAACCTGCAGGGCCGACAAAACCAAATTCAGATCCCAAACAGGAACCATAGGCTTCCGAGGGAGACGCACATGAGTGACCCCTTGAAAGAAGGTCTTGATAAGAGTGCTGGGCAAAGGTCTTCTGAAAGAAGTTAGACAGGGCCGAAACCTGGCCCTTCAAAGTACTAAGCTTAAGACCTAAGTCTAGACCATGTTGTAAAAACTCCAGCACCCTGGAGACTAAGAATTCCCTGCAGGGAAGAGACCTGGATTCACACCAGTCAATGTAGGCACGCCATACACTATAATATAAAGCAGAAGAAGTCTTCTTCCTGGCTTGCACCATGGTGGCCACTACAGTAGCAGACAAACCCTTTTCCTTCAAGATGGTGGTTTCAATAGCCAAGCCGTCAAAGCCAGAGTTAGTAAATTGGGATGGCGTAGAGACCCTTGAGTTAGAAGGTCTGGTATCCTTGGTAGGACGTACTGATCTACTGCCATTTGAACCACGTCTGCGAACCACACTCTTCTTGGCCACCTTGGGGCCACCAGAATCGTGGGTACCCCTTCCAGAGCGATCTTGCGTGGCACTCTGCCCAGAAGGGGAATTGGTGGAAATGCATACAGGAGCCGAAACTCCCTCCAAGACATTGACAGAGCATCCGTGGCCAGAGCCAGAGGATCCTGAGACAGGGATACAAAGCTCGGGAGCTTGTGATTGTGACGGGACGCAAATAGATCCAAGTCTGGGAGACCCCAACGGTGACACAGAGACTGAAATACCGTGTTGGAGAGGGACCACTCCCCCTGACGGGACGACCCCCTGCTCAGGGCATCTGCTAGCAGATTTTCGGCACCCGGAATGTACACAGCCGAGATGCATTGAACATTGGTCTCTGCCCATGCTAGAATCAGAGACACCTCCTGGAGAGCACCCTTGCTCCGGGTTCCTCCCTGATGATTGATGTAGGCTACTGCCGTCCTGTTGTCTGAGCGTACCTGAATCTCCAGACCCTTCAGGTGCTGGGTCAATTGCTCCAGTACCAATCTGACCGCCCTGAGCTCCAGGACATTGATGGGTAGATGGGCCTCCTGAGGACCCCATCTCCCCTGGAAGAGCAGAGACTTCCAGAATCCCCCCCCCCAGCCCGAGAGACTGGCATCCGTTGTGACCGTCTCCCAGGAGGGAGCCAGGAAGGATCTGCCCTTTGTCCCACCACGCAAGGGATTGTCTGACCGAGGGGGGAAGCACCCAGATCTCGTCCAAGGACGCTGGGTCCTTGTTCCAAACTGACAGAAGGTGAAGCTGCAGAGTTCTCAAATGAAATTGTGCAAAGGGCACCGCCTCGAAGCTTGCCACCATCGATCCCACCAACTGCATTCCCTGCCTGATGGAGGGATGAGGGCTCGAGAGCAGGGACCTCACCTGCATTGTCAGAGCTTCCACCTTCTGTGGAGGAAGGAATATCCTTGACTGAACTGAATCCAGAATCACCCCCAGAAACGGTGTCACTGAGGAGGGGGACAGAGAAGACTTTGGGTAATTGAGTACCCAGCCGAAGGACTCCAGGGTGGTCACCACCGACCGCGTGTCCAGCTCTGCCTGCCGCAGAGACTGAGAAGAGATGAGTATATCGTCCAGGTAGGGCAACACTCGTATGCCTTTTTGTCTCAGAGACATTACTCCTGCCAGCACCTTGGTGAATACCCTGGGGGCAGACGTAAGCCCAAATGGCAGAGCCACAAACTGGTAATGCTGATCCAGCAGGGCGAATCTGAGAAACCTTTGATGCCCTGGGAACACCGGAACGTGCAGGTAAGCGTCCTTGATGTCCACAGATGTCATGAAGTCCCCTGGGCGCAGCGAGGCAATGGCCGAGAGTTTCCATACGAAAAGGTCTGTTTCTCACAAATCTGTTTAAGATTTTTAAATCCAGAATGGGTCTGACTGACCCGTCCTTTTTGGGCACCGTGAAAAGGTTGGAATAAAACCCCACGCCCCTGTCCTCTGAGGGGACCTTGCAAATGACCCCGAGGTCTAGAAGGTCCTGCACCGCTAGCATCGAGACTTGTGCTGAGGCAGGATCCTGTGGGATTCGGGACCCGACGAACCTGGTAGGGGGAAGTACAGCAAACTATCTTGTAACCGGAGGACACTACCTCCTGAATCCACCGGTCTGGGACGTGGCGTCTCCAGACATGCTGAAAATGCTGTAGACGTCCCCCCACCCTGACGGGCGAGGGCGCCCCTTCATGTTTGGGGGGGTCTTGGGAGGGGCTTTGGGCTTGGGTCCCCAGGAAGTACTGGGGCTGCGTCCTCTGTTCTTGTTCCAGGAATCTGTGCGAGCTCCGGCGAAGGACACCCCTCTGCCCTGTTTAGCCCCACGATAGGGGGTCGAGTGAGAGCTTGGGACACGAAAGGGCCGAATCTGACGCTTGCGCTGGGGCAACTTGCCACCTTTAGTGAAGATATCTAACCTTTCTCCAAACAGTCGCAGCCCTTTGAATGGAAGCCCCGTAAGAGCCTTCTTGGCGACATTGTCAGCGGCCCACTGGCGTAACCAGAACGCACGGCGTATGGCAACCACCAGAGCAGAGGATCTAGCACTCAGTTTAATAGCATCATCCGATGCAGACAGGATATAATTGATAAAAGTCTCACACCTAACTAAAGCATTGGCGGCGTCAGACGGCAAGTCATCCGCCCCTTCAAGGGCAGTCTTCACCACAGTCCTGAGTCTGCTAAGGCACAAACCGGGCGGAGCAAAGCTCCCCCAAATGCAAAGGCATGACATGCCAGTTGATCAACCCGCCGATCCTCCAGATCCCGCAGCGTAGTAGTGTCAGGGGAGTGCATAATAGAGGTATTGGACAGACCAAGGATCGGGGCATCGACTTCGGGCGGCAAAGTCCATCACTTGATCAGGTCAGCAGGGAATGGATACTTCTTATCCACAGTTTTAGGAACCCCCTGGAGTTTGCTGGGATGTTCCCACTCCTTTAAGACGAGATTATTAAAATGAGTTTGTTCAGGAAACTCCAACCGCACCCTAGCGGTATGGAACAGGTCACCTCTCTGCCGAGGAGCCGCAGGCGGGGGAGAGAGGGATAACACATCAAAGATCTGGGCCAGCAATCTATCAACGTCATCCTGGGACCAAAGATCAGAACCAGATTCATCCTGACTCATGGACTCATCGTCATAGGACCCCGAGTCAGAAAACAGTTCCCCTTCCTCTGAGGGGGAATGTGCATAAGACAAATGTAAATCGGCAGATTCTACAGGAAGAATAGTGGCTTCAGGATTCAAGTGGCGCTTTTTGGCGGTAGCCTTGCGCGCCAAAGAGCCAGCGATTAAATTTTCCACGCTAGCCAGTCTAGTGGCAAAATCAGCATGAGAGTCCCCGCTAGTATTGGGGGTTAGACTCAGGCTTGGGGGAGTAGGAGAAGCAAGGCGAGGTGCGGGCCCAGCCTCAGAAGAGGTGGGTAGGCCAGCTAGCGCCTGCTGGGCACAAGGGACGCAGACCCGTGCATTGTCACCACTGCTAGGTGTGACCCCACAAGCTACACACAGACGCGCTTGTCCAGAAGGAACCCCGTTCACAATCTCCTGAGATGCCTCCATATGGTGATTATTATATTCAATATGCCAGTAGGGATTAACGCTGTAAAGCAACCCTGGATGCCCCAAACACCCGCTGGGAAGTGGGAGTAATTTGTTTAAAATGGTCTGGACCGGATACTACGCCGGGCCGGGAGAAGCCGCCGAAGTGCGCGGTCTGAAAGACACAAGGGGAACAGGGATGTCAGAGCCAAGCGCGAAGAAGCAAACTCTAGGAGAGGAATCGCCCATGAGGGCACTTACAGTACAGCGAGGGGAGGACCGTCTTCACCACGCGCTTGTGAGAAGGAAATGGCGCCAAGCGAACCTCGAAGGGCGGGCCAGAGCAGACGATGACACGGAGCGCGCCAAACCGAACCACGCCCCCCCTCCGGAGAGCGCGAAGCTCGAAGGCACGCAGCCAATCAGAAGCGACAGATATTGTCAGGGAGAAATCAACTCAGAGAAATCTGACAGAGTAAATACCGTGATAGAACGCCAAGCGTCAATCGAATAGAGCCGAAGCACGCGCCGAGTAATGCAATGAAAAGCGCTGTAGGAAAGCAAAAAGCTGAAAGTGAAGCGTGGCTCTGACTCCAATAACCAATTAAGACAATGGGTGACTAGTGTGATTAGGGCAAGGAAAAGCCATCGTACACACGACCCCCCCCCTCTTTTTTCCCCCACTAAAGGGGAAATCTAGGGAGGAAGGTGATCCAATATACTGGGTTCACCGCTACACTGGGTGAGGGGCACTAGTGCTGGAGGGGCATCCAATTGAAGGCTCACCATACGCCTTAACCGCCTACCCTATGGAGGGGGATTGCGGTGGAGTCTAGCTCCGTAAGCACACTAGGTGCTGCCTACCTTCACCCGACCAACGCAGCCCATAATTCACACTGAGGACGGGTGGAAATAGTCCCGCAGGGCCTCGGGCTGTCAAGCCCCGCTCGCCTGCGAGAGCGTGATACTTCATGTCTTCGCAGCTTAAGCACTGCAGAGAAATCTGGGGATTTGTGGGAGGTCCTCCGGTATATGTAGGGCCGGGAGGAGCTTGTTTTCTTCAAGTTCTGCAGTGCACGGCGCTGAAGGCGGAGGTATACCCACATGTAAGGATTATGTCTGGAGCAGGACGTGCTGTCTGCTTAGAATAAGGGTAAAAAAAACCCAATTACCTTGGAACAATCACCATAAAGAGGCAACCAAGAATAACGATAACAATGGTGGGTCGAAGCAGGCCGTGCCATGCAAGAACAAAAACAATTCTACAGGTGAGTACTCACAGAATTGCTTTTTTCTTTATTGCATGGCACGACCTGCTTCAGTATTCATAACAGTTGGGACATCCAAAAGCAGTGTCCAAAAGTAGGGTGGGATCCCCAATGAGTAACGGCCTGCAGTTCAAGTCACTACCGCCTGAAGCACCTTGTGGCCAAAAGCAGCATCTGCTGAGGCCTTAACATCAACCTTGTAAAACTTGGAAAAAGTATGAACAAAAGACCAAGTAGCGGCCTTGCAAACTTGTTCAACAGAAGCTTAGTACTGAAAAGCCCAAGAGGCACTAATAGCACGTGTGGAATGAGCAGTCACCCTAAAGGGGGGCTCCTTCCCTTTGGCAGAATAGGCTTGTATCACCGCCTGACGGATCCACTTGCTTATAGTGGATTTAGCCGGAGGCTAACCCTTCCTAGGTCCAGAAGTGACAACAAAAAGAGCATCAGATTTCCTGAAAGGCTCAGTAGCGACCAAATAAAACTTCAGAGCCCTGACCCCATCCAGAGAATGCAGAGTGCGCTCCTTGGAATTAGCAGGTTTAGGACACAAGGAAGGCAAGACAATGTCCTGAATGAGATGAAAGGTAGACACCACCTTAGGCAAGAAATCCGGCTTAAGCCGAAACACCACCTTATCCTGATGCTGCTCAAAATAAGGAGGAGGTTTGATGGAAAGCGCCGCCAGCTCAGAAACTCGCCTTACAGACGTGATAGCCACCAAAAAGGCTACCTTAAGAGTCAAAATGGGCAAAGCAGCCCCACAAATAGGCTCAAAGGGAGGACCCTGCAGAGCATACAACACTAGATTCAAATCCCAGACTGGTAGCATAGGCTTACGAGGTGGACGCACATGAGTAACACCCTGGAAAAAAGTCAACCAACCGGTAATTGGCAAAGGATCTTTGGAAAAAGATTGCCAAAGCTGAAACATGGCCCTTGAGGGTACTTAGTTGAAAGCCAGAATCCAAACCATGTTGCAAAAATTCCAGAATCCTGGGAATGGAAAACACCCGACAGGGAAGAGACTTGGACTCTCACCAGGCAATGTAAGCATGCCAGACCCTGTAATAGATAAGGGATGAGGACTTCTTCCTAGCCCGAATCATGGTATCCGCAACAGAAGCAGGCAACCCCTTCTGTCAAGATGTAGGTTTCAGCAGCCAAGCCGTTAAAGCCAGCGTTTGTAAATTGGGATGGCGTAGTTGTCCCTGAGTGAGAAGATCTGAATCCCTGGGCAAGACGTACTGGTCAACTGCACGAAGTCTGCGAACCACACCCTTCTTGGCCAACGGGGGGCCACCAGAATGGATCTTGCGCATGACCCTGCCCAGTAGAGGAAACGGAGGGAACACAGAAGCCGAAACTCCGTCCAAGGCATTGCCAGTGCATCCGTAGCGAAGGCCAGAGGATCCTGTGACAGCGAGACAAACCTGGGAAGGTTTGCGATTGTGACGGGACGCAAATAGGTCCACATCCGGCTGACCCCAGCGGTGACACAGGGAGAGAAACACTTGGTTGTTGAGGGACCATTCCCCCAGACGAGACATCCCCCTGCTCAGGGAGTCCGCCACCTGGTTCTCCACCCTCAGAATGTACACCGCTGAGATGCAGGAAACAGTCTGTTCCGCCCAAGATAGTATCAGGGACACTTCCTTGAAGGCTCGCTTGCTCCGAGTCCCTACCTGATGGTTGATGTAGGCAACCGCCGTCTGGTTGTCTGATCGGATCTGAACAGCCCGACCCCGAAGGTGTTTGGTCAGGTGGGACAGAACCAACCTGATCGCCCTCAGTTCCAGGACATTGATGGGAGCATGGGCCTCCTAGGGGCCCCAAAGGCCCTGGAACTGTAGAGACTTCCAAAAGCCCCCCCAGCCCGTCAGACTGGCATCCGTGGTGACAGTCTCCCAGCACGGGTGCAGGAAGGTCCTGCCCACCAGAAGATTCCACCACGAAAGGGACTGCCTGGCCAAAGGAGACGGAGCAAATTCCTGATCCAGGGACACTGGGTCCCAATGCCAAACTGACAAGAGGTGCAACTGAAGAGGTCTCATTTGAAACTGAGCAAAGCGGATCGCCTCGAAGCAGGACACCATCAGGCCCACCAACTGCATCCCCAGATGGATGGAGGGATGAGGACACAAGAGCAGAGCCCATGCCTGCTTCTGAAAGCCCTCCACCTTCTGCTGAGGAAGGAACACCTTGACCTGAGAGGTATCCAGTGTCATGCCCAGAAAGGACCTCACCAAGGACGGGGACAGTGAAGACTTTGGAAAATTGATGCCCCGGCCGAAGGATTCCAGAGTGGAGATCACCACCTGGGTGTCCTGCTCGGCTCAATGAAAGGACTGAGCCACAATGAGGATGTCGTCCAGGTAAGGAAGGATGCGAATGCCCCGGGTTGTAGAAGAGCCATCACTCCCGCCAGCACCTTGGTGAACACCCGAGGCGGTATCGAAGGGTAAGGCCAGAAAACTGGTAATGCTGATCCTCCAGCGCGAACCTCAGTAATCTGATGACCTGGGAAGATAAGCACATGAAGATAAGCATCCTTGATGTCCACGGTGGTCATGAAGTCGCCCGGGTGAAGGGTACTGACAGCACAGCGTAGCTTCAAGTCCAGAATGGGCCTCAGAGAGCCGTCCTTTTTGGGGACCGTGAAGAAAATGGAATAGTACCCCTGACCCTGTTCTTGATGGGGCACCAGAAAAATTACCCCTGACTCCAGCAGGCATTGAACCGCCAAAAGCAACCCTTGAGCTGACAGGGGGTTTAAAGACATCCGGGATCTCATGAATCTTAGAGTTTGCAGCCTGGCCGCCCCCATCTTGTAACCGGAGGACACCACCTCCTGAATCCACCGGTCTGAGACGTGAAGCCTCCAGACGTGAGCAAAGAGCCGAAGCCGTCCCCCCACCCGGTTGGGTGAGGGCGCCCCCTCATGCCTGGGGACCTTGGGAGGAGGTTTGGAGGCTGCCTCCCACGCTGAGGCAGCCTGCCATCCTTGGCTAAAACATCAAGACGCTCACCAAAGAGCCGCAGCCCCGCAAAAGGGATGCCCAGTGAGAGCCTTCTTAGCAGCAGCATCAGCTGCCCACTGACGCAACCAAATAGAGCGGCGCATAGCCACCAAAAGTGCAGAGGCCCTACCGCCCAGCCTCACAGCATCATCCATGGCAGTAAGGATAAATGCAACAAAATCAGAGCAAAGCAAGAGGGCCCTATAATCCTCCCTCCTCCTACCAGCCATAGTGCCATCACAGAGACATTTGAGCAGTTTAAGGGCAATAGCAGTAATGGCAGCAGCACAGGCCGGGCGCAGTCCAGCCCCCACACAAGTAAAAGCATGGCAGGCCAACTGATCCATGCGCCGTCCTCTCTGTACTTCAGAGTGGTAGTGTCAGGGTAAGGCATGACCGAGGTATTAGACAGGCCTAGCACGTGAGCGTCCACCTCAGGGGGACAGGACCAACGCTTTACTAGATCAGCAGGAAAGGGATACCTCTTATCCAATCCCTTGGGCACAGCTGGCAGCCTGTTAGGACGGTCCCACTCCTTAAGCAACATAGAAGTGAAATGGCCCTGCTCAGGGAACTCAAGACGCTGTTTATCAGGGCGAAAGTGCTCACCCTGCTTTCTCTTAGCAACCTCAGGGGGAGCAATGTGTAAAATTTCAAAAATGTGTGACAGCAAATTATCAGTGTCCTCAGGGTACCATGATTCCTCCCCGGAAGCAGACCCAGGGTCACTATCACAATCCTCCCGCAGGTCCCCAGAGGAGTCAGAGCCCTGGAACAGTTCCCCTTCCTCTAGGGAATAAAGTCCACCAGTGGCATCAAATTCCTCATACTCAGTGGAGCGGGAGGGTGTGGAAGTCAGGTGCCGCTTCTTGCCAGAGGCCTTCCTAGGAATAGGCCCGGCAAGCTGTCTCAATGCTGGCCACATGAATTGCCAGATCAGACTGTGATCCCCCTGCTATTATCCCCCTCACTGGGAGCTAATTGCAGTAGTGGGGGGGGGTTGGTGATGCCGAAAGGGAAGCAGAGCTGGGTAGCAATGCAGGCAAACCAAGCTGGAGTGCAAGGACATTTTGAGTGCACGGCAAGCACACCGTGACACTGCTACTCACAGGGGTTACCCCACACATGGAACACGGCCAGGATTGCCCCGAAGGACCCCCAAGCACGCTATCCCCAGAAGCCTCCATATGGTGATTACAGGCGCAATAGGCCAGTGTTGGGTAAAGGCTAATACAAAAGCCACCCAGGATGCCCTCCCACGGGATGCCCCCAGATCAGCAAAGGGGGGGGGGATGAGGGGGAGGAAGGAGTAGAGCCGGGAGAAACCACAACCCACTGGTATCTCGACGACACGTAAGCGTCCCACAGCACACACCCACGAAAAAATAAAAAAAAACCCCAAGGGGGACTCACGGGCCAAGTAAACCACAGGAGCACCAGACCACTGGATGAGGCGACGCCCTGGAGAATACACCGCCGCAGCCAGGAAGGAAGAAATCCAGAAGTGCAGCAGGTCCAAAATGGCGCCTGCCAAGGCACCTCGAGGGGGGGGGGCGTGGGGGGACGACGCGATATGCGTCATCCCCCGGCCCCGCCCCCCCTGAAGAGCGCGAAAGACGGCACTCACGGCGCCATTACTCAGCAAAAAAAAAAAAGGTTATAGCGCCGCCCGCCGCAGAGCGTAGTACAAAGCGGCGCGGCTAAAAAACACCAAAACATGTGTAGGTACCCATCCTTTATATCCACTGTGGTCATAAAATCTCCCGACTGGAGCGACCTCACTGTGGATCTTAAGGATTCAATGTGGAATTTCTTCAAACGAACAAACTTGTTGAGGCCCTTGAGATTTAATATTGGCGTACAGAATCGTCTTCCTTGGGAATTATGAACAAATTGGCGTAAAACCCCTGCCCTGTCTCTAGGAGAGGAACATGACAGACTAAAAAAGGCGAGATACGTCAGATCTCATTGCTTCTGCAGAATTTGGTATACCCCTGACCAAAATAATCTCCAAGGAGGTCTTCAATCTTGTAACCCGAGGATACAACCTGGTATGCGAAAATCTGTTATATGGAGCTTCCAAATGTGAGCAAAATGCAGAAGCAGCCCCCCACCAAGAGTGGGGATTTACCTTTATGCCTCAGAGGGCTTTGAATGGGGCTTTTCCCTGTTCACCAGAAACCTCTTGCCTTATTTTGTGACTGATTTATTCCAAAATTCTCTTCGATAAACTGAGGAGGCAGAACCTCTACCCCCAAGCAAAGGCAGAGGATTGGAGACCTTTGAAAAAATACAATTCTGTGAAATACTCACCTGTAGAATTGGTATTATACGCATACAGTACGTCCTGCTCCATATATAATAATTACACGTGGGTAATCAGATGGCGCTGTGCACTGCAGACATGCAAAAATAGGCTCCTCCCGGCCCCTCATATACCGAGGGACCGCCCACAAATCCCCAGCATTGAAAAGCAGTGAGAAAAAGAAGCCGGGAGAAACCAACCACCAAAACTGGTAATAATAAAAATGATAACAATCACCATACAGGGGATCCAGAATAATGTAAAACCAGGGTGGGGTGGAGCAGGACGTACTGTATGCGTATAATACCAATTCTACAGGTGAGTATTTCACAGAATTGTATTATTCTAAGCATACAGTACGTCCTGCTCCATATATAATAATTACACGTGGGACATCCAATAGCAGTGTCCATAAAGTAGGGTGGGATCCCCAACAAAAAAGGCACAGCAGACAGTAAAGGCACTGTCACCTGCAACCTTGTTACCAAGAGCGACATGAGCAAGAGCTCTAACGTCAACCTCATAAAAACCTTTGAAAAGGTATGAACAGAAAACAAGTAGCGGTCTAGCAAACTTGTTCAACAGAAACCTGGTGCTGAAAGGCCCAAAGATACCAAAGCACAAGTAGAATCAGAAATAAAGTGAGAAGAAGATTCTTCCCCTTAAAAGAATAGGCCTGAGTAACGACCTGGTCAGCCCAGATGCTAACAGTAGCCTTAGCAAAACTTAGAGCTCTCCCCATCGGGGAATTGAACCCTGATCTCCCGCGTGACAGGCGGGGATACGGACCATTATACTAACAAGGATCAGCTAGAAGCCGAAACCTTTCCTAGGACCAGAAGGGACAATCCATTCAAGAAAAGACCAGGCCAAAGGGCGCATAACCCCTGGAAGCAGACGAGATCAGGCACATACGGATGGAGACGCCCGAAAACCCCAAGGGGCAACAGTCCCCCTAAGGGACAAGAGAATCCAGAAAAAACATCCAACACCTGTTGAGGGAATGTAGACCCCCTTTCCTCAGCGTTACTAGGAATAACGCCCAGAAGAAAGACAAATGTCTCGAATACATGAGCATAAGACACCACCTCAGGCATAAGGTCCAGCGTAAAGCAGACCACCACCACATCATGGTGTATATATCAATGAACGACGGCTAGCTAAACAGAGCCGCCCGCTCAGGCACACGTCTGACTGAAGCAACAGCCCCCAGAAGGACAACTTGAGAGTAAGAACCATCAGACAGTATCCAGAATAGGTCCAAAGGGAACGCCCCGCAAGGCAAACAATAGAATTCAATCCCAACAGGGACCATAGAATTACGTGGGGGATGCACCTGAGCAATCCCCGAAGAATGCTTAACCAAGGAAAAAGAGAGCAAAAGACTTCTACAGGAAGGCGGACAGGGCAGAACCTGAACCTTCAGAGTACCGAGTTGGAGAGCCCACTCCAACCCATGCTGTAATAACTCTAGAACCCTGGGAACAGAGAACGCCCGACAGGGGAGAGACCTAGACTCACACCAATCAATATGGGTACGCCATACCCTAAAATAGACGGAAGAAGAAGAAGCTAGCTCCTAGACTTCCAATAGTCACAGTCACCCAGAAAATACGCCCGACTCCATCAAGGTGGATGAATCAGCCGTCAGGCCATCTAGACCAGAGTCTGTAGATTGGGGTGAAATAAAAAGGGGGCCTGAGAGAGCAGATCAGCACTCCTGACAGAACGTACAGGTCCACTGTCCACAGTACCACATCTGCACATCACACTCCACTGGGCAACCCAGGGGCCACCAGTATCACTGGTCCCCCCTTCCAGAGCAAACTTAGCTCAGAACCCCGCCTAGCAGGGTGAATGAAGATAAGACATACAGAACATAATGTCCAGCCATAACGTTACTAAGCCTCCTGACCACAGTCAGAATAATCTGGGACAGGGAACAAGGGACGAGAACCTATGACAGTGACGGGGCCCCACCAGATCCACACTAGATGGATCCCATAGTGACACAAGGATCAACACATCCTGTCGCAGAAGGACATCCACCGGAGCGAATACCACTCATATGCAGGGAACGCTGTCCTCCACCCAGATCAGGATCAGATACCTTTCTGGAGGATCATCCTGCTCCGAGTCCGACACGGACAAATAACACAGGCCACTGTCGTCAGACAGACCAAGAGCCCCCAAATAGACCAGTCCTGAAAAGGAGTGGTCCAGCGAGATAGAGCCAAACTGAAGGCTCACAGCTTCAGAAAATAGAAAGGTGTATGGACCCCTAAAGGCCCCACCTCCCCCAGAACCACAGGGGATTTTAAAAGAACCCCCCCGTCAACCTGATAGATTTGGAATCCATCTACAGGAAGATGCAAGAAAGGGGGTGCCCCCTGACTGGTTCCTTGAGTTCAACCGTCTCAAGAGGAACGGTACACAGACCCAGCTCCAGGGTTGCAGGAACCCTGTCCAGTATTAACAATATAAGCTGCAGAAGAGCCCAAGGGCACTGAGTATAAGGGACATCCTCTGAGCAGCCACCAACGGGCCCACCAGCTGCAATCCTGCCTGGTGAAGGTACGGGGACAGCAATGAGGGACAGAGCCCATGTAACCAGATTGTCCACTTATTGCCAAGGAAGAAGGTTCTCGCAGGAACCGAAGCCAAATACAACCCTAGGAATGGAGATACCAAATAAGGGGACAATGAGGAATTGAGGTGACTGAGCACCCATCCAAATGACTCCCAAAAAACACCACCGACCGAGTAACCAACTCTGTGTAGAGAATGGGAAGTAAAGAAGGACGACCAGGTAGGTCCTCGCACGGACGCCCCTTGGTCTCATCAGAGGCATCACCCCCGTCAGTGCCTCGGCGAGCACTCGGAGCAGAAGAGAGGCTAGATAACAAGGCCAGCAGTGTTGGCCCTCCAACACTAACCTGTAAGAGCCTCGGTGTCCAGAAGACACAGGGGTATTAAAATAAGCATCTTAGGTCTCCGCAGACGGCAAGAGGCCCACTGGGCGCATGGCGCTGGCGGCCCAACTCAGAGATTCCATGCAGAAAACTGCCTGTGAATGTAGAAATGCCAAACCTATGGAAGGCCAGAATGGGCCAGACTGCCTCATCCTTTTGGGGGAATGTGGAAAGGATGGTGAAGAGGCCCCTGCCTCTGCCTGTTAAGGGCAACCTGCAAGTGACCCCAGACCCTGCAGGCCATGCAAGGCCTGCACCAGCACCTTAAGAGAGACAGGGACCCGAAGCACCCTGACAATCTCGGGAAGGGACCGCCCCGCAAACTCTATCCTGCATCCGGAGGAAACTACCTCCTGGATCCACCAGAACGAGGCATGACGCCTCCTGATAGGAGCAAGGTGCTCCGGCCGTCCCCTCACCCAGACGGGCGAGGGCGTCTTGGAAGGTTTGGGCTTAGTCCTGCCGGAGAGGCCAGGGCGTTGTCTGCCAACCCTGGGGCGGGAGTCTACACCGAATAGCTGGAAGCACACCCCTGGTTCGTGTTTGACACTAACATAGGGAGGGGGAGGGGAGTCCCTGCCCCGAGGAGGCCGAGACGGCCTTCTGCGTAGGGGTGTTTTGCCCTTTTCTCCAAAAAGGTCCAAACGGGCCCCAAATAGTCGTCGCCCTCTAAAGGGAAGGCCAGTGAGAGCCTTTTTTGTAACATCGTCAGCACCCCACTGTCGCAGCCAGACCAGGCAGCGTATAGCTACCACAAGGGCAGAAGATCTTGCGCACATCATAATGGTGTCATCACAATACAAAATACACTCACAAATACATCACAATTGGAGAGTGCATTAAAAACCTCCCAGGGGAGATCATCAGGCTGATTATCAAGCATCTTTCTGATGAGGGTTCTAGCGGCCACCGCAGTGATGGCCGCAGCACAGACCGGGCGCAGCGCCGTCCCTGCACAAGAAAAGGCGTCGGAAAGCCAGTCTATCAATGCTCCGGTCCTCAGCATCCCGAAGGGTACGATAAGTAGGAACTGCCATGAAGGGGGGGTTAACAACCCCTATGATCTGTGCATCCACCACGGGAGGTGCTGACCAACAGTTAACCACATCAGGGGGAAAAGGGGTTTTCCAATCCCAGTCCCCTGGAAGTTTACAAGGGGATTCCCATTCTTTGGATATTAGAGCCTGGAAATGATCCTGCTCCAGGAATTCCAAGCGCGGTGTCGCTGTGTGGAAACTCTCCCTTCTAGGCTTGGGAGCCTCACCAGGAGGAGAGATAGACCAGACCTCAAAGATCTTTATCAGTAATTCATCGGTGTCACACAGGCCCCAGGAACCAGGGCCAGAATAATCACAACTCCACAGCATCTCATCAGAGGAACCCGAGTCGGAGAACAGTTCACCTTCATCAGAAGGAGCAAAGCCCTGCGGAGCAGCGAACTCCCCAGTTTCAGTAGGAAAGAGAGAACCCGGGGGCGTCAGGGACCGCTTCTTCCCAGAGCCCAAGTGCTCTGCCAACCTCGAGATAACCTGATCAGCCGTAGGCAGAATGCGCGGCACGACTTGCTGGTCATCCCCGCTCGAGTGCGACTCATCAGGCGTGAGATTTAAGCACGGGGAAACAGGTGTATTAAACGAAGGTGCAGCCACTGGCAACCCCGATTGCAGGGCCAGTACTTGTTCAGCACAGGGTCCGCAGACCCGTGCTCTGTCAGCATCAGCATGGGGCTGTCCACACGCTGAACACAGCCAGTCTTGTCCCCGAGGGACCCCGGTCACATAACTCTGAGATGCCTCCATATGGTGATTATCAAAGCACAATGCTAACAGGGATTTACGCAATAGGCAACCCTGGATGCCCCAAAGACCCGCTGATTAATGTGGGAGAATTGTATGGTAAGCCCGCTAAATATGGCCGGGAGAAGCCACCGGAGACTTGACGTCTGAAAGACAAAGGGAATAAGAGGTGTCAGGGCCATGCGCAGCTGGTAAAATATTTAATAAAGAATCGCCCGCGAGGGCACTTACAGACCAAGGAGGAGGGGGACCGCCACCACGTGCGCGAAGATCACCAAAATGGCGCCCAGCGAACCTCGAAGGGCGGGCTCAATGCTCGGCCGTGACGCGGAGCGCGCCAAGTCAAGTCCCCGCCCACCCCGAAGAGCGCAAAACTCTGAGGTAGTAGCCAAAAAGCAAGGATAAAATCACTTAAGCATTTTGTAAAGGAAGACGCCACAGCATCTAGACAACGCTGCTGCCCGGCCAGCAATCTACGCAGTAAGAGAAAACACACACGTACGGCGGCAGCCGAAACAATAAGGAGCAAGCAGCGCGGCTCTGACACCCCGATGTAATAAAGGGCAATAATAAGGCCATAAGCGTGACATTACAGTACACTGAGACCGCCACACACATACACCCCCCCTTTCTTTTCCCCCTAACTACTGGGGGAAATGAGGGAGGGTGGCGACCCTATAAACAGGGTCCACCGCTACTCAGGGCATGGAGCAATAATGCAGAAGGGGCATCCACTAGAGGCTCACCATCAGCCTAACCGCCTACCCTATGGTGGGGGACTGCGGTGGAGCATGGCTCCATAAGCACACAAGATGCTGCCTACCTTCAGCCGACCAGCGCACCTGCGAGAGAGTGATACTTCATGTCTTCGCAGTCAGCACTGCAGAGAAATCTGGGGATTTGTGGGAGGTCCCTCGGTATATGAGGGGCCCGGGAGGAGCCTGTTTTTGCAGGTCTGCAGTGCACAGCGCCATCTGGCGGAGGATTACCCACGTGTATTATATATGGAGCAGGACGTACTGTATGCTTAGAATAAAAGTGCTAGACTTCTGTGGAAGAATAGTAGACTTACCCCCCGTAGCTTCCTTTACCATGTCATTCAAGCGCTTCCCAGACAGGCGCCTGTCCCGAAAGGGAAGCCTGTGTCAGCTGACCATTGCTTTAGCCAAAATGCACGCCTTGAAGCTACCACCAGAGCTAGGCCTCTGGCACTTAACCTGATCAAATCATCCATAGCAAAGAGAACATATCTATTGATATCCAACTGGTCTTGATTAACTGGGAGCATGACTTCTCTGAATGACCCCAACGAGTCTTAAAGTCCAGTTGTTTGAACAACTTCCTGCTTGCCAAAGATGCTATGGATGTGGCACAAGCGGCCGCAAGGTCAACTCCATAATAGAATAAGCATGACCTGCCACCAGATCTATGCACTTATCTGCTGGATCCCTTGGTGAAGCACTATCAGAGGATGGCATAACGGAAGTTTTATAAAGACCTGAAACCGAAGCATCTACAGGAGGGCAAGACCATAAATCAGCCTGATCTTGAGGAAAGGGATACCTAGATCTAGTACTCTAGGAATTAGGGGTGTGATTTGGCAAGAATCTGGCGATACGATATATACCGATTCGGTCTCAAAGACGATATATTGTGATTTTGTTAAATGTAAAAAAAAAAAAAAAAAAAAAACACACATGGGGTCCCCCCTTCCCTTAACCCTTCTAGTGCCAGCAGAAAAAAAATGTGTAAAAAAGTTAAAAACTCACCTGACCCCTCGTTGAATTGCGCCGGGTCCTCTCTTCACCCAGGGGGCATCCGAAATCCCCCCCCCCCCCCGGGCTCTTCTCTCTTCAGGAGAGCGCCCCAAAAAACGCTAACGACATTTACTCACCTGCGGCCGTGATCCCTTCCGTTGGGTCTCCTCTTCACCATGGGGGGGCTCCGATTGCCCCCCCCGGCACTTAATGAGGAGAGGGTGAGAAATCGCTCTCTCCCTCACTTCCTGGGTCGCCGGCTGCTAGCCCCGGGGCGGGTGAGGTCATCGATGACCTGACACCTGTCACCCAGCCAGTCCTGGGTCATGTAAGATGATTCACTTTATTGTATGAACTGTGATGTCTTTTTTCACTTTACCTCTTGAATCTTGGAATATTTTTTGCACATGTTCGATAGCAACAGATGCACTTTATTGGCACTATCACTTTGGATATAATGATACATAGATATCATTTAGTTGGCACAATCCTTAGAGATATCTGAATAATCACTGGACTTGAACTTTAGCACCCCCCGCTGGTAGATAACACTTATGTCATGTTGTATGGATTTTAATTGATTTTAATCTTGTCTGTGTATTTATCATAATAAGATTGGATTGATTTAATCTTGATATGGTTTGAGTGCAATAGTTAGACTCGAGGGATTTGTCTAATAAATATGGGGGGAATTTAAGGGCACCCCCCACTTGTATAGATTACAATAGACACTCAGAGCAGTGCACCACAGGTTATTACAGGTTATTTGGTTAAGTGACCATAGGTTAGTGCTACCCTTATTATTTTTATCTCAATCATGTGTAATAGCAACTTACCTGGATTGTTTTGGTGATGTTTATAGTAGAAGAACCAGAGATCACAGGTGAGTTACCAGTAAGTGCCGGTGCACTCCTTTTTAGGCTTATCTTTTCACGAGCATCCATGACTTTAGCTGCTTTGCCACCTGACAACATCTGGTGCTTTCTTGAATTGAGCATTTCCCGGGCATCCTGTATTTTTCCCTTTATACGAAAGCGAGCATCTTTAGCTATCAGTTTTTCACGGGCATCTTTCATTCCCAGTTTGAAACGTGCATCGGTCACACCAATTTTCTGACGGGCATCAAATGATTTTTGAAAGCTATTGATGAGCGGCCGTCTGCTTAAAGGGAGCTTCATTTCAGATCGTATACCTCCTAAAGTTCCTCTGGCATTAACCCTAAACAGAAAAAATAAAATAAAATGATGAAGGTGATAGTCAAAGTCTTATCCCTCATTAATAATCTAAAAACTTACAAATTCTAGTTATTACAAGGAATGGTGTGATCAAAACATTTACAATTTCTAATCTAAAGGAATAATTTTGTGATAAAAACATAGCCAGAACTTTGTTCCTGATCCTATCATTGGCATAGAAAAGAAGCAGAGGCAGCAGCGCCCAGCTCGGGCAATCTAGTAAGTGTCTTAGCTCCCAGCTAGCAGTGATACCCTGCACGGGATGAAACGTATGCTGTTTTTTTAGGTTTGACTAAAGTAGGACTTTAGGACCCACAAAAGACCCCAACAAGGGCTTGTGCATACAGGCATTTATCTAGAAACCTGGTTTAAACAAGCCAGTTAGGTCAAGTAAAAGACCAAAACAGAGGAAGACAAGAACAGAATTGTCTGACAGCAACCAAGTTTAAAATGTCTGTGCACTAGGCCCTTCTGAATTAGTGTAAAGCAATTGCTCCAAAGGCCAAGAGACCCCAGACCCAATTGTGGCAAGAAATCAAAAAAGTCAACGTCAGGAGTCCACTAATGGGGTCACGTCAAGAGACAATTACTAAAGATGAAGCATAGTTGCTTGTGCAGATATGGGGGGTTGATTCAGTAACAGCATAATTTCTCATGGCTGTAAAAAAAAAAAAAAAATTACAATTCTGTGATTACTCACCTGTAGAATTGGTATTCTATGTATACAGCATGCCCTGTTCCAGAAGATTCCTTACACATGGGTTATACATCCACAAGATGGCGCTGGACTGCAGAGACAGAAAAGTGGCTCCTCCCGGCCCCATATATACCAGGGACCTCCCACAAAATTCCCCAGTATTGAAAAGCAGTTAAAATGAAGCCGGGAGAACTATATCCATTATCGAATATCGAACAATCACCATAAAAGAGGTAACTAAAGATAATAAGGCCGGGGTGTTAACAGGACATGCTGTATACATATAATACCAATTCTACAGGTGAGTAATCACAGAATTGTATTATTTTAAGTATACAGCATGTCCTGTTCCACAAGATTATTCACACATGGGACATCCAATAGCAGTGTCCATAAGGTAGGGTGGGATCCCCAAAAAGCTAGAGCAGACAGTTTAAACCACTGCCCCCTGCAGAACTTTGTGGCCAAAAGAAGCGTCAGCTGAGGGCCTAACATCAACTTTGTAAAACTTGGAAAAAGTATGAACAGAAGACCAAGTAGCGGCCTTGCAAACTTGTTCAACAGATGCCTGGTGCTGAAAAGCCCAAGAAGCACCAATAGCACGAGTGGAATGAGCAGTAAGGTGGAAGGGAGGGTTCTTAGCAGAATAGGCCAGAATCACAGCCTGACGAATCCACTTGCTGATAGTAGATTTAGCTGGAGCCAGACCCTTCTTAGGTCCAGAAGGGAGAACAAAAATACCATTTTGTGAGTACTCACCTGAAAAATGGATATTGTTGGTGTGCCACACACCCGGCTTCACTTTTAAATATTCTTCACTTAATGGGACATCCAAAAGCAGTGTCCACAAGGGATGGGCATCTCAAGGCCAGGCGAAGCATAACTTAAATGACTGCAGTCTGCAGAACTTTGTGGCCAAAAAATACCATTTTGTGAGTACTCACCTGAAAAATGGATATTGTTGGTGTGCCACACACCCCGCTTCACTTCTAAATATTCTTCACTTAATGGGTTAACTCACCGCCAGGTGACGTAGTGCAGAGAGGAAGTCTTGTAACGAGCACCCTTCCGGCCTATATATACCTGGTACCTCCCTCCAATCACCAGTATATTAAAAAAGCAGAAAGACAAGGTACCAGTATTCTACCGGTAACCTCAAAATCAATTTTGATATAAATAAAAAGGCTTCACCATATAAAAGCTTCGGAAATACCAAAAAGGGTGGGAGTGAAGCGGGGTGTGTGGCACACCAACAATATCCATTTTTCAGGTGAGTACTCACAAAATGGTATTATTCTTGGTGTGCCACACACCCCGCTTCACTTCTAAATATTCTTCACTTAATGGGACATCCAAAAGCAGTGTCCACAAGGGATGGGCATCTCAAGGCCAGGTGAAGCATAACTTAAATGACTGCAGTCTGCAGAACTTTGCGGCCAAAAACAGCATCCGCTGAGGCTCGCACATCAACTTTGTAAAACTTAGAAAAAGTGTGAACAGAAGACCAAGTGGCGGCCTTACAAACTTGTTCAACAGAAGCTTGGTGCTGAAAAGCCCAAGACGCCCCAACGGCGCGAGTGGAATGAGCAGTGATACGAAAAGGGGGAACTCTTCCCTTAGCAGAATAGGCCGCAGTAACGGCCTGACGTATCCACTTGCTAATGGTAGATTTGGCTGGTGCCAAACCCTTCTTAGGCCCATGGGGCACAACAAAAAAGGAATCCGTCCTACGAAAAGGAGACGTGATAATCAAGTAGTACTTAACACAGCGTACTACATCCAAACAATGCAAAACCCTCTCTTTGTCATTCTTAGGATTAGGACACAAGGAGGGGAGAACAATATCTTGGTTCAAATGAAAAGCAGAAACAACCTTAGGAAGAAAGTCTGGCTTGAACCGAAAGACCACTTTATCCTGATGCCTCTCAAAGTAAGGTGCCTGGATAGACAAGGCCGCCAACTCCGAGACACGCCGGACCGAAGTGATCGCTACCAAGAAGACAATCTTCTGAGTCAGGGTAGACAAAGCAATATCTTGCAAAGGCTCAAAAGGAGGAGCCTGAAGAGCAGAAATAACCAAATTCAAATCCCAAACAGGGAGTAATGGTTTCCTGGGAGGCCGCACATGCGTAACCCCCTGGAAAAAAGTTTTAACTAAAGGCTTAAGCGCAACACACTTCTGAAAAAAGATAGATAAAGGCAGAGACCTGCCCTTTCAATGTACTTAGCTGGAGACCAGAGTCCAGCCCTGATTGTAAAAACTCCAGAATCCTGGAGACCGAAAAGACACTACAAGGAAAAGATCTTATCTCACACCAAGCGATATAGGCTTTCCAAGTCCTATAGTAAGTGATGGAAGAAGACCTCTTCCGGGCACTGATCAGAGTCTTAATGACTGAATCAGAAAGACCCTCCACCTTCAGGATGGAGGTTTCAGCAGCCAGGCCATCAAACCCAGCGCTGGTAAATTGGGGTAACACAATTGACCCTGAGTGAGCAGATCGGGCCGAAGAGGCAGAACGAACTGGTCCACTGCCAGCCGAACGATGTCTGTGAACCTCACTTGCCTTGGCCAACTTGGGGCCACGAGAACGGCAGACACCTTTTCCAGAGCCAACTTCTGAAGCACCCTGCCCAGCATGGGCATCGGAGGAAACAGGTATAGAAATTCCAGAACTCCCCAGCTCAGGGACATGGCGTCCACTGCCAGAGCCAGAGGAACCTGGGAGAGCGACACGAAGTTCGGGAGCCTGTGATTGTGACGAGAGGCAAACAGGCCCACCTCCGGGGTCCCCCACCTGAGACACAGTGAGCGAAACACCTGAGGATGGAGAGCCTATTCTCCCAGACGGGGAGAGCCCCTGCTCAACCGGTCCGCTACCTGGTTCTTCACCTCTGGAATGTAAACCGCCGAGAGACAAGGAACATGGAACACCGCCCAGGTCAGGATCAGGAACACTGCTCTGGGAGTACTCAGACTGCGAGTCCTTCCCTGAAGACCGATGTAAGCAACCGCTGTTTGATTGTCTGAACGCATCTGGACCGGAAGGCCCAGAACGAGCTGAGTCAGGAGAGCAAGCACCTGACGGATGGTTCTCAGTTTCAGAATATTGATGGGTAAGTGGGGCCTTTGAGGTCCCCACTGCCCCTGAAACTGCAGCTCCTTCCAGAATCCGCCCCATCCCGACAGACTGGCGTCCGTGGTGACAATTTCCCAAAGGAGGGTCAGGAAAGACCTGCCCTACACAAGATTGGTCGAGACCAACCACCACAGGAGGGACTGCCGGACCCGGGAGGACAACTGGAAGGACTGATCCAGCGACCGAGGCTGCTGGTCCCAAGACGCTAACAGAAAAAGCTGAAGCGTTCGTGTGAACTTGGGCAAAAGGAAGACACACTCTGTGTTGATGAGAGTCCAGGCCGGGACGAACCGACCCATCTCTCTCGGGGACTGTGAAAAGATTGGAGTAGAAAACGAGGCCCATCTCCAAGCGCGGCACCGGCCGGATGACCGCCATCTCTAACAGATTCCTTACCGACGCCAGGAGCCCCTGCATGGCCAAAGGATCCATGGGCACCCGAGACCGAACGAACCGTGAAGGAGGGTGAGACCTGAATTCCGGGTCGCAACCGGCCGACACTACCTCCTGGATCCATCTGCCTGGAACCACTTGGTTCCAAACCTGGGAGAAGTGTCGCAATAGTCCCCCCCCCACCGGCAAGGGTGAGGGCAGCCCCTCATTGTTGAGTGGGCTTATCAGCAGGTTTGGGCTTGGTGCCCCAGGACTGAGCGGGCCGGCCACGGCCCCTCCCCAGAGTCCAACCTGCACCTCTGGTAGCGGGAAAGGAAGCACCCCTGCCCGCTCTGAATCCTCGAAAGGAAGGCCTACCCGAACCTGCCCCCCTAAAGGGGACACGAGGCCTCTTTGCGTTGTGGCATCTTACCACCCTTTGCGACTGAATCAATTTTCTCCCCAGACGCAACCCCAAAAAGGGGAGAGCTGTGAGCATCTTCTTAGAAACTGCGTCCGCCGACCACTGACGCAGCCATACTGACCGGCGAATAGCCACCAGCATAGCTGCTGCCTTGCTACTCATAGCCAGCGCATCGTCCTGAGCGGATAGGACACAAAAGATTCACACTGCTTAAGCGCAGCAAACTGTTTACAAGCGGGATTGAGATCCTCATATAGCCCCTGAATTAAAGACTTAATCGCCAATAGAAGAAGGGCTGAAGCACACAGCGGGCGCAACGCTGACCCGGAGTAAATAAAACCATGGCGCGCGTATTGGTCAATCCGACGATCCTCCCCATCCTTAGGGACAGTGGTCTCAGCAGACTATACCATAGCCGTGCTGGAGAGCCCTAGCACAGGGGTATCGACGTCAGGAGGGACAGACCAAAGCTTTACCAACTCTGGCGGAAAAGGATAACGCTTTTCCCAACTGGAAGGAATTCCAGATAACCGCGTGGGATGTTCCCATTCCTTAAGAACCACCCTCTCAAAGTGGTGTTGTCTGGGAAAAACCCAACGCGGCTGAGGCTCCTTAAACAACTGACCCTTTGGCAGGGTGGCCGCCTCAGGTGGATCTAAATTCAAAATTTTAAACATTTGAGCCAGAATGGAGGGGGTGTCAAAAACAACCCCCTCCGACCAATCGCCAATCACATCAGCCTCAAGCTGATCTGCAGGCTCATCTGACTCCAACGGGAATTCATCCTCGTCCGAGGATCCATCGGACCATTCCACAGGCTCACATAACTCGTCCTGTGGAGCCGAAGGTACCGGAGTCAGGTGCCTCCGTTTGGAACGGCCTTTAACGCTGCTTTAACGGGCACTACTTTCCGGGGGCTGGGCTGTACCGCCACCTCGGAATGCGAATCCCCACTTTTGACAGTGTCATGCGGGGTCCGGAACAGGGAGGGAGAGGTAGGAGATGATGAAGGATGCGATGGACCCGCAGCCGAAGCAACGGACTGGCGCGCAATAGTCTGCTTTGCACAAGGGATGCAAATAAAGACATCATCAGCTGGGAGTAGAGCCCCACAACCTACGCAGCCCCCGAAAGGCTCAGCAGAACCGTTTCCGGCAATAACGGAAGCCTCCATATGGTGATTTATGGTATTCGCAATACTTGGGTCTTTTAAGGCATAAGCCAACCCGGGATGCCCCCTTATTTGTAAATGTCCCGGAAGGGAGGATTTTTTTTTTTTTTTAATTAAGTTAAGGTCCCCTTTAATAAATATATATATATATATATATATATATATATATATATATATATATATATACACATGCATTTATAATATATCCCAATTAATAGCCAGGCAACATAGATCCGGAGGGCCACCATAAACAGGGATCCCGGGATCTGTAAGGCAAGAGAAATCACAATCAGATCCTCACATGTGTGCAACAATCATATATGCATGGCACCAAAGTGCCTTAAAAAAATGAGCAAAACCATGCCCCCTAATAAAAAATAAACTTATACTAGTGAAACACACATACTAAATGCACACCCTCAAACCCCCCCCCACAGTGAAGGGACCGTAACGGGAGAGAAAGGGGCTACGGGGACCCTCGGGACAGGGGCATCCCATTTCCGGATCACCATGCCGGATAGCCGCATTGCCCCACGCATGAGGTCGAGCGGTAGGAGATAAGCTCCTAGGCACTTAAAGTGCCATCTACCATTTGCCCAGTGAGCAGCCTAGGCTGGGAGGCTTCCATTCCACCATTAAGGTATAAACACTCAAACCGGGCAGAAATAGACCAAAAGGGGGGTGCTGGGGTAAAAACCCCGGCCTACCTGTAAGCAGGAGACTTCAATCTTCTGTCTTGTCGTCAAGCAGAGAGAAAAATACTGGTGATTGAAGGGAGGTACCAGGTATATATAGGCCGGAAGGGGGCTCGTTACAAGACTTCCTCTCTGCACTACGTCACCTGGCGGCGAGTTAACCCATTAAGTGAAGAATATTTAAAAGTGAAGCGGGGTGTGTGGCACACCAAGAATAAGAGCATCAGTCTTCCTGAAGTATAGCCACCAAATAGAACTTCAAGTTCCTGACCACATCCAGAGAATGTAAGACCCTCTCAGAGTTACTAGGATTAGGACACAGAGAAGGCAAAACAATGTCCTGATTGAGATGAAAGGCAGACACAACCTTAGGCAAAAAGTCTGGCTTAAAACGAGAAACCACCTTGTCCTGGTGTCTCTCAAAGTAAGGGGGCTTGATGGAAAGCGCCGCCAACTCAGAAACACACCTAACAGAAGTAATGGCCACCAAAAAGACCACCTTAAGCATAAGAATGGACAAAGGGGACCCCTGCAGAGGCTCGAAGGGAGACTCCTGCAAGGTAGATAAGACCAAGTTCAAGTCCCAGACTGGTAACATAGGCTTACGTGGGGGACGAACATGCGCAACCCCCTGGAAGAAGGTCTTGACCAGGGGATGTTGAGCAAAAGATCTTTGGAAGAAAATGGCCAAGGCAGAAACATGACCTTTCAGAGTACTGAGCTGAAGACCCAGATCCAGACCATGTTGCAGAAACTCCAAAATCCTAGGAATAGAAAACACACGACGAGGGGGGCGTGGCCTGGCTCTTGAACGGAGAGGACGTGAGCAGTGAGGCTCCGATCCCCATAAGGGCTGAAAGTGAGTTTTACAGGCAAAAGGAGGATTCAAGATGACTGGAAAGAAGCAGCGGAAGAAGGAGATGAAGAGGAGAGAGGAGAATACCTTGTGCGGAGTGGAGAGTAGTTCCGCGAAGTCGCCGGCTGGGGCGGGGGCAGGGACGGCGGCCGCATGTCTGTCTTCATCGTCCGGAGCGTCTGACGGCGGTGAAGATCCGCCAGTGAAGTGGCGGGAGGGGCGCGGTGGTGCGGTGCTGGTTCACGATCCAGAGGGGTGAGCATACTCATCTCGAGGTCCGTGCCATGGGAGGAAGTGGGTTCTCTGAGTGGTGGAGAGGGGAGGTGGCTGTTCGTTAGGGGAAGATTTTATTGGTCGGATGAAATATGCTAATTTTTTTAGATAGAATTTTGGGGTTTTCATGAGCTGTAGGGCAAAATCATCAGTATTAAAACAAAAAAAGACCTGAAAAATTTCAGTTGGTGTGCAATGAATCTCAAATATATGAAAGTTTAATTTTTATCATTTCATTATGGAAAATAATGAACTTTAGCACTATATGCTAATTTTTTGAGAAGGACCTGTATATGCATATACACAAGACCAAAGAACGGGCCCTGCAGGTGGACCATATAGGACTACCAAATACTATACAAATTTAATATAGAGATAAATTCAAAATATGCCAGGTATATACAGTTCAACTGTCTGAAAGTGAACAGTGCATATAAGCATACACCTTTAAGTATATGCAGATAAAAACCGTGACCACATAGATTGTGGATATAAAGATGAAAAACTAAAAGAGAGCTGCAGGTAATGAGTGGGTGAGGAGAACCCCAGAAAAATACTGGGGCGCAAAGTGCAAGTGCAAAGAGTGACCAGACAGTGATTTTAACAGTCAGACCAATTAATTGTTTTTATATTGGTTGGTTTTTCACATTTATTACCATTCATTAATTACTTTGTATATTAAAAAAATCAAAAAAATCAATATACTATAAATATTTTAAATTAATTAATTCTTGTATCACTTATAGATTCCTAATTGTGTAGGATATATTTTTATGATTTTCGGATAGTTAATAGGGGCACATTAATTATGATTTAATTATGAATTTTACTATAATAAATTTTCGATTATTAATTTTTTTTTATTATTTTTTTTTTAAATTCTTTATTCAATTTTTCAGAACAAACAAAAAGCAATACAGATGAGGAATCAGGAATAAAGCATTACAGTAAAGAGACAGGTCCAGCACGCAGGCCGGGCTACACTCAGGGTCCGAGAGCCCCCCACAACCCCCCCCGCTCTAAGTTCATACAGACTCAAGACAATGTCAACTTCCATATTTAGGCCAGAGACGAGGTCCGAGGGTGAGCCTGCTCTACCCGGTCCGAGCCTCGTCCGTACCGGTCCTGATTTCTATTCGCCCGCTCGCTGTCTGTGGTCCACTTCTTGGTGGCTACAGCGCCCTGTATGCTCTCTCCTCCCGTTAACTAATAGCAGTTTGAGGTCAAGTTTGGGCTTCTTGGGGGAGTAGAGGTCAGTCGGGAGCGTCTCCCGACCCGGGCCAGACCCTTAGAAAATGCAAACAAGGGGAGAAGAAGTAAAGAGAAATAAGAAAGTAGGCGGATTTAGAGTGCAGGAAAGGGAGGGGGAACGGGTAGAGGGGGGAAGGTGTCAGGAGAGGAGGGGGAGGGGTCGGGAGGGGGGGGGCAGGAGAATAACAGGAGGATGAGGGGGGGAGCGGAAGGACACCGGAAGGATGTCGGGGGGGAGGGGAAAGAGGCGCCAGAGCCCCCGATCCACAGCCGGTGAAGGGGGGGGGCGGGCGGGGGCAGCGCCCCTGCCCAGGGTCGTCAAGCGGCTCCCCACCCGCCTCCAGAGCCCATCTGGCCTCTATGCCGAGAGAGGGAGGCAACTCCTATTGTACTGAGGCTCGAAACATGACCCAGGAAGTCCATAAAATCCTGGTCTCCTCCTCCCTGTCCTGAACCGAGGTATTAATTTTTAATATTATATATTGCACTATAAACATTAGACACTATTCATGTCGTGCACAGTGTGGTTTACACTAACCAGTCTCCCCTTTTGGGGAGTAAGATTCTGTTAACATGGATCATATAATAATTAGAAGAAACATCAAGACATTAATAAAATAATACCGTAGATATAAGATAGAATTAAATACGATAACATTAAATACGATAACATCAATTATAGAATAAATTTATTAGTAAAGAATAGAATTGATAAATATAATTCAATATACTTAATAGAATAATATTGGCATAGATATATGCCACAATGTATATATCTCTAATTTATCTTCTATATGATAGGTAGGTACCGTAATATTAATTACAAAATGGATAAAGCGTTATATTTAGCCTGGGATATGTCCCAATAGAATTTAAGCTTTTGATTGTTTATTAATATAATATGTGGAGACACAGCTAAGATTAATATTTGTATGTTGTATTCAATGCATTGTGTATATGTTTTTTAATTGTTGTCCCCTTTTTCCCCCTGACTCCCTCCTCAATACACATCATGGTTGCGCTGGCATACTGGAGTGCACAGTGCGCACGCGTATTGGGAACCTGCCCGACGCGTGCGCACTGCGCATACTGGCGGCGGTTTTATGCGCATGCGCGCGCGGCCACACCGGCGATTTGTGTGCACTGAGGGCCCTGTGTGTGTTGTGGATGTTGCACACCCTTTTGCTTTGGACTTATCTCCTGCCAGCGCCTGCCCCATTTGGATCTTATACGGGCGTGCCCTGGACAGGATACACCATCTTTTAATATGTATATAGTGCGCGTGCACACTTTATATTGGTGATGAGTAGACAACTGTGCATGCTCGGTGGGTGTACCTCCGGGTAGTATCAGCCACCTAGTGCGCACGTGCACTGGGTGTGCTGTATTTTGAAGATATCGGGCGCCACAGCATATAGGGGCGCACCGATTATGAATAATGCCAGTCTGTCCCGCAACTATGCACCTTGGAGACTAAGTGCAATTAGGCCCGGGCTGTGCGCAAACGCTGGCCTGTGTGCGATCACATAGCACACAGGAAGTTTCATGATTAACAGGAAGCAGCTCTATGGAGGAAACAGGTGAGCGTCACGCCCAGAGGGGATTGGACACCCGCCCACATATACAGGTATTTAGGAGAGTGTCCATGGGGGAACAACATGTAACAGCACCCTGAGGAAGTGATCTCTCACGCAACGCGTCGGTGTTGATGAACGGGCATCTACAGGGGACCTGGACCCATTAACTGGTGACAGTATCTTGCTTATTTACCCTTACCTTGTGTGAGGCCATTTTTATTGCATATGCCATGGTATATTGGTCTGACTGTTAAAATCACTGTCTGGTCACTCTTTGCACTTGCACTTTGCGCCCCAGTATTTTTCTGGGGTTCTCCTCACCCACTCATTACCTGCAGCTCTCTTTAGTTTTTCATCTTTATATCCACAATCTATGTGGTCACGGTTTTTATCTGCATATACTTAAAGGTGTATGCTTATATGCACTGTTCACTTTCAGACAGTTGAACTGTATATACCTGGCATATTTTGAATTTATCTCTATATTAAATTTGTATAGTATTTGGTAGTCCTATATGGTCCACCTGCAGGGCCCGTTCTTTGGTCTTGTGTATATGTATATATACACATTTTATTATGTCTAAATGTGGTCATTGTATGTCATGTTATATGATGTGTCCATGATTTATTAGCACAATAAAATTCAATTAACTATTCAATATAGTGTGTGCGGCTTAACTTACATGGTGAGATAACAGCGATCCAACACTGGTGGATTGCCCTTTTAGTTTGTGCCTTAGTGGGCCCAGTACCAGGGCCCCTCTCACCAAGCCAGCACCTTGATTATATCTAGCTGTGCGGGTCCTTTTTAGGACTATATTTTAGGAAAAGGTGTTTTTTATTCAGCTTTTTATACATTTTTTAGGGAAACCCTGCGCAACCAAAGAATTCTTTGAGGGATTAATTCTAGAAAGATGAGCCCACTACAACAAGCTGGGTACTCTTAGAAAGCTTAACGTGTACTTTCAGGGAATATATGGTTTATGGGGGATATTCCAAATGTAAAAGGTTGTTTTGGTTGAAAAAATGCAAGGTGCACACTTTGTCTGCAGAGTTGAAATTTTCAAGTAAAATTACCGTTACGCACATGCTTTACTTTGGGGTGTTTGGCAACTCTTCCCTTGACAGTAGCTATGCATGTTGGGTATCGTTCTGTTCGGGGGATGTTGCTTTTTCAGATTAAACTTGTTTTTCTTGTTTGTATATATATATTTTTTTTTTTTTTTAGGAAAATGTGGCTTTGTTTCTTTTTATCCTTTAAGGGAAACTCTTTGCAACCAAAGATTACATTGAGGGATTACTTCCAGAAAACTGTGGCCACATCAATAGGCTGGTACACCTAGAAAGCTTGAGGTGTGTACTTCCAAAGAATATATAGTTTGTTGGGGGTATTTCAAATTTAACGGGTTGTTTTTCTGGAAAAACTGCAAGGTGCGCATAGCATAGTTGTATTTTATCTGAAAATCCCCTAAAGCTCTGTTTCAGTTTGGGGGAGTCTCCTGGGCAGGAAAGGGTGTCTACCTATACATATGTGGTACAGCTGTAACTGAGAGAAATTGGGATTTCACATGCAATAAGATTTTTTTTACAAACTTAAATTTTTTATTACAAAAAAACACTACAAATAGTAAAAAATAGATTTTTTAATTTTTTTTTCACATATTTCACCCAAAAATATTGAGAATACACCTAAAAAATTACAAACAAAGCCCAGACTATGCTGAAAAAAAACAATATATTATTTCCTGGGAAATCTCTGGAAATCCCTTCAAAAATCACATTTGAACATGGGGAGCGCAAAATAGTGCAAAATGGTCTGGCAACAAAGGGTGACAAAAACTCCAGGTAGGCTGGCAGCGAAAGGGTTAATGACCTAATATATACATGCGTCCTGCTAATACACATGGTGTAAGAGGCACCTACTAAGGGTATTACCATTAACCCTTTAACTGTTTAACTGTCAGCCAGGAATTTCCTGTAAAAAAAAAAATAAATAAAAATACCATTTTGTGAATACTCACCCTGTAAAATGGGTATTATAAGTATGTCACACACCCCGCTTCAAGATATTCATTACCTGTGGGTAGTATGGTCCTGTAGAGGGCTTCTGCAGAGATGATTGGAGGAAAGAAAGCCCCTCCCAGTCCATAAGTACCTGGGACCTCCTACTCATTACCCAGTATAAAGAAAGCAGTAAGGTAAAGGACCAGGAAGAGCCAAATATCAGTCATAACGCAAAGTTCACCATATGAAGGATGCAGAATCCAAAGGGCGGGTTGAAGCGGGGTGTGTGACATACTTATAATACCCATTTTACAAGGCGAGTATTCACTAAATGGTATTATTCTAAGTATGTCACACACCCCGCTTCAAGATATTCATTACCTGTGGGACATCCAATAGCAGTGTCCATAAAGGGTGGGGATCCAAAAACAAGGTATAAAGCACAACTCAAACTACTGCAGCCTGCAGAACTTTGCGGCCAAAAACAGCATCCGCTGAGGCCCGCACATCAACCTTGTAAAACTTTGAAAAAGTGTGAACAGAAGACCAGGTAGCGGCCTTGCAAACTTGCTCAACAGAGGCCTGGTGCTGAAAAGCCCAGGAGGCCCCAACCGCACGAGTAGAATGAGCTGTAACACGAAAGGGAGGATCTCTCCCCTTAGCAGAATAGGCCCCTACAATGGCCTGACGGATCCATCTGCTGATGGTAGACTTTGTGGGTGCTAGATCCTTCTTGGGCCCAAAAGGCACCACGAAGAATGCATCAGTCTTGCGAAAGGCAGACGTTACCACCAAATAATACTTCACAACACGAACCACATCCAAAGAATGCAGGACCCTCTCCTGGTCATTGCTGGGGTTAGGACAGAGAGAGGGCAGAACAATATCCTGATTTAAATGAAAGGACGAAACCACCTTAGGAAGAAAGTCCGTCTTAAAACGGAAAACCACTTTATCCTGATGTCTTTCAAAATATGGAGCTTGAATAGACAGAGCCGCCAACTCAGAAACACGTCTAACTGAAGTGATAGCTACCAAAAATGCCACCTTCTGCGTAAGGGAAGACAAAGGAATATCATGCAAGGGCTCAAATGGGGGAACCTGTAGCGCAGAAAGAACCAAATTCAAATCCCAAACTGGAATCAAAGGCTTCCTAGGAGGCCGCACATGCGTAACCCCCTGTAAAAAGGTCTTAACCAAAGGATGTAGTGCAAAAGACTTTTGGAAAAATACCGCCAGGGCAGACACCTACCCCTTCAGAGTACCGAGTTGGAGCCCTAAGTCCAGACCATGTTGAAAGAATTCCAAAATTCTAGAAACAGAGAATTCCCTACAAGGGAAGGCCCTAGACTCACACCAATCAATATAAGACCTCCAAGTCCTATAGTACACGGATGAAGAAGACTTCTTTCTAGCACGAATGAGAGTCTGAATAACAGCATCAGAAAGACCTTCCTCTTTCAAGATGGAGGTTTCAGCAGCCACGCCGTCAAAGCCAGCGTTGGTAAATTGGGGTAACAAAGATGACCCTGTGTGAGCAGATCTGGCAGCAGGGGCAGAACGAACTGATCTTCTGCCAACCTTACCACGTCTGCGAACCAGACCTGTCTTGGCCACCTTGGAGCTACCAGAATTGCTGTTGCTCTCTCCAGAGCAAGCTTGCGCACTACTCTGGCCACCATGGGAAACGGAGGGAACAGGTACAGAAACCCCAGATCCCTCCAGTTCAGGGACATGGCGTCCGTCGCGAGAGCCAGTGGGTCCTTCGCCAGAGACACAAAAGCCGGAAGTTTGTGATTGTGACGGGAGGCAAATAGGTCCACCGCCGGTGACCCCCACCTGAGACAAATTGAGTGAAAGACCCTGGGATTGAGAGACCATTCCCCCTTGCGGGTTGACATCCTGCTCAGAGAGTCCGCCTCCGTGTTCTCCACACCTGGGATGTAAACTGCTGAGATACACGGGACATGTCTCTCTGCCCAGTCCAGGATCAGAGACACTTCCTTGAGGGCATTCCTGCTGCGGGTTCCTCCCTGGTGATTGATGTAGGCCACCGCCGTCCGATTGTCCAACCTGACCTGGACCGGCAAATCTCGCAGTTGATGAGTCAAATGACAAAGAACCAACCTGATGGCCCTCAATTCCAGAACATTGATAGACTCGTGAGCTTCCAGGGGACTCCACAAACCCTGAACTTGCAGATCCTTCCAAAAGCCCCCCCATCCTGAGAGGCTGGCATCCGTAGTGACTATCTCCCACTGAGGAGTCCGAAAGGATCTGCCCCTCAGTAGGTTGGTTGAGTTCAGCCACCACCGAAGCGAGCGGCGAACCCGGGGAGACATCTGAAAAAGATGACCCAGCGACTGAGGAGACCTGTTCCAGACCGATAACAGATGGAGCTGTAGTGTCCTTGTGTGAAACTGAGCAAAGGGAACCGCCTCGAATGAGGCCACCATCAAACCCACCAGTCTCATCCCTAGACGGATGGACGGTCGAGGCATGGACATGAGCGACCGAACCAACTCCTGAATCAGAAGAACCTTGGACTGAGGAAGGAAAACTCTGGCCAGATCTGTATCCAGAGACATTCCCAGAAAGGATACTGTCCTGGACGGGTGTAGGGAGGACTTGGGGTAGTTGATCACCCAGCCGAACCTCTCCAGAGTGGATATTACCGTCCTGGTGTCCAATTCTGCCTGGCTGAATGACGGTGCCATGATGAGGAGATCGTCCAGATATGGCACAATGCGAATCCCCTGCGCTCTGAGGAGAGCCATCACCCCAGCAAGCACCTTGGTGAAAACTCTTGGAGCTGTGGTGAGACCGAAGGGAAGAGCTACAAACTGAAAGTGCCGATCCTCCACCGCGAACCTCAGAAACCTCTGGTGTGTGGGAAAAATGGGAACATGGAGGTAAGCGTCCTGAATGTCTATGGACGTCATGAAGTCCCCCTGACGAAGAGAATGAATAGCTGAGCGCAACGTTTCCATGCGAAACCTTCGCAGTCTGACAAACTTGTTGAGAATCTTTAGGTCCAGTATGGGCCGGACGGAGCCATTCTTTTTGGGGACCGTGAACAGATTTGAGTAAAAACCCCGACCCCAGTCTAATGAGGGAACTGGGCAAATGACTGCCATTTCCAGAAGACTCGATACTGCCGCCCGGAGCCGCTGCGCAGCCAGCGCCTCCGGGGACACCCGAGACCTGAGGAAACGCGGGGGAGGGTAGGACTCGAACTCCAGCTTGTAGCCGGAAGACACCACTTCCCGGATCCACCTGTCCGAGACCTCTCGGTTCCAGACCTGGGAGAAGTGCTGTAGCCGTCCCCCCCACCCGCACGGGTGAGGGCGCCCCCTCATTGTTGAGCGGGCTTGGCCACGGGTTTGGGTTTTGAGCCCCAATTGTATCCTGAACGGGCACGTCCTCTGCCCCTATTCCAGGAATTTCCCCTTGTAGAAGGGAAGGCGAAACCTCCGAAACTCCCCGAAAGGAAGGAGTGAAGGAAGACGCTCCTCGAAAGGGGCGACGTTGCTTCTTGCGTTGAGGTAGTTTGCCCCCCTTGGCCACGGCATCCAGCTTGTCTCCAAAGAGCCGTAACCCAACGAAGGGAAGAGCTGTTAGTGACTTTTTTGACCCAAAGTCAGCCGCCCACTGGCGTAACCAAATTGAACGCCTGATAGTAACCATTAGAGCAGAGGCTCTACTACTCATCATCAAGGAATCATCCAAAGCGGCCACCATGAAGGACAAAAACACCTCACATTGTTTTAGTTCACGAAATTCCTCACTGTCCGGAGTCAAACCGGAGGAGGATAACAAGTGCCTGACCACCTTTCTAGTAGCCACCGCCAACAGCGATGAGGCACAAACAGGCCTTATTGCTGCCCCAATACTGGCAAAACCATGACAAGCCATCTGGTCAATGCGTTTATCCTCACCATCCTTAAGAGAGGAACAATCAGGGTTGTTCAATACGGCTGAGTTGGATAACCCCAAAATAGGGGCGTCCACCTCGGGGGGAGACGCCCAGCGCTTAACCGTATCCACTGGAAAAGGATACCTCTTATCCCAACTTTGGGGAATGCCTGGGAGCCGGGCAGGCCTTTCCCATTCCTTAGAAATAATATTATCAAAATGCTTTTGATTAGGGAATTCAAACCGCAGCTTGGATTCGTCATAAAACTCCCCTTGCTGTTGAGGAACCTCCGCCGGAGGCGAGATAGCAAGCACCTCAAACATCTGAGTCAGAACATTAGGAGTATCCAAGGAAGTCCCTGAGCTCCGATCGGAATCAGCACCAACAAATTGCTGATCATCAGAAATATCTGAATCCTCAAATAATTCCCCTTCTTCTAGAGGGGAATAATCTGACCAATCCAGGCCGTCCTCGTCATCATCATATTCAAAATGATTAACCAGTGATAAATGCTTCCTCTTAGCCGGTGCTTTCTTGGCAACCGTGGAGGAAATGAATTTTTCAATACTGGCCAACCTGGCACACACATCAGATTGCGACTGCCCCCCCGTGGCAATCTCACACGGGGCACGGGTCAAAGTGGGAGGGGGAGAGGATGAAGCCGGCTGCGCTGACCCAGATGCCTGGGGACCGGACTGCCGTGTAATAGTCTGCTGTGCACATGATATACATAGGAAAAAATCATCCCCTGTTAGGGATACCCCACAACCCATACACTTCCGGGATTGTCCCGAGGGGAGCCCGGAATCTTGGGATGCCTCCATAAGGTGAACTTGAATAGTCGCTATGAGTGAGGGAATTACGCTATTAAGCAACCCGGGATGCCCTTATATTGTCCAAGTGGGAGGTTTAGTAATAAATAGCAAAAGTACCCAGGAGAAACCTAAAAAAATTCCTGGCAGTTCAGCCTGAAAAACATAGAAAAAGACAGTAAGAGGTTCTCCCTATATAAACCTATATCTATTATACCTATATATATATATATATATATATATATATATACATATATATATGCAAATATGTACAGATAAGCAACGGCCGCAGGGCCACTCACTGAGTCTTTGGGCGCCAATACACTGTGTCCTCTGCCTGAGGTAACACAGATCAGAGCGGGAGACGCAGCAGGGGGGCGTGGCCAGCGTGGATCGGGCGCTGCAAGGCTCCGCCCAGCAGCTCCAAACTCCTAAAGGGCGCGGGCTGCGGCCTCATAACGAAGGCCCGGCCCCGCCCCCTCACTGAAGAGCGTGAGGGGAGAAATCCTCCCCTCAGCTCTGAGGTAAAAATCCAGCACCTGTCTCAGCTCTGAGGTAAAAATCCAGCACAGTGTCTGTCAGACGTGAGGGGAAGCTCCCCTCCATTAACACTCGCACACCGGTGCCGCAGGCAGCAGCGGCACCGGGCGCATAATAGAGCCGGTAGCAGCCCGCATAACAAGCGGAGCTGCTCCCCGCTCGGTCACGCTACGAGCTCCAAACTCCTAAAGGGCGCGGGCTGCGGCCTCATACCGAAGGCCCGGCCCCGCCCCCTCACTGAAGAGCGTGAGGGGAGAAATCCTCCCCTCAGCTCTGAGGTAAAAATCCAGCACCGCGGCGGCAATAGCCGCCGCGGTGTCTGTCAGCAAAAAAGATTGCAACAAGTTTACATTATAACTATTCATACCAGAAAAGTAAACATTTTAAACAAACATTTCAAATAAATCTATTTTCCAGGCGCCCCCATAGAAAAACACCAGAAGCTGAATAAGAGGCCTCCACACAACTAAAAAAGGGGAATAGGCCATTTAAGGGGAAAATTAAACTCTTGGACAGGGCATCCCAAACCGGAGTCACCAACCCGGTATAACCGCCTACCCTCTTTATAGGGTCTCGCGGTGGAGCATAGCTCCTGAGCACCTGAGGTGCTGTTATACCCTCGCTCGGACAGCAGTCAAGACTGGGAGGCATTTAAATAGCTATATATTAATAAAGGGAATAAAGAGTCCGAACGGAAATAAAAATATATATAGGCCGGGAGTAGACCCGGCTACCTTAAAGTCCCCTGTGCAAGGAGGAGATATCATCTGCTGCTTGCTCGCCGTCTGCAGAGATGAAGACTGGGTAATGAGTGGGAGGTCCCAGGTACTTATGGACTGGGAGGGGCTCTCTTTCCTCCAATCATCTCTGCAGAAGCCCTCTACAGGACCATACTACCCACAGGTAATGACTATCTTGAAGCGGGGTGTGTGACATACTTAGAATAGTGACATTTACTTACCTTCGTGTCCGATAGCTCCCGATCCCCCCCCAGTCTCTTCCGACTTCAGGAGAGAGCTTGACAGCCCTCCTCCCTCCGTTGCTCCGATGGTCGCTGCCATCTTTACTGCTATCCCCACCACCCATCTTCTGATCGCCTGTCTCCCCACTGCTCTGGCCAGCGATCACCGGCATCTGTCATCGGATCGGCGAGGGACAGAGGAGCCGACGATTGGAGGTTATTAAAACAAGAAAAAAAAATTGTGGTGAGTTTTTTTTTTTTTTTTTAAACTGTTAGCGTTTTGTGAACTGGTAAGGGGTCCATGAGTTCACAAGGCTCTGGGTCTGGCAAGTCACCTGCATCTAGCGGGTGACTTGCCATTAACCCCAAGCCCCACCATTACCTGCCTCCCCAAAGCCCGGGAGGGGGACAGAAGACCTCGTGGTCATAAGCTATGCCTGCTTGTTATTCTGGGTAGGGGGTCCTCACGCTTTTTTAACCCTTAAAATTCCCCCCAAAAAAATTAGGTCCACCTCCCCAGGAACCCCATGTTGATGATCCCATGTCCAGTGGGACACAGTGCTCTGGGATGGATGAGAGGTAAGTATTAAAAAACATAATACAATTCTGTGATTACTCACCTGTAGAATTGGTATTATGAGTATACAGTACGTCCTGCTCCAGAGGGGATACTTACACTCGGGTACTACTCCGCCAGATGGCGCTGGACTGCAGAGACATCGAAAATAGGCTCCTCCCAACCCCTCAAATACCCAGGGACCTCCCACAATCCCCAGCATTGAAAAGCAGTTAACGAGAAGCCAGGAGAATTAAAACAACTCAAACTAGTAACTTTAACAATGATAACAATCACCATACAGGGGATCCAAGATAATGCAAAAACCAAGGGTGGGGTGGAGCAGGACGTACTGTATACTCATAATACAAATTCTACAGGTGAGTAATAACAGAATTGTATTATTCTTAGTATACAGTACATCCTGCTCCAGAGAGAAAACTTACACTCGGGACATCCAATAGCAGTGTCCATAAAGTAGGGTGGGATCCCCAAAGGTAATAGCAGACAGTTTAAATCACTGCCGCCTGCAAAACCTTGCGGCCAAAAACAGCATCAGCTGAGGCCCTAACATCAACCTTGTAAAACTTTGAAAAGGTATGAACAGAAGACCAAGTAGCGGCCTTGCAAACTTGTTCAACAGAAGCCTGGAGCTGAAAAGCCCAAGAGGCACCAATAGCACGAGTAGAATGAGCAGTAAGGCGGAAGGGAGGATTCTTCCCCTTAGCAGAATAGGCCTGAATCACAGCCTGACTGATCCATTTGCTGATAGTAGACTTGGCAGGAGCCAAACCCTTCCTAGGGCCAGAAGGGACCACAAAAAGAGCATCAGTTTTTCTGAAAGGTGCAGTAGCCACCAGATAGTACTTCAGACACCTAACCACATCCAAGGAATGCAAGACCCTCTCCTTAGCGTTACTAGGATGAGGGCACAATGAAGGAAGAACAATGTCCTGATTCAAATGAAAGGCAGACACTACCTTAGGCAGAAAATCTGTCTTGAAGCGGAACACCACCTTGTCCTAGTGTCTCTCATAGTAGGGGGGCTGAATGGAAAGCGCCGCCAACTCAGACACATGCCTAACAGAGGTGATAGCAACCAAAAAGACAACTTTGAGAGTAAGAATGGCCAGGGCAGCATCCTGCACAGGTTCAAAGGGAGCACCCTGCAAGGCTGACAAAACCAAGTTCAAATCTCAAACAGGCATCATAGGCTTACGTGGAGGACGCACATGAGTAACCCCCTGGAAAAAAGTCCTGATCAGAGAATGCTGAGCAAAGGACTTCTGGAAGAAAACAGCCAGGGCTGAAACCTGACCCTTCAGAGTACTGAGTTGGAGCCCCATCTCCAACCCATGCTACAGGAACTCCAGAATCCTGGGAATAGAGAACACACGACAGGGAAGAGACTTAGACTCACACCAGTCAATGTAGGCATGCCAAACCCTGTAATAAATGGAAGACGTCTTCTTCCTAGCCTTTATCATGGCATCAACAACCGAGGTAGACAGCCCCTTCTCCATCAAGATGGATGTTTCAGCAGCCAGGCCGTCAAAGCCAGAGTTTGTAAATTGGGATGGCGTAAGGGGCCCTGAGTGAGCAGATCTGGAACCCTGGGCAGAATGTTCTGATCTACTGCCAGCTGCACCACGTCGGCGAACCACACTCTTCTTGGCCACCAGAATTGCTGGCACTCCTTCCAGAGCAATCTTGCGCAGAACCCTGCCCAGCAGGGGGAATGGAGGAAAGACATACAGGAACTGAAAGTCCTGCCATGACATTGCTAGGGCATCCGTGGTCATAGAAACATAGAAGGTTGACGGCAGAAGGAGACCATATTGTCCATCTAGTCTGCCCTTATGTGTATACTGTATGTACTCTTTATCTTAGGATAGATGTGTGCTTATCCCAGGCATGTTTAAATTCAGTGACTGTTGATTTTTCAACTACCTCTGCTGCAAGTTTGTTCCAAGCATCTACTACTCTTTTTGTAAAAATAATATTTTCTAACATTGCTCCTGATCTTCCCCCCCCCCCGACTAGCTTCAGGTTGTGCCACCTTGTTCTATCGTTAAGTTTCTTCTTAAAAACACTTCCCTCCTGAGCCTTATTCAATCCTTTCACATTTAAAGGTCTCAATCATGTCCCCCCCTCTCCCTTCTTTCCTCCTGGTCAAGGCCAGAGGATCCTGGGACAGGGAGACAAAGGCCGGGAGCTTGTGATTTTGACGGGACGCTAACAGATCCACATCTGGTTGACGCCAACGGTGACACAGAGATTGGAAAACCCTGTTGCAGAGGGACCATTCTCACTGGGGAGAGGTTTTCCGCCCCCGGGATGTACACAGCTGATATGCAGGGAACATTGGACTCCGCCCAGGTCAGGATCAGAGACACTTCCTGGAGGGCCCTCTTGCTCCGGGTCCATCCCTGATTGATGTAGGCAACTGCCGTCTGGTTGTCCGAGCGCACCTGAACAGGCAGGCCCCGAAGGTGAGGAGTCAACTGAGCCAGAACTAACCTGATCGCCCGCAGCTCCAAGACGTTGATAGGTGCGTGGGCCTCCTGAGGGCCCCACCTCCCCTGGAACCGCAGGGACTTCCAGAAACCCCCACCAACCTGACAGACTGGCATCCGTGGTGACCGTCTCCCAGGTGGGGGTCAGAAAGGATCTGCCCCCCAGCAGGTTCCTGGAGTCCAGCCACCACGAGAGGGACCGCCTGACCAGGGGGGAAAGCGCACAGACCTGGTCCAGGGATCCTGGGTCCTTGTCCCATATTGACAAGAGGTGGAGTTGCAGAGGCCTCAAGTGGAACTGAGCATAAGGGACCGCCTCGAAGCACGCCACCATCAGGCCCACCAGCTGCATTCACCGCCTGATGGAGGGATGACGACAAGATAGCAGGAACTGGACCTGCTCAATCAGACTGTCCACCTCCTGCTGAGGAAGAAAAATCCTTGTCTGAACTGTATCCAGATTCATTCCCAGGAATGGAGTCACCAAGGAGGGGGGACAGAGGACTTGGGGTGGTTGATCACCCATCCAAATGACTCCAGGGTGGACACTACCAGCTGAGTATCCAATTCTGCCTGATGTAGAGACTGGGAGGTGATGAGAATGTCGTCCAGATAAGGCAGCACGCGGATGCCCTGAAACCTGAGCAGAGACATCATTCCAGCCAGCACCTTGGTGAACACCCTGGGAGCTGAAGTGAGACCAAAGGGCAATGCCGCAAATTGGTAGTGTTGATCCTCCAGAGCGAACCTGAGGAACCTTTGATGACCTGGAAATACAGGAATATGAAGGTAAGCATCTTTGATGTCCACAGAGGTCATGAAATCCCCTGGGCGCAGGGAACTGATGGCAGATCGCAGAGTTTCCTTGCAAAAGCGCCTGCTCCTGACAAATTTGTTGAGGATCTTCAAGTCCAGGATGGGCCTGACTGACCCATCTTTTTTGGGCACTGTGAAGAGGTTGGAATAGAAGCCCTTGCCTTTTTCTCTTAAAGGGACCTTGCAGATGACCCCCAGCTCCAGAAGGCTTTGCACTGCCTGCACTAGATCCTGAGCTGACACAGGGTCCCGAGGAATCCTGGTTCTGATGAATCTTGGGGGCGGCCAGGCAGCAAACTATCTTGTAACCGGAGGACACTACCTCCTAAATCCACCGGTCTGAGACATGAAGCCTCCAGACGTGAGCAAAGTGCTGAAGCCGTCCCCCCACCCGGATGGGTGAGGGTGCCCCATCATGCCTGAGGGGGCTTGGGAGAGGACTTAAGCTTGGGGCCCCAGGAGGAGCCAAGATGTCCAATGTCCTCTGCCCCTACCCCAGAAATCCCCCCGAGCCCCAGTAAAGGAAACCCCCCTCCCTTATCTAGCACCACGGTAGGGGGAGGAAAAGGCGCCCTGACCCCGAAAGGGCAGAGACTGCCGCCTGCGCTGGGGTAACCTGCCTCCCTTAGCAAAAAGGTCCAGGCAGTCCCCAAACAGGCGTAGTCCTTTGAAGGGAAAACCAGTGAGGAGCATCTTGGCAGAGTTGTCAACAGCCCACTGGCGCAGCCAAACCGAGCGGCGTATAGCCACCACAAGGGCAGATGTTCCGGCACACATTCTAATGGTGTCATCCAAGGCAGAGAGGACAAAATTCACAAAAACATCACAACTAGAGAGTGCATTAAACTCCTCACAAGGCAAATCATCAGGGGCCCTATCAAGGATACTTCTGAGCAGGGTCCTAATAGCCACAGCCGTAATGGCAAAGGCACAGACCGGGCGCAGCGCCGTCCCCACACATGCAAAGGCATGGGACGCCAGCTGGTCAACGGTCCCCAGCATCCCGCAGGGTAGTAGAGTCAGGGGAGTGCATGACAGAGGTGTTAGATAGCCCTAGGACCAGGGCATCCACTTCAGGAGGGGATCACCAACACTTTACGTCAGCGGCAGCGGTAATTTCAAGTATAATAAAAATACTACAAGTCAGCGCGGCAGCTGACACAAAGCATAAGCCAATACACGTATATACACACACACACCCTTCTTTTCCCCCCGAATGCTACAGGGAGAAGGAGGGAGGACAGCGGCCACTTAACATAGGGCCCACCGATAGACAGGGGCAAGGGGCAATAGTGCGGGAGGGGCATCCCATAGAGGCTCACCATATGCCTGTACCGCCTACCTTTTGGTGGGGGAATGCAGTGGAGCAGCGCTCCTAAGCACCCGACAGCGGTGCTGCCTACCATCACCCGACCAGCGCAGCCAAGGCTGGGAGGCACATTACTAATTGAACGGGCGGTGCGAGAAGAGAGCCATATTCTTGTCCTTCGCAGTCCAGACTGTAGAGAAAATCTGGGGATTGTGGGAGGTACCTGGGTATTTGAGGGGCCGGGAGGAGCCTATTTTTGATGTCTCTGCAGTCCAGCGCCATCTGGCGGAGTAGTACCCGAATGTAAGTATTCTATCTGGAGCAGGACGTACTGTATACTAAGAATAAAATATTTTCTGTCTGTTTTTTACATTTAATCCTTTGTGAACTGTAAGGGATCTATGAGACCCCCTATACCAGTTCACAAGGCTCTGGGTCTGGCGGTTAGCAGGTGACTTGCCATTAACCCCGAGCCCCCATTACCTGCCTCCCTAAAGCCCTGGGGGGGACAGAAGAGCCCATGGCCATTATGCTTTGGAGCTTGTAGCTGGCAGGGCGGGGGGGCCACCAAAGCTGGCCCCTGTACTACAAGCCCCATAGCTGGTGCCCGGGCTGGTTATGCTGGGTAGGGGGACCTCACGCAATTTTTTTGAGAATTTTTAGGGTTTTTTGGGAAGGGGGACCCCACACCATTTTTTTTTTCACTGTAGATAGTAGTTGTATTTTATTTGTAAATGTTATAAAGTGCTCTTTTCAGTTTAGGGCATCTCCTGGGCAGGAACGAGGGGGATACTGGTACATATGTGGTATCGTTGTAATCGGGGGAAATGGGGTTTTCATGTGCAATATGGTTTTCTTTAGAATAGAATAAATGTTTTAGTTAAAATAAAGGAGACAATTTTAAAAAATATATACATATTTTTTTTTTACTTATTTACGTAAAAATAAGCAAAGGGTGAAAAAATCTAAAGTGGGCTGGCAGTTAAAAGGTACCTATGACTGTTGGGTATTGTTCTGCTCAGGGGACCTTGCGCTTTCAGATTTAGCTCGTTTTTTTTCTTGTTTGCATATTGATATTTTATTTATTCTGCTTTTTTATAATTTGTTTAGTAAAGCACTGTGCAACCTAAGAATTCTTCGAGGGATTACTTCCAGAAAGATGAGCCCAGTACAACAAGCTGGGTATGATTAGAACGTGTACTTTCAGGGAACATAATAAAATGTAAAGGTTTGTTTTGGTAGAAAAAGCACAAGGTGCGCACTTTGTTAGCAGATTAGATTAGTTAGATTCATTGGGACCGATTGTTGGGTACTAAACAGAGTGGATGCTCTAAATGTGCCTCTCCTATAAGTAGGATGGGCCCCTCTAAATGAGTGTTTATAAGAGGACTGACTAGAAAAAAAATTCTATTCCTGAAATCCCTACGCTTAGTGGGAAAAGACATTTCTGTCAGCAGACCTGTCTAACACCTTCTCTAGTTGTGGGACAAAGAGGAATTCCCCATTAAAAGCCATGGCACACAGGAGCAACTTTGAACCTGTATCCCTTGACCAGGTAGACAGCTCGTTGGACGTCTCATTGTCCAAGCATCCCCCACTTCCCTCTAACAGGGAGCGTGCCAATGCCGGTAATTTACAAATGCCGGCTGTGGGATAGAGGGGAGGGAGACACAGCTCATGCATGTGCTGTTGGACCGAGAAGCAAGGTAAATTTATAGGGCAATCTGGGTGGTTTCACACAGCTAGGCATCCCGATTTTGGATGCCCCAGGATGCTGGATTCTACTTTAAGGATAGCCTCTTTAACTGAGTTATGAATAGGGAAGGTTATAGGAGAATCAGGAACAAAATTGGGATAGAACCTATCATGTTTAGACTTAGACTATCCTCAATGCCCCTAGAAAGATGAACCATATGCAGGAGATATGGTAAATACTCTGGACAGAAAAGAAATTTCTCTGGTGGAGCCGAATCAGAACCTGAACAAGGGTCTGGAGCAAGGGCCCTCATCCCCCTCAGAAAGTGTGGGTATCAGAGAACGCCAACTCCTGCCTTCTATAGAAAAAAAAAAAAAAAAAAAGGGCGGGGTCTAGGGGATGCCCAAACACCCTACGTCCAGTGGGGTCCCGTGGGGTCCTAAGGTTCTCAAAGGAAGAGGAAATATGATCCTTCAGAACTTTCATCATATCCATCATGCTGGGCTGACTTTCCTTACACACGACCTGATCAGTACAGGGCTTTGAAAGAGGCTTCCTATAAGAATCTAGCTTCATTTCACATATCAGTCATCTCCTACTTCTATCCTTAGACTTGGGGCCAATTTTAGTCTTGGACACTTCCTTGGAGGGCTTGGTCTAAAATACAAAAGTAATAGGCTGTAAGGATCCTATATAACCTTCCAATCACATGAAAATACCTCAAAGTAGCCCTAAAAGTGGACCAACACCCACCGCTGATCGGCCCGGGAATCTATAAGATTCCCGGGCCGATCAGCTCCCTGCGTGAAACCCCCAAGGACGCCCGCAAATCCTACCTGTTCGTCGTTCCAACAGCGCATGCGCGTGCCGCCGCCTCTCGCGCATCCCTCTAGCAGAACCAATACTCTCACTTTTTTCTGGGCTACAGGGGCGTTTTCATATAATTAATCAAATGCATGGTTTCTAATGAGCACCACAGGCCCACATAGTGGATGTCTGTCAAACCGTGTTATGCAGGAGCAGTGGGATATCCATCCACCTCTCTGCATGCACTGTGCTCAGAAAGTGGTGGAGCAACCCAGCGGCCCCCCAGTAACGGTACACGGGGCCCCCCAGTAACGGTACACGGGGCCCCCCAGTAACGGTACACGGGGCCCCCCAGTAACGGTACACGGGGCCCCCCAGTAACGGTACACGGGGCCCCCCAGTAACGGTACACGGGGCCCCCCAGTAACGGTACACGGGGCCCCCCAGTAACGGTACACGGGGCCCCCCAGTAACGGTACACGGGGCCCCCCAGTAACGGTACACGGGGCCCCCCAGTAACGGTACACGGGGCCCCCCAGTAACGGTACACGGGGCCCCCCAGTAACGGTACACGGGGCCCCCCAGTAACGGTACACGGGGCCCCCCAGTAACGGTACACGGGGCCCCCCAGTAACACACAGTGCAGGGCCCTTCTACTGACAGCCAGCACACAGGGCCCTGAAACACAGCACATGGCCCTTCTAGTAACAGCACACAGGGCTCCTGAAACAAAGTGCAGGGCCCTTCTAGTAACAGCACACAGGGCTCCTGAAACACAGAGCAGGGCCCTTCTAGTAACAGCACACAGGGCTCCTGAAACACAGAGCAGGGCCCTTCTAGTAACAGCACACAGGGCTCCTGAAACACAGCACAGGGCCCTTCTAGTAACAGCACACAGGGCTCCTGAAACACAGCACAGGGCCCTTCTAGTAACAGCACACAGGGCTCCTGAAACACAGCACAGGGCCCTTCTAGTAACAGCACACAGGGCTCCTGAAACACAGAGCAGGGCCCTTCTAGTAACAGCACACAGGGCTCCTGAAACACAGCGCAGGGCCCTTCTAGTAACAGCACACAGGGCTCCTGAAACACAGAGCAGGGCCCTTCTAGTAACAGCACACAGGGCTCCTGAAACACAGCGCAGGGCCCTTCTAGTAACAGCACACAGGGCTCCTGAAACACAGAGCAGGGTTCTTCTAGTAACAGCACACAGGGCTCCTGAAACACAGCACAGGGCCCTTCTAGTAACAGCACACAGGGCTCCTGAAACACAGCGCAGGGCCCTTCTAGTAACAGCACACAGGGCTCCTGAAACACAGAGCAGGGCCCTTCTAGTAACAGCACACAGGGCTCTGAAACACAGAGCAGGGCCCTTCTAGTAACAGCACACAGGGCTCCTGAAACACAGAGCAGGGTTCTTCTAGTAACAGCACACAGGGCTCCTGAAACACAGCGCAGGGCCCTTCTAGTAACAGCACACAGGGCTCCTGAAACACAGCGCAGGGCCCTTCTAGTAACAGCACACAGGGCTCCTGAAACACAGCGCAGGGCCCTTCTAGTAACAGCACACAGGGCTCCTGAAACACAGAGCAGGGCCCTTCTAGTAACAGCACACAGGGCTCCTGAAACACAGCACAGGGCCCTTCTAGTAACAGCACACAGGGCTCCTGAAACACAGCGCAGGGCCCTTCTAGTAACAGCACACAGGGCTCTGAAACACAGCGCAGGGTTCTTCTAGTAACAGCACACAGGGCTCCTGAAACAAAGTGCAGGGCCCTTCTAGTAACAGCACACAGGGCTCCTGAAACACAGCGCAGGGCCCTTCTAGTAACAGCACACAGGGCTCCTGAAACACAGCGCAGGGCTCTTCTAGTAACAGCACACAGGGCTCCTGAAACACAGAGCAGGGCCCTTCTAGTAACAGCACACAGGGCTCCTGAAACAAAGTGCAGGGCCCTTCTAGTAACAGCACACAGTGCTCCTGAAACACAGAGCAGGGCTCTTCTAGTAACAGCACACAGGGCTCCTGAAACACAGCACAGGGCCCTTCTAGTAACAGCACACAGGGCTCCTGAAACAGCGCAGGGCCCTTCTAGTAACAGCACACAGGGCTCCTGAAACACAGCGCAGGGCCCTTCTAGTAACAGCACACAGGGCTCCTGAAACAGCGCAGGGCCCTTCTAGTAACAGCACACAGGGCTCCTGAAACACAGCGCAGGGCCCTTCTAGTAACAGCACACAGGGCTCCTGAAACAGCGCAGGGCCCTTCTAGTAACAGCACACAGGGCTCCTGAAACACAGCACAGGGCCCTTCTAGTAACAGCACACAGGGCTCCTGAAACACAGCACAGGGCCCTTCTAGTAACAGCACACAGGGCTCCTGAAACACAGCACAGGGCCCTTCTAGTAACAGCACACAGGGCTCCTGAAACACAGCACAGGGCCCTTCTAGTAACAGCACACAGGGCTCCTGAAACACAGAGCAGGGCGCTTCTAGTAATACACAGGGCTCCTGAAACACAGCACAGGGCCCTTCTAGTAACAGCACACAGGGCTCCTGAAACACAGCGCAGGGCCCTTCTAGTAACAGCACACAGGGCTCCTGAAACAAAGTGCAGGGCTCTTCTAGAGGGGCTTGGCCATCATAGCAAGCTGTGCGGGCTCCGTTCTACCCCTGCTAATATTCGGTGGAGAAGGCCTACAGCCTCCAGACAAGTAGATAAAGGCGCCAAAAGTGCAGCAACATTGTCACTCACCCACTACTCATCGTTGCGTGCGACACTAACCGCTTCTTCCTGATCACCTCATCCAACGACACGTCCGCCATACTAATCCCAGCAACCCGTGCCTACCCCACAGCCACAGCAAATGAAAGATTACGCGCTGGTTGATGACGTCAGGCCGCACGTTTGCTCTCATTATTTGCTACCAGAATGCATTTCGGCAAAACAAATGATTTACATACGCTGACATTAACGCATTTTACCTAGTATGAAGCTTTATTTAAAAAACAAATACTATTTAAACCAATCAGCAAAGTGTACATCCTCATACAGTGTAATCTTTCATATGTTTATTTCAAATATTTGGTAATTCGAAACTTTGTCGCCATAAACAATACAGAGACCATGTGACAGGGCAATGTGGTGTTGCGCTATGTAACGTTATGCCTTAAACTAATGAGTAAGGAAAATAACGAGCCGGGGTAACGCCTGGTTCCTCACTACTCATGTGAGAAGAATTTTTGATCGGGTACAGGTCTCCCCGTGGAGGATCCGCCTACTTTGTGGGACCTTCAGGTGCAGAGATCTGCCCGCCCCCTTATAAGGTGAATGGTAGAATTATGCAAGAGGATATTGCTTTGGGTAGGTTCTGCTCTTATAATAATCCGAACCCGCGCACTGGGTTGTCATGGTCGGCAGGGGCGCAGAAGCGACTATCTCTCATACAGTTATTTTGTACATGAATGTAAACATCTGCAGGATAGTCAATGTGGTTATTCATGTGAAGCATTTGCAGGGTAAATAGTACATTTATTTATTCAGTGGTGTGATCATTAAAGTGGACCAACACCCAGGATTTTGACTATCCTGGGTTTTGGTCCACTTCGGTGGGGCGCCCCGCTGTGTGTAACCCCCCAAAAACTCACCTCACCTTGCTCCCACATGACCGCTGCTGCCAATCCCCGCCGACGGACAAGCGGGAGGCAGCGACGGACAAGAGAGTGCGCCCGCCGCCGCCTCCCGTGCGTCACTCTTACAGGGTGCGCGTCCTGCTAGAGGGATCAGCTGGAGTTTCACCTGGCCCTGGAGTCTATTAGCCCAGTGGTTCTCAACCTATTTAGGCCAGGTACCCCTAAGGAGATCGATTACTATTCCTACCTAAATAAGTAGGTAATTAATTGGCCTTGCAACACTTTCTGAAGCAAGAAAGAATAATGTTTTACTGTTGAAACAATGTCAGACCTACCAGAGTGACTGTTGGTGCACCCTTGAACATTGCTGAGTACCCCTGAGGTACACACATATCCCCGCAGGTTGAGAAACCCTTAGACCTAGAATCAGTGGGTCTTGGTTTGCTTAAACAAAGAACTTTCTAATAACCTCCTTTTGGTTGTTTAAAGAAGTCCTATTGTTTAATCGCCTAATATTATAATAATACATTCTTATACATATGCTGGATAATGAGATGAGGGGTTATGTAAACCCCCAACTGAAAAACAAAATAATGTGACGTTTGTGGTTTTCCTTCCCCATTAGAAATAAAATCCAGGGGTGACAGGTCTTTGAGCATCCCCATTCCATTCTTATACGGGTTGCTCTACTCCATTTCAACTCCGGTATTAAACCAGTCTAATATGTGTCTCAAGCATTGCATGATGGGTAAAAGCACACATCAGCGATATTGTAATAGCAATCAACTGTTATTCCCGAAAAAGCAAGCTCATGGGACTGGCCCTTCAGGTTAAAGTGGACCAACACCCAGGATTTTGACTATCCTGGGTCTTGGTCCACTTCGGTGGGGCACCCCCGATCGGGGTGCCCCGCTGTGTGAAACCCCCCCGAACCCCCCGAACTCACCTCTCCCCGCGCCGACGGACAAGCCTCCCGCGCGTCCCTCTTGACGTGCGCTGAAACTGAGGTAAGGAGTTTGGGGTGTTTGGGGGGGTTTCACCCCGCGGGACATCCCGATCTCGGATGTCCCGCGGGGAGGGAGGTGATCGGCCCGGGAATCTTATAGATTCCCGGGCCGATCACCGGTGGGTGTTGGTCCACTTTAAACTTATCACCCCCCGCCCAAAAAAAAACTAGAAGGCCAACGTCTTAACCTGTCACCCCAGATTGGATGGAGAGCCTCTTTTATTTTACACTGGATGTATTAAAATGTTCTTTTTGTACCATCTAGCATAGTTATTTGTTTTTCCGTTATTGGATCATGTTGGAGTGATATTGCTTACCTGTAGCCTTTCCAATCTTTCTCTGTAGAACGCATTGGTACGGCTTGGTGCTAGGTGGCTGATTTCAAGGTGGGGATCGGCCAAAGAAACTTGGTTCCTGTTCAGGTGCCACCAGGGCCAAATATCAGGTGTGGATTTTACTGGCCCTGGCCAGCCAATGAACTGCTCTGTGTTCCACCACCCCCACCCATGGTGTTTCCTAGCTAGCCAGATAATGCATTCATTCATCAGCTGAAGCGTTAGTATAAGAAAAACAGATAAGGCCATGGTCACTGAAGCTTGGTCACTGAAGTATTGTAGAGCAGAGTCCATGGCAGCTATGAGAATGGTTGCAGCTCACTGGGAGCTCAACATCATGGACAGTAAGATGCAAAAACAAAGGACAGCGCCTCATTTAGGATAGTGGGCGGGGCCATGCAAATGTTATCCATTGATTCCTTACTACATTGCAGTTAACTGTAAACTCCAGTTTGCAGCCTAGACATAAGATATAGATGAATAATATTTATATTGGATGTATTTTGTATTTAGCTTGGTTGTAGTTATTTTACACTTTCTTAAATTCTTAGAGCAAATGATGGCAAACAAGCATTGTCATACAGTGTAATCTTTCATATATTTATTTCAAATATTTGGTTATTTGTAACTTTGTCGCCATCAACAGTACAGAGACCAAGTGACAGGGCAATGTGGTGTCGCGCTAAGTAAAGTTATGCCTTAAACTAATGAGTAAGGAAAATAACGAGCCGGGGTAACGCCTGGTTCCTCACTACTCATGTGAGAAGAATTTTTGATTGGGTACAGGTCTCCCCGAGGAGGATCCGCCTACTTTGTGGGACCTTCAGGTGCAGAGATCTGCCCGCCCCCTTATAAGGTGAATGGTAGAATTATGCCAGAGGATATTGGCCTTTGATAGTTTCTGCTCTTATAGTAATCCGAACCCGCCCACTCATGCGCACTGGGTTGTCATGCTCGGCATGGACGCGGAAGCGACTATCTCTCATACAGTTAATTTGTACATGAATGTAAACATCTGCAGGATAGTCAATGTGTTTATTCATGTGGAGCATTTACAGGGTAAATAGTACCTTTATTTATTCAGTGGTGTGATCATTAAAGTGGACCAACACCCAGGATTTTGACTATCCTGGGTTTTGGTCCACTTCGGTGGGGCGCCCCGCTGTGTGTAACCCCCCAGAAAGCCCCAAAAACTCACCTCACCTTGCTCCCACATGACCGCTGCTGCCAATCCCCGCCGACGGACAAGCGGGAGGCAGCGACGGACAAGAGAGTGCGCCCGCCGCCGCCTCCCGTGCGTCACTCTTACAGGGTGCGCGCCCGCGCCGGCCATTCACAAACGGCTGGCGCGGGTGCGCGTCCTGCTAGAGGGACGCGCGGGAGGCGGCGGCGGGCCCCGCTGGAACAAGGATCAGGTAGGGATTTCGGGGATCTAGGGGGGGTTTCGCACAGCGGGACACCCCCGATCGGGGTGCCCCGCAGGCAGGGGTCTGATCGGTCCGGGAATCTTATAGATTCCCGGGCCGATCTTGGGAGGGTGTTGGTCCACTTTAAAAAGGGGCCCTTTAGTGGCTCATACACTACACATTTTTCTGTGTTTTAACTCCAGGTTTAGGTGGGCCCTCGGGCGACATGGTCTCAGTGGGCCCCTTTGCAGTGGAGTGTCGTGGGTCAGGGGGTCTATAAATTCCACGGCACAGAACAGGGTGCAGGGGCCAGCCTCTGTGCCCCGCCCCCCACCCTGCAGGCTACAGACCAACACTTGCCAGCCCCTAAGGCTTGTGAACTGGTATAGGGGTCTCCACCAGGTCTTACCAGGTCACAAAGGGTTGAATGTAAAAAAAAAACAAAAAAAAAACACACAGAAGAAAACATTTTATTCGTTTTTTTAATACCTCCCATCCATCTCACACTGTGTACCTCGCCAATCACTTTGGCTTCTGCTGTCCTGCTGCTGCTGGAAGCCCTTTATACCTTCTGGCCAACAGAACATGAGAGGTTCATCTAAAAAAAATGACATCCACCCCATTTTTGGGGGGAATTTTAAGAGTTAAAAACCCAGCATAACCAGCCTGGGACCAGCTATGCAGGGCTTGTAGGAACAGGGCACAGGCCTGCTTTGGTGGCCCCCTCTGTGCCAGCTACAAACCTGCTCAGTTGGATGCAGCCAGACAACTAATGACTGAAACAGCAGCAATGAATGGCTCTTCCTTTCGCTAAATGATGCCAAATGAGCACATGTATGATAAATAGGAAGGGGGGAGCAACAATGATGGGACCCCCTGACCTTCTGGGCCCCGGTGCAGTCGCACCCCCTCAAGTTATACCCCTATGTTTTTTCATTCTGATCTTTAATTAAGACCCAATTGAGTGATTTTTCACCTTCACAAAGATAGGGGATGACACATGCATGCTCCCTGGGATCACTGGAGAGGAAATTCATTCTAGGAATCTGGTTACTCCAGGGCAGGAGTTTCACCTGGCCCTGGAGTCTATTAGCCCAGTGGTCCTCAACCTATTTAGGCCAGGTACCCCTAAGGAGATCGATTACTAATCCTACCTAAATAAGTAGGTAATTAATTGGCCTTGCAACACTTTCTGAAGCAAGAAAGAATAATGTTTTACTGTTGAAACAATGTCAGACCTACCAGAGTGACTGTTGGTGCACCCTTGAACATTGCTGAGTACCCCTGAGGTACACACATATCCCCGCAGGTTGAGAAACCCTTAGACCTAGAATCAGTGGGTCTTGGTTTGCTTAAACAAAGAACTTTCTAATAACCTCCTTTTGGTTGTTTAAAGAAGTCCTATTGTTTAATCGCTTAATATTATAATAATACCTTCTTATACATATGCTGGATAATGAGATGAGGGGTTATGTAAACCCCGTTGCAGGATGGGGGATCCCTGTAGATACTCCAATTGGGATGTATCTGCAGGGGAAGTTGTCCAGGAGTTTGTGTCCCTACTCGGCTTGTCTTAATAGAAAGGGGGGGAGGGGGTATTTCTTTATGAAAGCCCCCTGAGGGTTGAGTAGTTAATTGGACTATCGGTCAATGAAAATCTTATGAGGTTGGTAGTAACATTAGTAGGTTAATTTATTTACAAAGTTATTCATGCTTGGTGTCACTTCACATAAGTTTCACATTCCATGTACATTTTTTTCACATATTTCAAATAGTATACACACAGGTATATTTTACCATTCACATATTTTGTTCACATATTTTAAAAGATAGAGGGGGATAAACAGATAATGGTTCCTTATCTGGTCTTCCCCAAAAATTCAAGTAATCTGTTGAATACAGTTTGTAGCAAGAGTCTGGTTACCAGTATGCAGCAAGCGTGTCACCTTTAAAATGTATACAGCAGAGTGTGCAGACGTTTCGCATTAACTGCTTCCTCAGTGCACTCTCTAATAAATGATACAATTATTAATCATGTATTCAATCAGACATATATTTGGTGTGAAGGGTATATCTGGTAATAACAAAAAGAGGAGAGATAAATGGTACCTCTGTATGAAGGAGCGCTTGCTTTCCCTTTGGTCAGGTTAGATCTTCTTTTAATTATCTATGGTAAATGATAAGGTTGTGAGTGTGGTCCTAATTAGTTGTAAGGGCTAATAAGGAAATTTAGTGTATCACCTTTTAAATAGTCTTCACTGGTACAGGGCTGGCGCTTGGATACTTTATAATTTGCTGCAAGGTCAGGATATGCTGTGGAAAGGTCTCTATGTTTCTATAAGCGCTGTTCTTTCTTTACTATTTTAAGGTCTCTATGTTAGTGGCCAGCAGTCCAGAGAGAGATATATATGTACATTAAGGCGATGTTTGTTACCTCTTGTCCAGAGTTCTGTGCCCGTTCTGAGAACGGGTGGCGTCTGTGGTCCCGCTCCCGCCTGCATGCGCCGCACTGCGCTGTAGTGGCTGTGCGCGCTTTAATCCGGCCGACAGATCTAAGGGGGGCGGGGCTACGGCTACTGATTGAATACATGATTAATAATTGTATCATTTATTAGAGAGTGCACTGAGGAAGCAGTTAATGCGAAACGTCTGCACACTCTGCTGTATACATTTTAAAGGTGACACGCTTGCTGCATACTGGTAACCAGACTCTTGCTACAAACTGTATTCAACAGATTACTTGAATATTTGGGGAAGACCAGATAAGGAACCATTATCTGTTTATCCCCCTCTATCTTTTAAAATATGTGAACAAAATATGTGAATGGTAAAATATACCTGTGTGTATACTATTTGAAATATGTGAAAAAAATGTACATGGAATGTGAAACTTATGTGAAGTGACACCAAGCATGAATAACTTTGTAAATAAATTAACCTACTAATGTTACTACCAACCTCATAAGATTTTCATTGACCGATAGTCCAATTAACTACTCAACCCTCAGGGGGCTTTCATAAAGAAATACCCCCTCCCCCCCTTTCTGTTATGTAAACCCCCAACTGAAAAAAAAAATACTGTGACGTTTGTGGTTTTCCTTGCCCATTAGAAATAAAATCCAGGGGTGACAGGTCTTTGAGCATCCCCATTCCATTCTTATAGGGTTGCTCTACTCCATTTCAACGCCAGTCCCCGCGGCCAGCCAGCAGGGAGCAGCAGCAGCATTAAACCAGTCTAATATGTGTCTCAAGCATTGCATGATGGGTAATAGCAATAAACTGCTTCCCGAAAAAGCAAGCTGATGGGACTGGCCCTTCAAGTTAAACTTAACCCCTCCCCCCAAAAAAATACTAGAAGGCCAACGTCTTAACCTGTCACCCCAGATTGGATGGAGAGCCTCTTTTATTTTACACTGGATGTATTAAAATGTTCTTTTTGTACCATCTAGCATAGTTATTTGTTTTTCCGTTATTGGATCATGTTGGAGTGATATTGCTTACCTGTAGCCTTTCCAATCTTTCTCTGTAGAATGGAAACATTACCTGCTTGGTACTAGGTGGCTGATTTCAAGGTGGGGATCGGCCAAAGAAACTTGGTTCCTGTTCAGGTGCCACCAGGGCCAAATATCAGGTGGGGATTTTACTGGCCCTGGCCAGCCAATGAACTGCTCTGTGTTCCACCACCCCCACCCATGGTGTTCCCTAGCTAGCCAGATAATGCATTCATTCATCAGCTGAAGCGTTAGTATAAGAAAAACAGATAAGGCCATGGTCACTAAAGCTTGGTCACTGAAGTATTGTAGAGCAGAGTCCATGGCAGCTATGAGAATGGTTGCAGCTCACTGGGAGCTCATCATCATGGACAGTAAGATGCAAAAACAAAGGACAGCGCCTCATTTAGGATAGTGGGCGGGGCCATGCAAATTTTATCCATTGATTCCTTACTACATTGCAGTTAACTGTAAACTCCAGTTTGCAGCCTAGACATAAGATATAGATGAATAATATTTATATTGGATGTATTTTGTATTTAGCTTGGTTGTAGTTATTTTACACTTTCTTAAATTCTTAGAGCAAATGATGGCAAACAAGCATTGTCATACAGTGTAATCTTTCATATATTTATTTCAAATATTTGGTTATTTGTAACTTTGTCGCCATCAACAGTACAGAGACCATGTGACAGGGCAATGTGGTGTCGCGCTATGTAAAGTTATGCCTTAAACTAATGAGTAAGGAAAATAACGAGCCGGGGTAACGCCTGGTTCCTCACTACTCATGTGAGAAGAATTTTTGATCGGGTACAGGTCTCCCCGTGGAGGATCCGCCTACTTTGTGGGACCTTCAGGTGCAGAGATCTGCCCGCCCCCTTATAAGGTTAATAGTAGAATTATACAGGAGGATATTGGCTTCGATAGATTCTGCTCTTATAGTAATCCGAACCCGCGCACTCATGCACTGGGTTGTCATGCTCGGCAGGGACGCGGAAGCGACTATCTCTCATACAGTTAATTTGTACATGAATGTAAACATCTGCAGGATAGTCAATGTGTTTATTCATGTGGAGCATTTACAGGGTAAATAGTACATTTATTTATTCAGTGGTGTGATCATTAAAGTGGACCAACACCCAGGATTTTGACTATCCTGAGTTTTGGTCCACTTCGGTGGGGCACCCCGATCGGGGGTGCCCCGCTGTGTGTAACCCCCCAGAAAGCCCCAAAAACTCACCTCACCTTGCTCCCACATGACCGCTGCTGCCAATCCCCGCCGACGGACAAGCGGGAGGCAGCGACGGACAAGAGAGTGCGCCCGCCGCCGCCTCCCGTGCGTCACTCTTACAGGGTGCGCGTCCTGCTAGAGGGACGCGCGGGAGGCGGCGGCGGGCCCCGCTGGAACGAGGATCAGGTAGGGATTTCGGGGATCTAGGGGGGGTTTCGCACAGCGGGACACCCCCGATCGGGGTGCCCCGCAGGCAGGGGTCTGGTCGGTCCGGGAATCTTATAGATTCCCGGGCCGATCTTGGGAGGGTGTTGGTCCACTTTAAAAAGGGGCCCTTTAGTGGCTCATACGCTACACATTTTTCTGTGTTTTAACTCCAGGTTTAGGTGGGCCCTCGGGCGACATGGTCTCAGTGGGCCCCTTTGCAGTGGAGTGTCGTGGGTCAGGGGGTCTATAAATTCCACGGCATAGAACAGGGTGCAGGGGCCAGCCTCTGTGCCCCGCCCCCCACCCTGCAGGCTACAGACCAACACTTGCCAGCCCCTAAGGCTTGTGAACTGGTATAGGGGTCTCCACCAGGTCTTACCAGGTCACAAAGGGTTGAATGTAAAAAAAAAAAAAAAAAAAAAACACACAGAAGAAAACATTTTATTCATTTTTTTAATACCTCCCATCCATCTCACACTGTGTACCTCGCCAATCACTTTGGCTTCTGCTGTCCTGCTGCTGCTGGAAGCCCTTTATACCTTCTGGCCAACAGAACATGAGAGGTTCATCTAAAAAAAATGACATACACCCCATTTTTGGGGGGAATTTTAAGAGTTAAAAACCCAGCATAACCAGCCTGGGACCAGCTATGCAGGGCTTGTAGGAACAGGGCACAGGCCTGCTTTGGTGGCCCCCTCTGTGCCAGCTACAAACCTGCTCAGCTGGATGCAGCCAGACAACTAAAGACTGAAACAGAAGCAATGAATGGCTCTTCCTTTCGCTAAATGATGCCAAATGAGCACATGTATGATAAATAGGAAGGGGGGAGCAACAATGATGGGACCCCCTGACCTTCTGGGCCCCGGTGCAGTCGCACCCCCTCAAGTTATACCCCTATGTTTTTTCATTCTGATCTTTAATTAAGACCCGATTGAGTGATTTTTCACCTTCACAAAGATAGGGGATGACACATGCATGCTCCCTGGGATCACTGGAGAGGAAATTCATTCTAGGAATCTGGTTACTCCAGGGCAGGAGTTTCACCTGGCCCTGGAGTCTATTAGCCCAGTGGTTCTCAACCTATTTAGGCCAGGTACCCCTAAGGAGATCGATTACTATTCCTACCTAAATAAGTAGGTAATTAATTGGCCTTGCAACACTTTCTGAAGCAAGAAAGAATAATGTTTTACTGTTGAAACAATGTCAGACCTACCAGAGTGACTGTTGGTGCACCCTTGAACATTGCTGAGTACCCCTGAGGTACACACATATCCCCGCAGGTTGAGAAACCCTTAGACCTAGAATTAGTGGGTCTTGGTTTGCTTAAACAAAGAACTTTCTAATAACCTCCTTTTGGTTGTTTAAAGAAGTCCTATTGTTTAATCGCTTAATATTATAATAATACCTTCTTATACATATGCTGGATAATGAGATGAGGGGTTATGTAAACCCCCAACTGAAAAAAAAATCCTGTGACGTTTGTGGTTTTCCTTGCCCATTAGAAATAAAATCCAGGGGTGACAGGTCTTTGAGCATCCCCATTCCATTCTTATAGGGTTGCTCTACTCCATTTCAACGCCAGTCCCCGCGGCCAGCCAGTAGGGAGCAGCAGCAGCATTAAACCAGTCTAATATGTGTCTCAAGCATTGCATGATGGGTAATAGCAATAAACTGCTTCCCGAAAAAGCAAGCTGATGGGACTGGCCCTTCAAGTTAAACTTAACCCCTCCCCCCAAAAAAAAACTAGAAGGCCAACGTCTTAACCTGTCACCCCAGATTGGATGGAGAGCCTCTTTTATTTTACACTGGATGTATTAAAATGTTCTTTTTGTACCATCTAGCAAAGTTATTTGTTTTTCCGTTATTGGATCATGTTGGAGTGATATTGCTTACCTGTAGCCTTTCCAATCTTTCTCTGTAGAACGGAAACATTACCTGCTTGGTGCTAGGTGGCTGATTTCAAGGTGGGGATCGGCCAAAGAAACTTGGTTCCTGTTCAGGTGCCACCAGAGCCAAATATCAGGTGGGGATTTTACTGGCCCTGGCCAGCCAATGAACTGCTCTGTGTTCCACCACCGCCACCCATGGTGTTTCCTAGCTAGCCAGATAATGCATTCATTCATCAGCTGAAGCGTTAGTATAAGAAAAACAGATAAGGCCATGGTCACTGAAGCTTGGTCACTGAAGTATTGTAGAGCAGAGTCCATGGCAGCTATGAGAATGGTTGCAGCTCACTGGGAGCTCAGCATCATGGACAGTAAAATGCAAAAACAAAGGACAGCGCCTCATTTAGGATAGTGGGCGGGGCCATGCAAATGTTATCCATTGATTCCTTACTACATTGCAGTTAACTGTAAACTCCAGTTTGCAGCCTAGACATAAGATATAGATGAATAATATTTATATTGGATGTATTTTGTATATAGCTTGGTTGTAGTTATTTTACACTTTCTTAAATTCTTAGAGCAAATGATGGCAAACAAGCATTGTCATACAGTGTAATCTTTCATATATTTATTTCAAATATTTGGTTATTCGTAACTTTGTCGCCATCAACAGTACAGAGACCATGTGACAGGGCAATGTGGTGTCGCGCTATGTAAAGTTATGCCTTAAACTAATGAGTAAGGAAAATAACGAGCCGGGGTAACGCCTGGTTCCTCACTACTCATGTGAGAAGAATTTTTGATCGGGTACAGGTCTCCCCGTGGAGGATCCGCCTACTTTGTGGGACCTTCAGGTGCAGAGATCTGCCCGCCCCCTTATAAGGTGAATAGTAGAATTATACAGGAGACTATTGGCTTTGATAGTTTCTGCTCTTATAGTAATCCGAACCCGCCCACTCATGCACAGGGTTGTCATGCTCGGCAGGGACGCGGAAGCGACTATCTCTCATACAGTTAATTTGTACATGAATGTAAACATCTGCAGGATAGTCAATGTGTTTATTCATGTGAAGCATTTGCAGGGTAAATAGTACCTTTATTTATTCAGTGGTGTGATCATTAAAAAGGGGCCCTTTTGTGGCTCATACACTACACATTTTTCTGTGGCTTAGGTGGGCCCTCGGGCGACATGGTCTCAGTGGGCCCCTTTGCAGTGGAGTGTCGTGGGTCAGGGGGTCTATAAATTCCACGGCACAGAACAGGGTGCAGGGGCCAGCCTCTGTGCCCCGCCCCCACCCTGCAGGCTACAGACCAACACTTGCCAGCCCCTAAGGCTTGTGAACTGGTATAGGGGTCTCCACCAGGTCTTACCAGGTCACAAAGGGTTGAATGTAAAAAAAAAAAACACAGAAAAAAATATTTTATTCGTTTTTTTAATACCTCCCATCCATCTCACACTGTGTACCTCGCCAATCACTTTGGCTTCTGCTGTCCTGCTGCTGCTGGAAGCCCTTTATACCTTCTGGCCAACAGAACATGAGAGGTTCATCTAAAAAAATGACATACACCCCATTTTTGGGGGGAATTTTAAGAGTTAAAAACCCAGCATAACCAGCCTGGGACCAGCTATGCAGGGCTTGTAGGAACAGGGCACAGGCCTGCTTTGGTGGCCCCCTCTGTGCCAGCTACAAACCTGCTCAGCTGGATGCAGCCAGACAACTAATGACTGAAACAGCAGCAATGAATGGCTCTTCCTTTCGCTAAATGATGCCAAATGAGCACATGTATGATAAATAGGAAGGGGGAGCAACAATGATGGGACCCCCTGACCTTCTGGGCCCTGGTGCAGTCGCACCCCCTCAAGTTATACCCCTATGTTTTTTCATTCTGATCTTTAATTAAGACCCGATTGAGTGATTTTTCACCTTCACAAAGATAGGGGATGACACATGCATGCTCCCTGGGATCACTGGAGAGGAAATTCATTCTAGGAATCTGGTTACTCCAGGGCAGGAGTTTCACCTGGCCCTGGAGTCTATTAGCCCAGTGGTTCTCAAACTATTTAGGCCAGGTACCCCTAAGGAGATTACTAATCCTACCTAAATAAGTAGGTAATTAATTGGCCTTGCAACACTTTCTGAAGCAAGAAAGAATAATGTTTTACTGTTGAAACAATGTCAGACCTACCAGAGTGACTGTTGGTGCACCCTTGAACATTGCTGAGTACCCCTGAGGTACACATATCCCCACAGGTTGAGAAACCCTTAGACCTAGAATTAGTGGGTCTTGGTTTGCTTAAACAAAGAACTTTCTAATAACCTCCTTTTGGTTGTTTAAAGAAGTCCTATTGTTTAATCGCTTAATATTATAATAATACATTCTTATACATATGCTGGATAATGAGATGAGGGGTTATGTAAACCCCCAACTGAAAAAAAAATCCTGTGACGTTTGTGGTTTTCCTTGCCCATTAGAAATAAAATCCAGGGGTGACAGGTCTTTGAGCATCCCCATTCCATTCTTATAGGGTTGCTCTACTCCATTTCAATGCCAGTCCCCGCGGCCAGCCAGTAGGGAGCAGCAGCAGCATTAAACCAGTCTAATATGTGTCTCAAGCATTGCATGATGGGTAATAGCAATAAACTGTTATTCCCGAAAAAGCAAGCTGATGGGACTGGCCCTTCAAGTTAAACTTAACCCCTCCCCCCCCAAAAAAAACTAGAAGGCCAACGTCTTAACCTGTCACCCCAGATTGGATGGAGAGCATCTAATATTTTACACTGGATGTATTAAAATGTTTTTTTTTGTACCATCTAGCATAGTTATTTGATTTTCCGTTATTGGATAATGTTGGAGTGATATTGCTTACCTGTAGCCTTTCCAATCTTTCTCTGTAGAACGCATTGGTACGGCTTGGTACTAGGTGGCTGATTTCAAGGTGGGGATCGGCCAAAGAAACTTGGTTCCTGTTCAGGTGCCACCAGGGCCAAATATCAGGTGGGGATTTTACTGGCCCTGGCCAGCCAATGAACTGCTCTGTGTTCCACCACCCCCACCCATGGTGTTTCCTAGCTAGCCAGATAATGCATTCATTCATCAGCAGAAGCGTTAGTATAAGAAAAACAGATAAGGCCATAGTCACTGAAGCTTGGTCACTGAAGTATTGTAGAGCAGAGTCCATGGCAGCTATGAGAATGGTTGCAGCTCCCTGGGACCTCAGCATCATGGACAGTAAAATGCAAAAACAAAGGACAGCGCCTCATTTAGGATAGTGGGCGGGGCCATGCAAATGTTATCCATTGATTCCTTACTACATTGCAGTTAACTGTAAACTCCAGTTTGCAGCCTAGACATAAGATATAGATGAATAATATTTATATTGGATGTATTTTGTATTTAGCTTGGTTGTAGTTATTTTACACTTTCTTAAATTCTTAGAGCAAATGATGGCAAACAAGCATTGTCATACAGTGTAATCTTTCATATATTTATTTCAAATATTTGGTTATTCGTAACTTTGTCGCCATCAACAGTACAGAGACCATGTGACAGGGCAATGTGGTGTCGCGCTATGTAAAGTTATGCCTTAAACTAATGAGTAAGGAAAATAACGAGCCAGGGTAACGCCTGGTTCCTCACTACTCATGTGAGAAGAATTTTTGATCGGGTACAGGTCTCCCCGTGGAGGATCCGCCTACTTTGTGGGACCTTCAGGTGCAGAGATCTGCCCGACCCCTTACAAGGTGAATAGTAGAATTATGCAAGAGGATATTGGCTTCGATAGATTCTGCTCTTATAGTAATCCGAACCCGCCCACTCATGCGCACTGGGTTGTCATGCTCGGCAGGGACGCGGAAGCGACTATCTCTCATACAGTTAATTTGTACATGAATGTAAACATCTGCAGGATAGTCAATGTGTTTATTCATGTGGAGCATTTGCAGGGTAAATAGTACATTTATTTATTCAGTGGTGTGATCATTAAAGTGGACCAACACCCAGGATTTCGACTATCCTGAGTTTTGGTCCACTTCGGTGGGGCACCCCGATCGCCCCGCTGTGTGTAACCCCCCAGAAAGCCCCAAAAACTCACCTCACCTTGCTCCCACATGACCGCTGCTGCCAATCCCCGCCGACGGACAAGCGGGAGGCAGCGACGGACAAGAGAGTGCGCCCGCCGCCGCCTCCCGTGCGTCACTCTTACAGGGTGCACACCCGCGCCGGCCATTCACAAACGGCCGGCGCGGGTGCGCGTCCTGCTAGAGGGTCGCGCGGGAGGCGGCGGCGGGCCCCGCTGGAACGAGGATCAGGTAGGGATTTCAGGGATCTAGGGGGGGTTTCGCACAGCGGGACACCCCCGATCGGGGTGCCCCGCAGGCAGGGGTCTGATCGGTCCGGGAATCTTATAGATTCCCGGGCCGATCTTGGGAGGGTGTTGGTCCACTTTAAAAAGGGGCCCTTTAGTGGCTCATACGCTACACATTTTTCTGTGTTTTAACTCCAGGTTTAGGTGGGCCCTCGGGCGACATGGTCTCAGTGGGCCCCTTTGCAGTGGAGTGTCGTGGGTCAGGGGGTCTATAAATTCCACGGCACAGAACAGGGTGCAGGGGCCAGCCTCTGTGCCCCGCCCCCCACCCTGCAGGCTACAGACCAACACTTGCCAGTCCCTAAGGCTTGTGAACTGGTATAGGGGTCTCCACCAGGTCTTACCAGGTCACAAAGGGTTGAATGTAAAAAAAAAAAAACACACAGAAGAAAACATTTTATTCGTTTTTTTTAATACCTCCCATCCATCTCACACTGTGTACCTCGCCAATCACTTTGGCTTCTGCTGTCCTGCTGCTGCTGGAAGCCCTTTATACCTTCTGGGCAACAGAACATGAGAGGTTCATCTAAAAAAAATGACATGAGGGGGGCGTGGCTTGGCGATGGCCGTGTGAGGACGCTCATTCCTGAGCTCCGTCCAGCTTTTGTGCAATAAGCCCTAAACAACCGTAAAAAGTGCCCTAAATTCGAGACCGACTGGACTCACCTGATGTCCAAAGGGAGGAGATCCCGGGCGGCGACCGGCGGGAGCAGAACGGGTCGCATATCCACGTTTTTCCAAGGCGGAGAGCGGGGACCAGGCGGAGGAAAAGGCCGCAAGATGGCGGACGGCCCCTTGAAGGACACCACGGTGGCGGGAGGACGGCAGACTGCTGGCCCGTCATGTCTTCCTGGACGGGCATCGCTTGAGGGAGAAGGTCGGGGCGGAGCGGCCCCGGGCTCGGCAGCCGCTTTGTACCTGGAGCCGGAGGTGGAGGAGGCGCAGCTGACGACGTGGCCACAAGACGGAGGAGAGCCGGCATCGGGGACTGACGCCGGTGAGCGGGGAGACGGAGGTGCCGACAGCAGGAGAGGTGAGGGTTCGCCCCCCCCCCCTCGCAGCACACACACGCGGGAGGAGAGAAGAGAGCTATGCGGCCGCTGCCTTCCCCCGGTGCCGCAGACGGAGCAGAGCGTCGGGCGGAGGCGGAGGCGGAGACACCTCGCCCGGAGGCTTTCAATGCAGGGGCAACACCTCGCCCACAGCCCCAGCGCGATCAGAGCGGAGGGAGAGAGCCTGCACGTGGAGCCCTTCTGAGCAACAGGAGGAGAGAGAAGTGAGCCTGTCAGCCTCAATGGAGGTGAGCGATCATGTGGGGGGCGGACTGGGCAACAGGGTTACTGGCGTATATCCCGGTGGGGGCAGTGATCAGCCAGGGGTCAGTGGGAAACCCCAAAATCGGGAGGCTGAATACCCTCGGCAAGGAGAGACCCCCAGGGCGACACTGGATAGTCTGCATACAGAGCAAAGGGACCCATCCCTCCGCACAAGCAAGGAGCCACAAGGGGGTCAGAGCCCCGGAAATCGTGCTGTTCGCTCCCCTAACCCATCAGCGGGGCAGTGCCGGCCGTTTGAAGGCCAGAGCAGCGGTGCTGGCTCGCCGGCGGCGTTGTCCACATCCCCAAGATGGCCCCCGAACTCCCCCTCACAAAGCTCAGAGATGTCCGCCCATTCAGACGCAGTTTTGATGGATTTCGACCAGCACAGTATTAAAGCTCTTATCTCTTCGCTCCCCACCAGAAAAGATTTCGAGACCTTCATAAATAGAATGGAATCTGCCCTCAGGAGGGAGGTAGATGAAGTATCGAAAAGTGTTCTAGAGGTGGGAACCAGGGTCACAGCGATAGAACACGTCCAGGACACAGTCCAACAACGCCTGGCCACCATAGAAAGAGCGCACAGCACCTTAGAAAGAGCCCAAGCGGAAACTACGCAACATATAGCTGATATCTTATTACATCAAGATGACATGGAAAACAGGGGGAGGAGGAACAATATACGCATTAGGGGGCTCCCCGAATCTCCGGAAAATGCCAACTTACCGGATATCGTGACCCAAATCTTTAACCAGGTGCTGGACCGTCAACCAGGGGAGGCCATCGAATTGGACAGGGTCCACAGGGCCCCGGGCCCCAGGGACCCAGACCCGCTGAGACCCCGAGACGTCATTTGCCGAGTCCATTTTTATAAAATAAAAGAAGAAATCATGAGACTCGCATGGGCCAAGAAGGGGGTATCTTACAAAGGAACCCAGCTCACCTTGTTACCTGACCTGGCACGCCGAACGCTGCAGATGAGAAGGATCCTGAAGCCATTACTGGAAAGTGCGAAGCAGGCTGGCGCCACTTATAGATGGGGTCATCCCTTTCATCTTATCTTGCAGCTGCGGGGCCGAAGCTTCGCACTCCGTCGCCACTCTCAGCTTCCGGAGGCGTTCGAATTCCTGGGATCCCCGGCTGTGGAGCTTGAGAACTGGCTTTCCCCCTCGCTTGGCTCCGTTCGGGGGCAGGGGGGTGAGAGACGGGATCCTCTGCCCCGAAGACACAGGGGGGTCCGTCCCAGGGCTCCCATCGATGCTGGGGACTGGCGGTGATACGCGCCTCTCCTTATTGGTTCGCTGTGGACTCTGCCAAGTTAGAACTGCACTTATAGTTGTTGACCCTTAAGAGTTACTCATATAATGGCCGTGTGGCGTCATCATTCGATGGCCTGATGGCATATTTCGCTTCGACTGCTGGGGGGGGGGCGCGCACTGTCGGGCGGAGGAATGTTTTTGGAAGTTAAAGCGACAGGCTGTCTTGTCTCTGTCTCCCCCGGGGGTGCGCTCCCCCCGCCTCCTACCCCTGCTGGGGCTCCTGCCTCCGGCTGCCGGCTGCTTGCGGGCGGGGGGCGGGCCGCCACTGTGGGGGTTTGGTGAGGCCACGTAAGCTAAGGGTCTTACTGTAGTTAATGTGTTCTAGTGATTTACTGTTTTACGTTTGTTATTTAATTTACTCTTGTTGATGTGCAATCTAGTAGTTTGAGCACTTAAATGTTACTTTGCAAAAATTCCAAGTGTAAAGGTTGTTAACAATGGGCTTGTCTTTAGAGCTAGGCCTCTTAGAGGCCTGGGTCTCAGGATAATCCTCTATATCTTGGACGGGGCGCCTCGTGCTGGCTGCCGCTTTCCACTTTCCCCCATTGGGAATCCTCTCGAGCTCTCCCAGAGACATTTGGGATAACTTATAGAGAGGGAGCGCCTCAGCGCGCTACCGTTCTTCCCTTTGTTTAACCTCCTTCACCCCCCATTATCCGAACGCTGATAGGATCGCTTGCAAGGGGCTTTGGCCCTCAACACATTTAAAGCCGTGTAATATTGCAGGCATCCCCAGCAGGAGGATTTTTCCAGTTCTCCCTTGTTTCCACATACTCTCCTGTTCTTTTTTTCTTTCCCTGTCTCCTCTTACCTCCACCCCCTCAGTGCCGGACACCGTTGCATAGAAAATGTCAAATATAATCATATGCTCTTATAACACGAAGGGTCTGAATGTGCCGGAAAAAAGATCTAAAGTTCTTTCTGAACTACATAAAAACCGGGTCCATATAGCTCTATTACAGGAAACCCACTTCAAGGAAGGACACATACCGGTAATCCGAGACCGCCACTTTACCTCGTGGGTACACGCCCCGAACCCAGAAGCCAAATCGAAAGGGGTGTCCATAGCAATACACAAATCTCTCCCTCACAAAATAGTGGACTCTAGAGTGGACCCTAAAGGCAGATTCATATTCCTAAAACTGGTATTGTTTTCTAAGACATACACTATTGTAAATATCTATAGCCCCAACCAGGATTCAGCACACTATTGTTCTAGCCTTTTAAAGCAGCTAGTTAGCTTCGCAGAAGGGGTGATTGTAGTTGGGGGAGACCTTAATCTACCCCTGAACCCTCAGATTGACACATCCGCTGGGAGATCGGGGGTCCCAGTGGCGGGCCTCAAGAAATTGAAGAAAATCCTGCTAGACCTACAATTGGTGGATGTGTGGCGGGCGCTTCACGGTCGGGACAGGAACTATACCTTTTACTCCGGCGCAAATAACTCCTATAGTCGCATAGATTACCTCCTGCTGAGCCACTATGCTATGTCATGGAACCCAGAGGCGAGCATAGGAAGTATTTTGTGGTCGGACCACGCCCCAATATTTCTGTCCTTGGACCTCCCCGGATTGCACCCGCGTAGCTGGGACTGGCGTCTGAATGACAATTTACTAAAGGACGAGGCCTGCCTGGCTGCAATCCGGGACAACATAAAACACTTTTTGGCAGACCACCGTAATGACGACACATCCCCTCCGGTTCAGTGGGAAGCGCTTAAATGCGTTTTACGGGGGACTTTCATCCAGCACGGAACCAGACTCAAAAAGGAAAGATCCTCCCTAATAGAAAAGACAATCTGCCAAATAAAAACACTAGAGCTCTCACATAAGCGATCTCCTACCAATGAGATTTGGATAGAGCTAGAAAGAGCTAGAGATAACCTGAGGGGGCTCTATAGCCAAGCATTCCTGAGACATAGGGACCGTCTGAAGGGAATGTTTTATGAGCACGCCAACAAGCCGGGCAGACTGTTAGCAAGGTCTCTGCACCCTAGGGACTCCACCACCTACATTCCAAGCATTAAAACACGGGGAGACTCTGAAACGTTCCACCCAAAGGAGATAGCAGACACTTTTAAGGAATACTACAACTCACTATACAACTTAGAGGTCCCGGCTTCGTCCAGGGCCCGTACGTCTCATGCAGAGGCAGCCCAGGCATACGTAGATGGGACCCCCCTCCCCAGAATCCCGCAAGAGGACATAGAATCCCTGGAGGCCCCTTTTGGAATTCAGGAAGTGGCGAAGGTAATACAGAGCACTCCAGTGGGAAAGAGTCCGGGACCTGACGGCTTTACCCCCAGGTTCTATAAGACGCTTGGCCCCCTGATAACCCCCTTCTTGACGAAGGTTTTCAACGCCGTGGGACGGGACTCCCCCTTCCCTAAGCAGTCGCTGACAGCTACGATTGCTGTTATCCCTAAGCCCGGGAAGGACCCTCTCACATGCAGCAGCTACCGTCCAATCTCTCTAATCAATGTGGACATAAAATTATTCGCCAAATTAATAGCATCACGCCTACAACCGATTATCCCTGAACTCATACATCTGGACCAGGTGGGATTTGTCCCGGGCAGGGAGGCGCGGGATAACACGAACAAGTTATTCACGCTGATCTCCTACGTGCAATCTAAGAGAATCCCAGCATGCCTTCTCTCATGTGATGCTGAGAAGGCATTTGACAGAGTAAGCTGGGACTTCATGCACGCCTCCCTGAGACAAATTGGAATGGGACCGTCCCTACTGGGTAAGATCATGGCCCTATACGAAAACCCCTCTGCCTCGGTGAAAACAAATGGAGTGCTGTCACCTCCCTTCCCTATAAGGAATGGCACTCGTCAGGGATGCCCACTATCGCCGCTTCTATACATCCTTACTATGGAACACCTAGCAATAGCCATTCGGAATAATCCAGATATAAGGGGGGTAGAAATTGAGGGTAGGCAATATAAACTGTCTCTTTACGCGGACGATCTTCTCCTCCACCTCACCTCCCCCACCGTATCCCTCCCATCAGTGTTAAAGGAATTTGAACAGTTTGGGGCGGTTAGTAATTTTAAAATAAACTACACGAAATCCGAAGCCCTCAATTTAACCCTTCCACCGGGTGAGGTAGACAGACTGAGAAACAGCTTTCCCTTCAGATGGCAAGCGGCTGCCATTAAGTACTTAGGGGTGCAGATCCCAAACAATTTGACAAAAATATACGAGCTGAACTATGCAACCTTGATGAACAAGACAATTAACGACTTGAAACAATACAATAGAAGGTTCCTGTCATGGTTCGGGAGAATTGGTGTGATAAAAATGGACGTGCTACCCCAGTTTCTGTACATTTTTCAAACTGCCCCTATAGCCCCCCCCAATTGCTTTTTTAAGATCCTGAAAACCACATTCCTTAAATTTGTCTGGGGAGTGTCCAAGCCTCGTATCCGCTATGATACCCTGTCTCGCAGTAAAACAAGAGGGGGCGCGGGACTGCCCGATCTCAAGCTCTATCACACAGCGGCGGTCCTTATGAGAGCACTAGACTGGACCCATCAGGGTGCGAACAAGCTGTGGGTCGATATTGAGAGGAGGATGTCGCCCCTCCCGCTGGCCTCCCTGCCCTGGGCGGGGCCTCAATCCAGGTGCACCCTCAGATCCCTTCCTTTTATGGCGCAGCACCTGTTCACAGTCTGGGACCAACTGACCTCAAAATTCCCACTGGTTCGGCGCCCGGGACCTTTGACTCCCATTTTCGGGAATCCGGACTTTGCGCCTGGGGTGGGGGTCCCGTCCTTCCTGGGGTGGCGAGCGGAGGAGGACCCACGCATACGGCATGTTATGGGGGGATCGAGCTTCCCTACACTGGGGGAACTTAGAGCACAATTCCCTGGAGCACATGTGTCCTGGTTTCTCCACCGTCAACTGGCCAGCTATATATCTTCCCACCGCCTGGGAGAGACGTTGAGCCGTCCGCTGACAGATCTTGAGAAGCTTTTCTCCTCCGAGGCACATGTACCCCATGCCCTCTCTGTGCTATATCAGACATTGGTGTCCAACATATATTCGGGCCCGCTGGGCTACGTGGCTAAATGGGAGGGTGAGTTAGGTCAGTCCTTTTCGGAGGAGGAACTAACTAAGATGTTCAGCCTGACTCACAAATCCACCCTGGAGGGGGCGGCGCAGGAAAGGAATTTTAAAATAATTTCGAGGTGGTACAGATGTCCGTCGGACATCCATAAATTTGCTCCCCAGACCTCAAGCAAGTGCTGGCGATGTCTGGCAGAGGAAGGAAATATGACACACATCTGGTGGGGGTGTCCGGCCATCAGATCTTTCTGGGACAAGGTCTTAGATATATACGCCGAAACGACGGGTAGGAGAGTCAACAACTCTCCCCAGGTGACCCTCCTCTCCCTTGTGGAGGGCTCCATATCTCGGCACAGAAAGGGACTACTTCGACACTTTATTTCGGCAGCGCGAGCTGTTATACCCAGGCACTGGAAGACACGGAGGGTCCCTTCACTGGCTGAATGGGTGGTGGAGCTCGAACATATCAGTCGCATGGAGGAGCTTACTCTGGGCGATAAAGACATGACAGGAAAATATATCACAACTTGGGCCTGTTGGTTCGACTTCCGGGACTCAGACAGCTTTAGAGCGATGTTGGACGGTACAACGTAAACACTGCGGTTCAGTGCGACATCCCCCGGTTGCAATGAGCGGTAGCTTTTGCGACAGAGGGATCGGTGCCTCTGGTCCGGCTAGGGGTGATCCCCCCCCATCCCTCTTTCCCTCCTTCTGTCCGTCCCTTCTCTCCCCCTTGCCCTTTCCCCTCTCTGGTGTGTAGGTCTGTCTCTTGTTTTTGTTATGGTATTCTATTACGGTTGCTGTCACACTATGTTACATTATATCTAAAGTTTTGTATCGTGTTGATCTGTTTGAACAATAGCGCTGCGGTGTGTTCCGCTCCCTGTATGTACCTTCTTTTGACCATCAATAAAAACAGATTAAACTAAAAAAAATGACATACACCCCATTTTTGGGGGGAATTTTAAGAGTTAAAAACCCAGCATAACCAGCCTGGGACCAGCTATGCAGGGCTTGTAGGAACAGGGCACAGGCCTGCTTTGGTGGCCCCCTCTGTGCCAGCTACAAACCTGCTCAGCTGGATGCAGCCAGACAACTAATGACTGAAACAGCAGCAATGAATGGCTCTTCCTTTCGCTAAATGATGCCAAATGAGCACATGTATGATAAATAGGAAGGGGGGAGCAACAATGATGGGACCCCCTGACCTTCTGGGCCCCGGTGCAGTCGCACCCCCTCAAGTTATACCCCTATGTTTTTTCATTCTGATCTTTAATTAAGACCCAATCAAGTGATTTTTCACCTTCACAAAGATAGGGGATGACACATGCATGCTCCCTGGGATCACTGGAGAGGTAATTCATTCTAGGAATCTGGTTACTCCAGGGCAGGAGTTTCACCTGGCCCTGGAGTCTATTAGCCCAGTGGTTCTCAACCTATTTAGGCCAGGTACCCCTAAGGAGATCGATTACTAATCCTACCTAAATAAGTAGGTAATTAATTGGCCTTGCAACACTTTCTGAAGCAAGAAAGAATAATGTTTTACTGTTGAAACAATGTCAGACCTACCAGAGTGACTGTTGGTGCACCCTTGAACATTGCTGAGTACCCCTGAGGTACACACATATCCCCACAGGTTGAGAAACCCTTAGACCTAGAATCAGTGGGTCTTGGTTTGCTTAAACAAAGAACTTTCTAATAACCTCCTTTTGGTTGTTTAAAGAAGTCCTATTGTTTAATCGCTTAATATTATAATAATACATTCTTTTACATATGCTGGATAATGAGATGAGGGGTTATGTAAACCCCCAACTGAAAAACAAAATAATGTGACGTTTGTGGTTTTCCTTCCCCATTAGAAATAAAATCCAGGGGTGACAGGTCTTTGAGCATCCCCATTCCATACTTATAGGGTTGCTCTACTCCATTTCAACTCCGGTATTAAACCAGTCTAATATGTGTCTCAAGCATTGCATGATGGGTAAAAGCACACATCAGCGATATTGTAATAGCAATCAACTGTTATTCCCGAAAAAGCAAGCTCATGGGACTGGCCCTTCAGGTTAAACTTATCACCCCCCGCCCAAAAAAAAACTAGAAGGCCAACGTCTTAACCTGTCACCCCAGATTGGATGGAGAGCATCTAATATTTTACACTGGATGTATTAAAATGTTCTTTTTGTACCATCTAGCATAGTTATTTGTTTTTCCGTTATTGGATCATGTTGGAGTGATATTGCTTACCTGTAGCCTTTCCAATCTTTCTCTGTAGAACGGAAACATTACCTGCTTGGTACTAGGTGGCTGATTTCAAGGTGGGGATCATCCAAAGAAACTTGGTTCCTGTTCAGGTGCCACCAGGGCCAAATATCAGGTGGGGATTTTACTGGCCCTGGCCAGCCAATGAACTGCTCTGTGTTCCACCACCCCCACCCATGGTGTTTCCTAGCTAGCCAGATAATGCATTCATTCATCAGCTGAAGCGTTAGTATAAGAAAAACAGATAAGGCCATGGTCACTGAAGCTTGGTCACTGAAGTATTGTAGAGCAGAGTCCATAGCAGCTATGAGAATGGTTGCAGCTCACTGGGAGCTCAGCATCATGGACAGTAAAATGCAAAAACAAAGGACAGCGCCTCATTTAGGATAGTGGGCGGGGCCATGCAAATTTTATCCATTGATTCCTTACTACATTGCAGTTAACTGTAAACTCCAGTTTGCAGCCTAGACATAAGATATAGATGAATAATATTTATATTGGATGTATTTTGTATTTAGCTTGGTTGTAGTTATTTTACACTTTCTTAAATTCTTAGAGCAAATGATGGCAAACAAGCATTGTCATACAGTGTAATCTTTCATATATTTATTTCAAATATTTGGTTATTTGTAACTTTGTCGCCATCAACAGTACAGAGACCAAGTGACAGGGCAATGTGGTGTCGCGCTAAGTAAAATTATGCCTTAAACTAATGAGTAAGGAAAATAATGAGCCGGGGTAACGCCTGGTTCCTCACTACTCATGTGAGAAGAATTTTTGATTGGGTACAGGTCTCCCCGTGGAGGATCCGCCTACTTTGTGGGACCTTCAGGTGCAGAGATCTGCCCGCCCCCTTATAAGGTGAACGGTAGAATTATGCCAGAGGATATTGGCTTCGATAGATTCTGCTCTTATAATAATCCGAACCCGCCCACTCATGTGCACTGGGTTGTCATGCTCGGCAGGGACGCGGAAGCGACTATCTCTCATACAGTTAATTTGTATATGAATGTAAACATCTGCAGGATAGTCAATGTGTTTATTCATGTGGAGCATTTGCAGGGTAAATAGTACATTTATTTATTCAGTGGTGTGATCATTAAAGTGGACCAACACCCAGGATTTTGACTATCCTGAGTTTTGGTCCACTTCGGTGGGGCCCCCCAGAAAGCCCCAAAAACTCACCTCACCTTGCTCCCACATGACCGCTGCTGCCAATCCCCGTCGACGGACAAGCGGGAGGCAGCGACGGACAAGAGAGTGCGCCCGCCGCCGCCTCCCGTGCGTCACTCTTACAGGGCGCGCGCCCGCGCCGGCCATTCACAATCGGCCGGCGCGGGTGCGCGTCCTGCTAGAGGGTCGCGCGGGAGGCGGCGGCGGGCCCCGCTGGAACAAGGATCAGGTAGGGATTTCAGGGATCTAGGGGGGGTTTCGCACAGCGGGACACCCCCGATCGGGGTGCCCCGCAGGCAGGGGTCTGATCGGTCCGGGAATCTTATAGATTCCCGGGCCGATCTTGGGAGGGTGTTGGTCCACTTTAAAAAGGGGCCCTTTAGTGGCTCATACGCTACACATTTTTCTGTGTTTTAACTCCAGGTTTAGGTGGGCCCTCGGGCGACATGGTCTCAGTGGGTCCCTTTGCAGTGGAGTGTCGTGGGTCAGGGGGTCTATAAATTCCACGGCACAGAACAGGGGCCAGCCTCTGTGCCCCGCCCCCCACCCTGCAGGCTACAGACCAACACTTGCCAGCCCCTAAGGCTTGTGAACTGGTATAGGGGTCTCCACCAGGTCTTACCAGGTCACAAAGGGTTGAATGTAAAAAAAAAAAACACAGAAAAAAATATTTTATTCGTTTTTTTTAATACCTCCCATCCATCTCACACTGTGTACCTCGCCAATCACTTTGGCTTCTGCTGTCCTGCTGCTGCTGGAAGCCCTTTATACCTTCTGGCCAACAGAACATGAGAGGTTCATCTAAAAAAAATGGCATCCACCCCATTTTTGGGGGGAATTTTAAGAGTTAAAAACCCAGCATAACCAGCCTGGGACCAGCTATGCAGGGCTTGTAGGAACAGGGCACAGGCCTGCTTTGGTGGCCCCCTCTGTGCCAGCTACAAACCTGCTCAGTTGGATGCAGCCAGACAACTAATGACTGAAACAGCAGCAATGAATGGCTCTTCCTTTCGCTAAATGATGCCAAATGAGCACATGTATGATAAATAGGAAGGGGGAGCAACAATGATGGGACCCCCTGACCTTCTGGGCCCTGGTGCAGTCGCACCCCCTCAAGTTATACCCCTATGTTTTTTCATTCTGATCTTTAATTAAAACCCGATTGAGTGATTTTTCACCTTCACAAAGATAGGGGATGACACATGCATGCTCCCTGGGATCACTGGAGAGGTAATTCATTCTAGGAATCTGGTTACTCCAGGGCAGGAGTTTCACCTGGCCCTGGAGTCTATTAGCCCAGTGGTTCTCAACCTATTTAGGCCAGGTACCCCTAAGGAGATCGATTACTATTCCTACCTAAATAAGTAGGTAATTAATTGGCCTTGCAACACTTTCTGAAGCAAGAAAGAATAATGTTTTACTGTTGAAACAATGTCAGACCTACCAGAGTGACTGTTGGTGCACCCTTGAACATTGCTGAGTACCCCTGAGGTACACATATCCCCGCAGGTTGAGAAACCCTTAGACCTAGAATCAGTGGGTCTTGGTTTGCTTAAACAAAGAACTTTCTAATAACCTCCTTTTGGTTGTTTAAAGAAGTCCTATTGTTTAATCACTTAATATTATAATAATACATTCTTATACATATGCTGGATAATGAGATGAGGGGTTATGTAAACCCCCAACTGAAAAAAAAATCCTGTGACGTTTGTGGTTTTCCTTGCCCATTAGAAATAAAATCCAGGGGTGACAGGTCTTTGAGCATCCCCATTCCATTCTTATAGGGTTGCTCTACTCCATTTCAACGCCAGTCCCCGCGGCCAGCCAGCAGGGAGCAGCAGCAGCAGCATTAAACCAGTCTAATATGTGTCTCAAGCATTGCATGATGGGTAATAGCAATCAACTGCTTCCCGAAAAAGCAAGCTGATGGGACTGGCCCTTCAAGTTAAACTTAACCCCTCCCCCCCCCCCCCAAAAAAAAACTAGAAGGCCAACGTCTTAACCTGTCACCCCAGATTGGATGGAGAGCCTCTTTTATTTTACACTGGATGTATTAAAATGTTCTTTTTGTACCATCTAGCATAGTTATTTGTTTTTCCGTTATTGGATCATGTTGGAGTGATATTGCTTACCTGTAGCCTTTCCAATCTTTCTCTGTAGAACGGAAACATTACCTGCTTGGTACTAGGTGGCTGATTTCAAGGTGGGGATCATCCAAAGAAACTTGGTTCCTGTTCAGGTGCCACCAGGGCCAAATATCAGGTGGGGATTTTACTGGCCCTGGCCAGCCAATGAACTGCTCTGTGTTCCACCACCCCCACCCATGGTGTTTCCTAGCTAGCCAGATAATGCATTCATTCATCAGCTGAAGCGTTAGTATAAGAAAAACAGATAAGGCCATGGTCACTGAAGCTTGGTCACTGAAGTATTGTAGAGCAGAGTCCATGGCAGCTATGAGAATGGTTGCAGCTCACTGGGAGCTCATCATCATGGACAGTAAAATGCAAAAACAAAGGACAGCGCCTCATTTAGGATAGTGGGCGGGGCCATGCAAATTTTATCCATTGATTCCTTACTACATTGCAGTTAACTGTAAACTCCAGTTTGCAGCCTAGACATAAGATATAGATGAATAATATTTATATTGGATGTATTTTGTATTTAGCTTGCTTGTAGTTATTTTACACTTTCTTAAATTCTTAGAGCAAATGATGGCAAACAAGCATTGTCATACAGTGTAATCTTTCATATATTTATTTCAAATATTTGGTTATTTGTAACTTTGTCGCCATCAACAGTACAGAGACCATGTGACAGGGCAATGTGGTGTCGCGCTATGTAAAGTTATGCCTTAAACTAATGAGTAAGGAAAATAACGAGCCGGGGTAACGCCTGGTTCCTCACTACTCATGTGAGAAGAATTTTTGTTCGGGTACAGGTCTCCCCATGGAGGATCCGCCTACTTTGTGGGACCTTCAGGTGCAGAGATCTGCCCGACCCCTTATAAGGTGAATAGTAGAATTATACAGGAGACTATTGGCTTCGATAGATTCTGCTCTTATAGTAATCTGAACCCGCCCACTCATGCACAGGGTTGTTATGCTCGGCAGGGACGCGGAAGCGACTATCTCTCATACAGTTAATTTGTACATGAATGTAAACATCTGCAGGATAGTCAATGTGTTTATTCATGTGGAGCATTTACAGGGTAAATAGTACCTTTATTTATTCAGTGGTGTGATCATTAAAAAGGGGCCCTTTTGTGGCTCATACACTACACATTTTTCTGTGGCTTAGGTGGGCCCTCGGGCGACATGGTCTCAGTGGGCCCCTTTGCAGTGGAGTGTCGTGGGTCAGGGGGTCTATAAATTCCACGGCATAGAACAGGGTGCAGGGGCCAGCCTCTGTGCCCCGCCCCCCACCCTGCAGGCTACAGACCAACACTTGCCAGCCCCTAAGGCTTGTGAACTGGTATAGGGGTCTCCACCAGGTCACAAAGGGTTGAATGTAAAAAAAAAAAAAACACAGAAAAAAATATTTTATTCGTTTTTTTAATACCTCCCATCCATCTCACACTGTGTACCTCGCCAATCACTTTGGCTTCTGCTGTCCTGCTGCTGCTGGAAGCCCTTTATACCTTCTGGCCAACAGAACATGAGAGGTTCATCTAAAAAAAATGACATACACCCCATTTGTGGGGGGAATTTTAAGAGTTAAAAACCCAGCATAACCAGCCTGGGACCAGCTATGCAGGGCTTGTAGGAACAGGGCACAGGCCTGCTTTGGTGGCCCCCTCTGTGCCAGCTACAAACCTGCTCAGTTGGATGCAGCCAGACAACTAATGACTGAAACAGCAGCAATGAATGGCTCTTCCTTTCGCTAAATGATGCCAAATGAGCACATGTATGATAAATAGGAAGGGGAGAGCAACAATGATGGGACCCCCTGACCTTCTGGGCCCCGGTGCAGTCGCACCCCCTCAAGTTATACCCCTATATTTTTTCATTCTGATCTTTAATTAAAGTGGACCAACACCCTGGGGTGATCGGCCCGGGAATCTATAAGATTCCCGGGCCGATCACCCCCCTCACTGCGGGACATCCGAGATCGGGATGTCCCGCGGTGAGGAACCCCCCCGAAAACCCCCCAAAAACTCACCTCCTCGGCCCCTCTAGCCGTGCGCGCGCCCGCGCCGGCCGTTTGTGAATGGCCGGCGCGGGCGCGCGCGCTGTCAGAGGGACGTGCGGGAGGCGGCGGCGGACGCGCTGGCTTGTCCGTCGCTGTCAGCGCTTGTCCGTCGCTGTCACCCGGCCACGTGGGAGCGTTTTGAGGTGAGTATTGGGGGTGTTTCTGGGGGGTTTTACACAGCGGGGCACCCCTAATCGGGGTGCCCCCCTGAAGTGGACCAAAACCCAGGATAGTCAAAATCCTGGGTGTTGGTCCACTTTAAGACCCGATTGAGTGATTTTTCACCTTCACAAAGATAGGGGATGACACATGCATGCTCCCTGGGATCACTGGAGAGGAAATTCATTCTAGGAATCTGGTTACTCCAGGGCAGGAGTTTCACCTGGCCCTGGAGTCTATTAGCCCAGTGGTCCTCAACCTATTTAGGCCAGGTACCCCTAAGGAGATCGATTACTATTCCTACCTAAATAAGTAGGTCATTAATTGGCCTTGTAACACTTTCTGAAGCAAGAAAGAATAATGTTTTACTGTTGAAACAATGTCAGACCTACCAGAGTGACTGTTTGTGCACCCTTGAACATTGCTGAGTACCCCTGAGGTACACATATCCCCGCAGGTTGAGAAACCCTTAAACCTAGAATCAGTGGGTCTTGGTTTGCTTAAAAAAAGAACTTTCTAATAACCTCCTTTTGGTTGTTTAAAGAAGTCCTATTGTTTAATCACTTAATATTATAATAATACATTCTTATACATATGCTGGATAATGAGATGAGGGGTTATGTAAACCCCCAACTGAAAAAAAAATCCTGTGACGTTTGTGGTTTTCCTTGCCCATTAGAAATAAAATCCAGGGGTGACAGGTCTTTGAGCATCCCCATTCCATTCTTATAGGGTTGCTCTACTCCATTTCAACGCCAGTCCCCGCGGCCAGCCAGTAGGGAGCAGCAGCAGCATTAAACCAGTCTAATATGTGTCTCAAGCATTGCATGATGGGTAATAGCAATAAACTGCTATTCCCGAAAAAGCAAGCTCATGGGACTGGCCCTTCAAGTTAAACTTAACCCCTCCCCCCCCCAAAAAAAACTAGAAGGCCAACGTCTTAACCTGTCACCCCAGATTGGATGGAGAGCCTCTTTTATTTTACACTGGATGTATTAAAAATGTTATTTTTGTACCATCTAGCATAGTTTTTTGGTTTTCCGTTATTGGATCATGTTGGAGTGATATTGCTTACCTGTAGCCTGTTTAATGTTTCTCTGTAGAACGGAAACATTACCTGCTTGGTACTAGGTGGCCTTCATCCTAAGGCGGGAGTGGATGAAAATCGAGGACTGTCGCAGGCTGATCCACAGCCTGCTCAGAGACTACTCCTTGATGGACTTCGGCGCGGAGGATGAGGAAGACGATTGAGTGGTCTTAATTGTTTTTCTCCTTTCCCCCTCCCTCCCCTCCAGTTTCCATGTAAATGGACTTAAATAAAGCCTTGGCCCTGTGTTTCCCCCCTGCCTTACTCCCCCAAACCCCCTCACAGACCGTTGCTTTATTTCATGTAATTTTGAATTGGTGGACTCATGAATGATGTGCAGTCAGGGACCCTTGTCCAGGACGGCACATCAGGCATGGCCCACACTGTATATACAAACCGTCATGTCTTTACGCTTTGTATTTTGTATATTGTACGGTGGACCCATAAATGATGTGCTGCCAGGGACCTTTGTCCAGGGCGGCACATCAGGCATTGCCCACAATGTAAAAATATTCTGATAGTTGCGGTATGTATGTGGTGGACTCATGAATGATGGGAGGTCGGGGAACCTTAGTCCAAGACTACACATTCGGCATGGCCCACTTTGTATATGAGTAGAGGTGGTGGCACGCAGGATGTGAGGTTCAGGGCCCTTAGGCACCGCACATCAGGCGTCCTACCGCTAAACATGAATGTAATTTATTGTATGTATTGAAGTGTATCTGTATTGTAGTGACTTGAGCGCTGCAACGCAATACATGGTGAGAATGTACTGTCTAATGTATTTATATGTGCAACTATATAAATAAAGGATATTTTTCAATCAAAAAAATTGGTTTGATTGCTTCTTGGCCTTTTGGCTGCAATCAAGTGTAGTTCTATACTTGAGCACTAGATGCTGAAGGGGAGCTGAGCTGTGATTGAACCTGCGTCTTTTGGCGGAGGTTTTGCTCTAGACTTTGGCGTGAGCTGATTGGAAGGAGTCAATTTTTGGAGGACGAATCGCTGGACGAGTCGAGTTTGGACAGACGGTCGATGTAGATCGGAGGTCGGATCGGTGAGGGGACGGGCTGCTTTGGTCGGACCGTTGGATCTTGGACCGGATCGTGGCTGGACCGTAGGACGAATCGATTGGACAGAGGTTGCTGGATCGGAGGCCGGATCACTGACGGGACGAACTTCTTGGGCGAACCGTTAGAATCCTTGACCGGATCGAGGCGAGACCTGCTGGACGTTTCTTGTGGAGAAGTTTCATGGACAGATGGCTGGACTAATCCTTGGCCGGATCATCGGACGGGACATTGGTCGGTCGTTGACGGGTCAGACGGAGGACGATCGAACAGGGAGGATGAGGTCGGAGGGTCGTGGGTGGAATGGAGGACCAGGAGATCTTTCGATACCTGGAGGCCGGGGAAACACCACTACTGCAGTCCTTTCGGATCATCGTGGAGGGTGAGAGGAAGGCCAACTTTGGCCTGAAACATTTTGTGGATATAGTACTTTTGGAGGTTCTAAAGGTGAAGAAGGACAGTATTCTATGCCTGCAGGACCACAGAAGAGGAGATTTTATACTCACCTTGGATACTATGGCGGCTTGTCATAATCTGGTGGAGAACTTGAGAAAGGAGATGAATATGGTGAGTTGAGGGGTTTAAAATTTGTTGTTCTTTATACAGATTAAATCCCTCAAACTGTGCACGTGTACAATCCTTTCACAGACAAGGATGATATTGTACTGTTCTTGAGAAAGTACTGTGCGCAGGTCCGGTATGGGTCAAAGGTCATGAACGAGGTTAACCCTTGGTCAGGCAAATAACGTTTTTTTATTCAAGCCTGACCCAAGTGGTATTGGGGCATTTTCAAGACCTCCTGCAAACTCTATGTTGGGCAGGAACAGGTGCTACCTGTTCTACCCACAAATGCCTCTATTTTGTAGGAAGTGTAAAAATTTGGGCACACACAGGAGAACTGTGTGGAAGAGAGGTGATCTGTGGGAAATGTAACCTTGTGGGTCATACTGCAAGGGAATGCAAAAATGTATCAAAATGTAACATGTGCGAGAAGGAGGGGCACATGTTTAAAGATTGCCCCGAACGAAAAAGGTAAAATCTTATGCACAAGTTGTGGCAGGAGGTGACCAACGGGGAGGGGATGCCTTGGTGTCTGACCCAGTAGGGGAAAGATACTCTGAGGTAGTTTCCCAGATCCCTGAACCAGAGGTGTCTGTGGCTTTTCAAAGGGCAGGAGAGGAGAGCCCTCCGGGCTATAGTCCACTGGTGATAGACGAGTCAGGGGGGCTTTGCATGGCATCAGGGGTAACCCCTGACTTGGAGAGTATTTTTATGGAGTCCTCAGGGCCTACTGAGGCTGAAATATTTCCTGAGCTTGCTACAAAAAGGAGAACTAAAAATGGTAGAGCAAAAAAGAAAAAGTCAAAGAAAGAGTGTTTTGATCAAATGGGTCCTAAGTCTCTCTCTGCCTCCTCGAGTGAGGGGTAGGAGGGAAAGAGAAATGTATCGGAACATTATCATAAACACATTTTTTTAATGGTGTTTTTAAAAGTCTTATCTTTTAATGAGGAGCCTTTTAAGTAAGGTTAAAAGAACTGCAATGTTTGCCTTTTTAGAATTATTGATGTGCAATATTTTGTGTTTACAAGAATGTGGGATACCATATCACAATAACTATGAACATTTAAGAAGGGAATGGAGGAAAGGTGCCTCCGTGTGGTCTGGTGATAACGAAAACAAATCAACTGGTGTAGAAATTCTTTTTAATGGGGACATGTGGGAAATTGTATCTTATATTGAAATTGTGCCAGGCAGAGCCCTGTTGGTAAACATAAGAGTGGGACATAAAGAAATGAGGGTTAAATGCACCAACAGGAAAACAAGAAAGGGCTAACTTTTTAGAAGAAATAAGTGTTTTTATCATGACTAACTCACCTGTGTCCCGGTCCCGCACTGTCTCCGGCCGGCTGGTTGCAGCATTTCCGCCGAGCGGCGGTGGCGGCTCGTGCAGCGCCAAGCACGGCCGCTCTTCCTCCTCTCCTCCGCATCCCCGGCTCCTGTCTACGTGCTCGCACGAGCACGTAACTCTTATTCCCTAAATTCCGCTAAATTAGAGGGCCAATGAGGCTGAGGTGGTGTGGGGCGAATATGCCCCTTGTACTGAGTTTGGGGCCAATGAGCCCAAAGGAGGTTTTGGGCTAAACGCCCTTTTTGTATTCAGAACCAATAAAAGTAAAGGCTTCACCTTGTCACTCACTGTGATAGAACCTTGTTGGACCTAGCTTATCTGTTGAATTATTCTCTGTTTGATTCCCGTTGCCGACCCTTGCCTGAACCGGCTACTCTCCGATTGATTTCCGTTGCCGACCATCTTGACCGATGCCAGCCTTGACCCCTGCTTCGTACCTTTACTTTGAGCTGCCTTATCCAACTGTATTGTCGTAATCTCAGCTTACCCGGTGTTGACCTCTGGCCTGTCTTGGACTTCCTAGTAATTCCTACTTCACCTCTGGGACTCGCTCTAATTCCGCTCTTCGTTATTGGTTCTCCAGACCTCCACCCAGTAAGCTCCCATCCTTTGAGCCATTGAAGTCCTGGGGGCAACCGATACTGCGTCCTGGCAAGCGGGGGCTCCTACAGGTGAAGCTGGCTGTGGGGATTGGGGGTTGAGGGCTTACCTGGAGGGCTGGAGTGACCTGAGCGTGACATTGGAGTTACCTAAGCGTGACAGTTTTTATCCCCGCAGCTACATCAATTATGATTTTAGGAGATTTTAATTGTATATTGTATGGTGAGAAAAGGGAAACAAAGAGTACAGCAAGAAAAGATAAGACGGAAAAAATGCTAAAAGATATAATATTGAACTTTAATTTAATTGATACATGGAAAAGCGCAATAAGGACTCAGGTTTTACTTGGAAAAGTAGAGGTTTTAAATCACGAATTGATTTTATTTTCTTATCCGGAGGTTTTAAGACCGAGAAAATGGTTTTAATGGACAATATTTTTTCTGACCACAAGGTTTTAATTGCACATCACTTTACCTGGAATACAAAAAGGTAAAGAGGTGTGGAGGTTAAATGTGGAATTGTTGAAGGTGCCTGAGTTCCGTGAAGAATTTATTTTATTGTATAAAAAATGTGGATAGAGAAAAAAAGATTATGCTTCCATTTTGGAGTGGGGGGAGATGGTGAAGGTTCAAACGAAGACTTTTTTTTATACGAAAAGGGATACAAAATGCAAAAAAAAAAGAGAAAATGTGGTATAAGCTTCTAAACACTAAATTACAGACTTTTCTGAAGTTGCAGAGTGAGGTTGATACAGATTTTAGTGCGGAAATAGAAAAAGTGAGAGAACAAATTAAAAAAGGTATCCATGCTAAAGGCAAGAAAATTATATATAAACAAAGGTAAAGTGTTTGGAAAAGGATGAAAAATGTACGTTATTTTTTCAAAAAAGTGATGGGAGCAAAAACTTTTATGAAAGAGGTGGAGGGTGAAACGGCTACAGAAGGAATGTTGAAGGAGGTACATAAATTTTACCAAGAATTTTTTAATCGGAAAAAAATTGATCCCGATTTTACTACTAATGCTCTTAAATCTTTGGACAATGTTTTAACAGAGGATGAGAAAATAATTTTATGTGATGAGATAACCTTGGAAGAGATTTTAAAAGTTCTAAAGAGTTTTAAAAAAGGGAAAACTCCGGGAGGTGATGGTCTACCCGTGGAGTTTTATTTAACTTTTTAGGATATTTTAAAAGATGATGTTTTATTGCTATTTAAGGAGGTTTTGAATTGTGACTATTTACCTGAGTCTTGGAGAAGTGGGATCGTGTCCTTCATATATATAAAAAAGATGACGAAACAAAACTAGAAAATTGGAGGCCTATTACATTACTCAATGTTGATTATAAAGGTAAATGGTCAACAGAATGAAAGAAGTAATTGGAAAAATAATACATTCAGATCAGGTGTGTGGAGTGCCGGGAAGAGGGGTTTGGGAGCACCTGAATCTAATAAGAGACTTGATCTGGTATCAAAAAGAAAGGAACCAGGAACTGGCCATTTTGTCCTTAGACTTTCAGAAAGCCTAAGATAGGATTGCACGTGAGTTTTTATGGTTGGTTTTAAAGACAATGGGTTTTCCAATTTTAATTCAAAAAGCAATAAGACTTTTATATAAGGACTGTTTTATTTGTGTTTTAGTGAATGGACATTTGTCAGGAAAAATTAATTTTTTATCAGGGATGAAACGTGGTTGCCCCCTGTCTCCAATACTATTTATTTGTGCGCTTGAGCCCTTATTACAAATGCTAAGAAAAGACAAAATGATAAGCGGCGCTCCTGTCCCTGGAGGAGGAGAGAAGGAAGCAAAACTGACGGCTTATATGGACAATGTCAGTATTTTTTACACAACGGAAAAAGCCGTGTCCAGGGCACTAAGAACAATAGAGTACTTCTGTGAAGGATCAGCGTTTCGACTAAATAGAGGAAAATTTGAGATTTTATTTATTGGAGAGTGGATAAATGTGCAATATGGGGATATAAAAGTAAATGAGGATCAGATAAAGATCCTTGTGTGACGATTGCACGGGTTGATCAGACCTATTGATCGTTCATCTGATCAGACCGGCCAATCGTTCCCCGCTTGTGTGTCCCCGCAATTCTTCAATTGGCAACACAAGTGGCTATGAACTGCTGCCACCAGAGCACAAACAGTGCTCAACTCTATAATATAATACAGGCCACACACAATACAATCAGATCGAACGTATCCATCGACACACAACCACTTCCAGGAGGGGGCGATCGAGTGTCCTAGGCAAGTAAGGTAGCCAGGCTCTTCCGAAATAGCGTGAGCTTTTTAGATCCTTAAGAGCATAAGTGACCCTGTATTTGTAGAATGTATTTAAACAAACAGAAAAACACAAAAACAACAAGAAACATGATGCAAGGTGATAAAAACAGAATTAACTAGAAAACATGGTAAAGATAAATAGCAAGTGATATAAAAAATGGCAAAATACTTAGGTGTCTGTCTTGGCTTGTGGTCCGATAAATTTACGATCCGATTTGTAAGTGACATAGGAGAAGGCTTGGTAGGAAAAGTTTGTCTGTTTGCTGATGATACAAAGGTTAGTAATAAGGTGGATATTCCTGGAGGTGTCTGCAACATGGAAAATGATTTAGCTTTACTGGATAGATGGTCAAAACTGTGGAAACTAGAGTTTAATGTCTGTAAATGTAAAATCATGCACTTGGGTAGAAGGAATCCCTGCTCTGAGTACTGTATGGGCAGTACTGTGTTAGCCAGGACCTCGGAGGAGAGAGATTTAGGGGTACTGATTACTGATAGCTGCAAGATGAGTGGACAGTGTAGCCAGGCAGTGGGAAAAGCAAGCAGGATGCTCGGCTGCATGACCAGGGTGGCCAAGATGGCGACCTGAGAGAACGTGCATGAGAAGGGCTCCACATTCCATCCTGACTTACCTGAACATCCTGTGGCTGGGCAGCGTCTTCTGTTGTCCCTGGAGGCTCTCCCTGTCCAAGGGATCGAGCCAGCGTGTTGTGGACGGCGGCGGCCGGCCCGGAGGCAGCGGCGGGCAAACTGTGTGTGGCGGCGGTGCGGGGAGAGGTGGCAGTGTCTGGCCACGTGCGTTCCCCAGGCGAGGAGTGAGAGCGGCGGCGGGGAGAGCGGAGCGGGGGGAGCAGAGCGCAGCCGCGTTGCAGACCTGCCCGGGCGGCGGCGGTGACTGAGGAGGTGCAGCCGGTGAGCGTGACACACTCTCCTGCAGAGCGGCGGGGGCGCTTGGTCGGCTGACGCGAGGAGCAGCAGTGACGCGGCGCCATCTTTCTAGGTGAGGGAGGGGCGGAGGGCCCTGGGCAGCACAGTGCGGGGCTCAGTATAATACGGTGCAGAGAAGCACCATCTCAGCAACGCTGGCAGAATAAGCCAAGCCTGGGTGGGATCTGCTAAGGCTGAGATGAGAGACAGCCCGTATTTATAAGGAGACATCTGTCAAAAGAGAAACACGTTGCCTCACAGAAATAAGACTGCTGGCCTGGATGTAAAAGGAGACTGCTAATCTGAGGTGAGAGACATCTGCCATAAGAGACTGCTCCCTGAGATCTGCTGCAAAGCCTTGTTCCCCTGCATTTGTGGGCTCTCTGAGATCTGCTGCAAAGCCGTGTTCCCCTGCATTTGTGGGCTCCCTGAGATCTGCTGCAAAGCCATGTTCCCCTGCATTTGTGGGCTCCCTGAGATCTGCTGCAAAGCCGTGTTCCCCTGCATTCGTGGGCTCCCTGAGATCTGCTGCAAAGCCGTGTTCCCCTGCATTTGTGGGCTCCCTGAGATCTGCTGCAAAGCAGTGTTCCCCTGCATTTGTGGGCTCCCTGAGATCTGCTGCAAAGCCGTGTCCCCCTGCATTTGTGGGCTCCCTGAGATCTGCTGCAAAGCCGTGAGTTCCTCTGCATTTGTGGGCTCCCTGAGATCTGCTGCAAAGCCGTGAGTTCCCCTGCATTTGTGGGCTCCCTGAGATCTGCTGCAAAGCCGTGAGTTCCTCTGCATTTGTGGGCTCCCTGGGATCTGCTGCAAAGCCGTGAGTTCCCCTGCATTTGTGGGCTCCCTGAGATCTGCTGCAAAGCCTTGAGTTCCCCTGCATTTGTGGGCTCCCTGAGAACTTCTGCAAAGCCGTGAGTTCCTCTGCATTTGTAGGCTCCCTGAGATCTGCTGCAAAGCCGTGAGTTCCTCTGCATTTGTGGGCTCCCTGAGATCTGCTGCAAAGCCGTGAGTTCCTCTGCATTTGTGGGCTCCCCGAGATCTGCTGCAAAGCCGTGAATTCCCCTGCATCTGTGGGCTCCCTGGGATCTGCTGCGGGGCCGTGATCTCCTCTGAAATTATAAGCTTCCTTGGATCTGCTGCAAGCCGGGTCTCCCTCTGCATTATAAACTCCCTGAGATCGGCTGCATAGTTGTGATTTCCCCGGCATTATAAGCTCTGTGAGATCTGCTGCAAGCTGTGGTTCCCCCTGCTTTATAAGCTCCCTGTGGTCTGCTGCAAAACAGCGATTTCTTGTGCACTTCCCCCCACACATGAAAGGAAATAAAAAGCGCAAATCGACGGCAGTCACCTGTAGCACGCGAACAATGGAGGCCCCGAGAGAGGTTGGGCAGGAGCCCTCTAATGCGGATACTGCAGCCATCATGGCGGCTATTGCCTCGTGTCAGAGTGCCCTCACGTCCAAATTCGACGCCCTCCAAGAGCAATTTAATTATGTGCGTCATGATCTGGATAAAATCCGGGACCGTACTGGGGAGGCGGAGAGGAGAATCGGAGAAACTGAGGACAGGCTCTCGACGCATGCGGGGGAGATCGCTCTGTTGAGGAGACAGGTGACTACTTTGATGGGAAGAGCCGAGGAGGCCGAAAACAGGAATCGGAGGAACAATGTTAGAATCCTGGGTCTCCCCGAAAAGACTGAGGGTCCTTCCCCAGAACAATTTGTTGAGAACCTCGTTAGGGAGACGTTGGCCCCAGTCAACCTGACTAAATTCTTCACTGTGGAAAGAGCGCACAGGATCCCCATGAGGCCCCTCCCCCCGGGATCGCCGCCTAGACCTTTCATATTTAAAGTCCTCCACTACAAAGACAGGGACGCTATCCTGGCCGCGGCAAGAATGAAAGGGGTGGTGATCTATGATAACAGCCGTCTGTCCTTCTTCCCGGATATTACATCCGAAGTTCAAAAGATGCGCCGCTCTTTTAATGGCGTGAGAGAGAGGCTCAGAAAAAAGAAAATCAAGTATTCCATGATGTTTCCGGCGCGGCTGCGTGTGCAGGACGGGGAATTTTTGTTTCTGCCGAAGAAGCCTGGCTGGACTCTCTGCCTGGGGCCTGATGGACTGGGCTCTGGATCGGAGAGGAGCTAATACCTTTTACGCTGATATCACCGATGACTTGAGGCCGGGGGCGCCTGCCTCCGCTGGGCTCCCTGGTCGATAGGGTGGGGGCGCATTCCGGTTCGGTTCGGCCGGGCTGGGTCGCTGTTGCCAAGTTGGAAAGTTTAAAGTTGATGTTGTTGTTATACCTTGAAATGCTGCCCAAGCCACAAATGTATCCTGTCCTGATTGTCACAGGAGAGTTGAGGCTCCGGATCCCTGGGGAGTAATGCAAGGCCCTTTCCTCGTTCCCCTTTCCCTCCCCTTTTCCCTCTTCCCTTTCTTTTTCTCTTTCTCTCCGTCCCCTTGTTTCCTGAATCTGCCCTCTCCCCCTTCGTCTGCTTTCATGCGACCCTGGGAACCGGTGGCAGCTAGTCTGCCTCCCTGTGATACTTGAATGGTTCATCCAATGTTGCAGGCCCACTAGGAGTAGGTACCTGCACCCCAGTTGCAACAAGTTACACCTGTGTTTTGGTTTTTGGTTGGGAGGGTTTGATGCTCGCCAGAGTTGGGGGGTGATGGAGCGGGGTGGGGGGGAGGGGGTTTGGGAATTGTTGGGTTAGCTTTATGTATAGCATTATCTGTATATGCTGTCGACGTGTTGATCTGATTGCGTGGTGTGAATGTGGGACTCGAGAAAAGAAGGGATCTTTGTTGGGAGGATTGGAATACGTGGGAGATTTCGCTTCCGGTTTGGGTACATGTACTCAGGTTTTTGATAATGGGTGAATGTAGTTTTCTCTCCTGGAACGTCCGGGGGCTTAACGATAAAATTAAGCGGGACCTAATGTGGTGATCCTGCAGGAGACTCCTGGAGTACTCTCCACTTGCACTTAAGAAACCTTGGATTCAGTGCGCTTACCATGCTTCTTTCTCGGCCTACTCCAGGGGGGTCTCGGTATTGATCTCCAAAGGGACGCCATTTGTGTTATATTCTGTGCAGACGGACCGGGAGGGCCGCTATGTGATACTGCATGCCAAACTCATGGACACGGATGTGATCATGGTTGGCGTGTATGTTCCTCCTCCCTTCAGTGATCAGGTGCTGAACCGGGTTATGAAGAGAGTGGTTGCCCTACCTCCTGCGCCAGTTCTTCTTATGGGAGATTTTAATATGGTGCTGGATGCGGCCTTAGATCGCCTGGACAGGAATTCGGGCCCAAGAACGCGGCTGGCCTCCTGGGCTGAGGCTCTGGGCCTGCAGGAGCTCTGGAGATGGAAACATCCTAACGACAAGGCATACTCCTGTCACTCGGCCACCCACAAATCCCTGTCCAGGATTGACCTGGCGTTCTCATCCTCTGACCTACTGGCTAACGTAGGGGCTTGCAGCTATCTTCCGAGAGGCATCTCAGATCACTCGCTACTGTTAACGGTGATTGGGTTGTCACATGTGCGGAGCAGTAGAGTGGGGTGGACCCTAAACCCCTTATGGTTGGAGAACCCTGACATCAAAGATAACCTGTCGTCTTCGGCAGAGATGTTCTGGGAGTGTAATTTAGATGAGACGTCAGTAGGGGTAAGATGGGACGCTTTTAAGGCAGTCACCAGAGGTTGTGCCATTAGCGCCATTAAAGCGGTTAGAGAGAAGAAAGGAAGGGAAAGGGTCGAACTTGAAAATAAACTTGTGGCCGCTGAGGAGAAATTTGTGGCCTCAACTGACAGTGGGGACTATTCGACGCTGGTGACTCTTAAGAGGGAGCATAATCTATTGCTGACTGACTCCGCTAGGAAACTGTTGCTATATAGACAGGCGACGATATTTGATAAAGGGGACAAGAACGGGAAAACGTTAGCCTATCTAGCAAGGGCTGAGGCAAAATCCAACAGCATTACATGTATCTCTGATGGGAGGGGATTGGTAACGGGAGGGACTGAGATTGCTCAGCGGTTCCATGAGTATTACTCTGACTTGTATTCCTCAAAGTCCAGTTACCGGGAGGAGGAATTGGGTAACTACTTGGACCGGATTGACTTCCCGGTGCTGGCACCAGAGATGCGGGAGTCCCTGGACACCCCCATCACTGTGGAAGAGGTCGTGGATGCAATTAGGGCACTCCCTGGACGGAAGGCACCAGGCCCCGACGGAATGCCGGCCGAGTGGTACAGACTGGCGCAGGAGCAGACTGCGCCTAGACTACTAGAAGTTTTTAAGTCGGTGTTAGAAAATGGAAGCCTCCCCGCCTCCTTTAGCGAGGCACATATAGTTCTTATACACAAGGAGGGGAGACCCCCCGATGCCTGTGCCTCGTACAGACCCATTTCCCTTTTAAATCAGGATGCCAAAATATTAGCCAAATTGCAGGAGTTGCTTGAGGGGGAGATCCCAACCTTCACTTATTTACAGCTAAGGCACTTTTTTATTTCTGGGGCTGTGAAGGAGGGCTTGAAGAGAGGGTTAACAGAGTTTGAAAAGGCGTGCTTGGGACATGGCCCCAAGGCTCACCTTTTGTCCTGGGCATACAGATTGATTCGAGGAATGGGGAAGGAGGTTAGACCCTGGGAGGGGAAATGGGAAGCGGATATAGGAAGGCCTCTTCCTGTGGATGAATGGAGTGATATCTATAGAAATGCCCATAAGGGGTTAGTAAGTAGCTCGATGCAGGAAGCAAACTACAAACTGATCACACGATGGTACCGGACCCCAGAGTTTTTACATTCTATCTTCCCATCTGTCCCAGATGTGTGCTGGAGATGTGGTAACGATGGTGCCTCGTTGGTCCACATTTGGTGGTCCTGCCCTGGGATTAGAGATTATTGGGAGCAGGTGAGAGAGGTTTGCTGTAAAGTTTTGGGCGAGCCTTTGGATTGGAATGTAGAGAGTGTCCTCTTGGGATGGTCATCGGATGGCAAGGGGGTGCCGGGGGGAGTTCCCTTGGGTCGACATCTTTTAAACGCAGCTAAGGTCTTGATCCCAAGAAACTGGAGATCCAAGAAACCGCCCTCAGTTAAGGACTGGTTCAGGCAAATCAATCATGTTGAGGCTATGGAAGAAGTTTGTTACGCTAAACAAGACAGAATGGGTGCTTATCTTAAAATCTGGACAATCTGGGTCATGTTCAAGGACTCTGTTCTTTACAAGCGGCTGTGGGACTCCTGAGTCTCGGTGGGTGGCTATTAATTGGAGGAGGGCGCTGTTGTTTGGTGAGGAGTGCTGTGATTTTGATTAGGGGCTCTGATTGGGGGGTGTGAGGCGGTCCCCTCTCTCGTACTTGATCCCCCCGGGGCTGTTATACATACTTACCACATCCTTCTATCCGGGTTTCTCTTTTTCTTCCCTACCCTTATTTCTCTCTTTTCCTTTTTTCCTTCCTGTGTTTTCCTGTTTCCCTTATGCGTTTCCCTTAATTTGTCCTAGTTTTGGGGTTGGTTCGTTGTGAGTGTGTTAAGTGTTCTGTGTCTCCTAGTCCATCTGTCTTCTTTTAGGTATCCAGCATGCTGGTTAAGGGCGGTGCTGTGGAATTTGAGGCCTGGCTTTGGCATGAGAATAGCTCGCCGGTCATGGGAGTAATATGCGGGGAAGGTGAGAAGAGCGATACTCTAGGTTGGGCTGTCTATTGAGTGCTGGGATATGGGTTGGTGGGAGGACTTCGTCCCCTTCTCTCTGCCACAATTTTTTTCTTTGGGATCCCAGAGGGCGTATTGTTTAGTTACCAATAGTTGTCTCACACTTTATCTATGATTATTGTGCCTATGTGTTACTGGACATGTGTTGTACTTTTATACATTTCTGCTGGAATGTCAGGTACGGACACTTTATGTATGTCCTGTTTTTCTTTTTAGTTGTACCATAAAATTCAATAAAAATTGAGTATGTTTAAAAAAAAAATATTAGCCAAATTGTTAGCTACCAGATTAAATCGAGTCATACTACAATTGAGTGGACCTGATCAGTCGGGCTTTATGCCGGGTCGCACCACAGGGATAAACCTGCGGAGACTGATGTCGAACCTCCAAATTGTGCACGATAACTGTGGGGATCGGGCGATTGTTACACTTGACAATGAGAAGGCCTTTGACTCGGTGGAGTGGGCCTTTTTGTGGGCGGTGTTGGCTAGAGTTGGGCTCCCCGAAAGCTTTGTAACTTATATCAAACTACTATATAGATGTCCCACGGCCCGTGTTCGGGTCAATGGATGTTACTCTGACCCTTTCACATTGAGCAGAGGAGCCAGACAGGGGTGCCCGCTATCGCCACTGCTATTTGCATTGGCCATTGAGCCATTGGCAATTCTGGTGAGGAACTCCCCGGCCATCACGGGGTGGAAGCTGGGTGCGGTGGAAGAAAACATTTCGCTGTACGCAGATGATACCCTGTTATACTTGGCCGACTGCCATGAGTCGCTAGAGGCTGCCTTAGATATTATTGATACATTTGGAAGATTCTCAGGCTTGAAAATTAACTGGGACAAATCCAGTTTGATGCAAGTTGATGTCTGTAACCCTTTGGGTATCTCCCCGAGATCCCAGCTAAGGGTGGTACGGGAATTTAAGTATCTTGGGATCATGGTTGGGAGTTGCCCAGTCTATTTGTGCCGCTCAATATATCGCCAGTTATTGCGAAATTGAAACAGAGGGTCAGTCAGTGGGCGGGTCTTCCACTGTCGGTCATAGGGAGGATCAACATATTCAAGATGATCTTTCTTCCAAAATTATTGTACATTTATCAGGCCTCTCCCATATTGCTCCCCGCTTCTCACTTTAAGGCATTGGAAGCAATTATTTTTGGATTCATTTGGGGGCATGCAGGTTATGAAGGCACAAATAGTCGCCGGAGGACTAGCTGTGCCGCACATGAAAATTTATTTTTATGCAACCCAGCTGCTGTATGCCCATTGGTGGATTAGCCGACCGGGGGACAATCCGGTGATACATTTGGAGGAGGCAGTGCTGGGCTCCCCCGTGCGGCTATCCTCCTTGCCCTATAGGGGTACGAAGGGACTTAGGGAAGCGACCACATGTATGAGAACGGTCTGCAGTATCTGGGAGCGAGTGGCCAAATTATGTGCAGATCCGGGAGAGAGTAGGGTGTATTCCCCCTTCACCCCCCTTTGGGCTAACCCTGGGCTTCCCGAGCTCGCGACGGTGCAGGATCCACAGTTCTGGAGTGGGAGAGGTGTGCATCAGCTGGGCCAATTATATAAAGAGGGGGTACTGGTGTCCTTCGATCATCTCAAAGAGAGTTTCCACCTGTCTAACCGGGATTTCTTCCGTTACTTGCAAATCAGACATGCCCTGAACGCACAGTTCTCCAGGGTGGGCCCACAGGTGTCGGTTTCACGGGTGGAGAAAGTGGTTAGAGATTCGAACCTTAAAAAAACGGTTTCCACACTATAAAAAACCCTGCTGGGTGAGTTGGGGTCCCCTAGGGAAGGGATTGAGAGGAAGTGGCGGGCTGTAGACCAGAGCCTGGACCAGGATGATTGGGAGGAGGTGCTGGACAATTTGCATTCCTCGGTGGTTGAGGCGAGAGATAGAATGATTCAGACCAAATGGATCCACCAGGCGTATATTACTCCGGTCCGTCTGCATAGGATGGGACTCCTGGATAGGGACACGTGTCCTAGATGTGAGGGTGGTAGCGGCACGTGGGTGCATATGATTTGGTCATGTGGAATACTTGCTGGCTATTGGGAGGATGTAATGAACCTGATTGGCAAAATAGTGGGATTTCGTATCAGGGGTTCGGTTTTCGGTGTGCCTTCTGGGGGTGGTGGAGCCGCTGTCGGAGCTCCATACATTGAAAGCGTTGCTTCGGCTGCTGCTCTTTTATGCCCGGAAGTGCATACTGATAAACTGGAAGCACCCGGCTAGACCGTCCTTGCAGGCATGGAAAAGGCTGGTTAATCAGAAGCTTGCCATGTATAAATTGACATATCAGGCGAGAGGTGTGCCAGACAAATTCACCAAGGTCTGGGATCCTTGGCTACAGTGCCAATATACAGCCTCTGATGATGGCTGAGATGAGAGTGTGTCACATCACGGGGATTATGGCTCTTATGGCGATACGTGGAGCAGGGGAATATGATGGTGGATTGATATCCAATCCTGGGGGGGGGAGCAGAGGGAGGTGGGAAGTTAGGTCTATGTGGGAGACTGAATACCCGGAGGTACTTCTAACCATTTTTAGCTCTTTGGGTCCCCCCAGCAAGGTTCTTACCTGGTAGGGCTTGAGTCCGGTGTGAATGGACGTCTTGTGTGCAAGTAGGCCAGACTGTTTTAGGCGCCTGCGGCGTCCTGTTTGCTGTATTGCATATTTTATTGTATACAATTATAAGGCACGGAGCAATAAAGGACACAATTTATTGTGACCACAGAAACAGTCTTTAGAGTGATTTTTTAAGGAGGTGTCCCACGGTGCATGCACATCCACAGAAAAGGGTCTTGTCACACGTGCCCGTCACCTCCACACATATGCGCTTACCAGATTTATGAAATTAGAAAGCCTTAAAGCAATTTCAGCTACTGGAGAATTCCATACAACTCAATGCTTTAATCTGTAGTTTAAACACTCCTCACGACCGTTTGTAGGATCCGTTCATATATTTAAAAAAGCACAAAGAAATCTAGTGCAACCCCATCAGGATTTCTTTTAAAAAACAATTTAATAGATAAAATGCACTCACATTTCATTGAAGTAACATGCGCCTGTATACAAATGCAAGTCAGGAGGGAGTCCTTTCTTCCCTTTTTCCATGCAATCGTTAATGAGGGCGCCAAACTTGGAACGAATAAAAAGCTACCTTGAGGTCCCGTAGCCGCCGTCTCCTATCTCCTAATGCGCTTCGTTGCGTGCGCAACTTTATCAAAGGATGAGCGGCGCAGCTAATGACACTTTATTTATAGAGACTGAAGGTCCTCCCTAAATGAGATTCTGACCAATGAGGGCTTAGGGCAGTGAATATCCTTAAATCACATGTTCTTTGCCGGGAGAGGGACTCGCACAACCCGGCCGAACAGCAGCCCATAGGGATCCAAGGCAGTGAATATCATTAATGCGCGTGTTCGTTGCCGGGGGCGGGACTCGCACAGCCCGGCCGAACAACAGCCAATAGAAATCCAAGGCAGTGAATATCCTTAAATCGCATGTTCTTTGCCGGGGGCGGGACTCGCACAACCCGGCCGAACAGCAGCCAATAGGGATCCAAGGCAGTGAATATCATTAATGCGCATGTTCGCTGCCGGGGGCGGAACACGCACAACCCGGCCGAACACATAACCAGAAATGCCAAGGACGGGACATACACAGCCTGGCTTTCAGGAACCAACAAAAGATTTCATTAATAAACAACATTAGTACAGATGCTTCTATTCAGGAGCAAGATAGACGTCCATAGTGGATTTTTTTAAAACACAAATGTCATCTACATTGGCATTAGTGGCTGGGGGCGGAACTCGCACAACAAGATGCTAGAACAGTGAATATCATTTGCTGTCGGGAGCGAGACAATCACAGACTAGGAGCATAACTCGCGCTTTACATAAAGGGCCAATCAGAAGCTGAATGAATGATTAACATTAGCTACCAAGGAGAAAACAGTCACATAGCGGCATGATGCAGGGAAAAACTAATGAGATTAAATAGTGTTAGACTTCACTGCTTAAAAATCATTACCAGGGAACCAATTTATAGTATATTAACCGTTTGTTATTCTACACTGTGGCAATTATGCTTCCAGCTCAATCCTAAACAATGGATATTTTATTACTCCACATTGTAGCACTAAACCTACAGCTACTAAGGTGTAACTAACTTCTTAAAGCTTCACATCAGAAACGATGTCAGCTAGGATCCTAAGCAGCCAAACAATATAAAAAGTGGGCAAACTGCTAAAATGACCTTAACCAAGGGTTCTCAAGGTTATGTGAAATGTGAAAACTAACACTCTAAGACTAATTAGTCTGGTGATATAGTTGTGATTTTTTAGTGTTTTTTTAATGGTATATAAGGATGATTTGCATGGAAATGAAGTTGAACAAAGAACACCCTCCATGACCCAAAATTGAACAGTGAAATACAAATAATCATAAGTGAATAATAATTGACAAGTGAACAATAGAATTAAGCTGTGTCGATAAAACAATTCAAGTCAAATTCTACATTTAATCCTAGCGGTGTGAGAGTGTTAAGTTCAAAGATCCATTTGCTCTCACATTTAGAGATCTCTCGGGTTAAATTAGAGCCACGCCAGTGCATTTCTACATGATCAATCCCAATAAAGGACATACATTTAGGGTCACTGGCATGTGCAAGTTTGAAATGAGCAGATAAACTGTGGGTTTCTAGTCCCTTTTTAATGTTGTATATATGCTCTCTAATTCGTACATAGAGGGCCCTTGTAGTACGTCCTACATAATATAAATTGCATGGACACCATATCAAGTAAACAACATATTGTGTACGACAAGATATACATCTCTTAATTGTGTATATTTTGTTTATACTGTTTGTGGTAAATTCTTTTTTGGGCTTTGCAACCGGCAAGCATGTTTTGCATCCCATGCAAATGCCACACTTATAGAACCCCTTCATTTCAGTCGTGGTAAGAGATACTTTCCTTGGGGGATCGACATAACTTCGAGTTAAAAGATCTCTTAAATCTTGTGGATGTTCAGGTAATAAAGGGCCCAAAAGCATATCATCTTTCAGTATATGCCAGTGTTTTTGAAGTAGTTTTTTAAAAACCTTATGTTGCATGTTATAATCTGTAATAAAAGACATATTATGGTTGGAATCTTGTGGTGCTATCCCTTTCGGTGCTAGTAGAAGGGTTCTATTATTCTCTCTAATTGATCTTTGTTGTTCTTTAATAGTCTGTGGGTCATATCCCTTTTCAATAAACCTGTTTGTAAGGACCACAGACTGAACATCATAGGTGTCCACATGGGTGCAATTTCTCCGGAGTCGCATGTACTGCCCCTTCGGTATGGCTCCCAACCAGTTTGGGTGATGACAACTGTTTTGGGGGACATATCCTTTTCGGTCCGTGGACTTGAAAAAAGTAGATGTAGTGAGAGTAGTCCCAACTCTATCTATAGTATATTTTATTGTATGTCATTTTTTTTTTTTATGTTTCATTCAAATAAAAACGTTAAAAAAAAAAAAAAGGATGCTCGGCTGCATAGCTTGAGGCATCACCAGTAGGAAGAGGGAGGTTGTGATGCCGCTGTATAGAGCCCTGGTAAAGCCACAGCTAGAATACTGTGTGCAGTTCTGGAGACCTTACCTGCAAAAAGACATTATTCAAATAGAACGTGTCCAAAGGCGGGCAACAAAAATGGTGGAAGGACTTAAACTTAAAACTTATCAGGAGAGACTTAAAGAACTTAATTTGTACAGTCTGGAGGAAAGAAGGGAGAGGGGGGACATGATTGAGACCTTTAAATATGTGAAAGGATTGAATAAGGTTCAGGAGGGAAGGGTTTTTAAGAAGAAGCTTAATGATAGAACAAGGGGGCACAACCTGAAGCTAGTCGGGGGGGGGGGGGGATCAGGAGCAATGTTAGAAAATATTATTTTACAGAAAGAGTAGTAGATGCTTGGGACAAACTTCCAGCAGAGGTAGTTGAAAAATCAACAGTCACTGAATTTAAACATGCCTGGGATAAGCACACATCTATCCTAAGATAAAGAGTACATACAGTATACACATAAGGGCAGACTAGATGGACTGTATGGTCTCCTTCTGCCGTCAACCTTCTATGTTTCTATCAAATAAAGTCCTTACACACTTTCTGGTCTTATTCTGCTTGGATGTTAAAAGCCCGCACGTGTCACTCTTGATGGTAAGAGAGTCAGAGATCCCCTGTCCCCATTCTGAAGCTCACCTTATTCCCTCTAACAGAGGGTCAGTTTCCGACCCCTCCTATGGGCAGAGCGATTGGAGTCACACACTGATTGGTGCATCGGGGATTCTCCATCTTTGAGGACCTAAAAATTGGTTCATATGACATCCCCCATCTGTTCAGGGATTCCACAGGGAGGGGGGGGGGCACTTTGGGACTTTGTGATCTGTTTATTTGGTTTCCACACTGGGGGGTTTATTACCCCCAACCACTCTTGTATTTATTACTAGGTGGGAGGGGGGAGGAAGTGAGTAGGAGAGGGTTAGATGAAGGTGAGAACCAATTGGGAGGGGGGACAAGAAATGAGAGGTTTACACCAAGCAGGCAGGTCAGCCAAAGTCATATATATATATATATATATATATATATATATATATATATATATACACACACATTACAGTTTGGTCACACCTTCCCCCCTATGATGCGAGATGGGGACAGCGACCCACAGTCCCACAGTCACTTTCCCCAAAGCGCACACTTAAGAGGAAAGATGTCCCCAGTCGCCCTCATTCCTAGTGCCACCGGGATCCACAGCAGCGGGTCCATACGGGCAGGGGCCTGCAGGGGGAGTCTTTCTAAGCACTGTGGTTTCCATGCCTAATTTTGGCCTCTGGGGGGCTGTGCTCGAGGCAGGAACGTACACACCATCACCAGGGAAGAAGCATAGGGGGCATGACTCTGGTTTGCCATTGAATTATTGGGCAACACTGGTATTTGGCTGTCCGCGTTCATAGGGAATCCATCTTTTCCAGAGCCCGGCACAGGCATTGGAAGAGGGACTCCTGTGATCGGGACACCAGCAGCCATGTTTTCCATGTGTTGGCGAGTAAGATGAGGGGGCCCATAAGTGGCCGGAATGACCCTCATGTTAGGATCCAGGGATTGTTCCCTTCGCTACAGCTCCAGCTTTGGGACGATTCGGGAAGTCTGCGGTTAGATGTAGGCCCTCCCAATTCGGCCCAAATGCTTGGTCACCTTGCTTTCCCGGGGAGCTGGAAGCTAGGCTTCCGAACTGCCTCCCAGGGTTGTCCATCTGCAGCGCTGGCAGCAAGGTGGCACTATTAGTCCCAGCCCACTGCCTCGGGGCAACCAGGAGCAGGGGTTGAGGCCTGCTAAGAGCGGAGTCAGTGGGCTCAGGGCTGGCCAAATCTACATCGGAATTGGGGCTCTGCCTGACAACCCTAGACCCCGGCTCTGCAACCTTTGCAGCGCTGAAGAGGACAGTCAAGTTAGGGGTTATCCCCCCAGTATTGTTAAACTCTCTATTATTGACATCTAGGTGACTGCTCTCCAGACTTATTCCAGCCTGAAGGGCCTGTTCCAGGGCGGCTCCACACTTTCCAGCCACCCTACCAATACCCACCTGAGGGCCCACCAGCACTGACACAGCTGGGGCCTCAGATGTCGGTTGTGCAGTGTCTGTCTGAGCACCTGCAAGCACTGATATCACCGGGACCTCAGAGCTACTCTGCACAATTTTATTACAGTTACACTTAGGGGGTTCTACAGGTCTACTACCTACCCCTTTTCCATTCCCCTCTCTGGGAGATCTGGGTGTCCCAAACCGACTTCCACCCTCAACCCACCCTCAAGGTACCCTGATGCCACACCTGCCCCTTTGCTTAGTACCCTTACGTGCCCCGAAGGTTCGGTTGGTAACCCCAATTCACCGGCTGAGGGCTCAAAGTAAGAGACCAACCGACCCAGGTCTCTGCCCAACAGCACATCTGTGGGAAACTCATTTGAGAGCCCCACTACTCTCATCCCTCTGCCCGTTCCCCAATCCATATACACCTCAACAAGGGGCACATGTGAACGGAGCCCTCCTACTTCGGTGAGGGTGAGGAATTTTCCAGGGACTATATTTTCTGGGCCCACCAGTTCAGGGTGAGCCAACATGACCTCAGCTCCTGTGTCACGATATCCTGAGACCAGACGGTTGCCGATGACAATGGGCTGCAAGTTTTCATCATCGCTCTGGACACTCTGACGGACAAACAGCACAGAGGTGCTCATCTGGCCAGCTGCAGCAGTCACTTTTTTCTCCGGACAGTTGGGTCGGAGGTGCCCGACCTTCCCACAGTTGTAACAAGAGCGAGGTTTCCAGAGGCTTCCCGGAATGGATTCTAGAAGGTCTGACTGGCCGATGGTGACTGGCAGGCGGGTGGTCTTTCTTCTTTCCAGCTACTAGGGGGCGCACGACGGCCTAGCTGTCGGCCAGTTCTGCTGCTTCTCTAGCCGAACTGGGTTTGCGCTCCAACACAAACTGAGGTCAGGGGGGCAAACGTGCATAAATTGGTCTTGCACCATCAAGTCCTCCAGGGTATCATAATTGTCCTTTTTGAGGCCATGGACCCACTGCCGGAAGGTGTTACACAGTCGGGCCAACAGGTCTAGGTAACTGTCCGCGGATCCCTTTTGCAGTGATCGGAACCGTCAGCGGTAGACCTCTGGGGTGAGCTGATACTTTTCAACAATGGAGTTAGGTACAATGCCCACTGAGACCTGGGCAAATGATGCTGGCGGCAGATTTCTCAAAGGACTGCGAGTACACGTCCACCTCGCAGCTTGTGTCCATTACTGGGAACTTTGGGGCAGAACCCACAGTTACAAATGCAGAGTCCACTGATGGCAAGCGAGGTGCAGGGTCAGGGGTGGTTAGTCGGATCTTAGCCGTTTCCACCTTATGACGGCGGGCAGCTTCCCGCTCTGCCTGGGTAGCTTCCCGCTCTGCCTGGTGCTCCAGGAACTGTAAATAGGCCTGTGGATCTGTGGCACTTAGCTGGGTCAGGACCAACTGGAGCTAGGGGTCCCTGCCAGAAGCAGAGAGGCTGGGGCTGGGAGACCCAATGGGAGCAGGCACTTCAACAACCACCTCAGTCTGTGACGGATCAGCTGCACTAGAACATGCAAGTCTATCTGTTACAAGCTGCGTTGGTGCCTCCAGATTGGCTTCATAAAGCGATTGCACAAGCTGTTATTTGGTTCGTTCATAAACGGGCAACTGTCTGCGCTGGCATTCATTGATCAAATCGTCTTTGCTCATTCGCTTGTACTGCGCCAGCCCAGACATTTCAGCAAAAACAAAACAAAAAAGAGGGGCCAACAATTGCTATCTGCTTATTTACTGTCACAACTATGTACCAATAAAATAACTGATTAATTTAAATAAAGTCCTTCAATACAGTGTTACTTAACACAACACTTATGCTCTAAATTGAAAGAAATAAAAAGGTGATTCCACGAGCTGCCAACCAATTTGTGAAGATTGCACGGGTTGATCAGACCTATTGATCGTTCATCCGATCAGACCGGCCAATTGTACCCCACATGTGTCACCGCAATTCTTCAATTGGCAACACACGTGGCTATAAACTGCTGCCACCAGAGCACAAACAGTGCTCAACTCTATAATATAATACAGGCCACACACAATACAATCAGATCGAACGTATCCATCGACCCACAACCACTTCCAGGCGAGGGCGATCGAGCATCCTAGGCAAGTAAGGTAGCCAGGCTCTTCCGAAATAGGGTGAGCTTTTTAGATCCTTAAGAGCATAAGTGACCCTCTGCTGTATTTTCAGAATTTATTTAAACAAACAGAAAAACACAAAAACAACAAGAAACACGATGCAAGGTGATAAAAACAGAATTAACTAGAAAACATGGTAAATATGATAAATAGCAAGTGATATAAAAAAATGGCAAAATACTTAGGTGTCTGTGTGGGCTTGTCAAATAAAGTCCTTACACGCTATCTGGTCTTATTCTGCTTGGATGTTAAAAGCCTGCGTGTGTCACTCTTGATGGTCAAGTCGAGTGTCAGAGATCCCCTGTCCCCATTCTGAAGCTCACCTTATTCCCTCTAACCAGGGGTCAGTTTCCGACCTCTCCTATGGGCAGAGCGATTGGAGTCACCCATTGATTGGTGCATCGGGGATTCTCCATCTTTGAGGACCTAAAAATTGGTTCATATGACATCCCCCATCTGTTCAGGGATTCCACAGGGAGGGGGGACACTTTGGGATTTTGTGATCTGTTGTTTATTTGGTTTCCACACTGGGTTTTTTTTTACCCCCAACCACTCTCGTATTTATTACTAGGTGGGAGGGGGGAGGAAGCGAGTAGGAGAGGGTTAGATGAAGGTGAGAACCAAGTGGGAGGGGGGACAAGAAATGAGATGTTTACACCAAGCAGGCCGATCAGCCAAAGTCATAAATATATATATATATATATATATATATATATATATATATATATATATATATTACAGTTTGGTCACACCTTGGAGTGATTTTTAATGAACAAAATAATGGAAAGTTGGGACTTGGTCAAAGAGAAAATAAGCAAAAAGATGGAGTTTTGGAGATTAAGAGATTTGACAATGGAAGGAAAAATCTTGGTGATAAAACAAATTGGTGCCAATAATTTTATACTTGAATATTGTGTATCCTCCTGATGAGCGAGTTCTAAACAAACTAAAGAGACTATGTTATGTTTTATCTGGGGCACAAAGGCTGAGAAACTGAAAAGAGTGATTTTATGTAAAAGGAAGGAGTTGGGGGGGAAACATATGGTGGACATGAAATCCTTTTTATATACCAAGTTTTTTAGTCTGTGTTTTAAAGGTCTTTTTATGGATAATTTATGGTCCTATTTTCTAAGGTATTCTGCTGTGAACATTTTTAAAAGGAGAAAATGTTTTTTATTATCTTTAAATTCCCCGTTTTTAATCACACCACCTGAACATTATGTAATTTTAGAGAAAATCTGCCGTATTTATAAGTTGGATGGAGTGGAGGTGACTGTTTTAAAAGATTCAAAGAAATTGGAGGCAGAGATAAAAAAATCGGAGGAAATGTGCAGTTTAAATTTCTCTGATAAAAGAAGGGTGGACTTTTGGGGGATGGAGAACAAAGACGTGGCAAGGCAAGGGCGGGAATGAGTGCTTGCCAACCACGGACTTCCAGCATTGCAGAGTGTTGTGCAATAGGGCCAAGTGTCCAAGAGAAAGATGCTTTTTACCAGAGACTGTTTTACATTTGTTTTGGAACTGTTTTTATGCTCAAGTGTGGAGGAGGATTGGCATTTTAATGAGATTTTGTTTTAACCTGAAGTTTTTAGACCATAGAGCAATTTTATATGGAATCCTGGAAGTTGAAATGGAGGAGAAAGAGTGTTATGGATTTCTATTAATTGTGTAAAAATAGCCTTATGGAATGTAATAAATATTGCCTTATTTAAAAATGATGTTGTATCTGAAGAAGACTGTTTGAAAATGGCTTTTAGTGAGATTTTTTTTTATTTACGAGATGTGAAAAATATGGGTAAAAAGAAAGCCATGTCTCTATGGAATGTAACTATGAGGAATGTTTTGATGACGTTTTGAGTCAGCCTGGCTCGCTGACTACATACTGCTTAGTAATGGACCTGAGAGGGGAGTGGCAACCCCCCTGTCATATATATGCCGGCGTTGTGAATGAAGCCGTCATGTCGCGTACCCCTGGGGTGGCGCCTTACTAGTCACCTTTGGCTTGTCACCATTGGTTGCACAGTTTGGTTCAGTGCACTATACACTTCTTGCTTTTTTTTGCACTCTTTGTGGCGCGGCCCTCCGGGTTTCACCCGAAGAGTTTTTAATGGCCCGCCTCGTAATTTCAAAGGCTCACTCACTGAGCCTGATCTTCACTTTTTTTTGCCACTAGTCTTCCCGTTTTTTGTCTGTGTGTTCACATTTAGGTGCCAGTGGCTCCCTATGGACCCTGTCCCTAAGACCTAGGGTTGGAAGTCATAGGCCTTTTGGACTTGCTCCCAACCCCTGCCCAGTGCTCCCCCCTGAAGCTCCCTGTGAGTAGAGGACTGCGAACCCCGGGAAAGTGACTTCCAAAGCCTGTCCTAGTACTCGCATTTGAATCCGAGCAAAGGCAGGCTGCGGAGGCGACTAGTACTGGGGCTAGCTACTATCGAAAGCAGGGAACCGAAGCCGAAGATCCTAGTACCTGGTCGGGCAACCGCCGGGGAAAGGTAGGCTGAGGGAGTTTACGCCTAAGTCCACGAGGTAAGCTTCAGCTAATACCTGAGGGCGAAAGTGGCCCCGAGGTCCTCGGACTGAGGGGTAGTATGTACCCAATCCCGTCAGGGGGTTCGTCCTCCGGGGAAAGGGATGGGTTTCCTTTTCTTCGGGAAGGAACCAGGCTGGGCGCCTAGTGTGTTTTTTAGTGCACCCGAACTTTTTCACATTAGGTTCCACGTAACGGTGCTTTGCACTCACAACGGCTTCGATAAAAGAAAAAAATTGGTTTGACTTTGGGTTAGTTTTGCTAAACGAGTGAACAATGCACTGTGCTGAACCGTTCATAGTTGTTATGTGTGGTAGTATTCCACAGTCTCTAGGAATGTAGTGGCTCCCCTTTTGCTTATGGGGAGTTTTCTAAAACAGTGCTTTATGCTGTGCTAGCATAAATAACCTCAGGGTTTTCCAGTAAAATTATTTCCCTTGCATCCCTGGCTTACATTGACCTGTAACAGTATGGGACGAAACTCAGGATGGTCAGTAGATCAGAAAACAAACAGCAGGGCCTCATTAAGCATAGGGGAGGGGCCAATACATTTTCTACTGCTCAGTTTTAAACTGAACTCCCTGTATACTAGTTTTTAGCTCAGTCAAGGCCATAAAGTTAATAATACATGTGTCTATTTTAGCCTTGATGTTTTAAAATGCATATGCTCAGCTTTTGGCCTGGGGGCCCCTGACTTTCTGTGGGGAAAGTGGGTGGATTCTCTGCCTTTTGGCTAAGATCAGGTTTAGTATCTGCTCTTATTATGCAGATCCATGAAAAGCATTAGGAGTGGAACGGAGGCTGGTGGACCTGCTCCACCTACCTGGTGCTTCTAGTACGCCATTTGCCTAGTAATGGATCTGAGGGGAGTGGCCACCCCAGCATGGTGAGGCAGTACTACCAGCATCTGGCCTTGGCCGGGAAGGCATTTGAAGCCAGGGTGCCTTAACCCTTTCGCTGCCAGCCTACTTGGAGTTTTTGTCACCCTTGGTGCCAGACCATTTTGCACTATTTTACGCTCCCCATGTTCAAATGTGATTTTTGAAGGGATTTCCAGGGATTTCCCAGGAAAATGATATATTGTTTTTTTCAGCAGAGTCTGGGCTTTAACATGAAATGTCTTGTTTGTAATTTTTTAGGTGTATTCTCAATACTTTTGGGTGAAATATGTGCAAAAAAATAAAAAAAATAAAAAAAAATCTATTTTTTGCCATTTGTAGTGTTTTTTTGTAATAAAAAATGTAAGTTTGTCAATAAAATCTTATTGCATGTAAAACCCCAATTAATTCTGTCACAGCGTTACCACATATGTATAGGTAGACACCCTTTCCTGCCCAGGAGACTCCCCCAAACTGAAACAGCACTTTAGGAGATTTTCAGATAAAATACAACTATGCACCGCGCTAAGCGCACCTTGCGGTCTTTCCAGAAAAAGAACCCTTTAAATTTGAAATACCCCCCAAAAACTATATATTCTCTGGAAGTATACACCTCAGGCTTTCTAGGCGTACCAGGTTTGTTGACATGGGCGCAATTTTCTGGAAGTAATCCCTCAATCAATTCTTTGGTTGCACAGAGTTTCCCTAAAAAAGAATAAAAAAGAAGAATCAAAGCCACATTTTCCTAAAAAAAACTATATGCAAACAGAAAAAAACATATAAAATCTGAAAAAGCAACATCCCCTGAGCAGAACAATACCCAACATGCATAGGTACTGTCAAGGGAAGAGTTGCCAAACACCCCAAAGTAAAGCGTGCACATAACGGTAATTTTACTTAAAAATTTCAGCTCTGCAGACAAAGTGCGCACCTTGTGATTTTTCAACCAAAACAACCCTTTAAATTAAGAATATCCCCACAAACCATATATTCCCTGAAAGTACACATGTTAAGCTTTCTAAGAGTACTGAGCTTGTTGTAGTGGGCTCATCTTTCTGGAAGTAATCCATTGAAGAATTCTTAGGTTGTACAGGGTTTCCCTAAAAACAATTATAAAAAAGCAGAATAAAAACCATGTTTTCCTAAAATATCAATATGCAAACAAGAAAAAACAAGCTGAATCTGAAAGCGCAAGGTCCCCCGAGCAGAACAATACCCAACATGCATAGGTTCTATTAACCCTTTTAATTGTCAGCCTACTTGAAGTTTTGTCACCCTCTGTTGACAGGTCATTTTTCCCCATTTTGCGGCATGATTAACCGTGATTTTTGCTGGAATTTCCAGAAAAATTTTATACATTACATATACATTTTTTGCAGCAGAGTTTAGGCTTTAACATGAAATGTCTTGTTTGTCATTTTTCTACTGTTTTTTGAATATTTCTGCTTAAAAAAACAAAACAAAAAAACAATATATATATTTGTCTCCTTTATTTTAAATAAAACCTTTTTTTTTAAAAATGAAAACCATATTGCATGTGATAGCCCCATTTCTCCCGATTACAACGGTACCACATATGTATCGGTAGCCCCCCCATTCTTGCCCTGGAGACCCCCCAAACTGAAAAGAGCACTTACATTTATTTATTACATTATTACATTACAAATAAAATACAACTACTATCCACACTATAAACATAAGGGGTTAATTAAAAAAAAATGACATAGGGTCCCCCCTTCCGGGGGGGGGGGCATTTTTGGGGGTAATTTTAAGGGTTAGGGTTAGGCTAACCCTAACCCTCAAAAATCCCCCAAAAAATTACATAGGGTTCCCCCTTTTGGGGGGAAATTTTAAGGGTTAGGGTTAGGCTAACCCTAACCCCTAAAAATAAAAAAATATACAAAAATAAAAATTCCCCCCAAAAAATGGGGACCCCCCCATGTCATTTTTTTTTTTTTTTTTTTAAGGGTTAGGATTAGCCTAACCCTAACCCTCACCCTTAAAAAAAATTTTTTTTATTTTATTTTGAATTTTAAGGGTTAGGGTTAGGCTAACCCTAACCCTTAAAAATAAAAAAATATACAAAAATAAAAATTCCCCCCAAAAAACGGGGACCCCCCGCTCTATGTCATTTTTTTTTTGAATTTTAAGGGTTAGGGTTAGGCTAACCCTAACCAGTAAAAATAAAAAAAAGACTTTTTTTTTTTATTTTAAGGGTTAGGGTTAGGCTAACCCTAACCCTTAAAAATAAAAACAATTACGTAGAGGGGAACCCATTTTTTTTTTTTAATTTTAAGGGTTAGGGTTAAGCTAACCCTAACCCTTAAAAATTAAATAAAAATGACGTAAGGTCCCCCCTCCGGGGGGGGGGAGCCCATTTTTTTTTTATTTTAAGGGTTAGGGGTGGGGCTTAACAACAAGATGGCGGCGCCCGTCGGGAGAGGAGAGTAAGAGCCCTTTCAGGCTCTCCCCTGAAGCTGAAGAGGCTGGGGGGGCGATCGGAGGCCCCCCCAGTGAAGAGGAGACCTGGAGGGAGGCAGCGCGACTGCAGGTAAGTAAATGTCATTTTTATTTTTATTTTTTTTACAGTTAGCAGCTGCTGCTGCCAAAACGGGGGGGGCTATTCCGGGGGCTCTCCTGGAGCCATCCGACCCCCACGGGGGATCAGATGGCACCAAATTAAAGAGGAGACCCAGCCGGATCCAAAGTGGGGTCAGGTGAGTATTTGTGATTTGTATTTTTTTTACTAGCAGGGGGGAAAGTCAAGCACGTAGATTCTACATGCTTGCCACTTAAGTGGAGTAGAAACAAGCACGTAGAAACTACGTGCTTGACACTGAAAGGGTTAATGTCACCTTAGGCTAGTCACCTTTGGTAGCACATTTTGGTTTTAGTGCACTATACACAAAGCTTTTGTTTTGCATGCTCTGCACGAAGATTTTTTTAAGGCCGGAGGGCTCACCTCGTACCTACACAGGGGCACTCACCTTTTTTTCTTTTTCGTAAGCCTGATTCCCCCACTTTTTTCCACCGAGATTTGCCACTAGTCTGGCCTGTTTTTTGTTGTGTGTGTTCACGTTTAGGTGTCAGTGACTTCCCATGAACCCTGTCCCTAAGACTGGAGGTTGGACGTTATAGGCCTTTTGGATTCGCTTCCGACCCCTGGCGGGTGCTCCCCCGAGGCTCCCCGTAAGATGCCAGTGAGCCCCTGGGAAAGCAGCTTCCAAAGCCTGTTCGAGTACCCGCATTTGAATCCAGGGAAAGACGGGTTGCGGAAGCCGGTGGGCTAGCCGCTTCTGAAAGCAGGGGCCGAAGCCGAAGATCCTGGTACCCGGTAGGGCAACCACCGGGGTAGGGTAGGCTGAGGGAGTTTACCCCTAAGTCCACGGGGAAAGCTTTGTCTAGTACACGAGGGCGAAAGTGGCCCAAGGTTCTCTGGACCAAGGGGTTTGTAATGACCCAATCCTGTCAGGGGGTTTGTCCCCTGGGGAAAGGGATGGGGTTCCTTCCCAGGAAGGAACCAGGCTGGGCACCTAGTGTGTTTTTTAGTGCACCCGCACTTTTTCACATTAGGTCCATGTGTTTATGGTGCTTTGCACTCACGCCGGCTTCGATAAAAAAAATTGTAAAAAAAAAAGTGGGTGGGTTAAATAGAACTGGAGTGTAAAGGTAGATATATAGGGGTGTAGTAAAAACAGGAGTGGCATAATGATTGCCTCTTGAGGTGTGGCCTTCCAGCAAACTCTACCCCAAAGCACTAGCAAGGAAGCAGAAAAAGGGGCTCCTGCCCTGGGTGAAGCAAACTGTCATCCTGAAATTAGAGGAAGGTAACATCACCCAGGAAGTCTTTTGCAACACCATGCTGTGGTACCAGAGCTTCTCAAAAGCCGAAACCTACTCCATGCAGACCTTCTTCAAGGGCCTTTTCTACCTGAACTTCATGTCGATGAACACCATGAGGAGATACCTGCAAGCAATGACCTTGGCGCCCCCCGACTCCAACTTCTCAAAGTACAGTCTTCAGCCACTTGCAGATGGAAGAAAGACGTTTAAATGCACACCAGCGGCTACTGGTCAGGAACATGGATGATGAGCAATGATCGAAGGTGCCTCCCATCTCCCACAATTCTTCAGCCTGGTAAGCTCTCCAGGAAGACTCCACTACTCCAACATCCCACAAACCTGCAAGAGGCGCAAAGCAAGCCACATGGGAAAAGATTGTCAGGAAATAGTGTGCAAATATTGCCCGGATGGAAAAGGAGGACATGGAACAGAAGGGTGCCCCAGAAAACAGTCTTGCAATCTCTGTGGGAAATCAGACATCTATTGAGACTGCCCCCAGTGAGTCAAGCAAGCGATCCAACTGGGGGTTGAGCAGATACAGACAGTGCATAGTATGCAAGGAAACATCCTGTCTCCTCTTTTGGGATTGCTTCTATACCCAGGCCTTTTTGGATGTCCTAGGATCGGAACTGAACAACTTGGGTACCAAGGAATGCAGTTACCCCACCATCATTACACCATCAATGAGGAGGAAATTGAGCGCGCCTCATGCCTGCGTTTTAAGAGCGCTATATGGTGCACTTGAAACCGCCTCATCCTGAAATGGGAGTGAATGAAAATCGAGGACTGTCACAGGCTGAGGTGATTTCTCTCCCTTCCCTCTCCCTCCCCTTCATGTGTCATGTCTTAAATAAAGCTTTGAGCCTGTGATTTCCCTGCCTATACCCTCCTCTGTCTCTCCCAACCCCTCCTTACAGACCGTTGTTTTATTGCTCTATGTATGTGTGGACTCATGAATGACGTTCGGTCTGGGACCCTTAGGCCCACTTAGTATAGGAGTAGGGGCGATGGCACGCAGGATGTGTAGTTCAGGGCCCTTAGCAAGGTACTGCACATTAGGCATCCAGCTGCCAAGCACGAATGTAATTTCTTAAAGATATTGAAGTGTATTTGTATTGTAGTGACTTGTGCGCTGTGACACAATACATGATGTGAACGTACTGTCTAATGTATTTATATGTGCAACTATATATGTAAATAAATGATATTTTTTCCAATAAAAAAATGGCAGATAGAAGGGATTGTTACATATGAATGTGTTAATAGGGTGGTGTCACCCATATGGGTGTCAAATCAATTTAATGCTATTCAAAATGATAAATTCCAAATTCTAAACCTATTACTCACCACTTACTGATGTAAGAATGTGATGTAATGTAATGAAATTTTAATGAAATGCATTTGCATTGTAGTGTGTATTTTATGTACTGACGCACAATACAAAGTATGAATGTAATGTAATTGTAAAAAACACTTGGTGCCAGCAATCTGCACTAGCCGAAGCTGAGACATTGAGTGGGGAAGCCGCTTATAGTTGTGGCTATCCCTTGCTGGGTACGTTTCTCAGCCTTTTGGCCGGATAGAGTGTTGGGCCAGTCCTTAGACTGAGGTTAATGTGGGGAGACCTTTCTTAGTAGCTGGAGGGTGATGTCTGCCCGGGATGTCACCCTTTAGCGAACGGATTGGTTTAGACCTGCCCTCTGCCTGGGAATGTGCTCGAGGGGGAGTGGTGACCTCCGCTGGGAGAGGGCTGGTCAGCCAGGTATCTGGCCATGGGCTGGGAAACGCTTTGAAGCCATCTGCTGATGCCCCCTGGGGTGGCGCCCAGGGTGCCCGAACGGCACTTCTCACGTAGTGCACAAATACGGCGTAAGGTCACCAGCACACGTTTACTTTAGAGCACCACCTTCTTGGCGGGGCCTTACGGCTCCACCAGAATAATTTTTAAAGCCGTAAGGCTCCGCTCTGTACCTCACAGAGCACCATTGCTTTTATAGCACTTATGTCCCATCCCCTTATTTATTTCCACAGCCATAGTTTATTTGTTTTGTGTGTGCAGGTGTGTCATTTTTTGTGGGTGCCTGGACCCTTATGGACCCTGTCCCCAAGAACGGGGGTGGAAGAGGTTATATGCCCTTTGGCCTCGCCTCAGAAACCCTGCCCAGTGTATCCCCCTTGAGGCCCGTGCTAGTACTAGGCAGGCCTTCTGGCCAGTCAAGGAAACCCCGGTGCCAAAGCGAGTTAGTACCTGGTCGGGTAAGTTCAAAACCCACACCAGTAGCAAGGGCTTACGCGGCAGACGTATATGAGTAGCACCTTGGAAAAAAGTCTTGATAAGCCTATGATTGGCGAAGAATCTTTGGAAAAAAATTGCCAAAGCCGAAACCTGTCCCTTGAGGGTAGTCAGTTGTAACCCCGACTCCAAACCATGTTGTAGACATTCCGAAATCCTGGGAAGGGAAGAGGTGCGACAAGGAAAAGTCTTAGACTCACACCAGGCAATGTAGGCGTGCCAAACCCTGTAATAAATCATGGAAGAAGATTTCTTTCGAGCCTGAATCATGGTACAACGACCGAGGCCAGCAATCCCTTATCCGTCAAGACGGAGGTTTCAGCAGCCAAGCCGTCAAAGCCAGCGTTTGTAAATTGGGATGGTGTAACAGTCCTTGAGTGAGGAGCCCTGGATCGACGGGCATGACGAAGTGATCCACCGCCATCTGGACGATGTCCGAGAACCAAACTCTTCTCAGCCAGCGGGGGGCCACCAAGATGGTCGGCACCCCTTCCTGGGCTATCTTGCGCAGCACACAACCCAGGAGAGGAAAAGTATAAAAGAGCCTGAACTCTGTTCAAGGAATTGCTAGAGCGTCCGTGGCAAGGGCCAGAGGATCTCTTGACAGAGAGACGAATCTTGGAAGATTGTGATTGTCGGGACGCAAACAGGTCCACGTCCGGCTGACCCCAGCGGTGACACAGGGCGTGAAAGATATTGTTGCTGAGGGACCATTCCCCCAGGCGAGATGTCCCCCCTGCTCAGGAAATCCGCCTCCTGGTTCTCCACCCCTGGGATGTAAACCGCAGAGATGCAGGGAACATTCTCCTCCGCCCAAGACAAGATCAGGGACACTTCCTTGAGGGCTCGTTTGCAACGAGTCCGGCCCTGATAATTGATGTAGGCGACCGCCGTCTAATTGTCCGAGCGGACCTGGAACCCGTAGGTGGGGAGTCAACTGGAAGAGAACCAACCTGATCGCTCTCAGCTCCAGGAGATTGATAGGGGTATGAGCCTCCTGAGGACCCCACTGGCCCTGAAACTTCAGCGATTGCAAACCCCCCCCCCAGCCGGACAGACTGGCGTCCGTGGTGACAATCTCCCAGCATGGAGGCAGAAAGGATCTGCCCACCAGAAGATTCCTTGAGTCCAGCCACCACGAGAGGGACTGTCTGGCCAGAGGGGACAGAGCAAATACATGCTCCAGGGACTCCTGTGTCCGATCCCAAACAGACAGAAGATTCAACTGAAGAGGTCTCATATGAAACTGGGCAAAGGGAACTGCCTCGAAGCAAGACACCATGAGACCCACCAACTGCATTCCCAGCCGAATGGAGGGATGAGGGCACGACAGCAGGGCCCGCGCCTGCGTCTGTAGACCCTCAACCTTCTGAAGAGGGAGGAAACCTTGACCTGGGAGGTGTCCAGTGTCATGCCAAGGAAGGACCTCACCAGGGACGGAGTGACCGAAGACTTGGGATAATAGATCGCCCAACCGAAGGCTTCGAGAGTGGACAATACCTTCTGAGTGTTGCTCTCGGCCTGTTGAAGAAATTGAGCAGCAATCAGCAAGTCATCCAGGTAAGGAAGAATGCGAATGCCCTGGTTCCTCAAGAGGGCCATGACACCCGCCAACACCTTGGTGAACACCAGAGGAGCCGAAGAGATACCGAACGGCAAGCCACAAACTGGTAGTGTTGATCCTCCAAGGCGAACCGCAGGAACTTCTGATGTCCCCGGAAGATTGGAACATGCAGATAGGCATCATTGATGTCCACTGTGGTCATGAAATCTCCGGGCCGAAGGGAACTCACCGCCGACCGTAAGGTCTCCATGCGGAAGTGTTTGAATCTGACGAATCTGTTGAGGCCCTTCAGGTCCAGGATGGGTCTCAGAGAACCGTCCTTCTTGGGCACCGTGAACAGATTGGAATAGAACCCCCGACCCCGCTCCTGAAGAGGCACAGGACAAATCACCCCGGAAGATAGAAGCCGTTGGACAGCCAACCTCAGGCCCTGCGCCGTCACTGGGTCTTGGGAGATCCGGGACCGAAGAAATCTCGGGGGCGGCCAAGCTGCCAGCTCTATCTTGTAGCCGGAGGACACCACCTCCTGAATCCACCGGTCCGAGACGTGAAGTCTCCAGACGTGAGCAAAGAGCAGAAGCCGTCCCCCCACCCGGATGGGTGAGGGCGCCTCCTCATGCCTGAGGGGCCTTGATGGATTTGGACCGGGATACCGCGTCCCCAGGAGACCCTGCGACCGCCCAAGGAGGAAAAGCCGTGTCCCCCTCGGAAAGGACGAAAGGAAGAAGACCCCCGAAAGGGCCGAGATTGCTTCCTGCGCTGAGGAAGCTGGCCATCCTTGGCCAAGCGATCCAGCCGCTCCCCAAAGAGACAGAGTCCCGTGAAGGGAAGTCCGGTGAGAGATTTCTTGGCGGCAGCGTCGGCCGCCCACTGCCGCAGCCAAATAGACCGACAGAGAGCAACCAGCAGAGCCGAAGCCCTACCACCGAGCCGGACGGCATCATCCATGGCTGAGAGCACAAAGGCAATAACACAATTCTGTGAAGTACTCACCTGTAGAATTGGTTTTTCTGGGAATTCATTCCAGGCACTCCTTACACTTGGGATTACCTCCTTGCTGATCACGTGACTGCAAGAAAGAAAACAGGTGTGGCCCCTCCCGGCCCATAAGTAGCAGCTGCCTCCTAACCAAGATCAGTTTACTTAAAAAGCAGTAAAAAATGTAAATCAGAGGCAGGCCGGGAGGCCCTATATAGGAGTCCATGTTACTTCACACCGAACTCAGCCAGAAAACTCTCAGAAATTAAATTTTGTTTGTTTTTCCTTTTTTAAAAGCTAATGAAAGTAATAAATGGACTAAACACCACCAAAAAGCATCAAAAGATAGATCATGACCCAAAACGTCAAGTTGGGCCGGAGTGCCTGGAATGGATTCCCAGAAAAAACAATTCTACAGGTGAGTACTTCACAGAATTGTGTTTTTTCTTCCAATCCATTCCAGGCACTCCTTACACTTGGGATCTCCAAAAGCAGTGCCATCTATGGGCGGGATCCCCTAGCGCAGAACAGCAGGTAGTTCATCTCACTACCGCCTGAAGAATCTTTTGACCAACAACAGCGTCAGCTGAGGCTCTAACATCCACCTTGTAAAACTTGGTGAATGTATGAACCGAAGACCAGATGGCAGCTTTGCAAACCTGTTCCACCGAAGCCTGATGCTGAAAAGCCCAGGACGCACCAATGGCCCTAGTGGAATGGGCCGTGACCCGAAAAAAGGGTTCCTTCCCCTTGGCCGAATAGGCTCTTTCTACTGCCTGCCTAATCCACTTACTGACAGTGGCTTTAGCTGGCGGAAGCCCCTTTCTTGGCCCTTCTGATAAAACAAAAAGAAAATCCGTCTTGCGGAAGGAATCTGTAGCTGCCAAATAATATCTTATGGCCCTGACTACATCTAAAGAATGAAGTGCCCTCTCCTTAGCATTATCCGGAACCGGGCATAAAGAAGGTAGAATTACCTCTTGATTAAGGTGAAAAGGAGAGACAACCTTAGGTAAAAAAATCAGGCTTAAAACGAAAAACTACCTTGTCTCTATGTAACTCAAAGTAAGGAGACTTCATACATAAGGCGGCTAACTCAGAAACACGCCGCACAGAGGTGATTGCCACCAAAAATTTCACCTTAAGCGTCAAAATGCTCAATGGAGCGTCAATCATGGGTTCAAAGGGAGCACCCTGTAGAGACGTCAACACCAGATTCAAGTCCCACACCGGTAAAATGGACTTGCGCGGTGGTCGGACATGAGTGACATGCCCTTTTATGGTGCTTAACTGTAGGCCCGTATCTAAGCCATCTTGTAGAAATTCTAGAATTCTAGAGATCGAATACCTCCTGCATGAAATATTCCTAGCCTCACACCAAGATATGAATGATCGCCAGACCCTGTAATAAATTATGGAAGAAGACTTCTTCCGGGCCTGAACCATGGTATGAATAACCTTAGCTGATAACCCCTTCTCTGCGAAGATCGAGGTCTCAATAGCCAGGCCGTCAAAGCCAGCATCTGTAAATTCGGGTGCCGAAGTGCCCCCTGTGTGAGAAGATCTGGCTCGACTGGTAGGCGCCAATGGTCCACCGACAACCTTGTTATGTCTGAAAACCAACTTCTCCTTGGCTAACGAGGAGCTACTAGAATGGTTGGTACCCTCTCCTGAGCTATCTTTCTTAGTACAAGGCTCAAGAGCGGAAGCCGGGGAAAAACATACATAAGCTTGAACCTTGCCCAGGAGACTGACAGGGCGTCCGTTGCTATGGCCAGAGGGTCCCTTGCAGGGACATGAATTTTGGCCGTTTGTGATTGTGTCTGGATGCAAAGAGATCCACTTCCGGACACCCCCAGCGAAGACAAAGGGCTTGAAAGACCTTCCAACTGAGGGACCATTCTCCCTGACGCAGAACCTTTCTGCTCAGAGCGTCGGCCTCCTGGTTTTCTACCCCCGGGATGTAAACTGCCGAGATGCAGGGAACATTCTCCTCTGCACAAGTCAGAATCCGGCTTACTTCCTCTAGAGCATTCTTGCTCCGAGTACCCCACTGATGATTGATATAGGCTACTGCCGTCCGATTGTCCGACTGGACCTGGACTGCCTGCCCCTTTAAACTGGGGGTCAGATACTGAAGCACTAGCCGGATTGCTCTTATTTGCAATATATTTATGGGAAGCTGATTCTCCTTCGGCCCCCACTGTCCCTGGATCTTCTATGTTTGCCAGATGCCCCCCCAGCCTGTAAGACTGGCATCCGTGGCAACGATCTGCCACTGTGGTGTCAGAAAGGACCTGCCTACAGACAGATGAAGAGGGTCCATCCACCACAGAAGAGATTGCCTGACTGAGGGTGTTAGCACAAAGACTTGATCCAGCGACTGCAAGGCTCGATCCCAGCTTGCCAACAGATTCCACTGAAGAGGCCTCATGTGAAACTGGGCAAAAGGTACGGCCTCGAAGCAGGCTACCATAAGGCCTACTAGCTTCATCCCTAGCCGAATGGTCGGCTGCTGGCAAGCCAGTAAAAACTCTATTTGATTCCGCATTAGCCGAGCCTTCTGCTCTGGTAGAAACACTTTGACTTGAACTGTGTCCAGAATCATTCCTAAGAAATTCCTTACTGGTGCCGGAGTGAAATGGGACTTCGGATAATTGATCACCCAGCCGAACTCTTCCAGAGTTGATAGGACCGCCTGCGTGTCTTTCATGATCTGCTGAAGAGACCCGGATGAAATTAAAAGATTGTCCAAATATGGGATGATGCATATCCCCTGGCTCCTGAAAATGGCCATGAGACCCGCCAAAACTTTGGTGAACACTCTTGGAGCCGAGGATATCCCGAATGGAAGCGCCACAAACTGGAAGTGCTGATCTTCCAGGGCAAACCTCAGGAACTTCTGATGCCCTGGAAAAATCGGCACATGCAAATACGCGTCCCTTATGTCTATAGAATGTACTAACTTGTAAGGGGCACTACTCCAAATCACCTAGAAAAGATGAATCCAACCTGGGTGCTTCCCTGAATTCCATAATACTAATTATGTTACAACCAAAAAAAGAAAAACACATGGAATTCATATCAATTAATGGGCACACCAGCGGAAATAATAAAGATACAAAGATAATTTTATTAATTCCATCATAAGTTAAAAACTACAAAAAACACACACAAGACTGATTAAAAACAAAATCAATGGCCTCCTGAATATATTACAATCTATTTACAACATAATCCAACAATATTTCATATTATCTACAGTAATTACTACAAAATTAATTCATAAAGATATCATATATAAGGAACCAGGTATGGGCGGTATAATATAATAAAAAATATATATGTGTACCCTATACAGATAAAACCAATGTGAACCAAATACTACCAAGGAGGGGTGGCAGCCGCTCAGACCATTTTATAACTAACCAGGGAGGTGCACATTAGCAGGGCAATTAGAATACAAAAGTCTTAAAGGGGCCACAGCACTCAAACCAGTTAGCTTGCTGACCAACCTACAATCTGTCTCTAAACTAGGTTAAACACAGGGGGATCGGTCACACACATCTGCAGAAGTATGCTTAAGCTGCACCACCAGCGCCAAGGTGCCCCTGTGAGGTGCAGTCCTAACTCTAGTACTAATTCTAGACTCTAAGAGCCCCATTTGGGACATACAATGCAATAGATAAATTGGGAGCAGGCTTACCTGAGGTTGCCCTAAATACTACCAGGGCCCCCAATATGGAGCCTGTGGTGTATTCTACCAATAATTATGATATATAATTCACAAGATAAAACCTCTTGTAATAACATGTGCCCCCAAAAATACACTCAATATAATACAGTATACTACTGTGATCCTAAAATAAAGTGACAGTGCTGAGGTAGAGAAACTGTTTGTGGAAAAGAAACGAATAAACTATAAACCCTGTGAAAAACCCCCCACATACGCTATGAGGATTTGCAAAATACAATGTAACAACATGTGAACAAACAAGTAACAAAAGAGTAAATACCGCCCGATACGTGGAGACATAAGAACAGGAGGCCCAGCTGCTACCCCGCGCGCTCCGCCGTGCGCCCACGACTTCTCAATGGGGTGCTGAGTCTCTCTCCTGGTAGTTTGCACTAGTTCATGGTGTTATCCATCAGGTTCCTGGCTTACCCCACCCCTTCATGCCTTCAGTGTGGTGGTAATTGTATTACATTTTCTCACCTCTGGTCCATCCCTTGTGGGGGGACTGGCTGTCCTTTGTTGACCCTCATACACTAGCGTGGAATGGGCTATAGTTTGTCACACACTTTAAAAAAATCCCCCTTGGGGGGGGGGGGTTTGATATATTCTATTGGGAAGGTTTATAGTTATCCATTTTTGTGGGGGAGGGTTGGAACGTTTTTGTTCCTCTTTACATAGGTTGGGTTGCTTTTGTTTTTCGGCACCTGCACATATATTGGGTTTGTTTGTTTTATATTTTGTATTTACACATGTTCACTTTTGAATTCACCTTGCTAAGGTTGTTTGAGGATCTGACGGAGTACCAGCATATGTCCATCTGTTTGAGGAAGTCCCTTGTAGGCATGAAAGGAGAAACACTTGGGGGCCACTAAGATCTTAAGTGAACCAAGCGAGAAATCACCAGATTACAAGATTACAACATATCCGATAGGAGGGATGAAATAAAAAATCTTTTTTTTCTCCCAAATGGGCCAGGGCATAAAGATACATAACCCCTATTTTGTGGATTTTGGATATTGATTATAGTTTTGGAGTTATTTCAGGTTAAAGGAGTAAAGTGAGAACCAGCTGTTCCCCTGTAGCTTTGGATATCACCTTGTATTCAACATGGTACTTTTTATTACTTGGGCAGGAATAGTCTCTGACCTTATTATAGGTATATTTACTGACCCACCTTAAAGGATGGGGGGGTTGATGTATATTTTTTTTGATCTTGAGTGTTTCATGTTAGGGCAAATGTGAATTCACGTGTCCATTATGATCATTGAGATGATATTGTTGTAGATCTTTATTGTGTGCTTAAAATAATTGGCTTCATTTATTATGTTATATACTTGTTTTTATTTTGAATTATATACCTGAATGTATGTATATCTGCAGGGTGTCCCCGACTGCCTCTGGCGGCGGGTCCTCTCGTTATGACAGCGCCCTCCTCTCTTTTCCCCCCCTCCCTGGGCGGTCTCGCTCCCCTTCTTCAGCCGATGACGGCGGCCGGGTCATCGGGGGGGCGGGGCCGCCCCGGGGGGTGTGTGAACTGCGCTCCAATAGCCGGATTTCCGTGTATGAAGCAGAGTGGCGCGGTGTGAAGCCCGCGCTTCCAGGTATAAAGGGACACCATGAGAGAGACTCAGCACCCCATTGAGAAGCCGCGGGCGCACGGCGGAGCGCTCGGGGTAGCAGCTGGGCCTCCTGTTCTTATGTCTCCACGTATTGGGCGGTATTTACTCTTTTGTTACTTGTTGTTGGTTTGTTCACATGTTGTTACATTGTATTTTGCAAATCCTCATAGCGTATGTGGGGGGTTTTTCACAGGGTTTATAGTTTATTAGTTTCTTTTCCACAAACAGTTTCTCTACCTCAGCACTGTCACTTTATTGTAGGATCACAGTAGTATACTGTAATAAATTGAGTATATTTTTGGGGGCACATGTTATTTCAAGAGGTTTTATCTTGTGAATTATATATCATAATTATTGGTAGAATACACCACAGGCTCCATATTGGGGGCCCTGGTAGTATTTGGTTCACATTGGTTTTATCTGTATAGGGTACACATATATATTTTTTATTATATTATACCGCCCATACCTGGTTCCTTATATGTGATATCTTTATGACTTAATTTTGTAGTAATTACTGTAGATGATATGAAATATTGTTGGATTATGTTGTAAATAGATTGTAATATATTCAGGAGGCCATTGATTTTGTTTTTAATCAGTCTTGTGTGTGTTTTTTGTGGTTTTTAACTTATGATGGAATTAATAAAATTATCTTTGTATCTTTATTATTTCCGCTGGTGTGCCCATTAATTGATATGAATTCCATGTGTTTTTCTTTTTTTGGTTGTAACATAATTATGTCTATAGAAGTCATAAGATCCCCGGGCCGAACTACTCTTACCGCTGACCTTAGCGTCTCCATTCGGAAATGTTTCACGCGGATATACCTGTTGAGATCCTTTAAGTCTAAAATGGGACGAATCGACCCATCCCCTTGGGAATTGTGAACAGGTTGGAGTAAAACCCCTGACCTTCCTCCCGAATGGGTACCCGACAAATTATTCCCTTTTGAAGGAGATGCTGAACTGCGGATCTTAGGGCATCTATCTTTGACTGGTTCCGGGATGCCCCTGACCGAAGGAACCTTGCGGGCGGTCTGGCTGCAAACTCGATCTTGTAGCCCGAAGACACCACCTCTTGGATCCAAAGATCCGCCATGTGGCACCTCCAGATATGAGCAAAATGCAAGAGCCGTCCCCGCACCCACTCGGGTGAGGGCGCCCCCTCATTCTGGAGTGGGCTTGGCTGGAGGTTTGGGCCTACTTCTCCAGGCCCCTCCTGCCCTATTACGCGCTCTGCCTCTACCCCAAAAATCTCTACGGGAGCAAGGACGGAAGACACCTCTGCCACTCCGAAAGGGCCAATATGATGAAGGCCTCTGAAAAAGCCGAGCCGACCTCTTTCTCTGAGGAAGCTTGCCATTCATGATCATACCGTCCAGCTTTTCTCCAAAGAGTCTGCTCCTTAAAAAAAGGTAGATCCGTAAGAGCTTTCTTAGCGGTGGCATCAGCCGACCACTGTCTTAGCCAAAAGGAACGGCGCAAGGCCACAAGAAGAGCAGAGGTTCTAGCCGCCAGCCTGACCGCATCATCCATCGCAGTGATAGCGAACGAGTTAAAGTCCGAACAATCCTTAAAATCTTTGGACTCTTGAATAAGCCTTGCGAGACTTAGCCCTGGCTAAATTTTTCTTCATCGTCTTCCTTGAAGCCAGGGACACAATGGCCGTGGCACAAACAGGATGTAAAAAGGATCCTATCATAGCAAAAGCATGGCGGGCCAATTGATCCATACGACTCTCTGTGGGATCTCTTAAGGATCCCATAGTAGCAGAAGGCATGATAGAAGTATTAGACAAGCCTGCTACTGGGGCGTCCACCCCAGGTGGATAAGACCAAAGCTTAATCATGTCCGCCGGAAAGGGATACCTAGCGTCTAGGATCTTGGGAACAGCCGGTAGCTTGTTAGGATTTTCCCACTCCTTTAATACCAACTTAGAAAAATACAATTTTGTGATTATTCACCTTTAAAATGGGTATTATAAGTAAGTCACACACCCCGCTTCCAAGATTAATGACATATGGGTTATGTCCAGTAGAGGGTGAACTTCTGCAGAGATGACTACAAAAAAAGGAGCCCCTCCCGGTCCATAAATACCTGGGACCTCCCACACATTCCCCAGTATAGGAAAAAAGGAAGGGGACCAGGATAAGCCAATAAAAGACTAAATAACCAAACAAGGTTCACCATATAGAGGATCCAGAATAAAAATCAGAGCGGGATGAAGCGGGGGGGTGTGACATACTTATAATACCCATTTTAAAGGTGAGTAATCACAAAATGGTATTATTCCAAGTATGTCACACACCCCGCTTCCAAGATTAATGACATATGGGACATCCAATAGCAGTGTCCAACAAGGGTGGCGATCCCAAAAAGGCAATAATGCACCAATTTAAACCACTGCAGCTTGCAGAACCTTGCGGCCAAAAACAGCATCCGCTGAGGCCCGCACATCAACCTTATAAAACTTGGAAAAAGTATGAACAGAAGACCAAGTAGCAGCCTTACAAACTTGTTCAACAGAGGCCTGGTGCTGGAAAGCCCAGGAAGCCCCAACAGCAGGAGTAGAATGAGCAGTGATCTGAAAAGGGGGAACCCTCCCCTTGGCAGTATAGGCCCCAACAATGGCCTGACGTATCCATTTACTAATGGTAGACTTGGCGGGCGCCAAACCCTTCCTGGGCCCAGAGGGCACCACGAACAAGGCGTCCGTCTTACGAAAGGGAGAAGTAGCCACCAAATAGTACTTCACACGAACTACATCCTAAGAGTGCAGGACCCTCTCCTTGTCATTGCTAGGCTTAGGACACAAGGAACCACATCCTGATTCAGATGGAAGGCAGAAACCACCTTAGGAAGGAAATCTGGCTTAAAGTGAAAGACCACCTTATCCTGGTGTCTTTCAAAGTAAGGGGCCTGAATGGACAGAGCCACCAACTCAGAGACACGTCGAACAGAGGTGATAGCCACCAAAAAGGCAACTTTTTGTCTGAGCATAGAAAGGAGGCCCCTGGAGGGCCGACAGAACCAAATTCAAATCCCAAGCAGGCAACAAAGGCTTTCGAGGGGGCCGCACATGAGTGACCCCCTGGAAAAAAGTTTTAACCAAAGGATGAAGAGCAAAGGACCTTTGAAAGAAGACCACCAGGGCAGAAACCTGCCCTTTCAAGGTACTAAGCTGGAACCCCAGGTCCAGACTGTGTTGAAGAAAATCCAAAATCCTAGGGATCGAAAACACCCTGCAAGGCAAGGCCCTAGCCTCACACCAATCAATATAGGACCTCCAAGACCTGTAGTAGATGTTAGAGGAAGATCACTTCCTAGCCCTAACAAGTGTCTGAATCACAGCATCAGACAAACCTTCCTCTTTTAAGATGGAGGTTTCAGCAGCCACGCCGTCAAAGCCAGCGTTTGTAAATTGGGGTAACAAAGTTGACCTTGAGTGATCAGACCCGGAAACAGGGGCAACCTGTACTGATCTACTGCCAGCCGTACGACGTCTGCGAACCAAACCTGTCTTGGCCATCTTGGAGCCACCAGAATTGCTGGCGCACCCTCTTGAGCCAGCTTGCGCACCACCTTGCCCACCATGGAGAAGGGGGGAAACGGGTACAGAAAACCCAGATCCCTCCAGGCAAGAGACAAGGCATCCACTGCCAGGGCCAGAGGATCCTGAGACAGAGACACAAATGCAGGAAGCTTGTGATTGTGACGTGAGGCAAAGAGATTCACCTCCGGAATCCCCCACTTGTGACAAAGGGAACACCGTGTGGTTGAGCGACCATTCCCCTCGGTGAGAGGATCCCCTGCTCAGGGAGTCCGCCTCCACGTTTTCCACTCCCGGAATATACACTGCTGAGATGCATGGGATATTGCTCTCCGCCCATGCAAGAATCAGAGAAACTTCCCTGAGGGCACTCCTGCTGCCCTCAGAAGATTCCTTGGTTCCAGCCACCACTGAAGAGACTGCCGAACCAGGGGAGACATCCAAAATGACTGATCCAATGACAGCGGACATCTGTCCCAGGCCAACAGTAGATGGAGCTGGAGCGACCTCATGTGGAACTGAGCAAAAGGGACTGCCTCGAAGGAAGCCACCATCAACCCCACCAGTCTCATCCCTAGCTGGATAGACGGGCGAGGGTTGGACAGAAGAAGATGTATCAGATCTTGAACCATCTGCACCTTTGACTGAGGTAGGAACACCCTGGTCTGAATGGTATCCAGATTCGTGCCCAGAAATGCAATCTCCCTTGACGGGGAGAGAGAAGACTTGGGATGGTTGATCACCCAGCCGAACCTCTCCAACATTGACACCACTGTCCTGGTGTCTAGCTCCACCTGTCTGAGAGAGGATGCCGTAATGAGAAGGTCATCCAGATACGGCACAATGCGAATGCCCTGGGCTCTGAGAAGGGCCATTATGCCCGCCAGCACCTTGGTGAACACTCTTGGTGCCGAGGTCAGCCCGAACGGGAGGGCCACAAACTGAAAATGCCGATCTCCCACCACAAACCTGAGAAATCTCTGGTGTGCTGGGAAGATCGGCACATGAAGGTTAGCATCCTTGATGTCTATGGACGTCATGAAGTCCTCCTGACGAAGAGAAAGGATGGCTGAGCGCAAAGTCTCCATGCAGAACTTCTTGGCTCTGATGAACCTGTTGAGAAGCTTCAAATCCAGAATGGGTCTTATGGATCCATCCTTTTTGGGCACCGTGAAGAGGTTGGAATAATAGCCCCGGCCTCTCTCTGATAAAGGCACTGGGCATATGACTTCCATGTCCAGAAGATTTTGCACTGCCAACAGGAGCCCCTGCGCAGCCCGGGGGTCCGAGGGGACCCGAGATCTGAGGCCAGTACTCGAACTCCAGCTTGTACCCGGAAGAGACCACTTCCAAGATCCACTTGTCTGTGACCTCCCGGGCCCAGACCTGGAAGAAGTGCCACAGCCGTCCCCCCACCCGCAAGGGTGAGGGCGCCCCCTCATTGCTGAGCTGGCTTGGCACTCCAGACAGGTCCTGGATGGGCCCATCCTCTGCCTCTGTTCCAGGAATCCCCTCTGAAGGTAGAGAAGGCAGCTCCTTTTCCTGCTCTGGCACCGCGAAAGGAAGGATTAAAGGAGCCTGCCCCCCGAAAGGAGGGACGCTGCTTCTTGCGTTGCGGTAGCTTTCCTCCTTTCGCTACAGAATCCAATTTATCTCCAAACAGCCGCATACCCAGAAAGGGTAGCCCTGTAAGTGACTTCTTAGCCGCAATGTCAGCCGCCCACTGGCGCAACCAGACAGAGCGGCGTATAGCCACAAGCAATGCCGAGGTTCTGCTACACATACATATTCCCCTCGATTCAAAGAGCAAAAGTTAATTGATTTCGTATCGAGAATCGTAAGTTTGGGTGGGTGTTAGTCATTTTTTCCTGTTTTTTTGGCCATTTCCGACTCGCACGAGCCTACGTACGAATGCGTATATGCTCTTACGATCAGCGGAAGTCCGTTCCTAAATTTTAGGATCAAAACGTAAAACTTAGGATCAAATCCTAAAACTTAGGATCAAAACGTAAAACTTAGGTTAATTGGATGTGTTTAGGTGTGATTCAGAGAAACCTCTAAACGCGTTTTAAAAGAAAGCCACAGCCGACACCTTTTAGCAGCCGGATTGCTGTTCGTGAACAGGTTTTTTGGCTATGTGGAGGAGTCTGCGCGTCTTGAGCTCCAATGAACTGCATGTATCAGCATGGCCGAGGCCATAAATTGTATGGCAATGCATACCTGATTCATGTATGCCTTATAAAAGCATTTTAATGTGGACCTTAATTAGTCCTTTGCATGTAAACCTTTATTTTGCAATATATTTGCGTTAATTAAAGAAACTTATGTCCTTTGTTATTTATTTTAAAATTGAGGTACTAGAATAATATTTTTAGATTGCATTTATTGGTGTAGTTGTTTACCTTTGCTTTGTTTAATTATTTAAGCACATCTTTGGTCAGATGCATCACACTTACTGAGGAGAGGAGAGCGGGATAAAGTGCAGGATGTGGGTTACTGCTGTATTTTGCACAGACACAGCAGAGCTGGGGGCATGGAAAGGTCAGAAATCAAAGAATCCAGAGCAACACAGTCACAAGGCCCTTTCTGTTTGCAGGCTGCCCGATAATACCTGAGCCGCCATCTTGGCTGTTTCTAGGCTCATAACATGCAGAAGTTGCTGGGTGTTTTTTAATATTTGTGAGCAATCTGTATGTAGAGGGTGTGGGTAACCACACAAAAATTTTAAAGTTGTACCATTTGAAGCATAAATATTAAAATTAAATCCACAAGTAAAAAATGCAAGTTAACTAAAAATTAAACAAAGTAAGATTTACTTATGCAAATGCATTCATGTTGGTTACTACAAAATGAATGAAATAAAGAAAAAGACCAAATATTTAGAATGCACTTTAATGAGGTAAGTTTGTAGTGCGGAGCCGCAAGATCAGAAGGATTTACGTCCAGACAAAAAAGGAAAAAGGGCAAAACCAATGTTGCAACCTGAGAAATGAAACGGAAAATTCAGGATGGAAACTGACATAGGTCTGATTCCCGAACTGCCATACGAACGGACGTATATTTTAGGATAGAAACGTATTTGCTTATTGAATCACTCGCAAGTTCATACGAACGCACGAGCGGACGTGAAAAAGAGGATGATCGTGAGCCAAATCCAAGCTGTTACATGTTTCTTTGAATCAACCCAATTGTGTCATCCAAGGCAGACAAGACAAAGGTCATGAACAATTCCCACCGCATAAGCGCTGCAAATTCATTGCTGGCTGGGTCCAGCTGGGAACCACTCAACAGGCCCCTAACCACAGACCTGGTAGCCACAACCGTGAGTGCAGAAGCACAAACAGGCGGCAAGGCTGAACCCATGCTAGCAAAGGCATGGCAAGCCATCTGATCAATACGTCGGTCCTCACCATCCTTAATCGTGGTGGCGTCTGGAGAGTGCACCACAGATGTGTTGGACAATCCCAGAACGGGTGCATCGACCTCGGGTGGGGACGACCAGCGCTTCACCGCGTCCACCGAAAAGGGATACTTCCTATCCCATCCAGGAGGAACACCGGGAAGCAGGCTTGGTCTTTCCCATTCCTTAAAAATCAAATTTTCGAAATGCTTCTGCTTCTGAACTCCAAACGAGGCTTAGAGGTCCCAAAAAATTCCCCCTTCTGCGGAGGAGACTCCGCTGGAGGAGAAATAGCCAGCACCTCAAATAAATGGGCCAGGATCTTGGGGGTATCCACGGCATCCCCATGCCCCTGCCCAGCATCCAAAAACTGCTGATCCTCAGAGCCATCAGATTCCGTAAACAGTTCCCCTTCCTCAAGCGGGGAATAATCAGACCAGTCAAGGGAATCAGAATCATCAAGAACCGGCGCGGCCGGTGACAGATGCCTTCTCTTAGCCGGGGCCTTCCTGGCCGCAGAGCTAGAAATCAATTTCTCGATGTTGGCCAATCTAGTTCATACATTAGACTGCAACTCCCCACTAATGACAGTGTCACTTGGGGTACGGATAAGGCAGGGTGGAGTAGGTGATGAGACCGGCAGCACGGACCCAGACGCCTGGGACCCCGACTGCCGCGTTATGGCCTGCTGAGCACATGGTATGCAAATCAGTACATTATCCCCCGTAAGGGATACCCCACAACCCACACACTGCCGGGATTGCCCCGAAGGGAGCCCGAGCCCGGTATCCTGGGAAGCCTCCATATGGTGATTATTATGGTAGTCGCAAGGACCAGAGGGAATTACGCTAAAAGCTACCCGGGATGCCCCTTAAGTCCGTTAGTGGGAGGATTTCAATGATAATAATGATAATGAAAATGCCCCAAATTTAGCCAAGGGACCCTAGGACCGGGAGAACCCCCCTTTTAACCAAGCAGGGTCCTCCTGAAAGACACCAAAAGAGAAGGGGGACCCCGTAAGCAAGGCACACTAACCACCGCAGTCATACATGCAGAATACTAATATATATATAGATGCATAAGAGACATATATGTAAATGATACATGCGTCAATGATGGCAGCCGCCGAGCTAGACAAAAAAGCGCATAACACATAGCATGGATAAGAAAAAACAAGAAGCCCCGCAGGGCACTCACAAAACAGTAATGGCGCCTCTCCGACCAGAGATGAAGACAGAAGAGGGAGAAGAAGGCGGGCCAGCGTGGAACGCGCGCCGTGGCTGGCCCCGCACCTTCCCCATCATCGTGGTTCCCGGCCAATGCTGGGCACCGCAAAGGGCGCCAGCGAGAGAGGGGGGCGGGTAGCAACCAGCGAGCGCCTGGCCCCGCCCCCTCCCCAGACAGCAAGGAGGGGAAGAAGCTCTCCTCCACCAAGCGCGGAGCCCGCGGCTCCCAGCACGCTGCGGCTCTTAAATGGCGCATACAGTGGCAAATACACACACCGACACACATTCACATGAAACAAAAAGGGAAGGACCATAAGTGAAGGACACAGCCCCCCCCCCGTTGCGAGAAGGGAGTAATGGAAGGGGAAGGTCCCCAACTACAGTAGTAGAAGGTGGGGAACACGGACAGGGCATCCCAAACCAGGGTCACCGACCTGGTAGCCGCCTACCCACCAATATGGGGTCTCACGGAGGAGCGTGGCTCCTATCAGTACACCTGTTAAGGTGTACCCTACCCTCACCTGGACCTGTAGCCTAGGCTTGGAGGCATAGGGGTATTTTACTAGGTCCGGGCAGAAATAGGATAAAAATGGCCGGGTGCAAACCCGGTTTACCTGCAAGGAGGAAACAGCCATCTACTGACTTGCTCGCTGTCTGCAAAGACGATTACTGGGGAATGTGTGGGAGGTCCCAGGTATTTATGGACCGGGAGCGGCTCCTTTTTCTCTAGTCATCTGTGCAGAAGTTCGCCCTCTACTGGACATAACCCATATGTCATTAATCTTGGAAGCAGGGTATGTGACATACTTGGAATAGTGTGGCTGCTCCGGGAACACATGCCTTTACCTTACTGGCTTAAACAGGTCGTCCTTCCCTCTTTTCGCCACCTCAGGAGGGGCGATATTCAAAGTTTCAAAAACCGAGGAGAGCAGACATTCTGTTTCGTCTTCAAGGAGGAGGTCCTCATCAGACGAGAATAAGAGAGTTACTATCTTCCTCCCCTGAGCGCAACTCGCCCTCTGAGAGCTGCTCCTCTAAACACTCCTCGTCGTCCTCCTCACCAAAAGAGGCAAATAAATCTTTTTCCTCCGCAACAGGTTCCAAATGCCTCCTCTAATAGGCGGCCTTCTTTGGAATAACCAAGGACAACTGCCTCTCCAGGTTATCCAACCTGTGCACTATGTCCGCCTGCGCCTCACTGCCTTCCCCCTCTCCGGGGGATGAAAGGGATTGTTGAGCCGTCATGCTCCCTCCAGCATTAGCTGGGCTAGAGACCTGAGCAGCTGCTCTATTATGGTCTAAACCAATTCTCATGGCGCAAGCGGAACACACCGTGCTGAAACTACCCAGAGGATTCTGCTTACATAAAGGGCAGAGCCCGCCCTGCTCAAGTGGGATGCCTGAATCTCTATCCCCTGATGCCTCCCTCATGGTGTTTTTTTTTTTTTTTTTTATTTGGCAACCAGATCTAAAAGGCCCTAAGCCTAAAAACCAATCCCAAAAGGGATCGGGAGGAACCACAACCCTTTTCTATCCTTCTTCCAATATCTAAAAATAAAACAGGAGAAAAAGAGCATTAATAATCACCTTTCCCTTTTTTTTTTTAAATCTAATAAAAAAAACAATAACACCGATATTAAAAATATAATAACCTAATATATATATATATATATATATATATATATATATACACAATATAAAGTAAAAAACATACTATAAAAATAATATTAATACCATTAATAATTAATGACATTGATAAAACAATGTAAACAACAGATAAGGACAGCTAAGCTGGAGACAGAAAGACTGGTCGCGAAAGAGAGTAAAACTAACCCCAAATTATTCTTTAGCTACATAAACCGTAAAAGGTACAAACCTGAGGGTGTGGGCCCCCTGAAAAGCAAGGAGGGGACCCCTATAGAGGGAAATGAGGAGAAAGCAAATTTGCTTAACAACTTCGTTGCTTCTATATTCACAAAAGAATTTGACATGCCGAGTGAAATTCAGGGGAATAACCGAAACCCTCCATTAAATGTCACTGGTCTAACCAAGGAAGAAGTCCAGCACCGTCTCAAGCAGATAAAAATCGATAAATCACCGGGGCCAGATGACATACATCCTCGTGTTTTAAGGGAGTTATGTACAGTAATAGACAAGCCGTTATTTCTAATATTTGTGGATTCCATAACCACAGGGTCTGTTCCGAGGGATTGGCGCTTGGCAAATGTGGTGCCAATATTCAAAAAGGGATCTAGGGGGGAACCTGGGAACTACAGACCGGTAAGCTTAACATCTGTGGTGAGCAAGCTGTTTGAAGATTTCTTAAGGGATACTATCCTGGAGCCCCTTGGGGAAAATGACCATATTACTCCATATCAGCATGGGTTTATGAGGAATCGCTCCTGCCAGACAAACTTTATCAGCTTTTATGAGGAGGTAAGTTCAAGATTGGATCAGGGGGAGCCATTGGATATCATATATCTTGACTTTTCTAAAGCATTTGATACTGTGCCACATAAAAGGCTGATACAAAAGATGAGAATGCTTGGACTGGGGGAAAACGTGTGCAGATGGGTGGGAAATTGGCTTAATGATCGGAAGCAGAGGGTGGTTATCAATGGTACAGACTCAGATTGGGACACTGTTACTAGTGGAGTACCACAAGGGTCAGTTCTGGGACCAATTCTCTTCAATATATATATATAAATGACATTAGGGTCGATTCAGAGAAACATGTAAAAGCTTTGTTTTTGTTGCCGATCATGGTATTTTTTCTGAACGCTCGTGCACTCGTATGAACTTGCGAGCGATTCTATACACTAATCCGTTTCCTATCGTAAAATGCCCGTCCGTTCGTATGCTATCTTCCAACCTTGGCTCAGTCATTTTTCATCGTAAATTATAGGTTGATTGATCTATTGTAGCGATGGCAGCATGTGTTTTTTCCCTTCTTCCATCGTCCACCTCTACGAATTCCTGGCGTTTCCCGATGGGTTAGAATGGTTTTTAACCTCTAATATTCGTTCGTTCGGAAATGTAGAAGATCTTGCGCATGCGCAATACAATCTACACTCCTCAAACAAATGTGCCCCATATCTTACACTACCAAGCTCACCCCAACTACTTTGCGCCAGTCTAACACTTACCTTTATTAACCCTAAAACTTACCCAAACCCCTTTCCGGTTCCATTCTTCTTCATTTTCCAGACCCTAAAACTTACCCAAACCCCTTTCCGGTTCCATTCTTCTTCATTTTCCTGACCCTAAAACTTACCCAAACCCCTTTCTGGTTGCATTTCTTCTTCATTCAAATGGGTCTTCAAAAGTCCAAAGGCCCTCTCAACCACAGCCCTGGTCTTGCGGTGCGCTCGGTTGTATGCTTCCTGAGAGGCATCCTGGGGCCGGAGCACAGGCGTCATGAGCCACGGAAGCAGTGGGTAACCAGAGTCCCCTTAACAAAACCAATTAAAAACACAGATGTGTGCCATAAAGAAAGGGAAAAACAGACTGATAACACATCTGCTATGACAAGTGTGCTGGGAAAGATGTTTGTATTGTAGGGTTCAGAAATGTACGATTTATGATGCTGCTGAGGGGCCCCAAACATTCCAAAAAAAAAAATGCACTGTATGCAGTTCTACTCTAGTTTGTCAGTTACAGTCAAATACAAAAAAAGGGCCATAAACTAGCAGCTACTTCTGGTCAATCTGCTATACGAGGGAGTTTGAGAAATGGAAGTAACAGACGTCGGCCAAAAATCTAACAAATGATGAAGGACAAAGTGAGTCCACCGCTTGTTTGTTCGACAAAACTTCAAATATTATGTTGCAACAGTTGCAAAATGTTGTTTAAGGTTAACCACAAATCAGAAAAAGCCAAACAATCAATTTAAAAAAAAATCGGGCCAAAAAAACCCCCCAAAAAATGTTGGTCACTTACCAAGTAATCTGCCCTCAGACATCCGGATCAAATCAATGCCAAACAGCATTAGGCCTTGTTGTTCCTCGAACTCACTCCTCTCCATCCTAATCCCGAGGCCAAAAAGGTGCCGCAAAAGATTTCCCAACTCAACAATTAAATGTGCTTCGAAACACTTAGCAATCAGCTCTCTGAATTGCTCGCAAGCCCATGTCAAGAACGGAAAAATTAGGAACGAACGAAAAAAATACGATTTGGACGGGAAAAAAACCTGAACTAACGCAAATAATACAATTGACGCCCGAAAATCGAATGAACATATACGTCTATGCCCGAACGTTCGTGCAAATCCGAAATGGCCAAAAAAAAAGGAAAAAATGACTAACACCCACCCAAACTTCCGAATCCCGATACGAAATCAATTAACTTTTGGATTTAGAATCGACCCTATTGGGTATGGATTAAAAAGTAAAGTCTCAATCTTTGCAGATGATACTAAGCTGATTAAAGTAATTAAAACAAAAGAGGACAGCAGGCAGCTACAAACAGATTTAGATAAATTGGAAGCATGGGCAGTTAAATGGCAAATGAAGTTTAACACAGATAAATGTAAGGTTATGCACATGGGAAGGAGAAATCTGTGTCATGATTACACACTAAATAAACACTTGGTAAAACAACAATGGAAAATGACCTAGGGGTTTTAGTTGACAATAAGCTCAACTGTAGTAATCAATGCCAGGCAGCTGGATAGGATAGGATCATGGGGTGCATCAGGAGGGGCATAGGTGCTCATGACCAAAGCATCATTTTACCCCTGTACAAGTCACTGGTCAGACCCCATATGGAATACCGTGTACAGTTCTGGGCACCTGTGCTTAAGAAGGACATATCAGAACTGGAGCGTATTCAAAGAAGGGCAACAAAGTTAATAAAAGGAGTGCGGGGGCTAGAGTACCCTGAAAGATTATCCAAGTTAGGTTTATTTAGTCTAGAAAAAAGACAATTGAGGGGTGATCTAATAACTATGTATAAATATATTCGGGGTCAATACAAAGATCTGTCCCACAATCTATTTATACCCCGGAGTGTAACCATAACCCGAGGGCATCCACTAAGGTTAGAGGAAAGGTGCTTTTTCCACCGACATAGGAGGGGATTCTTCTCTGTAACAGCAGTGAGACTATGGAACTCGCTGCCAGAGGAGGTAGTAATGATGGATACAGTAAAAACATTCAAAAGTGGCCTTGATGCCTTCCTGGCATGTAATAACATTTCCAGCTATGGCTACTAGACCACTGGAAGGAGTTAAACAGGCTGAACTGGATGGACTAAAGTCTTTATTCAGCCTTACATACTATGTTACATACTATGATACTATGTTACTATGTCCTGAAAATGATCATAAAATTAATAATAATAAAATTGATCATGGCGATGTCCACTCACCACCTCTCTTCACAGCCTAAACAAAAGATAAGATCATACATAAAAAGAAAGAAAGGCTGCTTAACGCCGCAAGTCAAAAAAACAGGTCGGCATACCTACATTTTTTTTTGTACTTGGAAGAAGGATGGGTTGAATAAAAAATAAAAAACGTTCCTCAGCAGGTACACCAGAGAAAAACCTGCGGCTGACTTGCTTTTAAAAAAGCCTGCAGCCCAGAGCCTATACGCTCTGTAAGCGCCCCAAGACCCCGGTGCTTCCACCTTACCTTCACGAACCCCAGAACAGCCAGGCACAATTTGGGTCTAGGGGATCCGTGGGAATAAGGCTTACGCAGGAAGCCGACAGGGTGCAATTCCCCGCTTGCTGCCAATCCTTGAGAGCTATTTTCCTGAACCTTCACAGTCACTTGCCACTGCAAGAAAGAAAAAAATGTTAGGAGGCAGCTGCTACTTATGGGCCGGGAGGGGCCACACCTGTTTTCTTTCTTGCAGTCACGTGATCAGCAAGGAGGTAATCCCAAGTGTAAGGAGTGCCTGGAATGGATTGGAAGAAAAAATACAATTCTGTGATTACTCACCTCTAGAATTGGTATTATGAGTATACAGTACGTCCTGCTCCAGATATAGTACTTACTATCGGGTATTACTCCGCCAGATGGCGCTGGACTGCAGAGAAAATAAGGCTCCTCCTGGTCCCTCAAATACCTAGGGACCTCCCACAAATCCCCAGCATTGAAAAGCAGTTAACGAGAAGCCGGGAGAATAAAACAACCCAAACTATTAACTATAACAATGATAACAATCACCATACAGGGGATCCAAGATAATGCAAAAACCAAGGGTGGGGTGGAGCAGGACGTACTGTATACTCATAATATCAATTCTACAGGTGAGTAATCACAGAATTGTATTATTCTTAGTATACAGTACGTCCTGCTCCAGATATAGTACTTACTTTCGGGACATCCAATAGCATTGTCCATAAAGTAGGGTGGGATCCCCAAAGTTAACAGCAGACAGATTAAACCACTGCTGCATGCAGAACTTTTCGCCCAAAAGCAGCATCAGCTGAGGCCCTAACATCAACCTTGTAAAACTTAGAAAAGGTATGAACAGAAGACCAAGTAGTGGCCTTGCAAACTTGTTCAACAGAAGCCTGGGGCTGAAAAGCCCAAGAAGCACCAATAGCACGAGTGGAATGAGCAGTAAGGCGGAAGGGAGGATTCTTCCCCTTAGCAGAGTAGGCCTGAATCACAGCCTGACGGATCCATTTGCTGATAGTAGACTTGGCAGGAGCCAAACCCTAGGACCAGAAGGGACCACAAAAAGAGCATCAGTCTTTCTGAAAGGTGTAGTAGCAACCAGATAGTACTTCAGACACCTAATCACATCCAAAGAGTGCAAGACCCTCTCCTTAGCATTACTAGGATTAGGGCACAATGAAGGGAGAACAATGTCCTGATTCAAATGAGTAAAAAAGGCTTACAGGCTGGATAAGGTGGAACAGCAGCAAAAAGCTTCCCAACGTTTCCACACGAATGTCTTCCTTAGGGGATGCGGAGGAAGACAACCGCATCCCCTGAGGAAGACATTCGTGTCGAAACGTTGGGAAGCTTTTTGCTGTTGTTCCACCTTATCCAGCCTGTAAGCCTTCTTTACTGATGTACTTATTATCTGTTTGCATCTCAAGATTGGATTTATAACTCTGGTCGCTCATATTGAAATTACTCTTATTCACTTGCTCTCTAATCTCTTACTTTGAGCACCAGAAAAATGGACTATGAGAACCTGCTCAACAGCGCCACCTAGCGGTCGTTATGTTTATTGCTTGTATCTGTGTTCCTTATGTACTTGTATATGTGTTTTCACCATATTAAATCACTTCTTGTTATTGCAAACTTTTTCTAGTCGGGTGTTCATCTTTCCCTAAAATTGTTTATTGACTCTGTGGTTGTACTGTGTACTGGGCGGACACAGTTTTGGGAATATTTTGAACCCCACGAAAAATAACTCTGAAAATCACCTACTTGATCTTATTGGTGTGCTATAGCCTTATATTTAACATTGTTCAGGGAAGCATCCTGCACAGGTTCAAAGGGAGCACCCTGCAAGGCTGACAAAACCAAGTTCAAATCCCAAACAGGCACCGTAGTCTTACGTGGGGGGCGCACATGAGTCACCCCCTGGAAAAAATTCCTAATCAGAGAATGCTGAGCAAAGGACTTCTGGAAGAAAACAGCCAGGGCAGAAACCTGACCCTTCAGAGTACTAAGTTGGATCCCCATCTCCAACCCATGCTGCAGGAAATCCAGAATCCTGGGAATAGAGAACACACGACACGGAAGAGACTTAGACTCACACCAGTCAATGTAGGCACGCCAAACCCTGTAATAAATAGAAGAAGACTTCTTCCTAGCCTTAATCAAGGTATCCAAAACCAAGGAAGACAGCCCCTTCTCCATCAAGATGGAGGTTTCAGCAGCCAGGCCGTCAATGCCAGAGTTTGTAAATTGGGATGGCGTAGTGAGCCCTGAGTGAGCAGATCTGGCACCAAGGGCAGAGCGTACTGATCTACTGCCAGCTGCACCACGTCTGCGAACCACACTCTTCTTGGCCACCTGGGGGCCACTAGAATTGCTGGCACCCCTTCCAGAGCAATCTTGCGCAGAACCCTGCCCAGCAGGGGGAATGGAGGGAAGACATACAGAAACTGAAAGTCCTGCCATGACATTGCTAGAGCATCCATGGTCAAGGCCAGAGGATCCTGGGACAGGGAGACAAAGGCTGGTAGCTTGTGATTGTGACGGGACGCAAACAGATCCACATCTGGTTGGCCCCAACGGTGACACAGAGATTGGAACACCCTGCTGCATAGGGACCATTCTCCCTGGCGAGAGGTCCCCCTGCTCAGAGAATCTGCCAGGGGATTTTCCACTCCCGGGATGTACACAGCTGATATGCAGGGAACTTTGGACTCCGCCCAAGTCAGCATCAGAGACGCTTCCTGGAGGGCCCCCTTGCTCCGGGTCCCTCCCTGATGATTGATGTAGGAAACTGCCGTCTGGTTGTCCGAGCGCACCTGAGCAGGCAGGCCCCGAAGGTGAGTAGTCAAGTGAGCCAGAACTAACTTGATCGCCTGCAGTTCCAAGACATTGATAGGTGTGTGGGCCTCCTGAGGGCCCCACCTCCCCTGGAACCGCAGGGACTTCCAGAAACCCCCCCAACCTGACAGACTGGCATCCGTGGTGACCATCTCCCAGGAAGGGGCAAGAAAGGATCTGCCCCCCAACAGGTTCCTTGAGTCCATCCACCACGAGAGGGACCTCCTGACCAGAGGGGAGAGCACACAGACCCTGTCCAGGGACGCTGGATCCTTGTCCCGCACTGACAATAGGTGAAGTTGCAGAGGCCTCAAGTGGGACTGAGCATAAGGGACCGCCTCGAAGCACGCCACCATCAGGCCCACCAGCTGCATCCCCTGCCTGAGGAGGGATGAGGACAAGATAGCAGGAACTGAGCATGTGCAATCAGACTGTCCACCTTCTGTTGAAGGAAAATCCTTGCCTGAAGTGTATCCAGATTCATTCCTAGGAATGGCGTTACCAAGGAAGGAGACAGTGAGGACTTGGGGTGGTTGATCACCCATCCAAATGACTCCAGAGTGGACACCACCAGCTGAGTATCCAATTCTGCCTGATGTAGAGATTGGGAGGTGATGAGAATGTCATCCAGATAGGAAAGCACGCGGACACCCTGATACCTGAGCAGAGACATCACGCCAGCCAGCACCTTGGTGAACACCCTGGGAGCTGAGCTGAGACCAAAGGGCAAGGCCACAAACTGGTAGTGTTGATCCTTCAGAGTGAACCTGAGGAACCTTTGATGACCTGGAAATACAGGAATATGAAGGTAAGCATCTTTGATGTCCACAGAAGTCATGAAGTCCCCTTGGCGCAGGGAACTGATGGCAGAGCGCATAGTTTCCATGCGAAAGCGCCTGCCCCTGACAAATTTGTTGAGGATCTTTAAGTCCAGGATGGGCCTGACTGAACCATCTTTTTTGGGGACTGTGAATAGGTTGGAATAGAAACCCTTGCCCATTTCTCTTACAGGGATCTTGCAGATGACCCCCAGCTCCAGGAGGCCTTGCACTGCCTGCACTAGCTCCTGAGCTAACACAGGGTCCTGAGGATTCCGGGATCTGATGAATCTTGGGGGCGGCCAGGCAGCAAACTCTATCTTGTAACCGGAGGACACTACCTCCTGAATCCACCGGTCAGACATGAAGCCTCCAGACCTGAGCGAAGTGCTGAAGCCGTCCCCCCACTCGGATGGGTGAGGGCGCCCCCTCATGCCTGAGGGGGCTTGGGAGAGGATTTTGCCTTGGGACCCCAGGAGGAGCCAGGACGTCCACGTCCTCTGCCCCCTACCCCAGAAATCTCCCCGGGCCCCAGGAAAGGAAACCCCCCTCCCTTGTCTAGCACCACGGTAAGGGGAGGAGAAGGAACCCTGACCCCGAAAGGGCCGAGATTGCCGCCTGCGCTGGGGTAACCTGCCTCCCTTAGCAAAAAGGTCCAGGCGGTCCCCAAACAGGTGTAGTCCTTTGAAGGGAAACCCAGTGAGGGCCTTCTTGGCAGCGTTGTCAGCATCCCACTGGCGTAGCCAAACCGAGCGGCGTATAGCCACCACAAGGGCAGATGTCCTGGCACACATTCTAATGGTGTCATCCAAGGCAGAGAGGACAACATTTACAAAAACATCACAACTGGAGAGTGCATTGAACACCTCACAAGGCAAATCATCAGGGGCAATATCAAGTATATTTCTGATGAGGGTTCTAGTGGCCACAGCGGTAATGGCAGAGGCACAGACCGGGCGCAGGGCCGTCCCCGCACATGCAAAAGCATGGGACACCAGCCGGTCAATGCGCCGGTCCCCAGCATCCCGCAGGGTAGTAGAGTCAGGGGAATGCATGACAGAGGTGTTAGATAGCCCTAGGACCGGGGCATCCACCTCGGGAGGGGATGACCAACACTTTACCACATCAGCAGGAAAGGGATACTTCCTATCCCAACTTTTAGGTACCCCGTGGAGTCTACTGGGGCACTCCCATTCCTTGAGCACAAGGTTATTGAAATGTGCTTGCTCTGGAAATTCCAAACGTGATTTAGCTGTGTGAAAAAGTTCCCCCCTTTGCCTGGGAGCCGCAACAGGGGGAGAAATGGACAGGACCTCAAAAATCTGGGTCAGCAATCTGTCAGTGTCATCCGGGGCCCAGGGGTCAGAGCCAGAATCGTCATGACCCCTCATCAGATAACCGTGTGTCAGAGAAGGGCTCCCCTTCTTCCGAAGGGGTATAGCCTCAAATATTCCAAAACTCAGCAGTTTCCATAGGGAAAAAAGTGACATTAGGCGTTAAATGCCGCTTTGTTGCAGGGGCCTTACGCGCCAAGGTATTAGCAATCAACTTCTCAACAGTAGCCAGTCTAGAAGACACATCAGGCTGAGAATCCCCACTTGTATGCAACTCATTAGGAGGGAGATTTAAGCTTGGGGGGGTAGGTGAAGTGAAACGAGGTGCAGGGCCAGCCACTGGAAGGCCGGATTGCAGTGCAAGCACCTGCTCAGCACAGGGTACACAGACCCGCGCCTTGTCAGCGTCAGCATGAGGCTGCCCACACGCTACACACAGCCGGGCTTGTCCCGAAGGAACCCCCGGTCACATTATCCTGAGATGCCTCCATATGGTGATTACAGCGGCACTATAGCCAATAGGGATTAATGCTATAAAGCAACCCTGGATGCCCCAATAACCCGCTAGGGAGTGGGAGTAATTACACTAGGCCTAACAAGTTATCAAACTAATAGAGGGCCAGGAGAAGCCAATGGATTCGTCCTGCCTGAAAGACATAATAAAAGGAGGCCGTAAGCAGACAGTAATAACAGATAATAAGGCCGCCCGCGAGGGCACTTACGGACCGCGGTAGGTAGAGGTCCATCGCGCATAAGCCAACCAAGCAGACAAAGATGGCGCCGGAATACCTCGAGGGGCGGGCCGGTATCAGCAAGGACGCGGAACGCGCCATAGATGGGCCCCGCCCCCCCGAAGAGTGCAAAGTCAGCACATGACAAGTAGTCAATGACGGCGCGCCGGCGCCCTAGGTAACGCCGCCGCCAAGCGCGGAACATAGTGACAGAAAAGGCGCGCAACGGTGGCAATTTTAAATACAGTAATAGAAAAGCAAGACAGCATGGTGGCTGACACAAGCAGAATGAAATGCAGTGTAAGTCTAAAACACGTGAATGCATAGCATACACACTGACACCCCCCCTCTTTCCCCCCGAAGGCTACAAGGGGAATGAGGGAGGACAGTGGCCACTTAAATAGGGCCCACCGATAGTCAGGGACAAGGGGCAATATTGCGGGAGGGGCATCCCATAGAGGCTCACCATAAGCCTGAACCGCCTACCCTTTGGTGGGGGATTGCGGTGGAGAAGCGCTCCTAGTCACCTAACAGCGGTGCTGCCTACCTTCACCCGACCAGCGCAGTCAAGGCTGGGAGGCATATTACTAATGGAACGGGTGGGAATAGTCCTACAGGGCCGCAGGCTAATAGCCCCGCTCACCTGCGAGTAGAAAGCCATTTATCGTCCTTAGCAGTCCAGACTGCAGAGAAAATCTGGGGATTTGTGGGAGGTCCCTGGGTATTTGAGGGGCCGGGAGAAGCCTATTTTCGATGTCTCTGCAGTCCAGCGCCATCTGGCGGAGTAATACCCAATAGTAAGTACTATATCTAGAGCAGGACGTACTGTATACTAAGAATAAAGTCAGCACAAACCAAAAGTTCCTTATACTCGTCCGCTAGCTTGCGGGAACGAGTAGCCTCAACATGGCTCCGCGGAGCACACAGGGCGGCATTATCACGTAAGGTAGTAGTGTCCGGAGACGGCTTAACAGGAGTATTGGAGAGCTCCGGCAGCGCGCGAACCTCCGGGCGCCTTCTTTTTAATGGCAATGGAGACAATGGCCGCGGCGCACATCCGCCCCCACAAAGGTGAAGGCATGGCAAGCAAGTTGATCCATGCGCCGATCGGCATTATCACATAAGGTAGTAGTGTCCAGAGACGGCATGACAGAAGTATTGGAGAGCCCCGGCAGCGCGCGAACATCCGGGCTGGCCAGGGAAGGCAAAATGGAGCCCGGAGAAGGCAGGGAGGGAGCCCCCTCCCCCCTGGCAGTCAACCCCCACCGCGGAGCGCACAGCCATGCCCGCGGCAGCGATGATAAAGATGGCGGCGGCCACTAGACGTCCCCGCCCCCCCTCCCCGACCGCAGAGCAGAGAGCGGGAGCGGAGGAAGGGTGAGGGGGGGAAGGAGGAGAGGGGGACAAGTGACACAGTCCACACAGTGAATAAGCACCCACACATACAACAGAGGGGACCCAGGCAAAGTAAAAGGCATGTGGGAATGAATAATAAAACAAAAAAAACACTCAATAAGTGGTCCCCCCCCCCCATAGGCTCACCATTAGCCTAAAAGCCGGCTACCCTTTAGGTACAGGGTCTGCGGCCCAGAGCACAGCTCTGTGAGCACCCGACCCCAGGTACTCCCCTACTGTCACCTGAACCATCAGCCAGGGCTGGGAGGCAGGATGGGTCTGGAACAGGTGGGAATAGGCCTGCAGGGTCGACGGGCTTGGGATGCCCTGCTCGCCTGCGAAAATCCAGAGAGAGTCATCTTCTGTCTTCACAGCCAGGACTGCCTTTTATAAGCCGGGAGGAGCCACAAGTCTTTCTGCAGTCGACTGCGCCACCTGGTGGCGTATTACCCAAATGTGAAGAATTGAAGATGTAGCAACCCGTGCTGGAATACCCAGAAAATCAGGCAACTGGCAGGGTTTCACATGATGGGGCATCCCAAATCAAGGTGCCCCCCCAAGGGTGGGTATCTTATAGAAAACTCAGATCTCTCCCTCTGTACAGGTTCCTCACACTACTACTTTGTATATTTTGACAAACTTAACTGAAGGTGTAAATGCTACCAAATTCCAGGATTTTGACCATCCCAGGTCTTGTCCGTCTCCCTGGGGAATTCTTGGCTCAACACAACCAATATGAATGGCTGGACCCCAGAGTGAATATCAGTCACAAGATACCAGGAATGTGGCATGTGCATGCACTGTGAGATTGCTGGACATACACTAAAACTGGCAATCCAGTCTAAAAAGGGCCGGCCACTAGCCTGCCCCAGGGCATCCAAAATTGGTATGCCAAATTGTGTGAAACCCCCAGAGTTGTCAGTAAGCTTACCTTTTCCCACAGCTTTCCTGATACCCACAGATGGATCTCTGACTTCCCTTTAGCTGAAGCGTGTTCCCGCTCAAAGCCATTCTGATAGACTGGGTACAGATGCACTTCTCAGTCTACAGGAAACCCGGGGTAAGTAATGTCTGCCTATTGGTAATTGCATATACTCGGGCTGGGAATGAAGGTGGATAAAGGTGCAACCATTCCAGAGACAACCAAAGTACCACTGGAAGAAAACTCCATCTCTCCAGACCCAGTAGGGATAGATCTCAATGGACAAGACTTTGAAACTAAGGTCCTGGGTGTGGATTTTGGCCTACAAGACCACTGCAAAAGACACCACAAGAAAGTGCATACAGTAAAAAATACTAAGTTCTGGAGTAAACATTGATGTGCATTCCCAGAAAGCAACCCTGCTGAGAGGGTGTTATCTGGGATGTGGGACAATTGATAGATGGTGGATAATTGATGATGGATGGGTAAACAACCATGTAGGCCTCTTAACCCTTTGAGTGCCAGCCTACCTAGATTTTTTTGTCACAATCTGTTGCCAGACGACTTTTCACGTTTTTGCGCTACACGTGTGCAACCTTGATTTATGAAAGGATTTCCAGGGATTTAGATGAAAATTATATATTGTTTTTTTCAGCAGAGTCTGGGCTTCAACATGAAATGTCTTGTTTGGCCTTTTTTTAGTGTATTCTCAATACTTTTGGGTGAAATATGTGCAAAAAAATGAAAAAAAACATTTTTTTTTACAATTTGTAGTGTTTTTTTTGTAATAAAAAATGTAAGTTTGTTAATAAAATATTATTGCGTGTGAAAGCCCTATTTCTCCCGGTTACAATGGTACCACATATGTATAGGTATACCCCCTTTCCTGAAACGGCAGTTTAGGAGATTCCAGATAGGATACAACTATGCAATATTGCATAGTTGTAAGGGGTTAATAAAAAAAAAAAAAAATGACATAGGGTTCCCCCTCCCAGGGGGGGGGGGGGGACCTCATTTCTTTTTTGGAATTCTAAGGGTTAAAAACCCTTAAAATCCCCCCCCAAAAATGACACAGGGTCCCCCTTACCCAGCATTACCGACCCGGACCAGCTATGGGGGCTTGTAGAACAGGGCACAGGGGCCAGCGTTGGTGGCCCCTGGCCCTGCAGGCTACTAGCCCACATAGCCAAGTGGCCTGGGCCCTTCTGCCCCCCCCTGGCCGTTGGGGAGGCAGGTAATGGGGGGCTGGGGGTTATGGCAAGTCACCCGCTTGCCGCAGGTGACCTGCCATACCCAGAGCCTTGTGAACTGGTATAAGGGGTCTCATGGACCCCTTACCAGTTCACAAAGGGTTAAGTTAAAAAAAAAGACACCAGACAAATATTTTATTATTCTTTTTTCACTTATACTTACCTCCCATCCAGTGCCCCACGCTGCTGCAGTTGACAGTTGTCGGTAGTGATCAGAGCAGGGAGGGTGGCAGGCAGGGAGATCAGAGCCACCCTGCCTGCCACCCTCCCTGCTCCGATCGCTACCGACAACTGACAGATCGGAGCCCGGGTGCCAGTAACCCAAGGAGCGGGATGACGTCATCAAGTGGGCGGGGTTAGGGGCGGGGCCAGCGCTGGCCGAAGAGGATGGTGATGGCCCGTTTCTGGGCCCTCACAAGCAGCGTGGAAAGCCCAGGGGGGGTGAAGAGAAGACCTGGTGAAGAGAAGACCCGGGGAGAGCCATCGCGCTGCGAGGTGAGTAAATGTCATTTACTGTTTTTTTTTTTCAGATGTCGGCGCCGGCGGGGGGGGCCTATTCCGGGCCCCCTCCTGAAGATCAGAGGCCTGGGGGGAATCTAACAGCGGATTCTTATACAGAATCGCTGGCCCTTTCAAATGAGGGGTAAGGTAAGTCTGTATGTTTTTTACTTTTTGTTTTATGGGCCTCTAAAGTCAGCTACGTGACTCTCACGTAGCTGGCACTTAACGGTTGGAGAGGCAGCTACGTGAGAGTCACGTAGCTGGCACTAGAAGGGTTAAACCAAACCAGTTGGAAAAGAAAGGAAGCGGCCATTTTGGGACTTCCACTCCCAACTGACATAACTGAAATGCACAGTAACAGGAAGCCCAGCACAACTTCCTGTTTGCAGGTGGCCTGCAAGCCCATGAGCAGACATCTTGTTTTTTAAAATGTTCCAGTAGGCATTAGAAAGAGGTAAAATAATTTTTATGTGCAGCAATCTAAATTGCCCCAGATAGATCATGAATTCTGGGCGTTTTGCCTTTTACATTAAGATGTAGGCTTCATGACTGTGGAAAGATTTTTAACTTTAACCCTTTGAAATGGCGAAGTGATGTATTTATTGTAAAAATAAACAACTAATAACGCGCTAGAATGTAAACATTTTTTCTTTTTTACAAGCAGTTCTTATTAGGGGTGCTCAACGTGCAGAAACTTCTCAATCTGTAAAAATACAATTCTGTGATTACTCACCTGTAGAATTGGTATTATGAGTATACGGTACGTCCTGCTCCAAATCTAATACTTACAGTTGGGATATACTCCGCCAGATGGCGCTGGACTGCAGAGACATCGAAAAATACAACTCTGTGAAGTACTCACCTGTAGAGTTGATATTGTATGCATACAGCACGTCCTGCTCCAGAATAGTAATAACATGTGGGTAATCCTCCGCCTCAGGCGCCGTGCACTGCAGACATGTAGAAAACAAGCTCCTCCCGGCCCTACATATACTGAAGGACCTCCCACAAATCCCCAGCATTGAAAAGCAGTGAGAAGAGAAGCCGGTAGGAACAAACCACCCAGAAAACTGGTAATAATATCAATTGATAACAATCACCATACAGGGGATCCAGAACAAGTGAACCAGGGTGGGGTGGAGCAGGACGTGCTGTATGCATATAATATCAACTCTACAGGTGAGTACTTCACAGAGTTGTATTATTCTAAGCATAGAGCATCCTGCTCCAGAATAGTAATAACATGTGGGACATCCAATAGCAGTGTCCGTAAAGCAGGGTGGGATCCCCAGGAAAAACAAGGCACAGCGGACAGTAAAGGCGCTGTCACCTGCAAAACTTGCAACAGGCATGACATGAGCAGAGGCTCTAACGTCAATCTCATAACAAGACCTTGAAGGTATGAACAGAGACAAGCCATAAGTCTAGCAACTTATTCAACAGAAAAAAAAACTGGTGCTGAAGGGCCAGTGGTACCCAAGCACCAATATAACGGAATAAACTGAAAAAGGGGAGATTATTTCCCCTAAAGAGGAATATAGGTCAGTGTAACGACCCAACCAGCCCACAGGCAAGAAGCCTCGTGGAAAACTCGTAACACCCCCTAAGGGAAATAGAACAGGTCACCCGACCAAGGCGGGAATACTGACCCCTAACTAACACGAAGCCAAGGGCTTTACTCAGGATCAGGAGACATCCAAGAAGGATTAATCCAAAGGGCGCAGTGGCGCTGGAAGGAGATATCAGGTGCATACATAAAGAGGCGCCCGCAGACTCCAAGAGCATCAGTCCCCATGGGCCATGGAAACCCTCATGGGGAAAATTGCAACACCTGTAGAGGGAATGTAGCCCTTCATATTAGTATTATTAAGAATAGATAGACTAAGGACTAAAACAATGATCCTACAGACCACTTGGACTGGAGGTCGGCGTAAGAAGGAACACCCCCACGGCATGGGGTGCCTGTAGCCATATATATCTGTATATATATATATATACATCGAGCCAAGGTTAATTAACCAGATCCACCGTCTCAGGCACACGTCTGACGGAGTCAGGAGCACCCAGAGAAGCGACCTGGACTACAAAGCTGCTTAGACAGCATCCAGCAAAAGTCCCCAGGAAAATCCGCAGGGTAAACAATGAAATAGATCCCCACAGGGACCATGGAACTACTTGGGAGATGCAGCTAAGCAATCCCCAAAAGAATTCCCCACAAGGGCGACAGAACCAGACTCCTGCAGGAAGACAGCCAGGACAGAACCTGCACCTTCAGAGTCCCCAGATGGGGAGCCAACCCCAAACTTATGCTGCAATGACTCTAAAAACCCTGTGAACCGAGAACGTCTAACAGGGAAGAGACCAAGACTCATGCCAATCAATATGGGTTACCACCAAACCCCAATTGACGGAGAAAGGGGAAGCTGGGGTGCTTGCTCCTAGCCCCCCCCTTATACAGAGTCACCCAGAAGATAAGGCCCGTCTCCAAGGGGTGAATGAATCAGCTGTCAATCCCCAGACAAGAGACCTTATATTGGGACGACAAAGGAAGGGGCCTGACAAGGGCAGAACCGCACTCCTGAGAGAGCGAACAGGTCAGCAGACTTCAGCAGAGGCATCTGCGAACTACAGCTTACAAGGCCACCCAGGCCATCCATCTCACGGGTCTCTCTATCAGGCCGACCGTGCGCAGAACCCCACAAGTAGGGTGATGAAGAGAAGGCATATAAAATAGCAAGTCTATGCCTAAGATAACTCCATGACCAGAGTCAGAATATTCTGGGACAGTAAAACAAGGGCAGAGCCCCTGTGTTATAAGGGAGACCCAACAGAGCCACGCTAGTAGGCTCCCAGGGCGACACCAGGATAGCATAACCTGCCGCTAAAGAGCATCCATTGGAGCAAATACCGCTGAGAAGCAGAGGACGTAGACCCCCGCCCAAGGCAGGATCAGGGACCCTCCAGAGGGAGCATCCTGCCTCAATCTCTAGACCAATAATAAAACAGGCCCTTGTCATCCAACAGACCAGGAGTCCCCAATAGACAGACAGATCCTAGAAGAGGAGAAGTCCAGCCATATAGAGTCAACGGAAGGCACACCATTTCAACAAAACCAGCAGGTAAGATGGACCCTCTAGGGGACCCTCCCCCGCCAAACCTGCGAGACTTGGTACCCAAGGTGACCATTCACTGGAAGATGCAAGTAAGGAAGGGGGTGCCCCCTGACGGGACCCTTGAATATGATCAGCTCAGAGGAACCACCTTACTAAGGGGGAATGAGCACAAACCAAGCCCCAGGGTCTTGGAACCCCATGTAAGCTCAATAACCTACTGTGCCGAAGAGCCCAAGGGCTCGGTATATAAGGGACATCCTCTTGATATGCCACCAACGGGCCCACCAGCTGCCATCCCGCCCGGTGAAAGTAAGATGCCAGTAAAGGGGGGCGGAGCCCCCGTAACCAGGAGTCCCCTTATTGCCAGAGAAGAAGGCTCAAGCCTGAACCGAATCCCAGGAATGGGGATAGTGGACAAGGGACCATGAGGGATTGAGGTGACTGAGCAACCATCCAGTAACTCCCAGGGGACACCTCTGGCCGACCCATCCACTCGGCCTGACGTAGAGACTGGGGAGTAAGGAAAGACGACCAGGTAGGTCCTAACGCAGACGCCCCCCCCAGGCATGTCCGAGACATCACCCCCATTCGTGCCATGGCGAGTAGCCTGGGAACGAAAGAGAGGCCCCAAATAATGCCTCAATCCGCAGGGTTGGTCCTGCAACACCGACTAGTAATGGTCTTGGTGTCCAGCAGACACAAGGGGAACTAAGAATATCTAGTACTTCACAGGAGGCCGGAAGCCCCCTTGCAGAGGACGCCTGTGTCCCAAGACAGAGGTGTCCTATAGGGACTACCTGTGAGAGTAGAAATGCCAGGCCTACCATAGGCCAGCGTGTCCCAGACTGCCTCATACTGTTGAGGGAAGGAGGAGGGTTAATATAGAGGCCATAGCCCCATACTGTTAAGGGTAACCTGTAGGTAAGCCCAAACTCTGTAGGCCCAGTACGGCCTGCACCAATTCCTGAGGGAAAAGCAGGGGCTAGAAGCACCCTGACAACCACTGAGAGGGACCGCCCAGCAAAAGCTATCCTGTGTCCAGGAGAACTACCTCCTGGAACCACCAAAAGGAGAAGGTACATTCCTAGATGGGAGACAGCTGCTGCAGCAGTACCCTCGCCCAGAAGGGCGAGGGCGCCCCTTCATGCTTGGGAGGTCTTGGCAGATTTGGACTTAGTCCTGCCAGAGGACCCAGGGTGCTGCCTGCCCACCCCATGGTGGAAATCCACACCGAACAGTTGGAAGCACACCTCAGGTTCGCGTTTGACACTAACGTAGGGAGGTGGAGGGGTGACCCTGCCCCGGGGGGGGGGGGGGACGGAGCAGCCTTCTGCGCAAGGGTGCTTTACCCTTTTTACCAAAAAGGTCGAAACGGGCCCCAAATAACCGCCGTCCTCTGAAGGGAAGGCAAGTGAGAGCCTTTTTCGTAGCCTCGTCAGCACCCCACTGTCGCAGCCAGACCAGGCGGCGAATAGCTACCACAAGGGCAGAGGTTCTAGCACACATCTTAATGGTGTCGTCCAGTGCTGATAGAATAAACGTCACAAACGCATCACAGTCTGATAGCGCATTAAACACCCCCCAAGGGAGGTCCTCAGGGCGGTGATCTAGTACTTTTTTGACCAGAGTCCTGGCGGCCACCGCAGTGATGGCCCCGGCACAGACCGGGCGCAGAGCCGTCCCAGCACACGAGAAGGCGTGGGAAGCCAGTCTGTCAATGCGCCGGTCCTCAGCATCCCGAAGGGTACGGTAAAAAGGAGCGGTCATGAAAGGGGGGTTTGTGACCCCTATAACCGGTGCGTCCACCACCAAAGGTGCTGACCACAAATTAACCACATCAGGAGGGAAGGGGTACTTCCATTCCCAGACCCCTGGGACCACTTTAAGCTTACAAGGCGATTCCCGTTCTTGGGATATAAGATTCTGGAAATGTTCCTGTTCTAGGAACTCCAAGCGCGGCAGCGCTGTATGGAAACTCTCCTTCTTAGGCTTGGGGGTCTCCCCAGGGGGGGAGATTGACAAAACCTCAAAAATCTTAATAAGAATTTCATCTGTGTCACACAGGCCCCAAGAACCGGGCTCAGAATCATCACAGTCCCCGGGCATCCCGTTTGAGGAGCCCGAATCTGAGAATAGCTCACCTTCCTCAGAAGGATCAAGGTCCTGCATATCAGCAGAGTCATCGGTATCGTTAGGAACCAGGGAGCCAGGAGGCGTCAGGGACCGCTTTTTACCAGGGCCCATACGCTCCGCCAATCCAGAAAGCACCTGCTCCGCCGTAGGCAACGCGCGCGGCACGGATTGCAGGTCATCCCCGCTCGAGTGGGACTCGTCATGAGTGATATTTAGGTCCGGGGAGACGGGAGTATTGAAGGGAGGTGCCGCCATTGGCAAACCTGCCTGTTCAGTACACTGTCCGCAGACCCGTGCCCTGTCAGCCTCAACCTGGGGCTGACCACACACTGCACACAGCCGGTCATGTCCCGGAGGGACCCTGGTTACATAATTCTGAAATGCCTCCATATGGTGATTATCAAGCAGTATGCCCGCAGGGATTTATGCAATAGGCAACCCTGGATGCCCAAAGACCCACTAGTAATGTGGGAGAATTTGTTATGTGGACCCGCTGTAATATATGTTAGGCCGGGAGAAGCCACCGAAGTCCTGGCGTCTGAAAGACATAATGGGACAAGAGGGGTGGAGTCAGTGCCATGCGCAGCCTGATAGACACAAAACCATGCCGCCCCGGAGAGCACTTACATGACCAAGGGAGGAGGCGAACTGCACCACGCGCGCGCAAAATGGCGCCAAGCGAACCTCGAGGGGTGGGCCAGGTCAGGCTGTGACGCGGAGCGCGTCATGCCGAGTCTCCGCCTCCCCCAAAGAGCGCGAAGCTCTAACCAAAAGAAAGAAGTCGAATGTTTGGATATAAGGCGTATGCATAATATGCTGACACGCTGGAAATGATGCTGGCGTCTAGGCAGTTGTTAATGAAAGACAAACGGCTCGCACTGTATAGCAAAAGCGCGACACTGACACCAATAAAAATTAAAGCCAAAGGTCTTAACGTGATACTTAACACTAGGGCTGCCGCACATACCCCCCCCTTCTTTTCCCCCGAGTTACGGGAGGAAGCGAGGGAGAAGCGGACAGCGTCCATGGACTAAATCTGTGAGGGGCACGGGCAAGATTGCGGGAGGGGCATCCACTAGAGGCTCACCAACGGCCTGACCGCCTACCCTATGGAGGGGGATTGCTGTGGAGCGTGGCTCCGTTCAGCACACCAGGTGCTGCCTACCTTCACCCGACCCGCGCAGCCCAGGCTGGGAGGCATATTCTTCTGAAGAGGACGGGTGGAAATAGTCCCGCAGGGCCTTGGGCTGTAAGCCCCGCTCGCCTGCGAGAGCGTGATACTTCATGTCTTCGCAGTTCAGCACTGCAGAGAAATCTGGGGATTTGTGGGAGGTCCTTCGGTATATGTAGGGCCGGGAGGAGCTTGTTTTCTACATGTCTGCAGTGCACGGTGCCTGAGGCGGAGGATTACCCACATGTTATTACTATTCTGGAGCAGGACGTGCTGTATGCTTAGAATATAGGCTCCTCCCAGCCCCTCAAATACCCAGGGACCTCCCACAAATCCCCAGCATTGAAAAGCAGTTAAGGAGAAGCCGGGAGAATTAAACAATCCAAACTATAAACTATAACAATGATAACAATCACCATACAGGGGATCCAAGAAAATGCAAACCAAGGGTGGGTTGGAGCAGGACGTACTGTATACTCATAATACCAATTCTACAGGTGAGTAATCACAGAATTGTATTATTCTTAGTATACAGTACGTCCTGCTCCAAATCTAATACTTACAGTTGGGACATCCAATAGCAGTGTCCATAAAGTAGGGTGGGATCCCCAAGAAAAATCAGCAGCAGGCAGATTAAACCACTGCCGCCTGCAGAACCTTGCGGCCAAAAGCAGCATCAGCTGAGGCCCTGACATCAACCTTGTAAAACTTTGAAAAGGTATGAACAGAAGACCAAGTAGCGGCCTTGCAAACTTGTTCAACAGAAGCCTGGTGCTGAAAAGCCCAAGAGGCACCAATAGCACGAGTGGAATGAGCAGTAAGGCGGAAGGGAGGATTCTTCCCCTTAGCAGAGTAGGCCTGAATCACAGCCTGACGAATCCACTTGCTGATAGTAGACTTGGCAGGAGCCAAACCCTTCCTAGGACCAGAAGGGACCACAAAAAGAGCATCAGTTTTCCTGAAAGGTGCAGTAGCCACCAGATAGTACTTCAGACACCTAATCACATCCAAAGAGTGCAAAACTCTCTCCTTAGCATTGCTAGGATTAGGGCACAAAGAAGGAAGAACAATAATACAATTCTGTGAAATACTCACCTGTAGAATTGGTATTATACGCATACAGCACGTCCTGCTCCAGATATAGTAATAACATGTGGGTAATCCTCCGCCTCAGGCGCCGTGCACTGCAGACATGTAGAAAACAAGCTCCTCCCGGCCCTACATATACCGAAGGACCTCCCACAAATCCCCATCATTGAAAAGCAGTGAGAAAGAGAAGCCGGGAGAACCAACCACCCAGAAAATGGCAATAATATCAATGATAACAATCACCATACAGGGGATCCAGAACAAGGTGAAACCAGGGTGGGGTGGAGCAGGAGGTGCTGTATGCGTATAATACCAATTCTACAGGTGAGTATTTCACAGAATTGTATTATTCTAAGCATACAGCACGTCCTGCTCCAGATATAGTAATAACATGTGGGACATCCAATAGCAGTGTCCATAAGTAGGGTGGGATCCCCGTGAAAAAGGCACAGCCAACAGTAAAAGCGCTGTCACCCGCAACCATGCTACCAAGAGCAACGAGAGCAATGCTCTAACACAACCTTTGAAATCTTGTAAAGGAGGAACTGAACACAAGCAGCGAACTAGCCAGCTTGCTCAACAGAACCTAGTGCTGAAAGGCCCAAGCCAAGCACAAGTAGTGAGAGAACAAAAACCAAAAGAGAAGAAGAATCTTCCCCTAAACGAGTAGGCCAGAGTAACAGCCTAACCATGCTACTGCAAAAAAAGGGTAACCATGGCAACCTTAGAACTCTCTCCCCATCGGGGAATATGAACCCAGGTCTCAGGTCTCAAGACACCCAGAGATACCCATCTCCAATAGGGTGAAAGGCAAACCGACCAATCGCCTAAAAGGCCTGTAGGTAGGGGCGACGTAGTAAGGAGCCTGAATAGGCAGAACAGCCCTCTTGAGAGGGCATACAGTACAACTGTCTTCAGCAGAAAATCTGCGAACCACACCCCGCTGGGCCACCCAGGGCCCCTAGCATAACGGTTCTCCCTTTCTACAGCAATCTTATGCAGAACCCCGCTTAGCAGGGTGAAAGAAGTTAAGACATATAGAATATAATGTCCTGACAGAAACAATACTAGGCCCTCATGACCAAGGCCAGAGAGTTCTGGGACAATAACCCAGGACAGAGTCCCTGTAATAGCAAAGGGGCCCCACAGGGCCACACCAGTAGGGACGCAGTGAGACACTAGAATAGAACCTCCTGCCACAGTAGGACAGCCATCGAAGCTAATACCAATGAAGTGCAAGGAATGTAAACCCCCACTTAGATCAGAACCAGAACCTTCTTGAAGGGTCAACCTTCCGAGACCTTCACAGATAAAAAAGGACAAGCCACTGTCCTCAGACTGACCGAGAGTCCCAAAAAGAACAAGTCCTGAAGAGGAGTAGTCCAGCAAATCAGAGCCCACCAAAGGCTCAATGTGTCAAGAAGATGGATCCCCTAAGGGGCCCCCCTTAGGGACCACGGGGAATTTCAGAAGAAATAAGACCCCCCAGTCAACCTGTAAGACTTGGTACCCATGGTGACATCTACAGGGAGAAGCAAGAAGTAAAGGAATGGTCCCAGACATCTTCCTTGAATTTACAACCTCAAAAGGAACCCCCGTAACAAGGGGGAGCGTACTGACCTAGTTCCAGGGGTGCTGGAACCCTGTCCAGGATAAGTAACCTAAGGTGTCGCAGGGCCCAAGGGCTTCTGAGAATAAGGGACAGCATCTGGGCCACCACCAACAGGCTCACCTGCTGCAAGGTGAAGGTAGTGTGACATCAAAGAGGGCAAGGCCCTTTCCATAATAAGTCCACATATAGCAGAAGGAAGGTTCTAACATGAACCAATCTAAATGCCACCCCGTAGGGAGATACCGAACCAGGGGACACTAAGTAAGTGATGTGCCTGAGCACCAATCCACAGGACTCCCAAGGAGCCACAAGTCAATAGCCAACACGGCCTGATGCAAAAATAGGAAGCAAAGAAGGACAATCAAGTAGAAACTAGCGCGGACGCCACACAGGCACGTCCAAGACACCACTCCCATACTCGCCTTGGTGAGCCATCTGGGAGCAGGAGAGGAGCCAAAAACAATACCCCAATCCGCAGAGTTGGACCTTCACGCTGGCTGGAAATGGCCTAGGTGTCCTTAAGGCACAGGGGTCTAAAAAGGGATTATAGATCCTCACAGGCATCATGAGGTCCACTGGACAAGAGCGCCTGCGGCCCAACAGGTACATACCATGTAGGAACTGCCTGTGAAAGTATAAATGCTAGGCCCAGAAAGCCATCCCGGGTCAGACTGCTTCATCGCAGAGGGAAAAGGAAATGTGGATGCAAACACAAGTCAAGGGCCAACCTGTAATAGAGCCCGGACCCTGCACGCCGAACTCGGCCTGCCTCAACCCCCGAAGGGAAAACCGGGACTAGAAGAACCCTGACAACCTTAGAAAGGGACCGCCCAGCAACTCCATTCTGCATCCAGGGGGACTACCTCCTGTAACAACCTGAAAGAAGCATGGCGCCATGCGATAGGAGCCCAGTGCTGCGGCAGTCCCCTCACCCAACATGGCGAGGGCGTCCCTTCATGCAAGTGCGGTTTTGGCAGATTTGGACTTCGCCCTGCCGGAGGTTCCAGGGCGATGCCTGCCCCCCCTGGGGCGGGCCTCCACTCCAAGAAGTTGGAAGCACACTTCTGGTTCGCGCTTGACACTAACGTAGAGAGGGGGAGGGGTGTCCCTGCCACTAGGAGGCCGAAACGGCCTTCTGCGCGAGGGTGCCTTACCCTTTTTTCCAAAAAGGTCCAACCGGGCCCCAAATAAGCGCCGTCCTCTAAAAGGAAGGCCAGTAAGAGCCTTTTTAGTATCATAGTCAGCCCCCCACTGTCGCAGCCAAAGCAGGCGGCGAATAGCCACCACAAGAACCGAGGTTCTAGCGCACATTTTAATAGTGTCATCCATCGCTGAGAGAATAAACCTCACAAAAACATCACAATCAGACAGTGCATTAAAGACCTCCCAAGGGAGATCCTCCGGCTGGTGGTCAAGTATCTTCCAAAGAAGGGTCCTGGCGGCCACCGCAGTGACGACCACAGCACAGACCGGGAGGGACTGACCAACAGTCAACCACATCAGGGGGAAAAGGGTACTTCCAATCCCTGACCCACGGAACCCCTGTAAGTAAGGTGATTCCCATTCCATAGATATAAGAGCCTGGAAATGATCCTGTACCAGAAATTCCAAGCGCGACGTCGCCGTGTGGAAACTCTCCTTCTTGGGCTTGGGAGACTGTCCCGGAGGAGAGATGGATAGTACTTCAAAGATCTTAATGAGTAATTCATCAGTGTCACACAGGCCCCAGGAACCAGGGCCAGAATTGTCACGGCTCCAAGGTATCTCGTCTGAGGAACTGGAATCTGAGAAAATGTCACCTTCATCAGAAGGATCAAGGTCCTGCATAGCAGCAGATTCTTCAGTTTCAGCGGGAAACATAGAACCAGGAGGCATCAGGGACCGCTTCTTTCCAGCGCCCAAGCGCTCCGCCAGACTAGACATCACCTGCTCTGCCGTAGGTAGCCTGCGTGGCACCACCTGCTGGTCATCCCCGCTCAAGTGCGACTCATCAGGAGTGAGATTTAAACACGGGGAGACAGGTGTATTGAAGCGAGGTGCAGCCACTGGTAAACCTGATTGCAGGGCCAGTGCTTGTTCAGCACACTGTCCGCAGACCCGTGCTCTGTCAGCATCAGCATGGGGTTGTCCACACGCTGTACACAGCCGGTCTTGTCCCCGCGGGACCCCGGACTCATAATTCTGAGATGCCTCCATATGGTGATTATCTAAGCAATATGCCAGCAGGGATTTATGCTGTAAGCAACCCTGGATGCCCCAAGACCCGCTAGGAATGTGGGAGAATTTAAATGTGAACCCGTTTAAGATATATATCAGGCCGGGAGATGCCCCCGGAATCTTGGCGTCTGAAAGACATAAGGAGAAGAGTGGGTGTCAGAGCCATGCGCAGCTGGAAAAACATATAAAAAGGAGTCACCCGCGAGGGCACTTACAGACCAAGGGAGGAGGGGAACCACCACCACGCGCGCATCAACAAAATGGCGCCCAGCGAACTCCGAAGAGCGCGAAGCTCTGAGGTAATGTCAAGGCAAGGATACAATCACACGCTTAAGGATTCGTAGAAAAACCGTTACATCTAGTAAGGAAAAGGCGCCACAGCCTCTAGACGACGCAGCAAACTATGTATAAGACATACGGCGGCAGCCGAAAACTGAATAACGAGCAAGCAGCGCGGCTCTGACATTTCAATGTTAATGAAGGGCAGAAATAAGGCCATAAGTGTGACATACTGGTACACCGGGACCGCCACACACATACCCCCGTCCCCTTTCTTTTCCCCCTAACTAGTTGGGGAAATGAGGGAGGATGGCGACCCTTTACACAGGGTCCAGCACTACCCAGGGTACGGGGTACGGGGCAATAATGCGGGGTAGAGGCTCACCATCAGCCTAAACCGCCTACCCTATGGTGGAGGAATGCGGTGGAGCATGGCTCCGTTAAGCACACACGGTGCTGCCTACCTTCACCCGACCAACGTAGCCCAGGCTGGGAGGCATATTCTTCTACAAAGAGGACGGGTGGAAATAGTCCCGCAGGGCCTCGGGCTGTAAAGCCCCGCTCGCCTGCGAGAGCATGATACTTCATGTCTTCGCAGTTCCAGCACTGCAGAGAAATCTGGGGATTTGTGGGAGGTCCCTCGGTATATGTAGGGCCGGGAGGAGCTTGTTTTCTACATGTCTGCAGTGCACGGCGGAGGATTACCCACATGTTATTACTATATCTGGAGCAGGACATGCTGTATGCTTAGAATATCCTGATTCAAATGAAAGGCAGACACTACCTTAGGCAGAAAATCAGGTTTGAAACGAAACACCACCTTGTCCTGGTGTCTCTCATAGTAGGGGGGCTGAATGTACAGCGCCGCCAACTCAGACACACGCCTGACAGAAGTGATAGCCACCAGAAACACAACCTTGAGCGTAAGAATGGCCAAGGCAGCATCCTGCACAGGTTCAAAGGGAGCACCATGCAAGGCTGACAGAACCAAGTTCAAATCCCAAACAGGCACCATAGGTTTATGTGGGGGAAGCACATGAGTGACCCCCTGGAAAAAGTCCTGATCAGAGGGTGCTGAGCAAAGGACTTCTGGAAGAAAATAGCCAGGGCAGAAACCTGACCCTTCAGAGTACTGAGTAGAAGCCCCATCTCCAACCCATGCTGCAGGAACTCCAGAATCCTGGGAATAGAGAACACACGACAGGGAAGAGACCTAGACTCACACCAGTCAATGTAGGCACGCCAAACCCTGTAATAAATGGAAGAGGAAGACTTCTTCCTAGCTTTAATCAAAGTATCCACAACTGAGGAAGACAGCCCCTTCTCCATCAAGATGGAGGTTTCAGCAGCCAAGCCGTCAAAGCCAGAGTTTGTAAATTGGGATGGCGTAGTGAGCCCTGAGTGATCAGATCTGGCACCAAGGGCAGAGCGTATTGATCTACTGCCAGCTGTACCACGTCTGCGAACCACACTCTTCTTGGCCACCTGGGGGCCACCAGAATTGCTGGCACCCCTTCCAGAGCAATCTTGCACAGAACCCTGCCCAGCAGGGGAATTCAGGGGGAAGACATACAGGAACTGAAAGTCCTTTCATGACATTGCTAGCGCATCCGAGGTCAGGGCCAGAGGATCCCTGGACAGAGAGACAAAAGTTGGAAGCTTGTGATTGTGGCGGAACGCAAACAGATCCAAATCTGGTTGGCCCCAACGGTGACACAGAGATTGAAACACCCTGCTTCATAGGGACCATTCTCCCTGGCGAGAGGTCCCCCTGCTCAGAGAGTCCGCCAGGTGATTTTCCACCCCCAGGATGTACACAGCTGATATGCAGGGGACATTGACCTCCGCCCAAGTCAGGATCAGAGACGCTTCCTGGAGGGCCCCCTTGCTCCGGGTCCCTCCCTGATGATTGATGTAGGCAACTGCCGTCTGGTTGTCCGAGCGCACCTGAACAGGCAGGCCCCGAAGATGAGTAGTCAAGCGAGCCAGAACTAACCTGATCGCTCGCAGCTCCAAGATATTGATAGGTGTGTGGGCCTCCTGAGGGCCCCACCTCCCCTGGAACCGCAGGGACTTCCAGAAACCCCCCCAACATGACAGACTGGCATTCGTGGTGACCGTCTCCCAGGAAGGGGCAAGAAAGGATCTGCCCCCCCAACAGGTTCCTTGAGTCCATCCACCACAAGAGGGACCTCCTGACCAGGGGGGTGAGCATACAGACCCTGTCCAGGGACGCTGGGTCCTTGTCCCATACAGACAATAGGTGAAGTTGCAGAGGCCTCAAGTGGAACTGAGCATAAGGGACCGCTTCAAAGCATGCCACCATCAGACACACCAGCTGCATCCCCTGCCTGATGGAGGGATGGGGACAAGCTAGGAGGGACTGAGCCTGTGCAATCAGACTGTCCACCATCTGTTGAGGAAGGAAGATCCTTGCCTGAACTGTATCCAGATTCATTCCTAGGAATGGAGTTACCAAGGAAGGGGACAGTGAGGACTTGGGGTGGTTGATCACCCATCCAAATGACTCCAGAGTGGACACCACCAGCTGAGTATCCAACTCTGCCTGATGTAGAGACTGGGAAGTGATGAGGATGTCGTCCAGATAGGGAAGCACGCTGACACCCTGACATCTGAGCAAAGACATCACGCCAGCCAGCACCTAGGTGAACACCCTGGAAGCTGAAGTGAGGCCGAAGGGCAAGGCCACAAATTGGTAGTGTTGATCCATCAGAGCGAACCTGAGGAACCTTTGATGACCTGGGAACACAGGAATATGAAGGTAAGCATCTTTGATGTCCACAGAAGTCATGAAATCCCCTTGGCGCAGGGAACTGATGGCAGAGTGCAGAGTCTCCATGCGAAAGCGCCTGCCCCTGACAAACTTGTTGAGAATCTTTAAGTCCAGAAAGGGCCTGACAGAACCATCTTTTTGGGGACTGTGAATAGGTTGGAATAAAAGCCCTTGCCTTTTTCTCTTAAAGGGACCTGGCAGATGACCCCCAGCTCCAGGAGGCCTTGCACTGCTTGCACTAGCTCCTGAGCTGACACAGGGTCCTGAGGAATCCAGGATCTGATGAATCTTGGAGGGGGATTGGCAGCAAACTCCAACTTGTAACCGGAGGACACTACCTCCTGAATCCACCGGTCTGAGACATGAAGCCTCCAGACGTGAGCGAAGTGCTGCAGCCGTCCCCCCACCCGGATGGGTGAGGACGCCCCATCATGCCTGAGGGGGCTTGGGAGAGGATTTAGCTTTGGGACCCCAGGAGGAGCCAGGATGTCCACGTCCTCTGCCTCTACCCCAGAAATCTCCCCGGGCCTCAGGGAAAGACACCCCCCTTCCCTGTCTTGCACCGTGGTAAGGGGAGGAGAAGGAACCCTGACCCCGAAAGGGCCGAGGTTGCCGCCTGCGCTGGGGTAACCTGCCTCCCTTAGCAAAAAGGTCCAGGCGGTCTCCAAACAGACGCAGTCCTTTAAAGGGAAAACCAGTGAGGGCCTTCTTGGCAGCGTTGTCAGCAGCCCACTGGCGCAGCCAAACCGAGCGGCGTATAGCCACCACAAGGGCAGAAGTTCTGGCACACATTCTAATGGTGTCATCCAAGGCAGAGAGGACAAAATTTACAAAAACATCACCACTGGAGAATGCATTAAAGTGGACCAACACCCACGGGTGATCGGCCCGGGAATCTATAAGATTCCCGGGCCGATCACCTCCCTCCCCGCGGGACATCCGAGATCGGGATGTCCCGTGGGGTGAAACCCCCCCAAACACCCCAAACTCCTTACCTTATCTTCCGGTCGCCGCCGCCTCCCTCGCGCCCCTCTAGACGTGCGCGCGCCCGTCAAGAGTGACGCGCGGGAGGCGGCGGCGGAGGAGCCGCTTGTCCGCGGCTTGTCCGTCGGCGCTGGGAGCGGGGAGAGGTGAGTTTTTCTTGGGGTTCGGGGGGGTTTCACACAGCAGGGCACCCCGATCGGGGGTGCCCCACTGAAGTGGACCAAGACCCAGGATAGTCAAAATCCTGGGTGTTGGTCCACTTTAAACACCTCACAAGGCAAATCATCAGGGGCACTATCGAGCATATTTCTGATAAGGGTTCTAGTGGCCACAGCAGTAATGGTAGAGGCACAGACTGGGAGCAGCGCCGTCCCCGCACATGCAAAGGCGTGGGATGCCAGCTGATCAATACAGCGGTCTTCGGCATTCCGCGGGGTAGTAGAATCAGGGGAATGCATGACAGAGGTGTTAGATAGCCCTAGGATCGTGACATCCACCTGGGGGGGGGGGGGGGGGGATGACCAACATTTAACCACCTCAGCAGGAAAGGGATACTTCCTATCCCAACTCTTTGGAACCCCGGGAAGTTTACTGGGGCGCTCCCATTCCTTGAGCACAAGGTTATGGAAATGTGCCTGCTCTGGAAATTCCAAACGTGATCTTGCTGTATGGAAAAGCTCCCCTCTTTGCCTGGGAGCCTCAACAGGGAGAGAGATAGACAGAACCTCAAAAATCTGGGTCAATAATCTGTCAGTGTCATCTGGGGCCCAGGGGTCAGAGCCAGAATCGTCATGACCCCTTGGTCTCTCATCAGATGAGCCTGAATCAGAAAAGAGCTCCCCTTCATCAGATGGGGTATAGCCACACAGATTCCAAAACTCCTCAGTTCCCATAGGGAAAACAGTAACATTAGGCATCAAGTGCCGCTTCTTAGCAGGGGCCTTACGCGCTAAAGACTTCGCAATAATCTGTTCAACAGTAGCCAGTCTAGAAGACACATCAGGCTGAGAATCCCCACTAGTATGCAACTCAGCAGGAACGAGATTTAAGCTTGGGGGAGTAGGTGAAGTGAAACGAGGTGCAGCCACTGGCAGGCCAGATTGCAATGCAAGCACCTGCTCAGCACAGGGTACACAGACCCGCGCCTTGTCAGCGTCAGCATGAGGCTGCCCACACGCTACACACAGCCGGTCTTGTCCCAAAGGTACCCCAGTAACATTATCCTGGGATGCCTCCATATAGTGATTATAGCGGTGCTATACGCGATAGGGAATAACGCTATATAGCAACCCTGAATGCCCCAATAACCCGCTAGGAACGTGGGAGTATAATTTTGACAAGGCCTACAAGTAAAATACTAAAAACAGGGCCGGGAGAAGCCAAGAAGGGTCCCGCCTGAAAGACATAAGCAGACAAGACCTTAAGTACATCGTAACAAAAGTGAAGCAGATAAAGCCGCCTGCGAGGGCACTTACAGACCGCGGTAGGAAGGTGTCCGTCGCGCATAGGCCAACCAAGTCAGAAAAGATGGCGTCGGTATACCTCGAGGGGCGGGCCAGTAATAGCGATGCCGCGGAACACGCCAATGACGGGCCCTGCCCCCCCGAAGGGCGCGAAGCCAGAAAAGCCAACAGCCAATGATGGCGCACCAGCGCCTGAGGTAATGCCGCCGCCAAGCGCGGAACCAAGTCAGCACGCGGCGGCGGTAAATTTAAAAGCAATAAAGACAAGTAACAAGTGAAAGCACAGACTGCATAACATACATATATATACACATACACCCCCCCCTCTTTTCCCCCGAAGACTACAAGGAGGATGAGGGAGGACGGCGGCCACTTAAAATACCATTTTGTGATTACTCACCTGTAAAATGGGTATTATAAGTATGTCACACACCCCGCTTCCAATATTCATGACATATGGGTTATGGCCAGTAGAGGGCGAACTCTGCAGAGATGACAGGAAAAAAATGAGCCCCTCCCAGTCCATAAATACCTGGGACCTCCCACACATTCCCCAGTATAAGACAGCAGTAAGGGGACCAGGAAGAGCCAAATATAAACAATCATAACACTAAAAGGTTCACCATATAAAAGATCCAAAATACCAATAAGGGCGGGATGAAGCGGGGTGTGTGACATACTTATAATACCCATTTTACAGTTGAGTAATCACAAAATGGTATTATTCCAAGTATGTCACACACCCCGCTTCCAATATTCATGACATATGGGACATCCAATAGCAGTGTCCAACATGGGTGGGGATCCCGAAAAGGCAATAATGCACAAATTTAAAACCACTACAGCTTGCAGAACCTTGCGGCCAAAAGCAGCATCCGCTGAGGCCCACACATCAACCTTATAAAACTTGGAAAAAGTATGAACAGGAGACCAAGTAGCAGCCTTACAAACTTGTTCAACAGAGGCCTGATGCTGAAAAGCCCAGGAAGCCCCAACAGCACGAGTAGAATGAACAGTGATCTGAAAAGGGGGAACCCTCCCCTTGGCAGTATAGGCCCCAACAATGGCCCGACGTATCCATTTAATAATGGTAGACATGGCAGGTGCCAAACCTTTCCGGGGCCCGGAGGGCACCACGAACAAGGCGTCCGGCTTACGAAAGGAATAAGTAGCAACCAAATAGTACTTCACACAATGAACCACATCCCAAGAGCGCAGGACCTTCTCCTTGTCATTGCTAGGCCTAGGACACAAGGAAGGAAGAACCACATCCTGATTGAGATGGAAGGCAGAAACCACCTTAGGAATGAAATCTGGCTAAAAACGAAAAAAAACACCTTGTCCTGGTGTCTCTCAAAGTAAGGGGCTTGAATGGAAAGAGCCGCCAACTCAGAGACACATCGAACAGAGGTAATAGCCACCAAAAAGGCCCCTGGAGGGCCGACAGAACCAAATACAAATCCCAAACAGGCAACAAAGGCTTTCGAGGGGGCCGCACATGAGTGACCTCTGGAAAAAAGTTTTAACCAAAGGATGAAGAGCAAAGGACCTTTGAAAGAAGACCGCCAGGGCAGAGACCTGCCCTTTCAAGGTACTAAGCTGGAGCCCCAGGTCCAGACCGTGTTGAAGAAAATCCAAAATCCTAGGGATCGAAAAACACCCTGCAAGGCAAGGCCCTAGCCTCACACCAATCAATATAGGACCTCCAAGCCCTGTAGTAGATGTTAGAGGAAGAACACTTCCTAGCCCTAACAAGTGTCTAAATCACAGCATCAGACAAACCTTCTTCTTTTAAGATGGAGGTTTCAGCAGCCACGCCGTCAAAGCCAGCTTTTGTAAATTGGGGTAACAAAGTTGACCTTGAGTAATCACATCCGGAAACAGGGGCAACCTGTACTGATCTACCGCCAGCCGTACGACGTCTGCGAACCAAACCTGTCTTGGCCACCTTGGGGCCACCAAAATTACTGGCGCACCCTCTTGAGCCAGCTTGCGCACCACCTTGCCCACCATGGAGAAGGGGGGAAACAGGTACAGGAAACCCAGATCCCTCCAGGCAAGAGACATGGCGTCCACTGTCAGGGCCAGAGGATCCTAAGACAGAGACACAAACATTGGGAGCTTGTGATTGTGACGTGAGGCAAAGAGATCCACCTCTGGAAACCCCCACGTGTGAGGGACCGGAATACCATGTGGATGAGAGACCATTCCCCTCGGCGAGAGGATCCCCTGCTCAGGCAGTCTGCCTCCGTGTTTTCCACTCCCGGAATGTACACTGCTGAGATGCATGGAACATTGCTCTCCGCCCATGCAAGAATCAGAGAAACTTCCCTGAGGGCACTCCTGCTGCGAGTCCCTCCTTGGTGATTGATGTAAGCTACCGCAGTTTGATTGTCGCGTAGGTGATGCGTCAAGCATGACAGAACCAACCGAATAGCTCTCAGCTCCAAGACATTGATGGGGGTGTGAGCCTCCTGAGGACCCCACAGCCCCTTGAACTGATGCGTCTTCCAAAAACCTCCCCAGCCCGACAGGCTGGCATCCGTGGTAACTGTCTCCCAACAAGGGGTCAGAAAGGATCTGCCCCTTATCAGAATGCTTGGTTCCAGCCACCACTGAAGGGACTGCCGAACCCGGGGAGACATCATGAATGACTGATCCAATGACTGCGGACATCTGTCCCAGGCCAACAATAGATGGAGCGACCTCATGTGGAACTGAGCAAAGGGAACTGCATCGAAGGAAGCCACCATCAATCCCACCAGTCTCATCCCTAGCCGGATAGAAGGACGAGGATTGGACAGGAGAAGATGTATCAGACCCTGAACCATCTGCACCTTGGACTGAGGAAGGAAAACCTTTGTCCGAATGGTATCCAGATTCATGCCCAGAAACGAGATCTCCCTTGAGGTGGAGAGAGAAGACTTGGGATGGGTGATCACCCAGCCGAACCTCTCCAGCGTCGCCACCACCATACCTGGTGTCCAGCTCCGCCTGACAGAGAGGATGCCGTAATGAGGAGGTCATCCAAATACGGAACAATGTGAATGCCCTGGGCTCTGAGAAGGGCCATTATGCCCGCCAGCACCTTGGTGAACACCCTTGGTGCCGAAGTCAACCCGAAAGGGAGGACCACAAACTGAAAATGCTGATCCCCCACCACAAACCTGAGAAATCTCTGGTGTGCTGGGTAGATTGGTACATGAAGGTAAGCATCCTTGATGTCTATGGATGTCATGAAATCCCCCTGACGAAGGGAATTGATGACTGAGCGCGGAGTCTCCATACGGAACTTGGTTCTGATGAACCTGTTGAGAAGCTTCAAATCCAGAATGGGTCTTATGGATCCATCCATTTTGGGAACCGTGAAAAGGTTGGAATAATAGCCCCGGCCTCTCTCTGAGAAAGGCACCGGGCATATGACATCCATGACAAGAAGAATCAGCCAACAGGAGCCCCTGCGCAGCCCGGGGATCCGAGGGGACGCGAGACCTTAGGAATCTGGGAGGAGGCCGGTACTCGAACTCCAGTTTGTAACTGGAAGAGACCATTTCCAAGATTCATTTGTCTGTGACCTCCTGGGCCCAGACCAGGAAGAAGTGCCGCAGCCGTCCCCCCACCCGCAAGGGTGAGGGCGTCCACTCATTGCTGAGCTGGCTTGGCAGCAGGCTTGGGCTTGGAACCCCAGTTAAGGCCTGGACGTGCACGTCCTCTGCCTCTGTTCCAGGAATCACCTCTGAAATTAGAGTAGGCAAAGTCTCTGCCTGCTCTGGCACTGTGAAAGGAAGGATTGAAGGAGCCTGCCCCCCGAAAGGGGCGACGCTGCTACTTACGCTGAGGTAACTTTCCAGGGTAGCGCTGCGAGTGATTTCTTAGCCACAATGTCAGCCACCCACTGGCGTAGCCAGACCTATCAGCGAATAGCCACCAGCAATGCCGAGGTTCTACTACACATAATAATCGCATCATCCTTAGCAGATAAAACAAAGGTCACAAATAATTTACACCGCTTAAGGGCTGGGAATCATCACTGGCCGGGTTAAGCTGGGAACCACTCAACAGGCCCCTAACCACAGACCTGGTAGCCACAGTCGCGAGCGCCGAGGCACAAACAGGCCGCAAGGCTGAACCCACACTGGCAAAGGCATGGCATGCCATCTGATCAATGCGTTTGTCCTCACCATCTTTATGACTGGCGGCGTCTGGAGAATGTACAACGGAGGTGTTGGACAATCCCAGAACGGGCGCATCGACCTCGGGAGGGGACGACCAGCGCTTCACCGCGTCCACCGGGAAGGGATACTTTCTATCCCATCTCTGAGGAACACCGGAGAGCCGGCTAGGCCTCTCCCATTCCTAAAGAATCATGCAATCAAAATGATTCTAATTTGGGAACTCCAAGCGGGGCTTAGAAGTCCCAAAAAAATTCTGGTGGAGAAATATACAGTACCTCAACTAGATAGGCCAGGATCTTGGGGGTATCCATGGCATCCCCCAGCGCCTGCCCAGTATCAGTATCAAAAAACTGCTGATCCTCAGCATCAGATTCCTCAAACAATTCCCCCTCCTAGAGTGGGGAATAATCAGACCAGTCAAGGGAAACATAGTCATCAAAATCCAGTACCGGCGCGGCCGGCGACGGATGCCTTCTCTTAGCTGGGGCCTTTCTGGCCGCAGAGCTAGAAATCAACTTTTCGATGTTGGTCCCCGCTAATGACAGTGTCGCTTGCGGTAAGGATAAGGCGGGGTGGGGTAGGTGATGAGGCTGGCGGCACGGACCCAGACGCCTGGGACCCCGACTGCCGCGTAATGGCCTGCTGTGCACATGGAATACAAATAAACACATTATCCCCCACAAGGGATGCCCCACAAACCACACTGCCGGGGTTGCCCCGAAGGGAGCCCGAGCCCGGTATCCTGGGAAGCCTCCATATGATGATTTTTTTATGGTAGTCGCAATGACCAGTGGGAATTACGCCAGTAAGCTACCTGGGATGCCCCTTAACGTCCATTAGTGGGAGGATTTGTAAAGCCCCTATTTGAGTGAGGGACCTAAGGACCGGGAGAGCCCCCTTTTAACTATCAAGGAAGGTAATCCCCCTGGAAGACATAATAAAAAAGGGTACGATAAGCATGAAGTCATTACAGCAATCATACATCCAAATATAATCACAATCATACAATATATCTGTATAACCTTAAAGTATATGTCAAGGATAACGCAGCATATAAGGCACAATAGAAATACGATTATGCATAACAAAAAAGGCAGATAACAGAACGAGCCCCGCAGGGCACAGTTAGGATGCAAGATGGCGACCGGACACCCAGCAGCAGCAGCATCAGCCAGGCCAGGGGAAGAGAAGGAGGGCGGGCCAGCTCGGATCGCGCGCCACGCGTGGCCCCGCCCCCTCCTGACTAACAGAGAAGCAAAAAACATGGCCGCGCTCCCACAAGGTTGCGGAGCCGGCCCGTGATCCGGGCCGCCATGTAACAGACGCGGCTCAGCAACAAGTGAAGCAAACAGCCACACACACATACACTCATACCACACTGATACCACACTGACAGCTAATTGGCCAGGCAAAGTCTGAGGTAAAAAATTGGAAGGACATGCCCCCCTCCCCCCCCCCCATGATCCAGGGACAGGGAGCAACCGGTGGGGAAAGTCCCAAGCCACCTAATGCAGAGCAGGGAAAATGACGGACAGGGCATCCCAAACCAGGATCCCGAACCTGGTATCCGCCTACCCCTTGGAGGGGGTCTCACGGAGGAGCATGGCTCCAAGTTATCACACCACTAAGGTGTATCCTACCTTCACCCGGACCAACAGCCAGGGCTGGGAGGCATAGGGACTTTATAAAAACAAGGTCCGGGCAGAAATAGGGAAATAAAATGGCCGGGTGTAAACCCGGCTTACCTGCAAGGAGGAGACAGCCATCTTCTGACTTGCTCGCCGTCTGCAGAGACGATTACTGGGGAATGTGTGGGAGGTCCCAGGTATTTATGGACTGGGAGGGGCTCCTTTTTTTCCTGTAAAGTTTCTCTGCAAAGTTCGCCCTCTACTGGCCATAACCCATATGTCATGAATATTGGAAGCGGGGTGTGACATACTTGGAATATAAGGCCCACCGATAGGCAGGGGCAATAGTGCAGGAGGGGCATCCCATAGAGGCCTAAACCGCCTACCCTTTGGTGGGGGATTGCGGTGGAGCAGCGCTCCTAAGCACCAACGGCGGTGCTGCCTACCCTCACCCGACCAGCGCAGCCAAGGCTGGGAGGCATATTACTAGTGGAACGGGTGGGAATAGTCCTACAGGGCCGCAGGCTAATAGCCCCGCTCACCTGCGAGTAGAGAGCCAATTTCTCGTCCTTCGCAGCCAGACTGCAGAGAAATTCTGGGGATTTGTGGGAGGTCCCTGGGTATTTGAGGGGCCGGGAGGAGCCTATTTTCGATGTCTCTGCAGTCCAGCGCCATCTGGCGGAGTATATCCCACCTGTAAGTATTAGATTTGGAGCAGGACGTACTGTATACTAAGAATAAGAATACTAAGACTAAGAATAAAATTAAAATAGTACTGGGTAAGCACAGAGCTCCCTTGCAGCCAATATATCCCCCGGTGCATGCACTTCAATAAAGGTCCACCACCGAATTGTCAAGCCTTTTACCAGACTTCCAACGGACAGCAGAACTTATATTAATATCTCCACACTCATGTAATGGATCTGCATCAAATCAGTCCCACCAATTTCGGTAAGGTCAAAGGATCACTCCGCAATATTAACTCCAAAGTGGATGTATAAACAATCAAGGCATAGAAAGTCCTCTTCAAAGTTCCTCCGACTTTTCTTCAAATCAATAAAGTGACTTTTCAATCATTTCTTGTGTTGTCCCACCACCAAAAGTATGCTCTTACTAGAGATGGTCTGATCAAACGCTAAATTAAAAGGTCATAGGGGACACTCTCCAAACGTTTCCACAGCGACAGATATGATTCCACCGTTAGATGTATATATGTGACCAACAAATATCCCTTTAAGACCTTACACCCTCTCCCCTGTTCCACATGCACACCCACTGCACTCTTCTGTGGCTGAGGGGGTTGTTTTTTTAGAGGGCACTCAAGGACTGGCAACAGGAATTTCATTTAAAGAAACAAAGGACATTGTAATTCACTTATAGCTCTGTGCTTTTTTATGTATGGGATTGTATTTTGAACTTATTGGTGAGATATAGGTTATGCACGTTTAACTTGTTTTTTTACTTTCAATTTAACACTGTACACAAATTTGGAGCGCGGTATTTCTATATTTATTTATTTTTTATAATTGTATGTAGGTTTATAGCCATCACAATTATACAAATTGGTTGAGGAGGCATAAAGTAACTGTATGGCTGCCTTTTCAGGACCTGCAAGATTTCTACTCCTTGTGTTTCATGTTTTGCGCAGAATATTCTTGTTTTTAATTGGTTTATTTGGACAATGGCTATAATCTATACTTTCCCAGGTACTCTATACATTACCTCACTTAGTTCCTGGGTCCATTCCTGTTGTGCCAGTGAGTGCGTCTCAGCTCCAACATCCTGAAGGTGCAATTATAACAATACTAACAAACAATGGTTCACCATATAAAAGGATCCGGAATACCAGAAGGGTGGGGTGAAGCGGAGTGTATGTCACACTCATAATATCCGTTTTACAGGTGAGTACTCAAAAAAACGGTATTATTCCAAGTGTGACATACACTCCGCTTCCACAGTCATGACATCTGAGACATCCAATAGCAGTGTCCGTCTTGGGTGGGAACCAAAAACAGTAAAAGAATGCACTAACTTAAACCACTGCAGCTCGCAGAACCTTGCGGCCAAAAATAGCATCTGCTGAAGCCCGCACATCAACCTTGTAAAACTTGGTCTTCCGTTCATACTTTTTCCAAGTAGCAGCCTTACAAACTTGGTCAACAGAAGCCTGGTGCTGAAAAGCCCAAGACGCACCAACAGCACGAGTAGAATGCGCAGTGACCTTAAAAGGGGGGAGTCCTCCCCTTAGCAGAATAGGCCCCAACAATGGCCTGACGAATCCATTTGCTAATGGTAGACTTGGCGGGCGCCAAACCTTTCCTGGGCCCGCTGGGCACCACGAAAAAGGCATCCGTCTTGCGGAAAGAAGAAGTAGACACCAAACAGTACTTTTTTTTTTTTTAATTGTAGTTTTTATTAGAGGAATGCAGGTTACAGACCAAGTACAAAGAATATAAGTATACAAGAAGCATATAGTGCAGTGAAAGCAAGTCACAAAACTTACAATACAGCAATACAACTCAAGAAGTTATGGGACGGCAAGTCCCGAAGGGATCTCCCAGCCGCCCCAGCCACTGAGAGGGGATCCGAAAAGGTGCTTGAGGCAAGAGAGATTGGATGACAATCTGTACCTGTCGGTTCTCCCTAAGCATGCACCCACAACGAACGGACAGTAGGTGCAGCGCCCTAATGATCTGAGATTACATGTATATTTGTCAGTAAAATTAAATAAAACAGAACTTGAAGTCCGCAAATCCTGCCTCCTCTTCCTTTTTAGTTAATATAAGGCCATTACAAGCCTAAACAACCATATAAGAACACAGAAACTAGGGAATAACACTGAAGGGCGGACATACTGGAGTCACACAGACGACAAGGGAGTGGACACGACAGGCAAGAGAGGGCAGGAGGGGGAGAGGGTGGGAGGGGGGGGATGGAGAGGGCGGGAGCCCCCCATACAGGAGACGTGGTCCTCTCTACCTCTTCAGGTATTCCAGATATTCCGCTGAAAGGGTAAACCGATCCCATTCACGCCATATCTCTCTGTGTTTCTCTGAGTTACCCTTTAGCAAGGCAGTAAGCTCCTCCATCCTCCCAATGTCTCTGACTCTAGTAAGCCACAGCGCAGTGGTTGGAAGGTCAGAAGATTTCCAGCAAGCCGGGATGCAGGTCCGTGCGGCATTCAAGAGCGAGGCGAGCGAAGACTTGGCACGCCTCCGGAGAGAGGTAGGGGCCAGACCGAGGAGGAACGCTGCTGGGTCCTCGCCCAAGTCAATGCCTGTCAGGATCTGTACTATCTCCCTCACATTCCCCCAGAACCCAGAGAGCCTCTCACATTCCCAAAATATATGCAGCATTGTGCCCCTGGCTCGTGAGCATCTCCAACATAGGGGAGACGAGGAGGGGAACATCCTGGATAATCTAGTCGGTACTAAATACCATCGGGTGGGGGGCGTGGCCTGGCGCTTGAATGGAGTGGCCGCACTAGTTTGAGCTCCTGACCTTAACCGGGCTTCTGCATCAATTTCGAGGCAATCGGGCACACGGAACACCCTGTAGCATGCCAGGGAGAAGGGGCAAGAGAAGAGAGGGAGACAGAGGTGCGTCTCGATCTGGAGGAGGAGTGAGAAAGAGACCGGCGGCCGCCTCACCTGGATCCAGCGTGGTGAGCGGGGAGCTGCCTGCACAGCACACGTCGCCGGTGCCGTCATCGGCTTCCTCGTCGGGGGCATCTGCCGGAGAAGAGGATCCCCAGCAGGCGGAGGCTTGCGGCGTCACCCGGGGGGTCGTGTACCGGGCTGCGGGAGGCGAGAGGTCAGAGGCCAAGATGGCGGGAGGCGAGGTGGAGAGGCCGTCCCACTCTCCCCCCGCTCCGTCCAGCGTGCATGCAGCGGCGCTGAGAGACACCGATGGGGACGGAACACACGCCGCCGACGCGGGTCCCCACCGCAGTGAGGCCGGAGGCGGCCGCTCTGACACTCCTGCGCTCCCCAGCTGTGAGGAGAGGATTACTCAGATGCCTGGACAAGATGGCGGCCGGGTCACGATGAGGACAAACGCCTGGCAGCAACAAAGGTACGACGGGGGGGCTCTCTAACCCCTGAGTGGGGGGAGGTGGATGATCAGCTATCCCCCAATATGGGGAGGGATGGAGACCCAGAGGCACATGTCACAGAACCCCAGCCATCACAATCAGTTAAATGGAAAGAGACTGCCCTGCACAAACTGGGGAGATTTGCCTTCCTCCCTGAGGAAAGGGAATCTGAGAGACTGCCACCCACCAATACTGCATGGGGGCAGCCGCGTACATCCTATATGCTGCATGGGGAGGTCCTCCCACAGAGAACCCCAAGGTCCAGAAGCCGCTCCAGGACAGGGAGGGAGAGGAGCCCCAGCTATGGCCAAGAGTCTTCTATTATATTGGCGAAAACATCCAGCCCGCTGCCACCCCGCGCCCACCCTGATGTCTCGGGGGCATGGCCAACCCGGGAGGTCTCAGCCTTCCCCAGTTCCCCAAGCCTGATTCACTTCTCCCAAGAAGAGCCTCTCCATCCCATAGAGGACTTCTCCATAACAGAGGAGATCGAGCTCCCCCCCCAGCCACCTCCTCTATATGTTCCCCACAGCGAATTCCTAGAGAGGGGGGCGTAGACACACCACACGCCGGGAATATACACAGAGAGACCCTCTCATTTCTGAGGTCCATCCCCACCAGGGCGGACTTTGAGGCGCTCATTTCTAAATACGAGGCAGCCTACAAAAAGGATATCGCTGAGGTGAAGGGCCACCTCCGGGCGCTCGACTCCAGGGTGACTTCCCAGCAAACAGCTAACGAAACAGCTATTGCAGACCTGGCAAAACGAGTAGAGGCTCAGAATGTGCAGATTCTCCAGCTCCAACTACAGCACGATGACCTAGAGAATAGGCATAGGAGAAACAACTTGCGGCTCCAGGGCATACCGGAGGCCTCGGCGGGAGAAGATGTGAAGCAGATTATCACCGCAATTTTCAATAAGCTACTAGACAGAGACGCCGAGACCCCGATTGAGATCGATAGAGCCCACAGGGCCCTGGGCCCCCGTAACCCGGACCCGTCGCGCCCAAGAGATGTGGTGTGTAGAGTCCACTTTTACAAAATCAAGGAGGAGATAGCCAGGAGGGCCTGGCGGCACGGGCCGGTGGACTTTGATGGTGCTAGTATACAAATCCTCCCGGACTTGTCCAGACGCACACTACAAATGAGGAGAATGTTGCGGCCGGTGCTGGAGGTCGTCCGGAGTGCGGGGGCTTCTTACCGATGGGGCTTCCCCTTCCACCTGATAGTGCTCAGAAACCGTGAGACGTTCCTTCTCAAGACACACCGTGACCTGGAGGGACTTTTCTCATTTTTGGGCTGTGACCCGATCCAAGCTCCAAACTGGCTCCTCCCAAACACGGAGCCGCTCCCGCGGAGACCCCAGGGAGCGCCCCCGCGCAGATCGAGGGCGTCCAGACCCCGAGTGAGACAGGAAAGACGCGCTGGTCCAACTGACAGCGAACCTTGACCTCCTTCTTCTTGGACGCACAGGGACTCTGGTGATATCTGAACCCTTTTTTGAGTTTTAATTATATGCCTGTTTTTCAGTTTATCGGATCCGGTTGCCCAGGTACTATCCTTGCTTTTTCTATACTTGTTATTGGAAGCCCGGTGGGTCTGGTCGAAGGCTACCCCGGTCTCGTAGCTAGCCACAGACCCCCATTTAGGTTGGCATCAGCCCGCCTCCGGAAGGAGGAGCGCTGATCCCTAGAGCTGTAGCTCCTTAGTGTTTTCCCCCGCCAAATTGGCTCTTGCACTGTTTGTTATTGTAGTTCTTTGTTTCCCTTCCCCACCTACATCCCTCCCCGCAACTCTTAATCCCCTACTACTAAGCCATCCTGCGGTTCGCCACCGCCTTCCCCCCCTCCCTTCCTGCCAGTGCCTTCCACCTCCCAGGTGGGGCTGCTGACGGCCCTCGGGCATCTTGGGCTTCCCCAAGATGGGAGAGGTGGTGATTAGCTCTTTCAATGTAAAGGGCCTTAATATCCCCGAGAAAAGATCAAAAATTCTGTACAACCTCCATAAACAGAAAGTTAAAATAATTCTTCTCCAGGAAACACACTTTAAGACGGGTCACACACCTGATATCCGCGACAGGTATTACACAACTTGGCACCATTGCTCCAACCCGGAGGGGAAAACGAAGGGGGTATCAATAGCTCTTCACAAATCGCTCCCCCACGAGACATTGGATGTTAAAGTCGACCCCCGGGGTAGATTTCTCTTCCTTAAAGCCAGGATATTTAATAGGACCTACACTTTCGCAAATTTGTATGCCCCCAATACAGACCAGATTAGGTTCTCCACTCAGATCCTTAAATTACTAGAGGAATTTGCGGAGGGAGTGATTATTACTGGGGGGGACCTGAACGTCCCTCTTAATCCCTCGGTCGATACCTCCTCCGGGAGGGCATCCGTGCCGTTGGGTAAAATCAATAGCCTGAGGAAAGCACTAGCAAACCTCCAGCTTGTTGACACCTGGAGGGTCCTCCACAGCCAGAGAAGGGACTACTCCTTTTTCTCGCATGCCGCAGGTTCATATAGCAGGATTGACTACCTGTTCACGAGCCACCATGCACTAGATTGGGACCCCAAAGCGTGGATAGGACCTATCTTGTGGTCCGATCACGCCCCGATCTTCATATCGCTGACCCTCCCCGGTCACTCTCCCGTCTGCTGGTCGTAGAGGCTCAACGACACTCTGCTCGACGACGCGGTTTGCTCTTCCGCGGTGGAACAGACGATAGAGCACTTTCTCGAAGACCACAAAACTGACCCAACCCCCCTGCCCATCCAGTGGGAAGCCCTGAAATGTGTCCTCAGGGGTGAACTCATTAAGCAGGGATCTAGAATTAAAAGGAAAAAAACGGCACTAGTTAAGAAAACCTTGAACGATATTCATGCCCTAGAGGTTGCACACAAAGCCAGGCCCACCGACCTGGGGCTTCTGGAACTGCAGGGAGCTAGGGAGAAACTACAGAAATTGTATAACCAATCCTACCTAAGCTACAGGGACAAGGGAAGAGCTCAACTCTATAGACTGGCAAACAAGTGTGGCCGAATGTTGGCCAGAACCCTCCACCCCCGGCCAACGGCCTCGTATGTTCCTGCCCTCCGGAAGCCTGACGGCTCTCTGGCGCAAGCCCCTTCGGACATAGCAGCCACTTTCAGGGATTACTATAACTCCCTCTACAATATTCAGAACCCCTCTAGCTCTCCCCCGGCTCGGGAGGCCTCCCTCTCAGTGATTGACGAGTACATATCTAGCACCCCGTTGCCCACAATCTCCTTGGAGGAAGTCCCTGGAGAGGCCCTTTTCTGACCTAGAGGTTACCTAAGCAATTAAAGACTCACCAGCCGGCAAGTGCCCAGGTCCGGACGGATATACCCCCAAATTCTACAAACAATTTGGGGCCCGGCTGACCCCCTTCCTAACGAGGGTGTTCAACTCCATAGACAAAGCCTGTCCTTTCCCTAAGCAGGCCCTGGAGGCCTCGGTCTCGGTCATCCCTAAACCAGGAAAGGACAACTCGATCTGTGGGAACTACAGACCGATTTCGATTATCAACATCGACCTAAAAATTTATGCTAAGATCATAGCCGCGAGGTTGCAGGGTTTGCTTCCGGGCAGGATTCACCTTGACCAGGTGGGGTTTGTGCCAGGGAGGGAGGCCAGGGACAATACAAACAAACTGTTCACCCTGATTTCACACATAGCCTCCTCCAAAACTCAAGCGTGTCTTCTCGCTTGTGACGCTGAGAAGGCATTTGACAGGGTGAACTGGGCCTTTATGTCTGCCACGTTGAGACAGATTGGGGTTGGCCCTGGCCTCCTCTCCAAGATTATGGCCCTCTATAGTGGCCCGACAGCCAGGGTTAGAGTCAACGGACTTCAGTCCGCCCCATTCACTATAAGCAATGGCACGAGACAGGGGTGCCCTCTTTCCCCCCTTCTGTACGTTCTGACGATGGAGCACCTAGCCATAGCCATACGCAACAACCCCGATATTAAAGGCATTCAGATCGGAGATAACCAGTTTAAGGCATCTCTGTTTGCGGATGACTTGATGCTACATGTCACATCGCCACACATTTCATTCCCAGCTCTCCTAAAGGAGTTTGAACGCTTCAGCACAGTGAGCAACTTCAAAATGAACCTTTCCAAAACTGAAGCGCTCAACCTCTCCCTCCCTCGCCAGCAGGTATGCCTCTTAGAAGCAAAATTTACGAACTTAACTATTCCCCCCTCCTAACTAAAATAGGACGGGAACTAGAGGCTTACTCGAAGAGACCACTTTCCTGGTTTGGTAGGGCCAACAGTCTAAAGATGGACATACTCCCGAAACTCTTGTATGTCTTTCAGGCGGCCCCGATAGGACTACCCAGCAGCTTTTTTAAAAGACTGAGATCAGCATTTTCAAAATTTGTGTGGGGGTCAACCAAACCTAGGATTAGACTCTCGACTCTCTCCAGGGGCAGGGGGGAGGGGGGCATGGGACTCCCTGACCTGAAAACCTATCACGCGGCGGCAGTCCTGCAGAGGCTGGTGGACTGGACACGCAGAGGGGAGGAGAAACTCTGGGTTCAACTGGAGAAGGCGCTCTCCCGGTTCAATCCTTCCACAATAGCTTGGGCTGCCCCTCTAACCAGGCCTCAGAAAGGGGCTCTACCTTTCCTCATGCAACATTTCCTGGACACTTGGGACCCACTTCAACAAAAACATAACCTGGTCCGCAGACCCGGCCCACTTACGCCAATCTTTGACAACCCAGCGTTTGAACCAGGCATGCTATCTAGGAGCTTCCTCATTTGGGAGGCATCCGAGGGAACGACGGTGGGCCAGGTGATGCGAAACGGGGCCATCCCCTCCTTAGATGACCTGAAAGCTAGAGCAGGGGTTAAGCGTATCTCATGGCTGTTGCACAGACAGCTTCATACCTTCCTAACCTCCAATAACATGGCGGAAAGGGCCCGGACCCCCCCCCCCACAATGCTGGAGTCAATGATCCTGCAGGACACCCCCCCTGACCACACGATTTCTAGGCTTTACAAACTCCTCTCCAAATCTCTTCATACTGGGCCACCCAGATATATCGAAAAATGGGAAAGAGAATTAGGTCTTACGTTCTCTGAAAGCGACATAACAAAAATCTATGCCTGCACTCATAGCTCATCTATAGCCACGTCCATTAATGAACGTAATTTTAAAATCCTTTCCCGCTGGTATAAGTGCCCTGCAGACATTCATAGATTTGACAAAACTGCCCCCAATACCTGCTGGAGGTGTCAGAAGGAGGAGGGGAACATGACCCACATCTGGTGGGGCTGCCCAAGCATAAAATCCCTGTGGGACAAAATCATCTGCATTTACAGGCAGGTGTCGGGTAGAGCCATTTCGAATACGCCCCAACTGGCGCTCTTATCGCTGTTTCCCTGCTCTCTAGCCAGTGCTAAGAAGGATGTACTTCGCTTCTTCTTGGCTGCCATGAGAGCAGTCATCCCAAGGCACTGGAAGAAAGCAGACTCCCCCACACTGGCAGAATGGGTGTAGGAGTTGGAGTCTATCCGATACCTGGAGAGCCTGATTACTGATGACTCTGAGTCCACCAGCAGGTACATGGTGATCTGGGCGAGCTGGTTGAATTTCCGGGACACCCGCTTACCTGCGATGTTGCAAGCAGCCGTGTAGTGGTTGGACGGCCATCCGGGGGTGGTCCACTTACTGTCTATTAGCCCTCCCTGGATCATGCATCCTACCTGCGACTCCTCACCGGCCCGTGTTGGCAAAACGGGAGATACCAGTCCCACCCATCTCCTAACAGTTAAACACTGGCCCTCCAGGTCAGTCTACTGCACTCACCCTCCTCTGCCAGGCCTCTCTCCCTCCCTCCTCCTCCTCCCCCCCTCCGTGTTGATATAAACTCCACCAATGGAGAGCATCCATACCCTAACTCAAGGAACACATGGGTTGTTTGTCTGAGACCAACAAAGTGCCCTCGTAGGTCACAATAAGCAACAGAGGTACAGCTAGGATGAAGTACCCGCTGAGCAAAAGTACTTTGTATTGGACTATTGTAAGATGTACGCTGTATACCCCATATGTCAAACTGTTGACCTCTGTATGAGGTACATTATACGATGCTCCCTTCCCCTCACCCCTTGCCTTCTGTACCCCCCTTCCCCCTCCCTCTTGTGTTGTGTACAAATTGCTGTTTTGAAAACCAATAAAAGTTGATTATACTAAATACCATCGGGTAAGGATCTTGTAAGATGCTTCCTGGTACCTGCTAGACATGGAGGACCTATGGGCCAACTGAAGCATTGCCTGCTTCTGCTTTTCCGTAAAGTTCCTGTTCAGATCCCTCTCCCAGCCTTCCACGAATAAGGGCGAAAAAGAATCTGGCGGGGAGATCACCAGTGAATTTGCAAACGCCAGGGCCCCCCTGAAATGGCCACTCCCCGAGTTCAAAAACCTGTTCAAATGGGGTCAGGGGTCTAGAGGTCTCGGATGACCGGCCTATAGATTTATGAAAATGTGTAAGCTGAAGGGATTGCCAGAAGCTGAGAGCCGGCAGGGAGTAGCTTTCCGTCAACCCATCAAGACCCACCTAGCCCGTCCCATCACGTAGGTGCAGGATCCTAAACAGATTCCGCCTCCCCCAGATCTGGAAAGTACTGTCTGAAGTGCCCGCCGGAAAATCCGGATGCCCGATTACTGGGGTCATGGGCGAGAGGGATGGGGAGATGCCAGATATCTGGAACGTCTTGCTCGCAACCCTCCGTGTGGGCCCAATGGTGGGGTGCTTGTTTAGTGCTTGGACACGGTCCAGTGGGACCCAGGGCAGCCCTGCCAGGGGCACAGAAGAGGCCTCTTGCTCGACGCCCGTCCACTGCTTAAGATGGGAGTGTCTACACCAATCACCCTGCTGAGGTGGGTTGCAGTATAGTAAGATTTCCAGTCCGGGAGGCCCAACCCCCCCCCCGGCTCTTGGGGAGGAGGACCAACAAAGAAGCAGCTATACGGGGAGGCTTACCCATCCATACGAACATTGCGCAAATTCCCATCAATCGCCTAAAGAAGGTGTGGGGGACCTCAATTGGCAGGGCTTGAAAGAGGTACAACACCCGGGGCAAGATGTTCATTTTAACGATGCTCACCCTGCCAAACCAGGAAAGATCGCCTTTGTTCCATCTCCGGAGGTCCCCCTCCACCCTCTCCAGCAACAGCGGGAAGTTCAGGCTGTATAACTTTTGGGGGTTGGCTGGTACTTGGGTTCCCAAGTAGGTCACCGCCTCCTTCTCCCATTTAAACGGGAAATTCCCTGAGATCTGACTTAGCCTTTTGGGGGGGATATTGATATTCAGTGCCGAGGATTTCTGGTAGTTGACCTTGTAGTTGGATAGCGCTTGGAAGGTTTTAAGTTCAGCTAGGAGGTTGGGGAGAGTCATTTCGGGGTTGGTGATAAAGAACACAAGGTCATCAGCATATGCTGCCACCTTGTGTTCGACCCGCCCGGAGGGGACCCCAGAAATATCCGGATTTCTCCGTATCGTACGCAGGAATGGTTCTAACGTGAGAATAAAGATTAGGGGGGGACAGAGGACATCCCTGACGTGTGCCATTCGCCAGGGAGAATGGCTCCGAAGCCTGCCCATTTACCACCACGGACGCCGAGGGGCACGAGTAAGATGCCATAATCCATCGGGTCAGATTTTCTCCGAGCCCAATGTGTCTAAGGGTGGCAGAGATAAAATCCCAGCTCACCCTATCAAAAGCTTTTTCGGCATCCGTCGAGAGAAGCAGCGTGGCCATCCCCCCCTGGCGTGCACGGTGGATCAGGTTGATCACCCTTGTGGTGTTATCTCTACCCTCCCTTGTGGGTACGAAGCCTACCTGGTCCCAGTGTATAATGCGAGGGATGAGTGGGGCAAGCCTGTCAGCCATTATCTTATTGAAGAGCTTAATGTCGCTGTTCAACAAGAAGATGGGTCGATAACTTCCACATTGAGTTGGGTCTTTACCCGCCTTTGGGATGACCGTTCTATTCGCTCGTAGGGTGTCTCGGGGGGAGCTCCATCTCTTAGCGACCCAAAGTAAGCGATAAATTGAGGGCTTAGGCTCTCAGAGAACTCCTTGTAATATTCCAAACCAAAGCCATCCGGACCCGGGGCCCTCCCTGGCTTGGTACTTTTAATAGCCTTCAGAAACTCATCCAAATCAATGTCTCCCTCCAGAGCCTCCACCACCTCCTTTTTAAGGCGCGGGAGTCCCGACTCGCGAACATAAGTTTCTATATTGTGCTGATAGGTGGCAGACTTGTCCTGAGGAAGATTGTAGAGCTTTTCGTAGAACCTCCTGAATGTTTTCGCAATATCCGCTGTCAAGTGCAGCCTATTGCCTTCAGAGTCATGAATGAGGGGAATATAGTTTCTGCTGCGTTGTGTTTTCAAAGCCCTGGCTAGTGCCTTGCCACATTTGTCACTATATTCATAAAAGAACCTCCTACATCTGACCGCAAGTTTCTTAGCCTCCACGAAGCAAATGTCTCTGAGGCCAACTTGACGGCCAGAGTCTCGTCAAGAGACTGTTTGTTTGTGCTGGGTTTCTAATTTATGTATCTCTTGGGTGAGATGGTCAATTTGGTTACTCCTGTCTTTTTTAAGGCGGGCTCCGTGTTTGATCAGGAGGCCCCTTATCACACACTTGTGGATCTCCCACAGAGACATCGGCGAAATCCCCTCAGTGTTATTAGTCACAAAAAAATCGCCAATGGCCTTTTTAATGTCCGCCCTCACCTCCTGATCCTGCAGTAGAGAGTAGTTCAGCCTCCACTGCCCCCGAAGGGGGGCAGTGTCAGGGATGGCCAAGGTCAACAAGACCGGGGCATGATCTGAAACTGTAACTGAACCAATCTCCATGCTGGATATGAGATGTAAAAATTTGTGAGGGACCAGAAACCAGTCTATCCGGGAGTAGGAGTTGTGTGCAGCGGAGAAAAAGGTGAAATCCCTCCCTTTGGGGTTAAGCGTCCTCCAGCCATCCATTAGTTGGTTTTTGAAGAGGAGGTTTTTGAGTTTTTTCGTCGCCGTGAGGGAGGAGTGGGACGCCCCGCATGACGTATCTGCCTTAGGATCAAGGACCGTGTTAAAGTCGCCACCCAGCAGGAGAACCCCCTCAGCAAAAGCCGCCAACCTCCCGAGAGTGGAGCGTTAAGAATTGGTATTGGTTGACGTTCTGGCAGTAACATGTTGACAACGTGACCTTTAGGGAGAAGAGAGTGCCCTTAATGAAAAGAAATCTTCCCTCCGAGTCCAAGAGAGACTCAGAATGAGACCACGGCAAGGAGGATGGCGACTCCCCTGGATTTAGAGTCTGGGGAGGGGCAGAGATATTGGATTTTAAAGGCACGGTTAGTGAAGTTGTGAGACCTCCCTTCCTTTAGGTGGGTCTCCTGCAAGAAGGCAACTTGTGTATAAAGGCGCCCCAACTCCCTCATGACAACGGACCTCTTATAGGGGGAATTGAGCCCCTTAACATTCAGGGAAGTACACTTGACCCTAGCCATTGCGGAGATTCCAAATCACCACCACACAGGGGCCCGGCGAGAGACGGCCCAATGTGCTCAGAGGTAAGATTAGCGGGCGAGAAGGGGTGGGGTAAGCAGGAGGGAAGAGAGAGGGGCTCGAAAACAAGTGGGGAAGAAGGGGAGGGATGAGGGCAAGAGACGAAAGACAAAGGACGGGGGAGATAGTCAGAACAAAACCACAAGAGGACAGACACTAAACAATTGAACCAGAAATGCAACACTTGTAAGTGTCACCAACTAACACAGAAAAACCTACTAACACAGAAAAACCTAAGCGGGAAATATGTTTTGTTTCCCAATTGTGAGCCCCACCACCCCCCACAAGGTTGGCGGAAAGGGCTCAGTCCTAACGTGGGAGCGAGGCGAACCGAAAGGGTAAGAGAGCGCCCCCCCGCCAACCCCGAGGATAAACAACGGACCCCCCAAGGGAACTCTTATGGCCCCCGGGGGATCGAGACCTGACGTGATGTCCATGTACGTCCCAGCGACAGAACATATGGGCTCCCCCGTCGCCGCCCAAGCACCCCCCACAGGGGACCGGCAAGGGGCCAACCGGGCAGCAGCCGGAGGGGCCACTGCGCGAAGGAGGGCACGGGCCATTTCCAGGTAGTAAGACACATACGAGGCACAAAGTTGAAAACAACTCGTTAAAGAAACAAGAAAGAGGACAACATCAGACTCATATTGGCTTGAAAAGGATATTTAGCCGGACGCAAAGCTCGGGCCGGGTTAAGTCTCATTTTCTCGGAGACGTGGCACACCCGATGATCTTCCGGAACCCCTCCTGCATGCAGCAATGCCACCTCTGGCCCAACGGGCCCTCCGTGGTAAGCCACATCCCCCCCCCCCCGGGTCTGGGTAGGGAGCGGTGAGGGGTCAAGCCAGTCCGGCACAGCGAAAGGTTCCGTCTCCAGAAAAGAGAAGAGATCCGTGAGATCAGCCGGGGACCTCAGCGCAAAAGTCTGTAGATTTCTGTGGATGAGCAGGTGGAAAGGATAGCCCCAACGGTAAGTGCAGCCACAGTCCAGAACCCTAGCCAGGAGGGGCTTCAGAAGTAGACGCATCAAGAGATCGTCTGGAGACATCTAGGAAAATCTGTATCGTCGCTCCATCAAAGCATATTCTCTCTCTCCCATGCCTTCCTCAGGATCTCCGCTTTAATGGAAAAGTAATGCAGGCGGCAAATGACGTCCCGCGGGCGATCGGGATCAGCCGCGCGCTGGCCGAGGGACCTGTGCAGTCGGTCGATAACAATTTCCGTGTTGGGAGGCCGATTCAGAATCTCATTGAAAATGCCCGTGGCGGAGTGCAGGAGCTGGTCTGGGCCTGTCGCTTCTGGCAAGCCTCTTATTCTGATATTGTTCCGCCTGCTACGGTTCTCAAGGTCATCCAGGTGCAGGACCGCAGCTTGGGAGATGGATTGCTGGAACGCTAACCCCCTTTCCAAGGCCTCTATTCTCTGTGTTGTCGAAAGGTGCGATTGTTCCAGGCCCGAAACTTTGGAATCAAGGCCAGCCACTGAGGTCTGCAGATCTGAAATGCCCTTCTTAAAGGAGCTTTCTACCCTTAATATAAAGGATTCCAAATCCGCCTTGGTAGGTAGGGCTTTGAGCTTGGCCCAGATGTCTTGCGAGCATCCTGTCACGTGCGCCGGGGGCAGGAGTAGGGTTCTGCGCCCAGCAGCCCACAGGGACTCCCCGCAGGTCAGGGGGTACAGCTCCCGGGCATCTTGCTGGGGAAGGATCGTTGACACTGGAGCAGGGTTCCTGGGCATAGGGGAGTCTGGCCCAGTCGGCTTGCCACTGGCGTTTCTGGAATCTGCGGTGGTCCCCGGGCCACACGCTGAGTGCCAAGAGGGAGAAGAGGCATCCCGGGTCAGGGGAGAAGAGGCATCCCGGGTCAGGGGAAAACCATTCCCCGGAAGGGCTGTGTGAGGGCTCTGAAAGAGGCGCAGGGGATCCCGAGCCGACAGGGAACAGAATTCCTGAGGACCCGCTGTGGCACTGGTAAGTAGGGGTGGGCAGATCTTCAGACCCCCAGGAAGGGCTTACAGGGAGATGGTGGGGCCCCATCCCCATTGTGTTTGTTGTCTCGTGGGGGGGCGCTGTGTCCTCAGATGCTGGGAGGAAGGACGCCGCCCGCCTCCTCTTCACGCGCCCGCGTACTGTCGCCTAACAGCCCGACGCCCGCCTCGCATGTGACAGAATCCCGGCCGCACCCCCGCTCATCTTCGGCTCTCTCCTGCTCGACGGGAAACCTCCGCACCTCGCAGCCCAAGTCAATCGAACAGCCCAGGTGAGAGTCAGCTTCATCCTCCCTCCGCCGCTCTGTCACATCCTGGCCACCGACCGCCACCATCTTTGAGCCCTCGTGTCCTCTGGGGCCATATAGGAGCTGATCTTCCTCGTATGAGGGGGCGAGGAGGTCTTCACCCCTTTCCTCTTCTTGGTCATGTCCGCCGCTTGAGAATGGGTCCGGGCAATCACCCCACAAATATCGCAGATTAAGTCAGCTGGAGGGAGCTCGAGACAAATGCATCCTCACTCCTCCATGTCCGGCCACGCCCCTACCAAATAGTACTTAACACAGCAAACCACATCCAAATTGTGCAAAACCCTCTCCTTGTCATTGCTAGGCTTAAGACACAAGGAAGGGAGAACAATATCCTGATTGATATGGAAAGCGGAAAGCAGAAACCACCTTAAGAAGGAAATCTGGCTTAAAGCGAAAGACCACCTTGTCCTCTCTCCGAGGGAGGCACCGGGCATATGACTCCCATGTCCAGAAGATTCTGTACTGCAAACAGGAGCCCCTGTACAGCCTGAGGCTCCAAGACCTTAAAAATCTTGGAGGAGGCCAGTACTCGAACTCCAGTTTGTACCCAGAGGAGACCACTTCCAAGACCCAATTGTCTGACCTCCCGGGCCAAGACCTGGAAGAAGAGCCACAGCTGTCCCCCCACCCCAACGGGTGAGGGCACCCCTTCATGGTTGAGCTAGTTTAACCGCGGGCTTAGGCTTGGAACCCCAGGCAGACGCGGGACTGGCCCGACCTCTGCCTCTGTTCCAGGAAGAACCTCTAACACCCGAGAAGGCCAAACCTCTGACAGCTCTGGCACCTCGAAAGGAAGGACTGAAGGAGCCTGCTCCCTGAAAGTAGCGACACTGCTTCTTACGCTGAGGTAACTTACCTCCCTTTGCCACAGCATCCAACTTGTCTCCAAACAGCCGCAAACCCAAGAAGGGGAGAGCTGTGAGCGATTTCTTGGCCGCAAAGTCCACCGTCCACTGGCAGAGCCAGACCGATCGGCGCATGGCCACCAATAAGGACGAAGTCCTACTACACATGACAATAGTGTCTTCCATAGCAGCCAAGACAAAATCCATGAACAATTCACACCTTAAGAGTAGCAAACTCAGCGCTGGCAGGATCAAGGTGAGCGTCCCTTAACCAGTCCCTGATCAGAGACCTAGTAGCCACCGACACTAGTGCAGATGCACACACTGGCAAAAGCATGGCATGCCATCTGATCAAGGCGCTTATCCTCGCCATCCTTAAGGGTAGTGGCGTCTGGGGTGTGAATCACCGAGGTGTTAGTCAATCCCAAAACTGGCGCATCGGCCTCGGGAGGAGAAGACCAGCGCTTAACCGCTTCCACCGGAAAAGGATACTTCTTATCCCATCCCTGAGGAACACCCGGAAGCCGACTAGGTTTCTCCCATTGCCTAAGGATCAATGCATCAAAGCGACCTTGGGTAGGGAACTCCAAACAAGGCGCGTGGGAACCCAAAAATTCCTCTTTTGAGAGGGGGCGCCTCAGGCGTGGCAATATCCAAAACCTCCAAGATGTGTCAAATCCTTGGTAGTGTCAACGGCATCCTCCCGCACCTGCCCAACATCAGCATCACAAAACTGTACATCGTCAGCCTCAGACTCCTCATACAATTCCCCCTCCTCTAACGGGTAATAATCCGACCAATCAAGGGAATCATCATCAACATCCCAAGCCGCCTGGGCTGGCGACAAATGTCTTTTTAGCCTGGATCTTCTTGCCCACCGTGCTAGCAATAAATTTCTCGATGCTGGCCAACCTAGCGCAAACAGAGTGCGACCATGTCACTTGGGGTACGGATAAGGCGGGGAGGGCGATGAAGCGGGGGGAGCCGACCCAGAAGGCTGGGTACCCGACTGCCACGTTATGGCCTTTTGTGCACATGGAATACAAATAAGCACATCCTCACCCGTAAGGGATACCCCGCAACCCACACATGGCCGGCAATGTCCGAAAGGGAGCCCGAACCCGGTATCCTGCAGAGCCTCCATATGGTGATCTTTTAGGGTCAGTCGCAAGACCGTAGGGGATTCATGCTGTAAGCAACCCGGGATGCCCCTTTAACCCTTTCAGTGCCAAGCACGTAGTTTCTACGTGCTTGCTTCTACTCCACTTAAGTGGCAAGCACGTAGAATCTATGTGCTTGACTTTCCCCCCTGCTAGTAAAAAAAATAAAAATCAAATACTCACCTGACCCCTCGTTGGATCCGGCTGGGTCTCCTCTTTAATTTGGTGCCATCCGATCCCCCGTGGCTCCAAGACAGCCCCCGGAATAGCCCCCCCCCCCCCCCATTTGGCAGCAGCGGCTGCTAACTGTAAAAAAAAATAAATAAATAAAAATGACATTTACTTACCTGCAGTCGCACTGCCTCCCTCTGGATCTCCTCTTCACTGGGGGGGGGGGGGGGGGGGGGGGCCTCCGATCACCCCCCCCCAGCCTCTTCAGCTTCAGGGGAGAGCCTGAAAGGGCTCTCCCCCTCCTCTCCCGACGGGCGCCGCCATCTTGTTAAGCCCCACCCCTTTGGGGGCGGGGCTTATGACGTCACTCCCGGGCCTCTTGCTGCCTCTCCTAGGCTCAGCTGTCAGATGCCCTGGTGATCGCTGACCAGCAATCACCAGGGCATCTGACAGCTGAGCCAAGGAGAGGCAGCAAGAGGCCCGGGAGGTGAGTAAAGTAAAAAAAAACTTTTTTTTTTTTAATAAATTACATTTTTGTGTGTGGTGTTTTTTTTTTTATGTCAACCCTTTGTGAACTGGTATGAGACCCCTTATACCAGTTCACAAGGCTGGGGTCTAGCAAGCCACCTGCAACTAGCGGGTGGCTTGCCATTAACCCCCGCACCCCCAATTACCTGCCTCCCCAAAGCCCAGGGGGGGCAGAAGAGCCCGGGCCCACACAGGGTATGTGGGCTCGTAGGCTGCAGGGTGGGGGGCCACAAAAGCTGGCCCCCCCACTCTGTGTCTACAAGCCCCCATAGCTGGTCCCGGGCTGGTTATGACGGGTAAGGGGGACCCTACGTCTTTTTTTTTTTTTTTTAATTGTAAGGGTTAGCCTAACCCTAACCCCTTAAATAATAAAAATTAAAAAAAAAAAAAAAAAAAAAAAAAAAGGGTTCCCTCTACGGGTTAGCCTAACCCTAACAATAAAAAAAAAAAAGAAAAAAAAGGACATAGGCAGGGGGGGGGTCCCCATTTTTTTGGGGGAATTTTTATTTTTGTATATTTTTTTATTTTTACGGGTTAGCCTAACCCTAACCCTTAAAATTCCCCCCAAAAATCCCCCCCCCCCCCCGGAAGGAGGACCCTATGTCTTTTTTAACCCCTTATGTTTATAGTGTGGATAGTAGTTGTATTTTATTTGTAAATGTAATAAAGTGCTCTTTTCAGTTTGGGGGGTCTCCAGGGCAAGAATGGGGGGGCTACCGATACATATGTGGTACCGTTGTAATCGGGAGAAATGGGGCTATCACATGCAATATGGTTTTCATTAAAAAAATAAAGGTTTTATTTAAAATAAAGGAAACAATTGTTTAAAAAATATATATATTTTTTGTTTTTTTAAGCAGAAATATTCAAAAAACAGAAAAATTACAAACAAGACATTTCATGTTAAAGCCTAAACTCTGCTGCAAAAAAATGTATATGTAATGTATATAATTTTTCTGGAAATTCCAGCAAAAATCACGGTTAATCATGCCGCAAAATGGGGAAAAAATGACCTGTCAGGAGGGTGACAAAACTTCAAGTAGGCTGACAATTAAAAGGGTTAATAGTACCTATGCATGTTGGGTATTGTTCTGCTCAGGGGACCTTGTGCTTTCAGATTTAGCTTGTTTTTTCTTGTTTGCATATTGATATTTTAGGAAAACATGGTTTTTATTCTGCTTTTTTATAATTGTTTTTAGGGAAACCCTGTGCAACCTAAGAATTCTTCAATGGATTACTTCCAGAAAGATGAGCCCACTACAACAAGCTCAGTACTCTTAGAAAGCTTAACATGTGTACTTTCAGGGAATATATGGTTTGTGGGGATATTCTAAATTTAAAGGGTTGTTTTGGTTGAAAAATCGCAAGGTGCGCACTTTGTCTGCAGAGCTGAAATTTTTAAGCAAAATTACCGTTATGCGCATGCTTTACTTTGGGGGGGTTGGCAACTCTTCCCTTGACAGTACCTATGCATGTTGGGTATTGTTCTGCTCAGGGGATGTTGCTTTTTCAGATTTTACTTGTTTTTTTCTGTTTGCATATAGTTTTTTTTTTTTAGGAAAATGTGGCTTTGTTTCTTCTTTTTTAGGGAAACTCTGTGCAACCAAAGAATTGAGGGATTACTTCCAGAAAATTGCGCCCATGTCAACAAACCTGGTACGCCTAGAAAGCCTGAGATGTGTACTTCCAGAGAATATATAGTTTTTGGGGGGTATTTCAAATTTAAAGGGTTCTTTTTCTGGAAAGACCGCAAGGTGCGCTTAGCGCAGTGCATAGTTGTATTTTATCTGAAAATCTCCTAAAGCGCTGTTTCAGTTTGGGGGAGTCTCCTGGGCAGGAAAGGGTGTCTACTTATACATATGTGTTAACGCTGTGACCGGGATTAATTAGGGTTTCACATGCAATAAGATTTAATTGACAAACTTACATTTTTTATTACAAAAAAAACACTACAAATTGCAAAAAATAGATTTTTTTGCACATATTTCACCCAAAAGTATTGAGAATACACCTAAAAAATTACAAACAAGACATTTCATGTTAAAGCCCAGACTCTGCTGAAAACAACAATATATCATTTTTCTGGGAAATCCCTGGCGATCCCTTCAAAAATCACAAACATGGGGAGCGCAAAATGGTCTGGCACCAAGGGTGACAAAAACTCCAGGTAGGCTGGCAGCGAAAGGGTTAAAGTCCCAATAGGAGGACTTTTAGTGAGCAATTTAAGTCTAGGGACTCAAGGACCAGGAGAAACCCCTTAAAATGCACACACACCAACAATCTGAAAAACATAATTAAGGGATAACAGTCACAAAGAAATATATATTATATATACATACACACACACCAGAAGAATTGCACATATACAAGCAAAATAAGTATGGCAAGGGGGGCCCAACATAAGCTAAGGAAGGGGCCATCAGGCACTTACAGACCGGGGAAAACCGCAGCAACAGCAGAGCGCCAAAATGGGTGCCGGTGCCTCATGTGAATAAGGGATGAAGAAGGGGGGCCGGCACAGAACGCGCGCTCGTCCGGCCGCGCCCCCTCCCAGGACAGGCAATGCGGATCCCAGCCGTGGGCTGGCCGCATCAAACCGCCAAAAAGAGGGGGAGGGGGCGACCGCGCCGAGGGCCCGCCCCCCAGGTCCGGCCTGAGGGGGAGAAGCTCCCCAGGCTGAACCATCAATAAGAAAAAACGACTGTCAGCACAAGGCACGCAAAAAACAATCAGCACCAAACACTCCTGTGCACAAACACACTGCCTGTACAATAAATTAGGAAAAACAGCCAACCGTTGGAAAAGCCAACCCCCCCCCCCCCGGAGGTTAAGGAAGGGACCCGGAAGGGGGATAGCCCAAGCCAGAATCTTGGCATAGGAAATGTAAGGGACAGGGCATCCCAAACCGGGATCACCAACCCGGACTACCGCCTACCCCTTGTAATGGGGTCTCACGGGGGAGCAAAGCTCCTTCAACACCACAAGGTGCTGCCTACTCTCACCAGGACCTGCAGCCAAGGCTGGGAGGCTCAAATAGGGTTAATTTAGAAAAGGACCTGGCAGCAATAGGGACAAAAAAAAGGGGTCGGACGAGAGCCCGGCTGACCTGGAAGTAAGAGAAGTCTTCATCTTCTGTCTTGCTCGCCTTCCTGCAGAGAAGGAACTGGGGAATTAGTGGGAGGTCCCAGGTATTTATGGACCGGGAGGAGCTCCTTTTTTGCATTCATCTCTGCAGAAGTTCGCCCTCTACTGGAGATTACCCAGATGATGGTCATGACTGTGGAAGCGGAGTGTATGTCACACTTGGAATATATCTTTTTCTTCAAGGGTAAAATACCATTTTGTGAAATACTCACCTGTAAAATGGGTATTATAAGTATGTCACACACCCCGCTTCAAGATATCCATAACATGTGGGTAATACCGACCTGAAGTGGGCGTTCCTGCAGAGATGATAGCAAAAAAGAAAGCCCCTCCCTGATCCATAAATACCTGGGACCTCCCACTCATTACCCAGTATATATAAGCAGTAAGGTAAGGGACCACTTGCGGCCAAAAACAGCATCCGCTGAGGCCCGAACATCAATCTTGTAAAACTTGGAAAAAGTGTGAACAGAGGACCAAGTAGCGGCCTTACAAACTTGCTCAACAGAGGCCTGATGCTGGAAAGCCCAGGACGCTCCAACCGCACGAGTAGAATGAGCAGTAACACGAAAAGGGGGACTCCTCCCCTTGGCAGAATAGGCCCCAATGATGGCCTGACGAATCCATTTACTAATGGAAGATTTGGCAGGAGCCAAACCTTTCCTAGGCCCAAAGGGCACCACAAAAAAAGCATCAGTCTTACGAAAGGAAGACGTAACCACCAGATAATATTTCACAACACGAACCACATCCAAGGAATGCAGCGCCCTTTCCTTGTCGTTGCTGGGATTAGGACATAGAGAAGGCAGAACAATGTCCTGATTCAGATGAAAGGCAGAGACCACCTTAGGAAGAAAATCCGGCTTGAAACGAAAGACAACCTTATCCTGATGCCTTTCAAAGTACGGAGCTTTAATGGATAAAGCTGCCAACTCAGAAACACGCCGAACTGAAGTGATGGCCACCAAAAAGGCCACCTTTTGAGTAAGAGAAGACAAAGCAACCTCATTCAAGGGCTCAAACGGAGGACCCTGAAGAGCAGAAAGAACCAGGTTCAAATCCCAAACTGGAACAAAAGGCTTCCTAGGAGGCCGTACATGCGTAACTCCTTGGAAAAAGGTCTTGACTAAGGGATGAAGTGCAAAAGACCTTTGAAAGAACACTGCCAGGGCAGAAACCTGCCCCTTCAAAAGGTACTAAGTTGAAGCCCCAAATCCAGACCATGTTGAAGAAACTCCAGGATTCTGGAAATGGAAAACTCCCGACAAGAGAAAGACCTACTTTCACACCAGTCAATATAGGACCTCCAAGTCCTATAGTAAATAGTAGAGGAAGAGCGCTTCCTGGCGCTAATAAGAGTCTGAACCACCGCGTCAGAAAGACCTTCCTTCAAGATGGCGGTTTCAGCAGCCACGCCGTCAAAGCCAGCGAAGGTAAATTGGGATAGCGCAGCCGACCCTGGGTGAGCAGGTCCGGCAGAAGAGGCAGAACAAACTGATCCTCTGCCAGTCTTACCAGGTCTGCGAACCAAACCTGCCTTGGCCACCTTGGCGCCACCAGAATCGCCGACGCGCCCTCCAGAGTCAGCTTGCGCACCACTCTGGCTACCATCGGAAACGGAGGGAACAGGTAAAGAAACCCCAGATCCCTCCAGTTCAGAGACATGGCATCCACTGCCAAAGCCAGAGGATCCTGCGAGAGAGACACAAAGACTGGTAGCTTGTGACGAGAGGCAAAGAGGTCCACCGCCGGGAACCCCCACCTGAGACATATCGAACGAAACACCGTGGGACTGAGAGACCACTCCCCCTGACGAGAGGAGGCTCTGCTCAGCAAGTCCGCCTCCGTGTTCTCCACTCCCGGAATGTAGACTGCTGAGATACACGGGACGTGACTCTCCGCCCAGTCCAGAATCAAAGACACTTCCCTGAGGGCACTCCTGCTGCGAGTCCCCCCTTGGTGATTGATGTAAGCAACCGCCGTCCTGTTGTCCGACCAGACCTGAACTGACAGGCCTCTCAACTGATGAGTCAAGCGAAACAGAACCAACCTGATGGCTCTCAACTCCAGAACATTGATGGGCTCGTGAGCCTCCTGCGGGCCCCACAGACCCTGAAACTGGAGGTCCTTCCAAACACCCCCCCCAACCTGACAGACTGGCATCCGTGGTGACTGTTTCCCCAACACGGAACCAGAAAAGATCTGCCCTTCGACAGATTGACCAACCCCAGCCACCATTGCAGGGATCGACGAACTCGGGGAGTCATCAGGAAGGACTGATCCAACGATAGAGGAGACTTGTCCCAAACCTTCAACAGATGAAGCTGAAGCGTCCTTGTATGAAACTGCGCAAAGGGAACTGCCTCGAATGAGGCCACCATTAACCCCACCAGCCTCATCCCTAGCCGGATGGCCGGACGAGGGGCCGACAAGAGAAGCCGAGCCAATTCCTGAATCAAAAGAATCTTGGCCTGGGGCAGAAATACCCTGGCCTGCGAAGTGTCCAGAGACATTCCCAGAAAGGTCACTACTCTGGACGGAGAGAGAGAAGACTTGGGGTGGTTGACCACCCAACCGAACCTCTCCAGGGTGGACACCACCATTCTGGTGTCCAACTCCGCTTGGTTGAATGAAGAGGCCATGATCAGAAGATCGTCCAAATAGGGCACAATGCGGATACCCTGAACCCTTAGCAGAGCCATCACCCCCACTAGAACCTTGGTGAACACCCGAGGAGCCGAGGTGAGACCGAAAGGGAGTGCTACAAACTGAAAATGCCGATCCTCCACCACGAACCTGAGAAACCTCTGGTGTGCTGGAAAAATTGGAACATGTAGGTAAGCATCCTTGATGTCTATGGACGTCAGAAAGTCTCCCTGACGAAGAGAGTGAATGGCCGAACGTAGCGTTTCCATGCGGAATTTCCGTGGCCGGATGAATCTGTTGAGAAACTTCAGATCCAAGATGGGTCGGACCGCTCCGTCCTTCTTGGGTACCGTGAACAGATTGGAATAAAAACCCCTGCCCTGATCCGAAGGGGGCACTGGGCAAATGACAGCCGTATCCAGAAGGTTCTGTACTGCCAACAGGAGCCCCTGCGCCGCTAGAGGTTCCGAAGGCATCCGAGACCTGAAAAATCTGGAAGGGGGGCGGAGCTCGAACTCCAGCTTGTAACCGGAAGACACCACTTCCCGGATCCATCTGTCCGAGACCTCTTGATCCCAGATCTGGGAGAAGAGTCGCAGCCGTCCCCCCCACCCGCATGGGTGAGGGCGCCCCCTCATTGCTGAGCCGGCTTGGCAGCCGGCTTGGGCTTAGAGCCCCAACTGTATCCTGGACGGGCACGTCCTCTGCCCCTGCTCCCAGAATCTCCTCTGGAAGAGGGGAATGCAAATCCCCTGTCAGATCTGGCCCCAGGAAAGGAGGGGGTAAAGGAAGGCGCCCCTCGAAAGGGGCGGCGTTGTTTCTTGCATTGGGGTAACCTACCACCCTTGGTAACGGAGTCCAATGTCTCTCCAAAAAGCCGTAAACCAACAAAAGGCAGAGCCGTTAGCGACTTCTTGGACATAAAATCTGCTGCCCACTGGCGCAGCCAAACCGAGCGCCGAATAGTGATCAGCAGCGCCGATGTCCTACCACACATCAAAGTGTCATCCAAGGCTGTCAACACAAAGGATAAAAACAACTCACACCGCTTAAGGCTAAGGAACTCAGCACTAGCAGGACGCAGCCCGGAAGAAGTCAACAGGTCCCTGACCACGGACCTGGAAGCCAACACCATTAGAGCCGAGGCGCACACGGGCCGCATGGCTGACCCAACACTAGCAAAACCATGACAAGCCATCTGGTCAATACGTTTATCCTCTCCATCCTTGAGAATGGAACAATCAGGTCTATTTAAAACCGAGGAATTGGACAACCCCAAAACCGGGGCATCCACCTCGGGGGGAGATGCCCAGCGCTTAATCGCCTCCGAAGGAAAAGGATATTTCCTATCCCACCCCTGAGGGATACCAGGGAGCCGAGCCGGCCTGTCCCATTCCTTAGCAATGATTTTGTCAAAATGCCGCTGTGTAGGGAATTCCAAGCGCGGCCTGGATTCCTCAAACAATTCACCCTTCTGCTGTGACACCTCCTCAGGAGAGGAAATATTCAGGACCTCTAACATCAGAGCCAGAGCGTGGGGAGTATCAGAGGATCTCCCCAAGTCACCAAGCTCGGCTTCAGCGCCAAAGGACTGCTCATCGTCCGAAATATCAGAATCCTCATAAAACTTCCCCTTCCTCTAGCAGGGAATAATCAGACCAATCCAGATTATTAACATCCTCCTGGTCCTCCACCAGCGGAGCCGGCGACAAATGCTTTCTCTTAGTCGGAGCCTTACGGGCGACCGAGCTGGAGATAATTTTTTCAAGGTTAGCCAATCTTGCACACATCTCAGATTGCAGCTCCCTGCCCATGACAACGTCACATGGGTTGCGTGTCAAGGTGGGAGGAGGAGATGAAGCGACCGACGGTGCAGACCCAGACGCCTGGGGTTCGGACTGCCGCGTAATAGTCTGCTGTGCACATGGAATACACAGAAGTACATCGTCCCCAGAAATGGATACCCCACACAACATACACTTTCGGGGATGCCCCGAGGGGGCCCCGAGCCCAGTATCCGGGGATGCCTCCATAAGGTGAACTTTTATAGGTATAGTCGCAATGACCCAGGGAATTACGCCACTAGACAACCCGGGATGCCCCTTTAATGTCCCGAGTGGGAGGATTTATGGGCAATAATGAACCCAGTAAGGATCGGGAGAGACCCCCTAAATGCTAATGGAGAACCTCCTGAACCACCACCTGGAAGACAGAAAGGAAGGGCTAATAAGACTAATGAAGCACAGACACTCTTACATACAGAGGAAGAGCAAAAAGGAGATGGCCAGAGGCCACTTACAGAACCGACAGCCAGTAATGAGCGACCGTGAGGTAATCCACAGGAGTTTGCAGCCAGAAGGGGAAAAGGGGGCATGGCCAGCGCGGGACGCCGAGCAACGCCCCCCTTCCCCTCTCTCTCACACAGGCAGAGCTCCGCAGCAGCGCCAGAGAAGGACGGGGCGGGCAGCGGCGACGCGCCGCCGCACCGGCCCCGCCCCCCCCAGTCAGGCGTGAAGACGGAGCTCTAAGAATCACCTCACAGAAAAAGGCGCCAAGAGCCGGCCGGCGCCGCAGTGTGAAGTGCGGCTGCCGCGCCCGGCTCAGAATAAAACACAGGCACGCACACAATTAAACATGTGAAACAGGAGGGACGAGCCCCGGCCCCGCAGCGAAGGTCCGGACCCGCCCGCCCCCCCCTCCAGAAGGACAGTATACATGGCGTGAGGTAATACCTCCGCCATTATAACAGTGAAACACCAGCTGAGGGAAGATAGGGGGAAAAAGACAGGTACAGCACCGCACAGGCCCTGAGGAAGGGCTGCGGCGGTGATACAATTAAAGAGACACACAACACCCAAAACGGAACAAGTTAAGGATTAAATAAAGAAGGGAAATAAAGACCCACACTCCCCAACCCCACCTGTGGAAAGGTGTTCCTGGGAGGGCCACTAAAATTAAGGGACAGGGCATCCCAAACCGGGGTCACCAACCCGGAACAACCGCCTACCCTCTCATATAGGGTCTCACGGTGGAGCATAGCTCCTGAGCACCTAAGGTGCCGATATACCCTCGCCTGGACCCTCAGCCGAGGCTGGGAGGCATATGGATTTCAGGGGAGAAAAAAAAAGGTCCAAACGGAAATAAATGAATAGTGGGCCGGGAGTCATCCCGGCTACCTGAAATCCCCCTGTGCAAGGAGGAGCCATCATATTCTGACTTGCTCGCCGTCTGCAGAGATGGAAAACTGGGTAATGAGTGGGAGGTCCCAGGTATTTATGGATCAGGGAGGGGCTCTCTTTTTTGCTATCATCTCTGCAGGAACGCCCACTTCAGGTCGGTATTACCCACATGTTATGGATATCTTGAAGCGGGGTGTGTGACATACTTAGAATACTCTGACTGTATGCAGTTCCTTTAAAATAGTATGAGCAGTCTGTAACAAGCAGTACTCAAGACTCCTAGCACCAACACTCCTGTGCCAATTACAAACTGCTATTTACTGATATTTAATTCAGAAGACACATTAGTAAATCAATTTTATTTAAAAATGTAGAAGAACTTCAACATAAGCAAAGTTTTAAGTATACACTGTGAAAATGAAAAGAGCTACATGTCCAACTGACAGCATTTTGAAACCTAATATGTAACACCCAGTAATAAGCATCCCTTCATCACATTTAATGGTTTCTGAGCCAAAAAGGACAAGCTAAAAGTTTGAGGAACAACTAAGATCAGTATTCAGTACATTTTGAACAAATAGCAAGCACATGGAATCTAAGGCATTTTTGTCTGACATGCCTGTTAGACGAAACCACAGCTATTTCTGCTTTAAATGCATACAATAAAATAAACCATTTCTACAGCACAAACAGTGGCTAACATCCTAGCTCACTGGTATAGGAGTCTTAAACTGCAAACATGTGAAATTATATTAGGGTAAGGCTTAGAGAAGTTACTGTCAATATATTAAAGCCACTATTTTAATGTGGACTCTGTTTATCCATTATTAAAAGAGACACTAGGCTTACTATGTTTGGCAAATGAAAATCACTGAAACACTGAAGTATTTTATCATTTTCAGCCTACAATAGGGAATTCCAATTCTTGAAAAAAAGTCTCAAATAAGGTAACTGCAACACAGAACTCAGAAAAATGTATATCAATGTTTGGTTCGACTTTTACACCAGATTTAACAGAGGTTAAAACGTTTGCCTCTGCTATCTTGTCCTTTAACAGTTAATCCACACTTTTCCCAAAAGATTTCAGATCTGGATGTAGTTATCAAATCTCTCCAGATTCCCGTTCTTCAGAACTATGGTTCGCCAACTTGCCATTAGAGGATTCATAGCTACGTTTCTTATGCCTTCGATCACGATCTCTGGAACGCTCTCTATCTCTTGAAGAACCCTCCTTATCCCTGGATGATCTGGGGAAAAAAAAAAAGACAATTCTGTGAGTACTCCCCTGTAGAATTGTTTTTGTTCTTGTATGGCACGGCCTACTTCAGTATTCATAACCGTTGGGTTATTCCACCACAAGGTGGCGCAGTGTACTGCAGAAGAGCTGTGGCATCTCCCGGCTTCCTATAAAAATGGGATTAACCATAGAGTTCCCAGCATAGACAAGCAGTGCGACAAGAAGCCGGGAGAGAAAAGTAAAGGCAAACCCCAATTAACTTGGAACAATCACCATAAGGAGGCAACCAAGAATAACGATTACAAGGGTGGGGTGAAGGCGGCCGTGCCATGCAAGAACAAAAACAATCCTACAGGCGATTACTCACAGAATTGTCTCTTATTGCATGGCACGGCCTGCTTCAGTATTCATAACAGTTGGGACATCCAAAAGCAGTGTCCAAAAGTAGGGTGGGACCCCCAATGAGTAACAGCCGGCAGTTCAAGTCACTACCGCCTGAAGTACCTTGCGGCCAAAGGATGGCTGGTACTGGGCTATCTTGCGCAGTACCCTGCCCAGTAGAGAAAACGGAGGGAACACAGAGAAGCCGAAACTCTGTCCAAGGCATTGCTAGTGCATCCGTGGCGAAGGCCAGAGGATCCTGTGACAGGGAGACTAATTTGGGAAGTGTGATTGTGACAGGACGCAAACAGGTCCACATCCAGCGGAGACACAGAGAAACACCCGGTTGTTGAAGGACCATTCCCCCAGACGAAACATCCTCCTGCTCAGGGAGTCTGTCACCTGGTTCTCCAGGAATGTAGACCGCAAGGGACATTCTCTTTCGCCCAAGACAGTATCAGTGACACTTCCTTGAGGGCTCTCAAAAGCCGGGAGCTTGTGACGGGATGCAAACAGATCCACATCCAGTAGACCCCAACGGTGACACAGGGACTGGAATACCCTGTTGCAGAGGGACCACTCTCCCGGACGAGAGGTCCCCCTGCTCAGAGAGTCTGCCAGTAGATTCTCTGCCCCCGGGATGTACACAGCCGAAATGCATTGAACATTGGCCTCCGCCCATGTCAGAATCCGCGACACCTCCTGGAGGGCCCCCCCTGCTCCGGGTCCCTCCCTGATGGTTGATGTAGGCAACCGCCGTCCTGTTGTCTGAGCGCACCTGCACAGACAGACCCCTCAGGTGATTGGTCAACTGCTCCAGTACCAACCTGATCGCCCGTAGTTCCAGAATGTTGATAGGCAAGTGGGCCTCCTGAGGGCGCCACCTCCCCTGGAACCGCAGGGACTTCCAGAATCCCCCCCCCCCCCCCATCCTGACAGACTGGCATCCGTGGTGACAGTCTCCCAGGAGGGGGCCAGAAAGGACCTGCCCCCCAGCAAGTTCCTGGGATCCAGCCACCACGAAAGGGACCGCCTGACCAAGGGGGGGGGGGGGGGGGGGGGGAGCACACAGACCCCATCCAAGGACACTGGGTCCTTGTCCCATACTGACAGAAGGTGAAGTTGTAGAGGCCTCAAATGGAACTGAGCAAAGGGCACCGCCTCGAAGCACGCCACCATCGGGCCCACCAACTGCGCAGTTAGAGCTTCCACCTTCTGCTGAGGAAGGAATATCCTTGACTGAACCGTATCCAGAATCATTTCCAGGAACGGGGTCACCGAGGAAAGGGACAGAGAGGACTTGGGGTGATTGATCACCAAGCCGAAGGACTCCAGGGTGGACACCACCAGCTGAGTGTCCAACTCTGCCTGCTGTAGAGACCGAGAGGTGATGGAGTATGTCGTCCAGGTAGGGCAGCACGCGTATGCCCCCTGACCTCAGCAGAGACATCACCCCCGCCAGCACCTTGGTGAACACTCTGGGAGCAGAAGCGAGGCCAAATGGCAAGGCCACAAATTGGTAATGTTGATCTTCCAACGCGAATCTGAGAAACTTTTGGTGTCCTGAGAACACGGATGTGAAGGTGTCCACAGACGTCATGAAATCCCCTGGGCGCAGGGAGCTGATGGCCGAGTGCAGAGTTTCCATGCAAAAGCGCCTGTTCTTGACAAATTTGTTGAGGATCTTTAAATCTAGAATTGGCCTGACTGACCCATCTTTTTTGGGAACTGTGAAAAGGTTGGAATAGAAGCCCTTGCCTCTTTCTCTTAAGGGGACCCTGCAAATGACCCCCAGAACCAGAAGGCCTTGCATGGCCTGCATCAAAACCTGAGCTGAGACAGGGTCCTGGGGGATCCGGGACCTGATGAATCTTGGGGGGGGGGGGGGGGGGCCGCACAGCAAACTATCTTGTAACCAGGAGGACACTACCTCCTGAATCCACCGGTCTGAGACGTGGTGCCTCCAGACGTGAGCAAAGTGCTGTAGACGTCCCCCACCCTGACGGGCGAGGGCTCCCCATCATGCCTGAGGGGGCTTGGGAGAGGATTTGGGCTTAGATCCCCATTGAGGAGCCAGGATGTTGTCCTCTGCTCCTATGCCAGGAATCAGCATGAGTCCCCGCAAAGGACACCCCTTTTCCCTGCTTAGCACCACGGTAGGGTAGTGAGAGGGAGCCCTGGCCCCGAAATGGCCGAGACTGCCGCCTGCGCTGGGGTAACTTACCTCCTTTAGCAAAAAGGTCTAGGCGGTCCCCAAACCGGCGTAGCCCCTTAAATGGAAGCCCAGTGAGGGCCTTCTTTGCAGCATTGTCAGCAGCCCACTGGTGCAGCCAAACCGCGCGGCATATAGCTACCACCAAGGCAGAAGTTCTAGCACACATCCTAATGGCATCATCCAAGGCCGATAGGATAAAGTTTACAAACACATCACAGTTAGAGCATTAAACGTTTCAGGTGGCAAATCATCAGAAGCACCGTCAAGTACACTTCTGATCAGGGCCCTGAGTGCCACAGATGTAATGGCCGAGGCGCAAGCCAGGCGCAGCGCCGTCCCCACAAATGCAAAGGCATGGCATGCCAATTGGTCAATGCGCCGGTCCTCGGCATCCCACAGAGTAGTAGAGTCAGGGGAGTGCATAATACAGGTGTTAGACAGCCCTAGAATAGGAGCATCCACCTCGGGAGGCCATGACCAGCACTTGACCATATCAGCAGGAAAGGGATACTTTCTGTCCCAACTCTTAGGTATACTGGGAAGTCTACTGGGACGTTCCCACTCCTTAAGCACAAGGTTATTGAAATGGGTTTGCTCTGGAAATTCCAAACGAGCCTTAGCAGTATGAAAAAGCTCACCCCTTTGCCTGGGAGCCACAACAGGGGGAGAGATGGACAGAACCTCGAAAATCTGAACCAGCAGTCTGTCAGTATCATCCGGGGGCCCAGGAGTCAGAGCCAGAATAGTCATGACCCCTGGGTCTCTTGTCAGATGATCCTGAATCAGAGAACAGCTCCCCTTCGTCCGAGGGGGTGTAGCCACATAGATGCAAAAACTCATCAGACTCCATAGGGAAAAGAGTGGCATCAGGGGTTAAGTGACGCTTTTTAGCGGTGGCCTTACGCGCTAAAGTATTAGCAATCAATTTTTCAACACTGGCCAGTCTAGCAGACACATCAGGTTGAGAATCCCCGCTTGTGTGCAACGCAATGGGGGTGAAACTCAAGCTTGGGGGAGTAGGTGAAGTGAGACGAGGTGCAGGCCCAGCCACAGGAGGGGCGGGTTGCAACGTTAGCGCCTGCTGTGCGCAAGGAACACAGACCCGTGCACTGTCACCGCTGATAGGCGAGACCCCACAAGCTACACACAGCCGGGCTTGTCCCGAAGGAACCCCGGTCACATTATCCTGCGATGCCTCCATATGGTGATTAATAGGCACAATAAGCCAGTAGGGATTGATGCTGTAAAGCAACCCTGGATGCCCCAATGACCTGCTGGGGAAGTGGGAGTAATTATACTAGGCCCAACTATCAATTACATCGGGCCGGGAGAAGCCACTGGATTCACCCGTCTGAAAGACACAATGAGAAGAAGGGGCGTCAAAACCACACACAGTAAGGAATGAGCATAAAGCCGCCCGCAAGGGCACTTATGGACCGCGGTAGGTAGAACCGTCACACGCGCGCACCCTGACAAAATGGCGCCGAGCGAACCTCGAAGTGCGGGCCGTGGCGGCGGCAATTGTAATAGTAAAAAGGACAAGTCAGCACAGCGGCTGACACCACATATACTAGTCAAAACAGACAAAAAGCCAAATGCACGAATCACTAACACACTCACCCACACCCCCCCTTCTTCCCCCCCCCCGAAGGCTACAGGGAGAATGAGGGAGGATGGCGGCCCTCTGTACAGGACCCACCGCTACACGGGGCAATAAAGCGGAAGGGGCATCCCATAAAGGCTCACCATCAGCCTATAACGCCTACCCTTTGGTGGGGGATTGCGGTGGAGCAGCGCTCCTAAGCACCTGACAGCGTTGCTGCCTACCATCACCCGACCAGCGCAGCCAAGGCTGGGAGGCACATTAATAATGGAAAGGGTGGGAATAGTCCTAAAGGGCCGCAGGCTAATAGCCCCGCTCATCTGCAAGAAGAGAGCCATCTTCTTGTCCTTCGCAGTCCAGACTACAGAGAAGGTCTGGGGATTGTGGGAGGTCCCTGGGTATTTGAGGGGCCGGGAGGAGCCTATTTTCGATGCATTCCAGCGCCATCTGGCGGAGTAATACCCAAGTGTAAGTAATCTATCTGGAGCAGGACGTACTGTATACTAAGAATAACACTGAGGTCCGGGAGGAAGGGTGGGGTATTTAATCATATCCAACTGGGCCATCCTGGAGGACATTTTGGGAAATTCTGATTTGTAGCCCGTCTGGCTACTACTTAGTCGAGAGGGACAGGTTTTGGAGACTGACCTTGTACCCTGGTGGTTTAAATATGTCACATTGTCTGATCTTTTATGTACATCTCTGTTGATTAACAGAGGCTTGAAAAGTCTGAAGGTTTTCTGTACTGCCTTGGGGTTTGGGGGTTCACATAGCAGTGCCCCAGGGGAGGGGGCCAAAACCAGTACCAGATAGTCAAAACTATTAATTTATAATACACAGCATCCTGAACTGAAACAAGCTGCTCCACATAATCAATGTGCATGGTATCAAATATCCTGGCGTAAAGCTACCGTTTCTTCCAACAACCTGCATCTAGCATAGCTAGAGGACGGCTCTTCCTCTCAAGCTAAGTCTAAGTCTCTGTTAAGAGAATCTTATAGAAACCAATAAGAGAGGGTAGCAGAACCTGTGAAGGTGGAATCTGCAAGGAGGTATTCCTAGAGATGGATGTCGAGGTGCTTACAGCTGACCTGCATACTTTGAGCTGAGGCCATATTGGCTTCCCTGTTGCTCAGAATATCCACCAGATAACTGGCAGCTTCATTTCCCAGTCTATGCTCTAAGCAGACCTTGAAACAGGCTCTGCTCCAAGAATCTGGCAGGATAGTGAGACAATGAATGCAGAACCTAGTGGTCTTAGCCTCTTGAGACTTCGATTTGAAGGATCCCTTTTGTCTTTCCTTTTTCTTCAGGCTTAGCACTCAAGTAAGCCCTATCTCCCTTATGCTTTTTAGTCTAAGACAAGGCTTCTAGGTGACAACTGAGAAATAAAATAAAAAATGCAACATGTATAACAGCAAATACGGCTCAACCTTATCTTGAGGCATAATGTTTCTGGCTTTGCTTCTCTGCTATTTCTGAAGGACAGTACACCCAATCCAGTGTTTGCCTGTCCTGAAGGCCTGTCCTGGTCTCTGATCACCACCGCAGCCTGAAAACCAGAGATAGAGCGCACAAGCATTCCAGAGTGTCATACGAGTCCTCCAGGTGATCCTGCCCCTCCGCCAAGTGGAGTAAAATGAGTGGTAGCACCACATGAACCACGGGGCACCCTCCAACTGCTCTGGGAGGAAGCTCTAGCTCTACTGCCGCAGCCTGGGGAGGAATGTAAGCCCCCAGGAACCGCACCACCCCTCCATTAAGTTAGACACATTTTAGAGCCAGCCAGTGCTTTTGGTGCTCTAGCAGACCCCCCAGCCACATGTACCCTGTCCTGTGTAATCTAAGGCTGGGATCACCCCCTCCAGAAACTCCTGGGTTAGGAAAATAAATAAATAAATACATGGGAGACTGTAGGGTTCCAGCTGGTTTCCTGGAGAGGAAACAATACTAAGGGGAAGAGGTGGGGGCTTTTAACCTGTCTCAGTTTGTATTTCCTGTCTAGGAGGAGCCGATCTCTCCATGGCCAACCTGAAGGATGTAGGGAGAGAATCTTTGGCATCTTTGCTGCCAAGGCTGGAAGATTAAGTAGTGGAATCAAGGGTCATCCCAATGAGGTTTCTAAATTTCTGGCCACATCCAAGCTCCTGGTTAGCAGGCTTTTAACACCCTAATGTGTAATGAACAGCTGCGACTGACAGTTAAATTGTTAAAATTGGTCTTACAAGCAGATGCTAAATTGTGGGTGCTGACATTACAGGCCAAAAGACTAAAAGTTGCTATAACATTACACAAATGTTTATATGTACTACTGGTATTAAATCAAATATTTGAGCATCTGATAACCTACTTTGACTTCAGGCTTCGATCTCTGCTCCTATCACGGCTTCGATGATGGCTGCGACTGCGGCTTCGGCTACCTGAACGTGATCTATGACGATGTCGTTTGTCTCGTGACCTGGAGCGGGTTTTTCTCTTGCGATCACGGGAGGAGGAACGGGAACGATGTTTACGTCTTTCCCTAGATCTTGATCTTGAACGGAATAAAGAAAAAGGTAAAGGCAGATCAAGAGTCAAAATGGAATTTTGAGTCGTTAATGTTTCCTGGGGGCATTCTGTACAAAAGCTACGGGAACCCCACCCCTTCTACGCAGCATGGACGACAACATCAAGCAGAGGTTCGCTGTGCAGTGGCATCCCTGTACTATACTCAGGGGCACACACAGCAGAGGTAGAAGGGATGTAGCTGCTGAAAAGAACTAAGTCGCATGCCACATTACATCCCAGGTGTAGGAGTATACTGTACAGACTGAATTTTGTAGCGTTGTGGTCAGATGCCCCTAAGATACATTTAAGCTTTTAAGGTTTTGGTACAGTAAACCAACTAAATTGATATCTATGACTGTGTGTTTGTCCATTACTATAGTAGACCACTTACCTTCTTTTGAGTCTATCACGTTCTTCACGATCTCTTTCCTCCCTACGTTTCAACCTTTCCAGATTCCTCTTCTCTTGTTTCTCTGCCACAACTTTCTAGCAAAAAAAAAAAAAAAAAAAAAAAAAGAAAAACATGCACGTAAATACACACATTAACAAAAAACAAGGAACAGCTCTAAAATTCTATTTTTTTTTTTATAAAAAAGGAGAGGTCAACATACCTTTAATTCATCTAGTTTCTCACGTATCTCAATAAAGCCCAAGTGCAATTTGCCCCCAAAATGGTCAGCCAGTCTTCGGTCATTATCATGAAGTCCCAAATAAGCAGAGCACACTTCACATACTCTCAATTTTTGTTGTTGGAAACTGGAGGCAGGCATAGAACTGCGGTAGACTTCCTGTTTTGAAATATAAAGAAGATGACATTTTAATTTAACATTAATGGCTAAAGAAATTCCCTTCTTTAAACAGTATGTAACAAGGTTTAATATTTGATGCCAATGCCGGGTATTATATTACTTCTGACAGTTGATCAGGCTTTATACAGTGGCTTGCGAAAGTATCCACCCCACTTGGCTTCATAGCCATTTTGTTACATTTCAACCTGTAATTAAATGTCTTAGTTAACTGAAATAAGAATATATATGAATTTCTGGGAGACGAAAGCCACCTGTGCGTAATCTAAGTGTCACATGTGTCAGTCAGTATATACACACAAATAATACAGTTCTGTGATTACTCACCTGTAGAATTGGTATTAAGAGTATACAGTACGTCCTGCTCCAGATAGAATACTTACACTCGGTTACTACTCCACCAGATGGCGCTGGACTGCAGAGACGTCGAAAATAGGCTCCTCCCGGCCCCTCAAATACCCAGGGACCTCCCACAATCCCCAGCATTGAAAAGCAGTTAACGAGAAGCGGGGAGAATTAAAACAACCCAAACTAGCAACTTTAACAATGATAATCACCATACAGGGGATCCAAGATAATGCAAAAACCAAGGGTGGGGTGGAGCAGGACGTACTGTATACTCATAATACCAATTCGGCAGGTGAGTAATCACAAAATTGTATTCTTAGAAAACAGTACGTCCTGCTCCAGATAGAATACTTACCTTTGGGGATCCCACCCTACTTTATGGATACTGCTATTGGATCTCCCGAGTGTAACAGCAGACCGTTTAAACCACTGCTGCCTGCAAAACCTTGTGGCCAAAAACAGCATCAGCTAAGGCCACAACATCAACCTTGTAAAACTTTGAAAAGGTATGAACAGAAGACCAAGTAGCAGCCTTGCAAACTTGTTCAACAGAAGCCTGGTGCTGAAAAGCCCAAGAGGCACCAATAGCAGGAGTAGAATGAGCAGTAAAGCGGAAGGGAGGATTCTTCCCCTTAGAGTAGGCCTGAATCACAGCCCGATGGATCCATTTGCTGATAGTAGACTTAGCAGGAGCCAAACCCTTCCTAGGACCAGAAGAGACCACAAAAAGATCATCAGTTTTTCTGAAAGGTGCAGTAGCCACCAGATTCAGACACCTAACCACATCCAAAGAATGCAAAACCCTCTCCTTAGCATTACTAGGATTAGAGCAATCAAGGAAGACCAATGTCCTGATTCAAATGAAAGGCAGACACTACCTTAGGCAGAAAATCTGGCTTGAAGCGGAACACCACCTTGTCCTGGTGTGTCTCATAGTAGGGGGGCTGAATGGAAAGCGCCGCCAACTCAGACACACGCCTAACAGAGGTGATAGCCACCAAAAAGACAACCTTGAGAGTGAGAATGGCCAGAGCAGCATCCTGCACATGTTCAAAGGGAGCACCCTGCAAGGCTGACAAAACCAAGTTCAAATCCCAAACAGGCACCAAAGGCTTACGTGGAGGACGCACATGAGTAACCCCCTGGAAAAAAGTCCTGATCAGAGAATGCTGAGCAAAGGACCTCTGGAAGAAAACAGCCAGGGCAGAAACCTGACCCTTCAAAGTACTGAGTTGGAGCCCCATCTCCAACCCATGCTGCAGGAACTCCAGAATCCATGGAATAGAGAACACACGACAGGGAAGAGACTTAGACTCACACCAGTCAATGTAGGCATGCCAAACCCTGTAATAATACCATTTTGTGAATACTCACCTGTAAAATGGGTATTATAAGTATGTCACACACCCCACTTCAAACAATAATTACACTAGGGTTAACGCACCGCTAGGTGGCAGCATTGCAGGGAACCTCCAAAAACTTCAACAGGCCCCTCCCGGTCTATACATACCTGGTACCTCCCAAGAACCTCCCAGTATTAGAACAGCAGTAAGACAAGGTACCAGAAGCAATGTAACCCTCAACGTAAAGAACTAAACTTCACCATATAAAGAGCCAGGATACCGAAAAGGGCGGGTGAAGTGGGGTGTGTGACATACTTATAATACCCATTTTACAGGTGAGTATTCACAAAATGGTATTATTCTAAGTATGTCACACACCCCACTTCAAACATTAATAATTACACTAGGGACATCCAACAGCAGTGTCCAGAAAAGGGTGGGTATCCAAATCAGGCAATAACGCAGAAAAAACTCAAACCACTGCAGCCTGCAAAACCTTGCGGCCAAAAACAGCGTCCGCTGAGGCCCGCACATCAACCTTATAGAACTTAGAAAAAGTATGAACAGAAGACCAAGTTGCAGCCTTACACACTTGTTCAACCGAAGCCTGGTGCTGAAAAGCCCAGGACGCACCAACCGCACGAGTAGAATGAGCAGTAACGCGGAAAGGAGGATCCTTCCCTTTAGCCGAATAAGCACCAACAATGGCCTGACGAATCCATTTACTAATGGAAGATTTGGCCGGAGCCAAACCCTTCCTAGGGCCACATGGCACAACGAAAAAGGCATCAGTCTTACGAAAAGAAAACGTAGCACGTAGATAGTACCTGACACAACGTACCACATCCAAGCAGTGCAAAGCACTCTCCTCGACATTCTTAGGCTTAGGACACAAGGAAGGAACAATGTCCTGGTTAAGATGAAAAGCAGAGACCACTTTAGGGAGAAAATCTGACTTGTATCGAAAAACCACTTAGTCCTGATGATCCTCAAAATAAGGAGCCTGAATAGACAAAGCTGCCAACTCTGAAACACGCCGAACCGAAGTGATGGCCACCAGAAAGGCAACCTTCTGAGTAAGAATGGACAAAGCAACATCCCGCAAAGGCTCAAAAGGAGGAGCCTTAAGAGCAGAAAGAACCAAATTCAAATCCCACACTGGGAGCAGTGGCGTTGCTAGGGCTGGTGTCACCCGGGGCGGTAGGAAATGGTGTCACCCCCCCCCCCAATGGTGTCACCCCCACCCCCCCAAAGAAAACAAACAAAAAAAAAAGCATTTTTGCCGGCATGGTGGGAGCGGGCCGGCCGGTTCCGCGCTGACAGCGGAACCGGCCGGCCCGCTCTGCTGTCAGCGGAACCGGCCGGCCCGCTCCCACCATGCCGGCATTTTTAAAAAAAAGCAAACACTTACCTGCAGGTCCGGAGCGTGGAGGCCGGCGCCGCTCTCAGCTGTCATCTGAGGGCGCGTCATCAGAGGCGCCCTCTGATGACGCGCCCTCAGATGACAGCTGAGAGCGGCGCCGGCCTCCACGCTCCGGACCTGCAGGTAAGTGTCTCTATACCGAGGGGTGACCGGCAGAGGTGTCACCCTCTAGGTCTGGTGTCACCCGGGGCGGTCCGCCCCCCCCGCCCCCGGGTCGCTACGCCACTGACTGGGAGCAAAGGCTTCCTAGGAGGCCGCACATGCGAAACCCCCTGGAAAAAAGTCTTGACCAAGGAATGACTAGCAAAAGATTTCTGGAAAAAAATAGACAAAGCAGAAACCTGCCCCTTCAAAGTACTCAGCTGAAGACCTGAGTCCAGCCCCGACTGAAGAAACTCCAAAATCCTAGACACAGAAAAGACCCGGCAAGGCAAAGACCTAGCCTCACACCAATCAATATAAGATCTCCAATACCTGTAATAGATGGAAGAAGAAGATCTCTTCCTGGCACTAATAAGAGTCCGAATGACCGCATCCGAAAGACCCTCCTCTTTTAAGATGGAGGTTTCAGCAGCCAAGCCGTCAAAGCCAGCGTTTGTAAACTGGGGTAACATAGTTGACCCTGAGTGAGAAGATCTGGCCGAAGAGGCAGATCGAACTGATCTACGGCCAGACGAACGATGTCCGCGAACCACCCCCGCCTTGGCCACCTTGGAGCCACGAGAATGGCGGGAACTCCCTCCAGAACCAACTTTCGCAGAACCCTGCCTAGCATGGGAATCGGAGGGAACAGATAAAGAAACCCCAGGTCCCTCCAGCTCAGGGTCATGGCATCCACCGCCAGAGCCAGAGGGTCCCGGGACAGGGACACAAAGGACGGAAGCTTGTGATTGTGACGAGAGGCAAACAGATCCACCTCCGGCGTCCCCCACCGGAGACAAAGTGACCGAAACATCTGGGGATGGAGAGACCACTCCCCCCGACGGGACGCACACCGGCTCAGAAAATCCGCCTCTGTGTTTTCCACTCCCGGAGTGTAAACTGCCGAGATGCAAGGGACATGAGTCTCTGCCCAGACCAAAATCAGAGACACCTCCCTGTGGGCACCCAGACTGCGAGTCCCTCCTTGGTGATTGTTGTAAGCAACCGCCGTCTGATTGTCTGAGCGAACCTGAACCGGCAGACCTTGTGAATGATGCGTCAAGCGAGACAGGACCAACCTGATGGCTCGCAATTCCAGAACATTGATGGGCAAGTGGGCCTCCTGAGGGTCCCACTGCCCCTGAAACCGAAGATCCTTCCAAAAACCTCCCCAGCCTGACAAACTGGCATCCGTGATGACAGTTTCCCAAAGCGGAGTCAGAAACGACCTGCCCTTCAGAAGGTTGTCCGAGACCAACCACCACAGAAGGGACTGCCGAACCCGAGGGGACAACCGGAAGGACCGATCCAACGACCCCGGACACCGGTTCCAAGACGCCAAAAGAAGAAGTTGAAGAGTCCTCGTATGAAACTGAGCAAAGGGAACTGCCTCGAACGAGGCCACCATCAACCCCACCAGTCTCATCCCCAGACGAATGGACGGATGAGGATGGGAGAGGAGCAGCTGGACCAATTCCTGAATCATCAGAACCTTGGCCTGAGGGAGAAACACTCTGTGCTGGCAGGAGTCCAACGACATCCCCAGAAAGGTCACCACCCTGGCCGGAACCAGCGAGGACTTGGGGTAATTGATCACCCAGCCGAACCTCTCCAACATAGACACCACCGTGCTGGTGTCCCCCTCTGCTTGACTGAAGGAAGGAGCCATGATGAGAAGATCGTCCAGGTAAGGCACAATGCGAATCCCCTGAGCTCTGAGCAGGGCCATCACCCCCGCCAACACCTTGGTGAACACTCTCGGAGCAGAGGTGAGGCCGAATGGAAGAGCCACAAACTGAAAATGCCGATCCTCCACCACGAAACGAAGGAACCGCTGATGAGCAGGAAAGATCGGCACGTGCAGGTACGCATCCTTGATGTCTATGGACGTCATGAAGTCCCCCTGCCGAAGCGAACCGATCGCAGACCGCAGGGTTTCCATGCGGAACTTCCGGGGACGAATAAACCTGTTGAGAAACTTCAAATCCAGAATAGGACGAAAGGACCCGTCCTTTTTGGGAACCGTGAAGAGATTGGAGTAAAACCCGCGCCCTACCTCTGAAGAAGGAACCGGGCAAACGACAGCTAAATCTAGAAGATTCCTTACTGCCGCCAGGAGCCCCTGCGCGGCCAAAGGATCCAAAGACACCCGAGACCTGAAGAACCTTGGAGGACGACGGGACTCGAACTCCAACTTGTAACCGGCCGAAACCACCTCCCGGATCCATCTGTCCGAGACCTCCTGGTCCCACACCCGGGAGAAAAGTTGCAACCGTCCCCCCCCCCCCCGAACGGGTGAGGGCGCCCCCTCATTGCTGGGTGGGCTTGGCAACCGGCTTGGGCTTGGCACCCCAGACGCGAGCGGGACGGCCACGGCCTCTACCCCTATTCCAACTGGCGCCCCTGGGGGCCGAGGAGCCCGCACCCCTTCCGGCTCCCCGAAAGGACGGATTGAAGGAGACCGTCCCCCGAAAGGAACGGCGAAATTTCTTGCGCTGAGGTAACTTACCTCCCTTGGCAACAGAATCCAGCCTCTCACCAAAAAGCCTCAAACCCAAAAAGGGCAGAGCCGTGAGCGATCTTTTAGAATTAAAATCAGCCGTCCACTGTCTCAACCACACACAGCGCCGGATAGCCACCAGCAAGGCAGTAGCCCTGCCACACATCAACATGGCATCCTCTTGAGCGGCCAGGATAAAGGACAAGAAAGAATCGCAGCGCTTAAGCGCAAGGGACTCATCACTGGTGGGCTCGAGATCCACACCCAAATCCCTGACAATAGACCTGACCGCAAAAGTCAAAAGAGCCGAAGCACAGACAGGCCTTAACACCGAACCCGCACATAAAACCATGACGGGCAAGCTGATCGACCCGGCGATCCTCGCCGTCCCTGAGCGAAGTCGTGTCAGGGGAATGCACGACCACCGTGTTGGACAGTCCCAAGACCGGAGTATCTACCTCAGGGGGGACAGACCAACGCTTCATCAATTCCGTCGGGAAGGGATACTTCCTATCCCAGCTAGACGGCACACCAACAAGACGTGTAGGTTGCTCCCATTGCTTGAAAACAATTTCCTCAGAATGCTGTTGGCTGGGAAACTCCAAACGCTGTTTGGACACCCCAAAAAGCTGACCCTTAGGCCTAGGAGCAACCACCGGAGGATCCAAATCCAAAACCTCAAACATCTGGGTCAGAATGGTAGAAGAATCGAGAGGGAGGCCGTCAGCCTGGTCCCCCTCAGAACCCAGCAACTGCTGAACATCAGAATCTTCCTCCTCAACGAGCTCACCATCTTCAAGGGGACGATCCGACCAATCCAGATCTCCCACAACTTCCTCATCTGAACCCGGCGGAGACAGATGCTTCCGCTTAGCTGGAGCCTTCTGAGCGGCCATAGCAGAAAACCGCTTCTCAAGGCTGGTCAAACGGGCACATACCTCAGACTGCGAATCCCCGCCCAGGACAACGTCACACGGGGTCCGGAATAAGCGAGGGGGAGAGGAAGATGGCGCGGCTGACGGAGTGCTAGGCACCGGAGTACTGGACTGCCGTGCAATGTTCTGCTGCGCACAAGGGATACACAAAATGACATCATCTCCCTGGAGCGGAGTCCCACAACCCCCGCACACCTTGGATTGTCCCGAAGAACCATTCCCGGTATCTGTGGCAGCCTCCATGTGGCGAGGCCCCGCCCCCCGGCTCCTGAGGGGAGAGACGCCATTCACGCAAACAGAGTGACAAGACAGACACACAAGGCAGATCCTCAATAAAAAACGCCACAGTAAACAGCGCATAAGCCCTCACAATACAGCAGCGCAGCAGCCACACTCACACAACACCGGTCCCAAAACGCGCCCCACACTCCGGAATGTGGAATAACTAAAGTCCCAGGGCTAGGCACATCCTGACCGCTAACCTACTATTAAATGGGGGCATCCCACATCCGGATCACCACTCCGGGAATCCCACTATGCCCCGCAATGAAGGGTCGAGCGGAGGGGGGATACCCCGGCTACCTGCAAGCAGGAGACTTCTTTCTTCTGTCTTGTCGCCACCTTGCAGAGAACAACACTGGGAGGTTCTTGGGAGGTACCCCAGGTATGTATAGACCGGGAGGGGCCTGTTGAAGTTTTTGGAGGTTCTCTGCAATGCTGCCACCTAGCGGTGCGTTAACCCTAGTGTAATTATTAATGTTTGAAGTGGGGTGTGTGACATACTTAGAATAAATGGAAGAAGTCTTCTTCCTAGCCTTTATCATGGTTAACAACCGAGGTAGACAGAAGGGGCTCCATCAAGATGGAGGTTTCAGCAGCCAGGCCGTCAAAGCCAGAGTTTGCAAATTGGGATGGCCTCTCGCACATCCCTCTAGCAGGGCGCTCACCCGCGCCGGCCGTTTGGGAATGGCCGCTCCCTGTAAGAGGGACACGTGAAAGGCGGCGCCGGGCACTCTCAACTTGTCCGTCGGCGGTGATTGGTGGAGCCAGTCACGTGGGAGCGGGGTCAGGTGAGTTTTTGGGGCTTTCTGGGGGGTTTCACACAGTGGGGGCACCCCCTGATCGGGGTGCCCCACGGAAGTGGACCAACACCCAGGACAGTGAAAATCCTGGGTGTTGGTCCACTTTAAGAGACATTACTTCCCCGCGGAGTTTTAAGTGTAGTTACACAAATCTGTTTCTATGTGTTTTGGGACCGCACCAATACATTTAAATAAACTCCAGCGCAGGTAAAATTGTAAACATACACCAATAGAAATAGAATTGATAATACAATAATTTGGTTTTAGCGTGGCATTGTAGAAGTATTTTTACTTCTTAAGTTAAGAAGTTGGCCTGCCTAATCCCTACCTGGATATTCTATTCTTGCCACTAAAGGAGAAACAACCAGCCCGTCTTCCTCCAGGCATGTGTACGATATTACACAATTATGGATCTTCTGGCATCTAGAAACTGTGTGCCCCTGAACCTGTAGGGCATCTAGATGGGCACCCCAACCCCAGACACTGGCATCTGTCATTATAATGACTGGGTGGGTCCAAGGCTTGCCCTCTCGCAAGGTCAATGGATTCATCAACCAGCACATACAGCTTTTGATAGACTTGGGATTTTATTACCCGGTAGTCTAAAGACTTTGAACTGTGATCCCAGGTCAGCAGTAGGAAGGACTGGAGAGGCCTGGACCCTTATGATTTCCTGCAGCAAAACAGATCGGCTGGCTAATCCAGCAGCAACCTTTGTTGCTCGTCTGGCGGTAAAAGGCTCTACACTGTCTAGGTAGAAACTGAGGAACCTGCATTTCCTGGGCGGGGACTAGATTGGATTTTTCTAGGTTTACTATCCAACCTAACCGATGCAGTAACTCTACAGTCACTCTAGAGTAGAAGAGAGGCCTCTGTGATCCCGGCTACCTGGAGATAGTCTAGATAAAGTAAAAAAAAATTGAAATCCTCTGGCTCCTATCCTATATCCTGGGAGCAGATGAGATTCCAAATGGCAAGGCCCTGTACTGAAAGTGCAGGACTTCCGAATCTTAGGTGAATTGCAAACCTTAGAAACCTGCGGTGAGCCTGAAAGAAGGGTTTGTGTAAATAGACATCTTGAAGGTCGATATTCACCAAGATCTGCCGGCATGAGTGAGTTTCTTATCGAATACCAATTCCATCATGAATCTTTTGTAACTCGTAATCGATTTTAGTTTTGATTTAGGGCATTCAGACTGAGTATTCTGAACGCGCCAGATTTCTCTTTAGGTCCAATGGGAAATTTGGTACTTTTTGGGGACCGGGTGAGCTTTACCTCCAGTGCCATACAGAACATGAGATTTCCTTTTGACAACCCTGCCACTAGCCTGCCCCCAGGGCATCCAGGGGCACGCACAGGGAGCTTCTGGCCCTGTTGCACTATGCAGCCCTGGGAAAATGGCAGTGTCCAGCGGTGCGATCGCGTAATGGTCATCGCTGGACGGGCCTGGAAGTGTCTGTTTTTTAGAATAGTGCTGCTTTAGCATTTATTAAGACCGGGGGGGGGGGGGGGAAGGGGGCACTCATACAGGAGCGGAAAGTCCTGCCATGACATTGCTAGAGCATCTGTGGCCAAGGCCAGAGGATCCTGGGACAGGGAGACAAAGGCCGGGAGCTTGTGATTGTGACGGGATGCAAACCGATCCACATCTGGTTGACCACAACGGTGACACAAAGATTGGAACACCCTGCTGCATAGGGACCATTCTCCCAGGTGAGAGGTCCCCCTGCTCAGAGTCTGCCTGCAGATTCTCCACCCCCAGAATGTACACAGCTGAGATGCAGGGAACATTGTCCTCCGCCCAGGACAGGATCAGAGACACTTCCTGGAGGGCCCCCTTGCTCCGGGTCCCTCCCCGATGATTGATGTAGGCAACCGCTGTCTGGTTGTCCGAGCGTACCTGAACAGGCCTCCTGGCTAGGGGGGACAGAACCCCAAACTGACAAGAGGTGGAGTTGCAGAGGCCTCATGTGAAACTGGGCATATGAGACCGCCTCGAAGCACGACACCATCAGACCCAACAGCTGCATTCCCTGCCTGAGGAGGGATGAGGGCAAGATAGCAGGGACAGAACCTGCGCTAGCAGACTGTCCACCTTCTGCTGAGGAAGAAAAATCCTTGCCTGAACTGTATCCAGATTCATTCCCAGGAATGGCATCACCAAGGAGGGAGACAGGGAAGACTTGGGATGGTTGATCACCCAGCCAAATGACTCCAGGGTGGACACTACCAGCTGAGTATCCAGCTCTGCCTGTTGAAGGGACTGAGAAGTGAGGAGAATGTCGTCCAAATAGGGCAGCACACAGATGCCCTGAGCAGAGCCATCACTCCTGCCAGCACCTTAGTGAACACTAAGCTGAAGTGAGACTGAAGGGCAATGCCACAAATTGGTAGTGCTGATCCTCCAGAGCGAACCTGAGGACCATTTGATGACCTGGAAAAACAGAAATATGAAGGTAAGCATCCTTGATGTCCACAGAGGTCATGAAGTCCCCTGGTTGCAGGGAACTGATAGAGCGCAAAGTTTCCATGCAAAAGTGACTGCACCTGACAAATTTGTTGGGGATCTTCAAGTCCAGGATGGGCCTGACTGACCCATCTCTTTTGGGCACGGTAAAAGGTTGGAATAGAAACCCTTGCCCCTTTCTTGTAAGGGGACCTGACAGATGACCCCCAGCTCCAGAAGGCTTTGCAGCGCCAGAATTAGAGTCTGAGCTGACATGGGGTCCTGAGACATCCGGGATCTCATAAATCTTGGGGGCGGCCAGGCAGCAAACTATCTTGTAACCGGAGGACACTACCTCCTGAATCCACCGGTCTGAGACATGAAGCCTCCAGACGTGAGCAAAATGCTGAAGCCGTCCACCCACCCGGATGGGTGAGGACACCCATTCCTGCCTGAGGGGGCTTGGGAGAAGACTTGGGCTTGGAGCCCCGGGATGAGCCAGGGCGTCCACATCCTCTGCCCCTACCCCAGAAATCTCCTCGGGCCCAGTAAAGGAGAACCCCTTCCCCTGTCTGGCTCCACGGTAGGGGGAAGAAAAGCCTGGGCCTCGAAAGGGCCGAGACTGCCTCCTGCGCTGGGGTAACCTGCCTCCCTTAGCAAACAGGTACAGGCGGTCCCCAAATAGGCGCAGCCCTTTGAAGGGAAAACCAGTGAGAGCCTTCTTGGCAGCGGTGTCAGCTGCCCACTGGCGCAGCCAAACAGAGTGGAAGCCACCACCAGGGCAGAGGCTCTGCCACACATCCTAATGGTATCATCCAAGGCAGAGAGGACATAAGTCACAAAAACCTCACAACTAGAGAGTGCATTATACTCTTCACTAGACACATTATCAGGAGCACTATCAAGGACACTTCTAAGCAGGGTCCTAATAGCCACCGCTGTAATGGCAGAGGCACAAACCGGGCGCAGCGCCGTCCCCACACAGGCAAAGGCATTGGACGTTGATCAATACGCCGGTACTCACTATCCCGCAGTGTAGTAGAATCAGGGGAATGCATGACAGAGGTTTTAGACAACCCTAGGACCGGGGCCTCCCCCTCTGGAGGGGATGACCAACACTTCACCACATCAGCTGGAAAGGGATACCTCTTATCCCAACTCTTAGGGACTTCGGGGAGCCTGCTGGGACGCTCCCATTGCTTCAGCACGAGATTATTAAAATGAGCTTGCTCAGGAAACTCTAAACGAGGCTTAGCAGTATGAAACAATTCCCCTTGCCGCTTAGGAGCCGCAACCGGGGGAGAGATAGACAGTACCTCAAAAATCTGAGCCAACATCAGTATCATCTGGGGCCCGAACCAGAATCATAACCCCTGGGCCTCTCATCAGATGACTCCGAATCAGAGAACAACTCGCCTTCTTCCAAGGGGGTATAACCAGACAGATCAAAGAACTCTTCAGCCTCCATAGGGAAAAGAGTGACATCAAGTGCCGCCTTAGAGGCCTTACGTGCCATGGTATTAGCAAGCAACTTCTCAACACTAGCCAGTCTAGCAGACACATCAGGCTGAGATTCCAGACTTGTATCCAGCTCAATGGGAGTCAAATTTAAGCTTGGGGGAGTAGGTGAAGCCATACGTGGCGCAGGCCCAGCCGCTGGTAAACCAGGCTGCAGTGCAAGCACCTGCTGGGCACAAGGTATACAGACCCGCACATTGTTAGCACTTGTAGGGGACACCCCACAAGCTACACACAGCCAGGCTTGTCCCAAAGGAACCCCGAGCACATTATCCTGAGACGCCTCCATATGGTGATTACAGCGGCACAATAGGCCGATAGGGATTAACGCTATAAAAGCAACCTGGGATGCCCCAATAGCCCGCTAGGGAAGTGGGAGTAATTAGCACACTAGGCCTCACAAAGTTTAAAGACTAAAAAGAGGGGTAGGGCCGGGAGAAACCAATGGAGTTTGACCCACCTGAAAGACATAAGCGAAGAGAACCCCATAAGCAACATGCATAAATGACAGGGTAAAATAAAGCCTCCCACAAGGGCACTCACGGACCGCGGTAGGTAGGCACCAGCCACGCAGCAGACAATCCAGAAAAAAATGGCACCAAGTATACCTCGAGGGGTGGGCCGCGGAGACAGTGACGCGGAACTCGCCATCTGCGGGCGCCGCCCCCCGAAGCAGCACATGTGACAAGCAGCCAATGAAGGCACAGCAGCGCCTGAGGTAATGCCGCCGCCAACCGCGGAACGCAGGTTTAACATTTATGTAGATTTTTAGTACTGGGCCATTTGCACAATAGTGTCCCTTTAACCCTTCTTTGCTCCTGTTTGAACTAGATTCATAGTATGCAAGAAAGATTTTTACACATAAGTTGCGTGCTCTTTCACATACTTTTACTACACTTTGTCTAACAGATATATTGTCAAATTTTCAGTTTACATTTATGCTAATCATAAGCAGCTTATTTTATGGATGCCTTACATTATGTCCACTTATGTGGAAAGCAAGACCAATATACAGTGTTCTCTCACCATGGAAAAAAATGCAGTGACAAATTCTACAGGGTGCTTGGTGCCTAAATGACTTAAAAGTACTCTGTATGCAAGGTGCATAAAACGGTAATTCAGTAGCTCACCAGACCATCATGGCTTTCCTCTCCCTTCTTGTCAGAAAACAGCTGCTGCTGAAAGCAGAAACAAGGCAGAGTAGTGGCACACCCCCTGAACTCCTTTGCCACAGACCACCAATAATAGAGCTAAGCTGGTGGTCTAAAGCTCAATATCAACAGTTTGTGGACACTGGGAAAGGGGGAGAACAGCCAGGGAGAGGCCCGTCTTACAGACCCAGCCCATTATGCGGCATCACAGAGCCAAGGGCCAAACCCAGATGCTTCAGATGAAAATCATAAGGTGAAACTGTAAACCTCGATATCTCGGCCATTTTTCAAATTTTTTTTTTATTTTTTTAAATTCTTTATTTCTGTTTTCAGGCATAATGGTACAGATAAGGTACAGTGTTACAATCATGGAAGAAAAAGAAAAATATAATATAATATATATATTGCACGGTTAAAACCCCAATCAAGGGGTCTATGCTATAAAATGTAATAAATACAAAGCATAATAAACTCTATTCTGACAACTGTGTCTCAAGTCTGTATGATCTTTAAGGTACTAGGTGGGAAGGGACGGGGGAAGAGGAAGGGGGGGGGGGGGGGGGAGAGGCAGTGCGTGCGGGTCCCCGGGCACCATCCAACAAAGCCCTGCACTCCTCCGACTCCAAAAACTTCAGCCAGCCAAACCAGGTTGTCGTGAAGCTCTCAAACCTGTTTTCTCGGGAGAGAATCACACTCTCATACCGCATGACCTCATTCACCTTCATGATCCACATTTCAATTGAGCGTGGATCAGAGTTCTTCCACTTCAGAGGAATGCAGGTCCTTGCGGCATTGAGCAGGTGGCACAGCAAAGACTTTTTGTAGCTCTTAAGGGGAACTTTGGTCATGTGTAGCAGGCAAAAGGCTGGGTCATTGGGCACCTTCTCTTCTGTTACTTCTCGCCACTTCTCTAACCAACTCCCAAAATGGCTTTAAGACAGGGCAGGACCAGAATATGTGCAACATGTCTCCCCTCGCATCATTACATCTCCAGCATTTGTCAGAGGTCTCCGGGAACCATTTATTTAACATTGCGGGTACTCTATACCAGCGGGAAAGAATTTTGTAGTTACACTCCTGGATACGCGTACAAAGGGACGTTTTGTGTGGCATGACCAGGAGTTTTCTACATTGCTCTGGTGAGAAAGAGATCCCCAAATCAGTCTCCCAATTCCTCAGGAAGGAGGGCCTCTCGCTCTCCGGAGGGATAATCAGTAGCTTGTAGATGTAGGACAGTGTGTGTTGGACAGCAGTTTTACTGGCACATAGATCCTCAAAGGGGGTAGTCTTCCTTAACCCTCCGGCAAAGCCCCGCAGCGAATGGAGGAAGTGCGCCACCTGATTCTTTTGCCAGTTTGTCCACTCCTTCAACCCCTTTGCCCGGACAAGTGTTCCCAGGTCCGACCAGCCCTCCCCCTCCCAAAAATGGCTCACCCTATAAACACCTGCTTCTCTCCATTCTCTTGAAGTGGGGCCCTCGTTACCCGGGGGGAAACCGGGGTTGCCTAGGATTGGGAACATAGGAGCTAGGGGAAAACTCCGGGCGTTCAAAGTGGCGCCTGCAGATTTTCACTGTGGTTCCAACTGTGGGATGTTTTAAGGCCAGCGGAATCTTGAGGTCCCCCAACCAAGCGATTCCAGAGATTGGGGCCTCTAAGAATCCTTGTTCCAATCCCACCCACTGTTTGTGGCTCCCATGTAGGCACCAGTCTACAGCTCTGCTGAGGTGGACCGCTGCGTGGTAAAAGGTCAGATCCAGGAAGCTGAGCCCTCCATTCTCTTTGGTTCGAGACATCATTGCTTTATTCAGCCTCGGTTTCTTCCCGCCCCAGATAAACTTGATAAAGAGCCCTCTAACTTTTTGCAGAAAGCTCTGGGGAACCGTCACTGGAAGAGCCTGCAACAAGTACAGCAGGCGGGGTAGAAGGTTCATCTTAGTTGCATTGACGCGTCCAAACCATGAGATCTTCCCCTGTGACCATCTAACTGTCTCCTCCTCAAACCTCGTGACCATCTAACTGTCTCCTCCTCAAACCTCTTGAGTAACGGCGGGAAATTCAGGTCAAAAATCTTTGCAAGGTTACTGCTAATTTTGGTCCCCAAATACGTGACAAAATCCTTCGCCCATTTGAATGGGAAAGCATTCAGTAAATTGTCAAATCTCTTAGGTGGGATATTTAGGTTGAGGGCCTCAGACTTTTGGTAATTAATCTTATACTCAGACAATTCCCCGTAATGCTTCAATTCCGACATCAGATTCGGAAGGGAGATCTCTGGGCACAACAAGCTAAATATCAAGTCGTCCGCATATGCGGCCACTTTGTATTGCTTTGACCGATTTGTCAGGCCTCTGATGTCTGGGTTGTGCAGCATAGAAAAGGTTCCAAGGCGAGTATGAAAATTAAGGGTGAGAGAAGACACCCCTGCCTCGTTCCGTTTGTTATTATGAAGGAATCTGAAGTGACACTATTCACCCGAACCGCGGCAGACGGGGACCTATACAGGCTTTCGATCCAGCTTAAAGCATTTGGGCCTAGACCAATGTGTCTAAGTGTAGCTCGCATAAAGTCCCAATTCACTCGATCGAAAGCTTTTTCTGCGTCTGTCGCCAGTATGAGGGCAGGGGTCTCGCTCTTTTGGGCCAAGTGGATCAGGTTCAGAACTTAGTAGTGTTGTCCCTCGCCTCCCTGTGCGGCATGAACCCCACCTGGTACAGGCCAATGGCATTGTGTAGGTAAGGAGCTAGTCTGGAGGCCAGGATCTTGGCAAAGAGTTTCAAATCTGAGTTCAGGAGTGAGATTGGCCTGTAGCTCCCACATTGTGTCGGGTCTTTGCCCTCCTTAGGGATGACCAATATAAAGGCTCTTAGGGAGTCCACTGGAAGGGCATTCGAGCCTCTAATTGAGTTGAGGGCTGAAAGGAGCTTCGGGGCCAGGAGAGGGAAGAACCTCTTGTAGTATGGGAGGCTAAGGCAGTCGGGCCCCGGGGCTTTCCCTCCCGCAGCTCCCGTCACTGCCCTGTGCAGCTCGGCCATTGTAATTGGTTCCTCTAACTCCTCCAACACCTCCCTGGGTAGCCTCGGCATCCCAGATTCTGCAATATACCGCCTTATGGAGGTATCCATCCCCCCCCCCCCGCCCCCTCAGGAGATTGCACAGACTATCATAAAACTTCCGAAATGTTTTTCGATCTTCTCTATTTCACCCAAGACCTCTCTCACTTGTTTGGCCTTCTCTTTTTTAATTCTTGAGCCAATTTTAATAAAGGTCCCCCTGATGACGCATTTGTGCGACTCCCATAAGGTCCCGGGACTAATCTCGGGAGATGCGTTAAGCTGAAAGAAATTTTTAATATCGGTCTGTACCTCTTCTAGAACGCTTTGGTCCTCAAGTAAAGATTGACTGAGCCACCAAGACCAGCTCCTCGGGATCTGAGTGGGGCAAGAGACAGTCAGAGTAATTGGGGCATGGTCTGAGACTGTAATGCTGCCTATGGTGGAGTCCGAAATCAGACACAGGGGAGGCATGGGGAACCAAAAACCAATCAATTCGTGAGTATGACCCGTGAGGACCAGATTAGAACGTATAGTCACGTTCGTTGGGGTGGAGAATTCTCCACGGGTCCACCAACTTGTAGAGTGCAAGGGTTTTCTTGAGTTTCTTGAGTCTTGCGTAGGGTTCATGCGGGCCATCCCTTGAGGGGTCTATAAGGGGGTCCAGGGCGAGGTTGAAATCTCCTCCCACAATTAACTCTCCCTCCCTGAAGGTTGCCAGCACTTCCAGGACTGATTCCAAGAAGGCCACCTGTCCTGTGTTCGGCAGGTACACGTTCGCAAATGTATAGCTACAAGAGGCAATCTTTCCCTTAAGGAAGATCCACCTCCCCTCCTCATCTGCTCTGAAGTCTTCCAACTCCCAGGGGAGGGCCGCACTCAAAAGTATACTGACCCCCCTGGATCTGGAGTCCGCAGAGCAGCTGTGATAGGCTCTCATGTAGTACCTGTTACCGAGGAAAGGAGGTTTGCCCCTCTTGAGATGAGTTTCCTGTAAGAAGGCTACTTGCGCCTTGAGACCTCTCAGGCTTCGCAGTATAAGAGATCTCTTTTCAGGACTGTTGAGTCCTTTGGCGTTAAGGGATACGATCCTGACCTCCGCCATGGTCAGCGCTATGCGGGGCGATCCCTAAACCAAAATCCGGGACCAACCGCGCCCGAAGGACCAGACCCGCTAGGGAGGGAGGGTGAAGGGTGTCGGCAGCACCTACCGAGCGTGGGGTGCTAGGTTGACGGGGGGGGGGGGGGGGGGGGGGGCAACCCGCGACCACGGGGGTCTAGTTCATCCGCTTCGAGTCTTCCACCGCGGGGAGATCCTCGACCATACGCTGCAGACAACCTCGGTGGGCCCCCGAGCCGTTTGAGGTCTCAAAAATTCTTTGGACCCCGATTCTTTCTACTAGGTAGTCGTCCAGGTACCAGGGGTGCACCCGGGTCTAGCCAGTCAGGAATACTGACCGGGTCACACTGTAGGAATTCGAATAGCTCCTCTAGCTCCTTATGAGATCTCAGTGGAAAGACTCCTCTGGCAATTTTAACGATCATGTGAAATGGGAAACCCCATCTGTACGTTGCTCCTTTGCTGGTGATGGCTTCTAGCAGGGGCCTCATCATTCTGCGCATCTGGAGGGTCCGTTTAGATAAATCTTGTAAGATCTTGATTGGTATCCCTTTGAAGCTCACGGATCCTTTATTCCATGCCTTCCCTAAAATTTCCTCTTTCAGCGAGAAAAGATGGACCCTGCAGATGATATCTCTGGGGAAGGCTGGGTCAGTGCCTTTAGGGCCCAGCGCTCTGTGGGCCCTGTCGAGCACAATGGGAGTGGATGGGGCTCTGTCAAGCAACTCATTAAAGATGGTAGTGGCAATACTTTTCACATCTTCCGGGCCTTGCGATTCTGGGATGCCTCTGAGCCTCAGATTATTCCTTCTGCTTCGATTTTCTAAGTCATCAAGGTGCAGATGGCAGGCTTTGTCACATCTTGAGCGTCGCATCTGGCTTCGAGCGCCCGTAGCATCTACTCTGGATACGACTTCGGCCACTTCCTGGCGAACTACCGTTATTTCGCGTTTGTACGCCGTTTCATATTTTGCTATTAGGTTTTCTATATCTGATTTGGTCGGTATCCCCTTCAGTAAGGAGATAGATTCTAGATGAATTTGCTGCTCGCAGAATTTGCCATCTCCGGGTAACTCAAGCGGGACCTCGCTCTCCCGTTCGTTGGGTGTCACAGGAGTGGGTGTCGGAGGGCCGAGCAGGGCCACCGGCGACATCTCAGGGCTTTTGCTGTGGATGACTGGAGACCTTTCAGGGGAGGACTGAAGCGGGGACACAGGGGATCCCCAAACCCCATCCGCGCTCACATTGGCTTCATATGGCCCTTTCTTGACTTCCCAGCACCTGGTCGGTCTCTGCGGGAGGGCAGGTGTGCAGGCTTTAGGGGTTTGCTCAGCATGTTGCTCAACAGTACTGGTGGGGGGGTTCCCTGGGTTTATATGCAAATTTCCCCAGGAGGGTCTTTTCAGGTTCTCTCTCCCCTCTGGCGTGCGACGTCGTGGGGTGGGATGCCCAGGGGCTTGCGACGGACGAGGAGATCACTGGACAGCTCTGTCCCTTTAAGGTGTATATGCTCTGGTGGGGCTCATAGGGTCTGTCTCCGGTAGTTGCAGTTTTATGGCCGGCAGGGTTTGCTCCTCCAGCCCTCTTACTATTTCCCCCTCGTGACTCTACTGCTTCAGGGGCAGTGATAGACAGGCCAGTTGTCAGCGCAGCTGCATTCTCGTTTGCAGGCTGCCTGTACTGCAAGTGATAGGCAGCGGCCGCCATCTTGGGACACCCAGACTCCCTGCCGCCTGCGTTGGGGCTGAGCTCCTTAATGCTGCATGTCCCCCGTTCCTCCACTCCCGCTGTCCCTGGGGCTCCCGCATCACCCGCACCCCACACCGCAGAGAACCGGATCACTCTCTGAGCTCCTCTCTGTCGCCTCTCCTTCTCTGCTCCCGACAGCGGCGGGCACCATCTTGGTCCACCCTTTCTCCCTATGCTCAGGAGCGCTCTCTCCAGTCGCACTGCTGCTTCAGGGGGTGATTCAGCGCCGGTCTCCGAGCGGGACTGCCATGATCCTGCGCTGCTGTCACCCGAGTCCTCACATGTAGTGTAGACGTCGGATCTCTGCCTCCCCTCGATGCTCCAGCGGGACGCCTCCCCGGCCGCCATCTTCAATACCTCCGCCATTTCCCTTCTCCTCTCCAGCACGCGCCGATGCAGTGGGGCACTTCTGCCCTCCTTTCGCCCTCTGTGCTTCTTAAGCTTCTTGGGCATGCTGTCCTGGACTCTGTTCGCCCGGTAAGTGCTTATTCTATGGGTTGGGTACGCAGGAGCTCTCACACGTGCGACCGCTCACCTCCATGACGGGACACGCCCCCCGGCCATTTTTCAATTTAAAAACAGTTTAAGACAGTGTCAAACGTTGCCCAAAACAATGGTCTAAAAACTGCCTGTGTTTCACTTGCAATCTGCTTGATCAGCAGTGGCCAATAAAGTGCCTGTCTGCACGTGAAGGGCCACTTATCAGCGGAGCAGGGAACCCAAGATCAGGTTGGCTCCTGCTCGGGAAGGGGTGAGTATTTTTGGACTTCCTTTTACCCTGTAGGTTCACTTTAGTTTTAAGACTTTAGCTGAAGGAAGCTTACTTCCTGCTTATTCTTTGCAAGTCTTATATCAAGTCAGGCTACTGGAGTCTAGAATCACCATTGTCAATATGGTTATTGTACATAAAATCAAGTCGGGGGCCAAGGATGGAAAAAAGAAGCAGAACACATACCACCATACTCTAATATTGCCTCATTAGAAAATTAAACTGAAGTAGAATAAGTACACTAGACACTATAAATATTAATGTTACAAACCTCAGCTTCTCTTTTTTGAACCCTGGTCTTCTCGACTTCATCCATGACCTTCTGGGATTCTTCTACATTTCCTTCTGCTCCTAGCTGCTCAGCTTTGGCCAGCAATTTCCCAATCTCTTCATTTAACTCATGCACTCGCTCTGCCTAAACAAAATTTTGAACCAATCAGAATAGTAATAGCATATTTAGCTTCATAAAAAAAAAAAAAAAGGAAAAAAAAATGTGACTAATCAAAAAAAGCATGTTTTCATTTTGTTTTTTTTTCTTCTCTACATCACAAGACAATTTAATTAGTAATCTTTTCTAACTTAATACTTTACCTGTTGCCTTCTGAGCAACTGCCTTATACAAAACCTTAAAGTGGACCAACACCCTGGGGTGATCGGCCCGGGAATCTATAAGATTCCCGGGCCGATCACCCCCCACCCCGCGGGACATCCGAGATCGGGATGTCCCGCGGGGTGAAACCCCCCCCAAGCACCCCAACTCACCTACCTTATCTTCGGCGGCGGCCGGCCGCCGCCACCTCCCTCGCGCCCCTGTAGGCGTGCGCGCCTCCGCGCCGGCCGTCTGCGAATGGCCGGCGCGGGGGCGCGCGCGTCAAAAGTGACGCGAGGGAGGCGGCGGCGGCCGCCGCCGCTTAGACGTCCCAGCTCTCCCCTTGTACGTCGGCGCTGGGAGCGGGGAGAGGTGAGTTTTTCGGGGGGTTAGGGGGGGTTTCACACAGCGGGGCACCCCGATCGGGGGTGCCCCACCGAAGTGGACCAAGACCCAGGATAGTCAAAATCCTGGGTGTTGGTCCACTTTAAATGCTTGAACACAAATTTTTGCCAAGTCTGGAAAAGAGACCGGTTTAAAACCAAGTAGTCATTCACTATAGCAGAACTAAACCACCTAAAGCTTATGGTCTAGCCAGACTCCCGAACAAAGCAGCCGTCGTTCTGAAACCTTGTAACATGAAAATGTACTTGAGCACTCAGGATCAGGAAAAGGTGAACAGATATCTGACCACACGGAGAGGATTAGGCAAGTAATTATACCTTAGGGGTGGGAAGCTGCAATTAGTACTCTTCTACCGAAGGCCTGATGTTTTGCAGCTAGAAGATCAAGTCTATAAATGTCTGAGGAATATAATAAGGAAGGTGTGGGGTGAAGACCACATTGCTGCTTTACCTATTCTACACTTGGTGCTACTTTGGATAAGATATGCAGACACCTTTGGGGGAGAAACCCCCCCTAGTAGAATAAGCTTGTACAATAGTCCGATATATCCATCTGGTTATAGTGGACTGGGAAGCTGCCAAGCCTTTTTTCCAGTTCTGTTATACACCATTCTCTAGATCTAACCCATATTAGCACACTATGTCCAGTGGTGTCCCAGGGAGGAACAGAGCTTTTAACCTCTGTTTCAATTTGTGTTTCCTCCTAGGTGGTGGAGCCCCCCCCCCCTCTCTCTATGTGGTCACTCCCAAGGATGACCTGGAAAAAAAACCCTGTCAGACTTACCGGTAATGGATTTTTTAAAGAATCCTTCAGCATGACCCCTTATTACCCAACCAAGGAATATACTAAAATTAAATTTGCAAATGAGCAGTTACCCTAAATTAAAAAAAATGGTGCGGGACATGCTTTTAATTCTTACTCACTAAAAGAAAAAAATGGGGTTGCCCTTTTCATCAAATCCAGCCTGGGCAACCGCTATGGTAGCTGGAAGACCAGGTTGCAGAGGCTACCAGCCTCCACATGGACACTGGGTTCTTCAGCCCCCCCTTGACCTTTAACAATGCAAATAATTTTGCAGGGGTTTTTGGCAAGTCAACCGTTTGTCAGCAGGTGACTTGCTGGTCTCCCCTGCCTTTTGAACTGGTATAGGGGCCTCAAGGTCCCTTAACCAGTTCACATGGGTTAAGTAGAGGGGGAGCGGCGGAAGCAGGGCAGAGGAGGAGTGTCATTTCGGACTTCGGTGCTCACTCCCTTTTAAACTGGCTAAGTGAGAAGACATCAGAACACACTAATGTATAAAATCCTCCTCTCTGCAGTACAGGAAAGGGGTCATCGTTTTATTCAACAGCTCGCCAGAGCTGGCTAGAAATTTTTTTTTTTTTTTTTTTTTACACTTCTGGTTGCCTAGTGTGAACGCAGCCTTAAAACATAAGAAAAAAACACCACCAGAGCCCGTGGACAACCTTTCAGTAGAAGCCAAAATGCACTTTTACTCAATGACCTCCAGTGCAGTTTCCTGGGTCCCCAGCTCAGAAACATGTTCTCCAAGATAAAAAGGGCTCTGCAGGCATGCTCACAGAATTATTCTTGCCACTGTGCCTTGGCATTTCCCCTGAATTGTAATGAATGTCGCGGGCTGTGCACAAGTCTATTGGTGGGAACAGTGGGCACAGACACTGTGCGCACTTCGAAAATGGGAGGAGTGGCAGAACAGCTGGAACCCTGCTGTGAGATGGAAGGTAGAAATACAATTCTGTGATTATACAGCACGTCCTGCTCCAGATAGTATTTCCTTACGTTTGGGTTATACATCCACAAGATGGCGCTGGACTGCAGAGACAGCAAAAAGTGGCTCCTCCCGGCCCCTTATATTCCAGGGACCTTCCACAAAATCCCCAGTATTGAAAAGCAGTTAGCAAGAAGCTGGGAGAATAATAACCATAATCTAACAATTTTAACCATGATAACACTCACCATACAGAGGCACCAAGAACAATGAAAACCAAGGGCGGGGTGGAGCAGGACATGCTGTATACACATAATACCAATTCTACAGGTGAGTAATCACAGAATTGTATTATTCTAAGTATACAGCACGTCCTGCTCCAGATAGTAATTCCTTACGTTTGGGACATCCAATAGTGTCCGTAAGGTAGGGTGGGATCCCCAAAAGCAACAAGCAGATTAAACCACTGCCGCCTGCAGAACTTTGCGGCCAAAAACAGCATCTGCTGAGGCCCCAACATCAAATTTGTAAAACTTTGAAAAAGGTATGAACAGAAGACCAAGTAGCAGCCTTGCAAACTTGTTCAGCAGAAGCCTGGTGCTGGAAGGCCCAAGAGGCACCAATAGCACGAGTGGAATGAGCAGTAAGGCGAAAGGGAGGATCCTTTAGCAGAATAGGCCTGAATAACAGCCTGACTGATCCACTTGCTGATAGTAGACTTAGCTGGAGCCAGACCCTTCTTGAGACCCGAAGGGACCACAAAAAGAGCATCAGTCTTCCTGAAGGGCTCAGTAGCCACCAAATAGAACTTCAGGTTCCTGACCACATCCAAGGAATGTAGAGCCCTCTCCTTAGAGTTACTAGGATTAGGGCACAGAGAAGGTAGAACAATATCTTGATTGAGATGAAAAGCAGACAACTTTAGGCAGAAAATCTGGTTTAAAGCTAAACACCACCTTGTCCTGGTGTCTCTCAAAGTAAGGGGGCTTGATGGAGAGCGCCGCCAACTCAGAAACACGCCTATCAGAAGTGATAGCCACCAAAAAGACTACCTTAAGCATAAGAATGGACAAAGCAGCCTCATGCACAGGCTCAAAAGGAGACCCCTGCAAGGCAGATAGGACCAAGTTCAAGTCCCAGACTGGTAACATAGGCTGACATGGGGGACGCACATGAGTAACCCCCTGGAAAAAGGTCCTGACCAGATGATGTTGAGCAAAAGATCTCTGAAAGAAAACAGCCAAGGAAGACACATGACCCTTCAGAGTGCTGAGTTGAAGCCCCAGATCCAACCCATGTTGGAGAAACTCCAGAATCCTAGGGACAGTAAACACACGACATGGAAGAGAATTAGCCTCACACCAGTCAAACCCTATAGTAAATGGAAGAAGAGGACTTTTTTCCTAGCTCTGATCATAGTGTCAACAACAGAGGCAGACAGCCCCTTTTCCATTAAGATAGAGGTTTCAGCAGCCAGGCCGTTAAAGCCAGCGTTTGTAAACTGGGGTAGCGTAGCCGCCCGAGTGAGCAGGTCTGGATCCTTGGGCAGGGCGTACTGATCTACCGCCAGCTGCGCCACACTCTTCTTGGCCAACAGGAGGCCCACCAGGATTGCTGGCACCCCTTCCTGAGCTATCTTTCGCAGAACCCTGCCCAACAGGGGAAACGGGGGAAAGACATACAGCAGCTGAAAGCCCTGCCAGGGCATTGTCAGAGCATCCACAGCAAAGGCCAGAGGGTCCTGGGACAGAGACACAGACTGGAAGCTTGTGATTGGGACGGGACGTAAACAGATCCATATCTGGCTGACCCCAGCGGTGACACAGAGAGCGAAACACCCTGTCGCTGAGGGACCATTCCTCTAGACGAGAAGTCCTCCTGCTCAGAGAGTCTGCCTCCAGATTCTCCACCCCCGGAATATACACAGCTGAGATGCAGGGAACATTGTCCTCTGCCCAGGACAGAATCAGAGACACTTCCTGGAGGACCCCCTTGCTCCAGGTCCCTCCCTGATGATTGATGTAGGCAACCGCTGTCTGGTTGTCCGAGCGGACCTGAACAGCCCGACCCCGAAGGTGCAGGGTCAAGCAGGCTAGAACCAACCTGATTGCCCTCAGCTCCAGAATGTTGATAGGGGTGTGGGCCTCCTAAGGGCCCCACTGCCCCTGGAAGGTTAGGGATCTCCAGAAGCACCCCCAACCTTTCAGACTGGCATCCGTGGAGACCACTCCCAGCAAGGGGCCAGAAAGGATCTGCCCACCATCAGGTTCCTTGAGTCCAGCCACGAGAAGGACCGCCTGGCTAGGGGGACAGAACCAAGTCCCTGTCCCATACAGACAAGAGGTGGAGTTGAAGAGGCCTCATGTGGAACTGAGCATAAGGAACCGCCTCGAAGCAGGACACCATCAGGCCCACCAGCTGCATTCCCTGCCTGATGGAAGGAGGAGGGCATGACAGAAGGAGCTGAGCTTGCGCCTGCAGACTGTCCACCTTCTGCTGAGGAAGAAAGATCCTGGCCTGAGCTGTATCCAGATTCATGCCCAGAAATGGCTTCACCAAGGAGGGAGACAGGGAAGATTTGGAGTGGTTTATCAACCAGCCGAAAGACTCCAGGGTGGACGCTACTCACTGAGTATCCAGCTCTGCCTGTTAGAAGGACGGAGAAGTGATAAGAATGTCATCCAAATAGGGAAGAATGCGAATGCCCTGAGCTCTCAGCAGAGCCATAATGCCCGCCAGCACCTTGGTGAATACCCTGGGAGCTGAAGACCGAAGGGCAATGCCACAAACTGGTAATGCTGATCCTCCAGAGCAAACCTGAGGAATCTCTTATGACCTGGAAAAACTGGAACATGGAGGGAAGCATCCTTGATGTCCACAGAGGTCATGAAGTCCCCTGGGCGTAGTGAACTTACAGCTGAGCGCAGAGTCTCCATGCAAAAGCTCCTGGGTCTGACAAACTTGTTGAGAAGCTTTAAATCTAGGATGGGCCTGACAGGCCCATCTTATTTGGGAACGGTGAAAAAGTTGGAATAGTAGCCATTGTCCCTTTACCCTAAGGGCTCTTGGCAAATGACCCCCAGCTCCAGTAGATTCTGCACAGCAAGCAACAGGCCCTGAGCTGACAGGGGGTCTTGAGGCATCCGGGATCTGGGGAATCTTGGGGGTGGCCAGGCAAACGCTCTTGTAACAGGAGGACACTACCTCCTGAATCCACCGGTCTGAGACATGACTCTTCCAGACGTGAGAAAAGAGCCGAAGCCGTCCCCCCACCCAGATGGGTGAGGGCACCACTTCATGCCTGAGGGGGCTTGGGGGAAGACTTAGTCTTGGAACCCCAGGAGGATCCAGGGCGGCCATGTCCTCTGCCATCTCCTCGGGCCCCTGCAAAAGATGCTCCCCTTCCCACTCTGGACCCACGGTAGGAGGGAACAAAGGAACCTGAACCCCAAAAGGGCAGAGACAGTTTCTTACGCTGGGGTAACTTGCCTCCCTTAGCAAACAGGTCCAGGCGATCCCTAAAAAGACGCAGCCCTTTAAAAAGGGGAACCCAGTAAGAGCTTTCTTGGCAGCGTTGTCAGCTGCCCACTGGCGCAGCTAAACCGAGCGGCGTATAGCCACCGCTAAGACAGAAGCCCTGCCACACATTCTAACGGTATCATCCAAGGCAGAGAGGACATATGCAACAAAATTCATCAACGCAGAAGAGCACTATACTCAGCACTAGCTGCCTCATCAGGAGCCCCATCTAAAAACACTCCTGAGCAGAGTCCTAATAGCCACAGCTGTGATGGCAGAGGCACAAACCGGGCGCAGCGCAGACCTCGCACAGGCTAAGGCATGGGAAGCCAGCTGATCAATGCGCCGGTCCTCACCATCTCTCAGTGTAGTAGAGTCAGGGGAATGCATGACAGAAGTGTTGGACAACCCCAGAATTGGTGCATCACTTCTGGAGGAGACGACCAACGCTTAACTACTTCAGCAGGGAAAGGGTACCTCTTATCCCAGGCCTGCTGGGTCGCTCCCACTCCTTGAACACAAGATTATTAAATTGAGTTTGCTCAGGAAACTCCAAATATGGCTTAGCCTTGTGAAACAACTCCCCCCTTTAGGTAGGAAATCCGGCTTAAAGCGGAAGACCGCCTTGTCCTGGTGTCTCTCAAAGTAAGAGGCCTGAATATACAGAGCCACCAACCCAGAAACACATCGAACCGAGGTAATAGCCACCAAAAGGGCAATCTTTGGTGTAAGCATAGAAAATGCTAATTCAAATCCCAAACAGGCACAAGGCTTTCGAGGGGGCCGCACATGAGTGACCCCCTGGAAAAAAGCTTTAACCAAAGGACAAAGAACAAAGGACCTTAAAAGATGACCACCAGGGTAGACCTGCCCTTTCAAGGTACTAAGCTGGAGCCCCAGGCCCAGACCGTGTTGAAGAAAGTCCAAAATCCTAGTGATCGAAAACACCTTGCAAGGCAAGGCCCTAGCCTCACACTAATCAATATAAGACCTCCACATCCTGTAGAAGATGTTAGAGGAAGATCACATCCAAGCCCTAACAAGTGTCTGGATCACAGCATCAGACAAACCTTCTTCTATTAAGATGGAGGAGGTTTTAGCAGCGTCAAAGCCAGCTTGAGCCAGCTTGCGCACCACCTTGCCCACCATGGAGAAGGGGGGAAAACGGGTACAGAAACCCCCAATCCCCAGGCAAGAGACATGGCGTGCACTGCCAGGGCCAGAGGATCCTGGGACCGAGACGCAAACGTTGGGAGCTTGTGATTGCCACATGAGGCAAAGAGATCCACCTCCGGAGTCCCCCACTTGCGACAGAGGGACCGGAATACCTTGTGGTTGAGATATTCCCCTCGGCGAAAGGATCCCCTGCTCAGGGAGTCCGCCTCGGATTTCCACTCCCGGAATGAATACCGCTGAGATGCATGGAGCATTGCTCTCTGCCCATGCAAGAATCAGAGAAACTTCCCTGAGGGCACTCCTGCGGTGAGTTCCTCCTTGGCGATTGATGTAAGCGAACGCAGTTCGATTGTCTGATCGAACCTGAACCGGTAAGCCCTGTAAGTGATGCGTCAAGCATGACAGAACCAACCGAACAGCTCTGAGCTCCAAGACATTGATGGGGGAGTGAACCTCCTGAGGGCCCCACAGCCCCTGGAACTGAAAATCTGTCCAGAGACCTCCCCAGCCCGACAGGCTGGCATCCATGGTAACAGTCTCCCAACAAGGGCCAAAAAGGATCTGCCCCTCATCAGATTGCTTGGTTCCAGCCCCCACTGAAGGGACTGCCGAACCCTGGGAGACATCATAAAGGACTGATCCAAGGACCGGGGACATCTGTTATATGGAGTTGGAATGACCTCACGTGGAACTGAGCAAAGGGGACTGCCTCGAAGGAAGCCACCATCAATCCTACCAGTTTCATCCCTAGCCGGATAGAAGAGCGAGGATTGGCCAGGAGAACACGTATCAGATCTTGAACCCTCTGCACCTTTGGGTGAGGTAGAACACTCTGGCCTGAATGGTATCCAGATTCATGCCCAGGAATGAGATCTCCCTTGATTGGGAGAGAGAAGACTTGGGGTGGTAAATCACCCATCCGAACCCTACCAGCGTCGTCACCACCCTGGAGTCCAGCTCCGCCTAGTGAAGAAGCTGCAATAAGCAGGTTGTCCAGATACGGCACAATGCGAAGGCCCTGGGCTCTGAGAAGGGCCATTATGCCCGCCAGCACCTTGGTGAACACCCTTGGTACCGAAGTCAACCCGAAAGGGAGGGCCAAAACTGAAAATACTGATCTCCCACCACAAACCCGATAAACTCTCTGGTGTGCTGGGTACATGAAGGTAAACATCCTGGAAGTCTATAGATGTCACAAAATCACCCTGACGAACGGAATTGATGATTGAATGCAGAGTCTCCATGCGTAACTTCTTGGTTCTGATGAACCTGTTGAGAAGCTTCAAATCCAGAATGGCTCTGATGGATCCATTCTTTTTTTGGGAACCGAGAAGAGGTTGGAATAATAGCCCCGGCCTCTCCCTGAGAAAAGCACCGGGCATATGACCTCCATGTCCAGAAGATTTTGCACTGCCAACAGGAGCCCCTGCACAGCCCGGGGGTCCGAGGAGACCAGAGAACTGAGGAATCTGGGAGGAGGCCGGCACTCGAACTCCAGCTTGTACCCGGAAGAGACCACTTCCAAGATCCACTTGTCTGTGACCTCCCAGGCCCAGACCTGGAAAAAGTGCTGCAGCCATCCCCCCACCCGCAAAAGGTGAGGGCGCCCCCTCATCGCTGAGCTGGCTCTGCAGCGGGCTTGGAACCCCTAGACAGGCCTGGACGGGCCCGTCCTCCGCCTCTGCTCCAGGAATCATCCCTGAAGATAGAGAAGGCAACACCTCTGCCTGCTCTGGCACCGCGAAAGAAAGGATTAAAGGAACCTGCCCCCCAAAAGGAGCGACGCTGCTTCTTGCGTAGCGGTAGCTTTCCTCCTTCCGCTACTGAAACCAATCTATCTCCAAACAGCCGCCTACCCAGAAAGGGAAGCCCTGTGACTATTTAGCCGCAATGTTAGCCGCGCACTGGCGCAACCAGACAGATCGTCGTATAGCCACAAGCAACGCAGAGGTTCTGCTATACATACATATTGTGTCATCCAAGGCAGACAAGACAAATGGTCATGAACGATTCACACCGTATAAGTGCTGCAACTTCATCACTGGCTGGGTCCAGCTGGTAACCCCTCAACAGGCCCCTAACCACAGACCTGATAGCCACAACCGTAAGTACAGAAGCACAAACAGGCCGCAAGGCTGAACCCACGCTAGCAAAGTCATGGCAAGCCACCTGAGCAATACGTCGGTCCTCACCATCCCTAATCGTGGTGGCGTCTGGAGAGTGCACCACAGATGTGTTGGACAATCCCAGTACAGGCGCACCGACCTCGGGAGGGGACGACCAGCGCTTCACCGCATCCACCGGAAAGGGATACTTCCTACCCCACCCCTGAGGAAAACCGGGAAGCCGGCTAGGTCCTTCCCATTCCTTAAGAATCAAATATTTGAAATGTATCTGATTTGGGAACTCCAGACGAAGCCTAGAGGTCCCAAAAAATTCCCCCTTCTGCGGAGGGGACTCCGCCGTAAGAGAAATAGCCAACACCTCAATAAATGGGCCAGGATCTTGGGGTTATCCACGGCATCCCCAAGCCCCTGCCCAGCATCAGCATCCAAAACTGCTGATCCTCTAAGCCATCAGATTCCGTAAACAGTTCCCCTTCCGCAGGCAGGAAATAAACAGACCAGTCAAGGGAATCATGATCCTCAAGAACCGGCGCGGTCGGTGACAGATGCCTTCTCTTAGCCGGGCCTCCCTGGCCGCAGAGCTAGAATCAATATCACGATGTTGGCCAATCAAGCACATACATCAGATTTCGACTCCCCGCCAATGACAGTGTCACTTGGGGTACGGATCAAGGTGGGGTAGATGAAGCCGGCGGCACTGACCCAGACGTCTGGGCCCCCGACTGCCGCGTTATAGGGGACACCCCACACGCCACACAGCCGGCCTTGTCCCGAAGGAACCCCAAGCACATTATCCTGAGAAGCCTCCATATGGCTATTATCGCAGCCACCGGCCAATAGGGATTTACACAAGTCACCCGGGATGCCCCAATAACCCACTAGGGAAGTGGGAGGTAAAGGCAGAATAGGCCTCTAATATCAACTAAATAGAGGGCGTAGGCTGGGAGAAACCACAATTTAAGTTTGACCCGCCTGCAAGACATAAGCAAAAACAACAATAATCAAAGATAAGCCAGCCCGCAAGGGCACTTACGGACAGCGGTAGGTAGAAGCCAGCCACGCAGCACGAGAAGGCAAGTGGCGCCCACAGATACCGCGAGGGGCGGGCCGCGGAGACAGTGATGCGGAACGTGCCATCCGCAAGTCCCCCCCCCCCCCCCCCCCGAAGAGAGCGGAGGTTGAATGATGGTGCACCAGCACCAGAGGTAAAGACGCCCCTTGAGCATGGAACTCCAGTGCGCGACAGCATTTTTAAAAGCAACTAGTGCAATAAAAAAAAAAAAACACCAATTCAGACACACGCCTAACAGAGGTGATAGCCACCAAAAAGACAACCTTGAGAGTAAGAATGGCCAGGGCAGCCACCTGCACAGTTTCAAAGGGAGCACCATGCAAGGCAGACAAGACCAAGTTCAAATCCCAAACAGGTAACATAGGCTTACGTGGGGACGCACATGAGTAACCCCCTAGAAAAAAGTTGTGATCAGAGAATGCTGGGCAAAGGACCTCTGGAAGAAAATAGCCAGGGCAGAAACCTGACCCTTCAGAGTACTGAGTTGGAGCCCCAGCTCCAACCCATGCTGCAGTAACTCCAGAATCCTGGGAATAGAGAACACACGACAGGGAAGAGACCTAGACTCACACCAGTCAATGTAGGCACACCAAACCCTACAGTAAATGGAAGAAGACGACTTCTCCCTAGCCTTTATCATGATATAAAAAACAGAGAAAGACAGCCCCTTCTCCCTCAAGATGGAGGTTTTAACAGCCAGGCCATCAAAGCCAGAGTTTGTAAATTGGGATGGCATAAGTGACCCTGAGTGAGCAGGTCTGGCACCCTGGGCAGAGCGTACTGATCCACTGCCAGCTGCACCACGTCTGGACCACACTTCTTGGCCACCAGGATTGCTGGCACCCCCTCCTGAGCTATCTTGCACAGAACCCTGCCCAACAGGGGGAATAGAGGAAAGACATACAGGAGCTGAAAGTCCTGCCATGACATTGCTAGAGCATCTGTGGCCAAGGCCAGAGGATCCTGAGACAGGGAGACAAAGGCCAGGAGCTTGTGATTGTGACGGGACGCAAACAGATCCACATCTGGTTGGCCCCAACAGTGACAGATTGAAACACCCTGTTGCAGAGGGACCATTCTCCCAGGCGAGAGGTCCCCCTGCAGATTCTCCACCCCCGGGATGTACACTGATGATATGCAGGGAACATTGTCCTCTGCCCAGGCCAGGATCAGAGACACCTCCTGGAGGGCCCTCTTGCTCCGGGTCCCTCCCTGATGATTGATGTAGGCAACCGCCGTCTGGTTGTCCCAGCGTACCTAAACAGGCAGGCCCCGAAGGTGATGAGTCAAATGAGTCCGAACCAACCTGATCACCCGTAGTTCCAGACCTTGGAACTGCAGGGACTTCCAGAACCCCCCCCCCAACCTGTCAGACTGGCATCCGTGGTGACCGTCAAACTCTCTTGTAACCGGAGGACACTACCTCCTGAATCCACCGGTCTGAGACATGAAGCCTCCAGCAAAGCAAAGTGCTGAAGCCGTCCCCCCACCCGGATGGGTGAGGGCAACCCTTAATGCCTGAGGGGGCTTGGGGAGAGGACTTAAGCTTGGGGCCCCAGGAGGAGCCAGGGCATCCATGTCCTCTGCCCCTAACCCAGAAATCACCTCGGGCCCCGGTAAGGGAGACCCCCCCTCCCCTGTCTGGCACCTCGGTAGGTGGAAGAAAAGGAACCCTGTCCCCGAAAGGGCCGAGATTGCCGCCTGCGCTGGGGTAACCTGCCTCCCTTAGCAAACAGGTCCAGGCGGCCCCAAACAGGTGTAGTCCTTTGAAGGGAAAACCAGTGAGAGCTTTCTTGTCAGCAGCCCACTGGCACAGCCAAACCGAGCTGCATATAGCCACCACCAGGTTAGAGGTTCTGCCACACATCCTAATGGTATCATCCAAGGCAGAGAGGACATAAGTCAAAAAAACCTCACAACGAGAGAGTGCATTAAACTCCTCACTAGACACATCAGGGGCACCATCTAGGATACTTCTAAGCAGGGTCCTAATAGCCACAGCCATAATGTCAGAGGCACAGACCGGGCGCAGCGCCGTCCCCACACATGCAAAGGCATGTGACGCCAGCTGATCAATACGCCAGTACCGCAGCGTAGTAGAGTCAGGGGAATGCATGACAGAGGTGTTAGATAACCCTAGGACCGGGGCATCCACCTCAGGAGGGGATGACCAACGCTTCACCACATCAGCAGGAAAGGGATACCTCTTATCCCGACTCTTAGGGACTCCAGGGAACCTGCTGGACGCTCCCATTCCTTGAGCACAAGATTAATAAAATGGGCTTGCTCAGGAAACTAAAACGTGGCTTAGCAGTATGTGAAGCTATGATATTTATATATTGTGTTCCCATAGAAATTGTAAAAAAAAAAAAAATCTTATACATGCAATCACTGTATATAGGACTTTTGTTTGGTGCAGCATGGTGGGTAACCCCCTTTGTTCTTTCAAGACTGGTTGTAGCTCCAGTTTCAGGGGTACATTTGTATGCAAATTAAGCTGGCTACCTGTGATAGACTAAGCGGGGCCAGGGTATTCATTTGTGAGTTTTGCCTGGCCCAATCACAGACGACCTGCAGATTTCAAAATGGATAAAAAACAGACAAAATGATAAAAAACAGTAGGCTGGAGAGAGAGGAGAGAGATTTCTTTTGGAGGGCAGCTGGAGAAAAGATGTGCTGGTGCGCCTGACCAGACGGATGATGGGACTTTGCCTTGGGTAGAGAGACCGGCATTGTGAAGCCAAGTACAGCAGCCATCTTGTTTGGACGTGGTCTGCTGATTTTCTGCGTGGAGCAATTAAAACAGATGAGTAATCCGTTTTAATATATATATGCTTTTGCCCTGTTAGGCTTTCTATGTTGTAACATGGATTGTAGTATTTTTGTTTTGTACATTTTGCAAGGTATATAAAATAAACTTTAAAGTGCATCATCTTCCTTGGAGATTACTGGCAAATGAACTTATTAGACAAACAAGGAGTAATTTTTGGAGATATACATGTATTTGAGCTCTTAAGTTTCCTTATATATCTGAGGGCTGCAAATATATTTTGTAAATTTTAGATAAATTACGCCCAAGCAAGACAGCAGTATGAAACAATTCCCCCTGTTGCCTGGGGGCCGCAACCGGGGGAGAGATACAGTACCTCAAAAATCTGAGCCAACAGCCTATCAGTATCATCTGGGGCCCAGGGTTCAGAGCCAGAATCATCATGATCCCTGGGCCTCCCATCAGATAACTCTGAGTCAGAGAATATCTCCCCTTCTTCCAAAGGGGTATAGCCAGACAGTTCCAAAAACTCATCAGCCTCCAGGTGTTACGTGCCGCTTTTTAGCAGAGGCCTTACGCGCCAAGGTACTAGCAAGCAACTTCTCAACACTAGCCAGTCTGGAAGACACATCAGGCTGAGAATCCTCACTGGTATGCAACTCAATGGGAGTCAAATTTAAGCTTCGGGGAGTAGGTGAAGCCATACGAGGCACAGGCCCAGCTACTGGTAAACCAGGCTGCAGCGCAAGCACCTGCTGGGCACAAGGTACACAGACCCGCACATAGTCAGCACTAGTAGGGGGACACCCCACAAGCTACACACAGCCGGGCTTGTCCCGAAGGAACCCCGAGCACATTATCCTGAGACGCCTCCATATGGCGATTATAGCGGCACAATAGGCCGATAGGGATTCACGCTATAAAAGCAACCCGGGATGCCCCAATAGCCCGCTAGGGAAGTGGGAGTAATTTACACACTAGGCCTCACAAGTTTAATAACTAAATAGAGGGAGTAGGGATGGGAGAAACCAATAGAGGTCGGCCCGTCTGAAAGACATAAGCAAAGAGTGGGAGGTCCAGGGTATTTGAGGGGCCGGGAGGAGCCAATTTCGCTGTCTCTGCAGTCCAGCGCCATCTGGTGGAGTAATACCCAAGTGTAATGATTCTTATCTGGAGCAGGACGTACTGTATACTAAGAATAAGGAGGAACGGGTGGGAATAGTCCTACAGGACCGCAGGCTAATAGCCCCGCTCACCTGCGAGTAGAGAGCCATCTTCTAGTCATCACAGCGCCGACTGCAGAGAAGAACTGGGGATTTTGTGGGAGGTCCTTGGAATATAAGGGGCCGGGAGGAGCCACTTTTTGCTGTCTCTGCAGTCCAGCACCATCTTGTGGATGTATAACCCAAACGTAAGGAATTACTATCTGGAGCAGGACGTGCTGTATACTTAGAATACCTTTTATCTCTTTATCAATAGGGTGGGAGGAGTTTTGGGCTGACTGTATGGCTAAGCTTTATATTTGTCTAGAGTGGGATAACCCACCAACACCTCACTTAAAGGGGACCTTCATTCTATTAAACCAGATTGACACCCTTGCAAAAAACAGTGCTCATATGCATCCCCTCCCCAGGGCAATTCAGATCGCTGCAGATAATTAATTAAAAATTGACCACAGCAGGAGTTCAAAAAATGTAAAACAAAATGGCGTCTCCTGGAGCTGCAGCCCATCTGCACACAGGAAGTGCTACTAGGTTTCCTGTTACTGTGCATTGTCAGTTATGTCAGTTGAATCCAGAAAGCAGCATGGGGATAGGAAGCTCCAAATTGGCTGCTTCCACTAGAAAGGCGGTGTTTTAGCTTTGAGTGAATGCAGGAGCAAATGTAAGTGCCGACAATGTTTCAGCATCGTGTATGCAGATGAGGCAAGTGAGTTCTCTGGACTTTTCTTTACCAACTGTGCCAGACTGTTGGTCCAGTTTAATCAGACCTATGGCACCTAGGTGGCATTAGGATGACTAAGTGAGGCGTTGGTGGGTTATCCCATTTCAGACAAGTAGTAAAAAGTATCATTAACCTTCATTTGTTTTTTATCTGGTGATTCAGTAACAGTGACATTTTAAGCTTTTCTCTAATAAAGTGAATTTGTTACTACCATGAGAATCTTTTAACTCCTATTGAATCAAGGCCCATGTATGGGAGAGTTATAAACCATGGCTCCAAGTTCGGTTAACTATGTTTGGTAAATGTAAACTTCACAACTAGAACAAGGACAGCAAGAAGTTTTACTTTTGGTTTCCATTTCCATGATGGGCCCCTATATAGCGTTAGCCCGTCACAAAAAAATACAATACTGTGAAATACCTGTAGAATTGGTATTATATGCATACAGTACGTCCTGCTCCTGCTCCATATATAATACTTACACGTGGGTAATCCTCCGCCAGAGGGCGCTGTTCACTGCAGACATGCAAAAACAGGCACCTCCCGGCCCTTCATATACCCAGGGACCTCCCACAAATCCCCAGCATTGAAAAGCAGTGAGAAAAGAAGCCGGGAGAAACCAACCACCAAACTGGTAAAAATAGCAATGATAACAATCACCATACAGGGGGATCCAGAAAAAATGTAAAACCAGGGTGGAGTGGAGCAGGACGTACTGTATGCATATAATACCAATTCTACAGGTGAGTATTTCACAGAATTGTATTATTCTAAGCATACAGTACGTCCTGCTCCATATATAATACTTACACGTGGGACATCCAATAGCAGTGTCCATAAAGCAGGTGGGATCCCCATCAAAAAAGGCACAGCAGACAGTAAAGGCGCTGTCACCTGCAAACCTTGCTACCAAGAGCGACATGAGCAAAGGCTCTAATGTCAACCTCATAAAAAAACCTTTGAAAAGGTATGAACAGAAAACAGGCAGCGGTCTAGCAAAAACCTGATTAACAGAAAACTGGTGCTGGAAGGCCCAAGGTACCCAAGCACAAGTAGAAACAGAATAAAAAGAGAAGATTCTTCCCCTTAAAGGAATAGGCCAGAGTAACATCCTGACCAGTCCAAATGCAACCGTAGCCTCGGTAAGAACTCAGAGCTCCCCCCCTCGGGGAAATTGAAACCTGGTCTCCCGCACGACAGGCGGGGATACTGACCACTACACTAACAAGGATCAGCAAGAAGCCAACACCCTTACCTGGGACCAGAAAGGACAATCCGTCCAAGGAAGACCAGTCCAAAGGGAGCATAACCCCTGGAAGCAGATTAAATCAGGCGCATACGTATGGAGGCGCCCGCAAACCCCAAGGGGCATCAGTCCCCCTAAGGGACAAGCAACAAACCAGGAAAACTACAACACCTGTTGAGGGGATGTAGACCCCCTTACTGCAGCATTACTAAGAATAAGGCCCAGAGGCAGACAAAAGGACTTGAATAAATGAGCATAAGACACCACCTTGGGCATAAGGTCCGGCGTAAGGCGGAATACCACCACATCATGAGATATATATAATGAACGAGGGCTAACTAAACAGAGCCACCTTCTCAGGCACACGTCAGCATCCGGAATAGGTCCAAAGGGAACAACCCGCAAGGCAAACAGAATAAGAATTAATCCCAACAGGGACCATAGAACTACTTGGGAGATGCACCTGAGCAATCCCCAAAAGAACGCTTAACAAGGACGACTGAACAAGAAGGCGGACAGGGCAGAACCTGAACCTTCAGAGTACCGAGATGGGGAGCCAACCCCAACCCATGCTGTAATAACTCTAGAACCCTGGGAACAGAGAATGTCCAACAGGGGAGAGACCAAGACTCACACCAATCAATATGGGTACGCCATACCCTATAATAGACGGAGGAAAAAGAAGAAGCTTGCTCCTAGCCCCCCATAGACAAAGTCACCCAGAAGATAAACCAGTCTCCAAAAGGGTGAAAGAATCAACTGGCAAGCCATCAGACTAGAGCCTGTAGATTGGGGCGACATAAGAAGGAGCCTGAAAAAGGCAGAACCACACTCCTGAGAGAGCGTACAGGTCCGCTGTACTCAGCAGAAGCACCTGCGAACCACAGTCCGCTAGGCCACCCAGGGGCCATCAGTATCACGGGTCCCCTTAGCGCAATCTTGCACAGAACCCTGCCTAGCAGGGTGAAATGAAGAAAAAACAAATAAAATAGAATGTCCAGACATAAAATTACTAAGCCCCCATGACCAGAGTAAGAACATTCTGGGGCAGTAAAAACAAGGGCAGAGCCCCTGTGATATTAACGGAACCCAACAGAGCCACCCTAGTTGGCTCTCAAAGGGACACCAGGATAGCACAACCTGCCACTGAAGGACATCCATTGGAGCAAATACCAATGAGATGCTGGGAACGTTGACCCCCACCTAGATCAGGATCAGAAACCTTCCAGGGGAATCATCCTGCTCCAAGTTCCAGACTGATAATAAATACAGGCCAAGATTCCCCAAATAGACAGGTCCTGAAGAGGAGTAGTCCAGCAAGATTGAGCCTTCAGTTGGCTCTCTGTTTTCACAAAATCAGTAGGTAAGATGGACCCTCTAAGGGACCCTACCTAGGAACCACGGGGGATTTTAGAAGAAACCCCCCCCCCCCCCGTCAACCTGCGAGACTTGGTACCCAAGGTGACCATCTACAGGAAGATGCAAGAAAAGGAGGGGGGTGCCTCCGGACAGGGTTCTTAAATTTAACCAGACCAAGAGGAACCACCGTACCAAGGGGGAATGGAATGAGCACAGACCTAACTCCAGGGGTGCTGGAACCCCATCCAGGATTAATAACCTACTGTGCCGAAGAGCCCAAGGGCTCCAAATATAAGGGACATCCTCGGATCCGCCACCAACGGGCCCACCAGCTGCAATCCTGCCAAAAAACATGTAGAACATTACGCCGAGACCGCCACACGCATACCCCCCCCTTTCTTTTCCCCCCCGAGCTACGGGGGGAAACGAGGGAGAAGGCGACCCTTCACCCAGGGTTCATCGCTACGAGGGGCACGGGGCAATAATGCAGGAGGGGCATCTATTGGAGGCTCACCATCGGCCTAAACCGCCTACCCTATGGTGGGGGACTGCGGTGGAGCGTAGCTCCGTGAGCACACATGGTGCTGCCTACCTTCACCCGACCAGCGCAGCCCAGGCTGGGAGGCACATCTTTATCGAAGAGGACGGGTGGTAATAGTCCTGCAGGGCCGCAGGCTGTAAAAGCCCCGCTCACCTGCGAGAGAGTGATACTTCATGTCTTCGCAGTCAGCACTGCAGAGAAATCTGGGGATTTGTGGGAGGTCCCTGGGTAATATGAAGGGCCCGGGAGGAGCATGTTTTTGCATGTCTGCAGTGAACAGCGCCCTCTGGCGGAGGATTACCCACGTGTAAGTATTATATATGGAGCAGGATGTACTGTATGCTTAGAATATCATGGAAATACCATCACCAGTAGGTGTCATTAAATATTTTGAAGTCTAACAGACACAACACTAAATGCAAATGTGCCAATCCTAAATGCTTACCTTTGCAGCCACTTCTGCGCTTATTTCTTCCTGAGTATCAGCCAGTCTCTTTTTAGCAATCTCAGTCCTTCTGTCACAGTCTGCAATGAAGGACTGCAAGTGGTCCATTGCCTATATAGTTTGGGGGGGAGGAAGTAAAAAAAAAAAAAAAATGAAAATCAGAATCTTATACCATTATCCCTAATTAAACGCATAATCGATATGTCAGCACGAACGTACTAAAAAGTCATGCAGCATGGGTCACGCATATTTAAAAAAATATATATATAAAAAAAAAATGCATTCATACCAGATAGAACCAACATTTATTGGCAACTTGAAGACCACTCAGGGTGCAAAATCTGACACGTTGGGAAGCCTGTACATATTTTTGCCACAGTGTCATCCCCCAAGTAAATGGGTGTAGACGGGGCTGGCGCTCTGTGCTAAGATGGTAAGGGTTTGTTGCTTTGTAATACCGTCCTACCTAAACTCACCCTTTTGTCCAGCAAACCTACAGCTGATGTCCATTCCTGCGCTAGGCTTATCTGAATGGCTTGTGCATGTGGATACTGCTAGAGGAACAGTTGAAAAAGGTAGTGGCCATTTTGGAGCTTCCTCTCCCTGCATCTCAGCCATGCTGATGTCTGATTCAACCAACATAACAGACAATGTAATGTAATAGGAAGCAAATACATAAGCATCCATTTTGTTTTTAAAATTACCACAGCAAAAAGGTAAATTAATTTTTATGTGCAGCAATCTAAATTGCCCTGAGGAGGGATGCATATGAGCACCGTTTGTTGTGTTGGTCTGGTTTACACCATTTTTGACTGTTAGTCCACTTTAAGGTTCTTATGCCGCTATCAGGCAAGGTAAGCATACAGGACAATTCTGGGGATTTAACACAAGGGGCATGCTAAATAGGGATGCACCAGTAATGCGAAACAAAACCAGCAGTTTGACAGTAAAAATTTGCAAAGTTACCGTATAACAAATGACTCACATCAAGTTCAAAAAAGAAATCGTGCTGTTTGGATGCAATCTCATAATCCGCTCTTAAAGCCAAATCGTGTACTTTAAGGCATTCCCCCAAGTCCATCCTCTGAAAAAGGAAAGAAAAAAATAAATTAAAATATACTAGTCCAGTTTTCTCTAATAACTCAAAAATGTCCCTCCCTTTTCCCCAGATACATGGAGGCCATTTACTGCTTTGTTTTGGCAGGGTCTGCTCAGACAGGTCAGCTTTTTCAGAGGATTTTGGCCTGTCATAACGTGCTCCATGGGAAAGTTATCTTCAAAATACAGGGTTCACTGTGGACCTGGCAGAGTTGCAAGGATAGTTTAGGTAGGTTCCATAACCACCACCTAATCCAAAAAAGTGATAAATAGCCAACTAAAATAACAAAAGTGTACTTTTGCCCCTGCAGATGATTGGTGCTAGACAGCAGCAACCCAAGCAGCAGGCCTAAACTCAGTTTACTGATGCTTTCATTCCGGCTCTCACACCAACGCTATCGGTCACAGGGGCATGGCCTTCTCCATTCATTACAAGGGAAGTGATGTTTCAGCCTCGGCACACACCCTCCATTGCAATAAATGGAGAAGGCATGGCTGTGCTACTGTGACTAATGGCCGTCCACTAGCTTGATACAGCATCAACCCCAACCCTTGTTTGGCGCAGGAAGTGGTTACAGCAATCAGGTTAGTTGATGATCGGCAGACTAGCTGTGGAGGACAAAGCATATCCTTTTGTTTTTTTCTTTGACTGTTGAATCACTAACTGATCCCGACATGGATCAGGTGAGTATTTTCCTTTACGTCATTATGGTAATCTGTGTTTGACGCTTTATGTTTAACAGTATAGAACTAGTTTTAAAAGGAGAGGTATTACCCTCAACGATAAAAACATTGCTGGTGCACTGTGTGGATCCATTCTAACAGCACTGAGCATCCCTGCTACAAAAAGGATGCAGACCATAAAAATGGCTAGAAATGTCTTGCCAAACACAAACAGCCCAAAAACACAGTACAGAAACTGTTGGACCTTAAAGAACAATGACTGGATGTTTTCATACCGTTCCAGAAAGAATGTCATGTGGACAGCAACTGAGTAGGTGGCTTTTGCACACTCTATCATCACTAAACTTGATCCGTTGCCTTGTTGTATCACCTGCAAAAGACGACCAATAGTTTTTCACATTAGGACAGAAGGAAATAACGCCCTTGCTGTACTAGGACGATTATGTCAACCTTAGAGTGCTGGGCAAAATATTCTACTTTTTAGATTTGTTACCATTTTAGATTTGTTACTAGAATCAAAACAGACTTAAGAGTTTCTAGGAATTACACAAGAGCTCTTCCACCCTCTGTGGGATCAGTAACTTTTTTATGGCCCAGTTAATACTCAAAAACGATATGCAATGCTTTTGTTAGAAGCACAACTAAACGTGGACCATTAGGTTGACAAAACTGCATAGATCAATTTGTCTGCAGAAGACAACATAAGTTAGTGTTGCTGAAGGCCATGGGATAGTACAGGGTTATACAATGATAAACAACACTACTTCATGGAACTGTTTGCTCGATTAAGCAAATTAAAATAGGTCTATATGGGATGTCATTAACCGGTGGCCAAACCACTATTTTAAAAGAAAAACTTTCCCAGCATACTTTAGTCTACAAGACTACCACAAAATAAAAGGGGCAATGTGCATACAAACCTGAATAGTACTTACACTAGACAAGACCCAGGAGTACTGTTAGTGTGCAACATATTACCAACATTACCCATGTCGTGTTCAGTGGACTGCAAAACTTTTCATGATGTGATCAGCTGGAGCCCCAGACAGATTTTCTATGTATTTGCTTTTCTATTTCCTTCTATATAGACAATTAAAAAGCAGAATGGCAAGAACCAAATGCAACAGTCTGCTTGGTGATTAGGATTGTGTCACTTGTACTCACCACTCTTAACTAAAACAAAGAATTTTGGGCTTGTCGCATTGCATTCTGGCAGATTGAAGAGAAATGGACAACCCTTACAAAAAAATACTCGTGAAGCATCTATAAACGACAGATATAAAAAAGCAGCATCTTAAAACGTTAATTCCTCAAAGAATAATTCTAAAAATGTGTAATTGCGTTACACATGCCACTTATTGCAATAGATTGACAGGTGGCCATATTTGTCATTGTTAAAAAATCCACCTGAACATGTTTGCTGAACTATATGGAATGTCCCATATACTGTACATAGAGGCAAATACTATATTACAGGCACATGACATTTCAAGATTTGAACCCTATGACTGGGACCAACTAGCCCCGTTAATTGTATTGGGTATAAAATAACCTAGTCAGGGCATAACCTGGCCATATGTGGCTACAGGCACTTCATTAGCTAATTGGTATATGTAGTTCTCCTATATTGTATTCTAGAGTATAGAAATGTACAACCCAGAGCTCACACTAGACCCCCCCCCCCCCCCCCCCCCCCAAAGAGTACAGAAACTCCTCCCAACATCTTGGGGAAGTACATCATTTTCAGAAATTAAATTTAACGATATAGAAGATATAGGTGGCTGGGTTAATGGCTTTTATCTGCAGAAGAGGGGTGTAGATGAAAAGGGTGAAAAATGTGGGTTTTGGACTGCTTTAAACGCTGGCAATGTAAGGCAGGGAAACATTCCTATAGTGTAACAATACAGCACTAGCTTCTACAGCCAGATTGTAAGGAGGGTGGTCAGAGCTAGATTGTATGGCGAGTGGGCAGTGCTGGATTGTATAACCATATAAGATGGTTAGTGGGCAAGGCAGGATTGTAGGGCCGATTATATGATAGGTGAGCAGATTAGAGGTTGGGCAATATTTGTAAGTTACAAGCTAATGTTATCCAGCCTCCAATCTTGTTATAGGGCAAGTGGGCACATTCACATTTGAGTTTTTGCAGCACATGTGATCAACATCGGTCTACCTGCCCTGTAGAAACAGCTGACTAGGCATAATGCAATTCTAGGCATTAATGCAACCTCTGTTACAACCCCTTTTCAGATTTTGAAAGATTTGCCAGAGTAGCAAAAGGTTTAGCACATTTCATTACTTTCATGATCATACAAAGCCTTTCCCTGACCAGATAAGCTTCTCTTCTCAGTGTCAAATATTTTCTTCTGATTGTGGACTATACCGGAGAACGAGAACTCCTGCACACATTCCAATCCCAATCAGAGGTCACATCATATATTTATGAGTTATATATGCTCTAACATGCATCCTTAAAAAAAAAAAAAAAAAAAATGATGCAAAAATGGTCCAACTATAAATATAGGAGAGGTCATTTAGACACTCTGCATCAGAAAATATCCAGCCAGACTTTTTGGATGGAAGGAAGAGGAAATCGGGGGCGACAGGTTCTGAAAAAGACCCCTTAACTGCTCCTCGGGCCAGCGCCGTTCCACTGGTCTCTGTGCAGCCGCCAAGCAGAGAAAGCACAAAGCCGTATCCCCATGGGAGAGTGGTGCGGGCCCCTGTAAGGTAAGGGGTCTTTTCCTTTCTAACCCCGTCCTACCCTAGTGCCAGGGGACTTTTTGACTGTAGTTACGCTTTAAAGTGGAACCCCCAGAGGCCCTGGAGTATCCAGGGAGCGTCCAAGGTCCACTCCTTTGGGCATACCGAATTAGGATCCCCGCATCCACAGCATGTAAGGTATAACTAGAAAGCTCTAAGGACATAATCCCAGACTCCGTATAAAGTTTTGTAGCCAATCTTTATATAGTAGGACAAGTTTCTATAGATTTTCAGTAATGCCCCTCTTCTGCACAGAGATACAAAGCCTTTATTTAATCTATCTAACCTACAAAGAGCTTACAGCTTACCCTATGCTGGTTGTTCGCAGCAGAATCTCTTCACCAGCGCTGATAAACCCTGTAAAATCTAGGTCTTTCTGCCGACTCAATATTCAGGGTCCCCTGTCTGAATTTACAGTCTCCTATAGAGATACGCGTTTGTCTGGTTTAATTAGGCTAAATCAAAGAAGCCCCAGAAGGGACCGACCAAGCTCCATTCAGCTTTACCAAGAAACTACGTATGAGCAGCTTATAAAGCCAATTAAGGAGAGCCCATGCATATACCATGTTATTGCCAGGCACTCAATACCAGGCATTCCAGGGGACTTCACACAGTATAGGGTCCCAAAGCGGGATGTTCCAGTGGAGAGGAATAATCGCCAGCATTGTAAAATTCCTGGAGGATCATTACTTTGTAGGGGGCTTACAAAACCTTCCAGGGGGTGGTCAAATTTGCTGACAGGTATACTTAATGAATCTGTTAAAGAAGCCCTCTGGTCAAAAGAGTTTAATAAATTGCCCCCTTAAACCCCAAAGGAAAGAACCCTACTAGGCCAGCACCGCTCGCCCCATCTGTGTGGCCACCTCACAGAAAGACACAGAGCAGTATCCCCCAGCTCAGTGAGTGCCACAGAGAAATCAGACAATGTGGCAAGTTGGCAGCTCTCATGCAGTTCAGGAGAGCACCATCTACACGCTATTCCACAACATCTGCATGGGGTTAAAGCAGCACAACACACCTGTCCTCCCTTCCAAAGTAGCTTGGATGATGCCTCCAGCTCGGCAGTGGCCCAGCAGAAAAAGGCCTTCTCACCACTGAGATGACTCCCACCCGGCATTTTCAAGATCGCCGACTGGCTAATCTCAGGAATGCGGCGGACATGTCCCAGCAGGGCTTCTTTTATACACCAAGCCTGTGCTGTGTGTGGATTTTAAGTCTAATATCTTACATCATACATAACATTCAATGTGCAAGGAACACATGAAGATTTCAGGCATAAAGTTCAATATGAACCTTGTTTATGCAATGACAAAACAAGGTTCATACTGAACTTTATGTCCATCTTCACATTTTACTTACATATTTAGCGGAAATTTTTTCTTGAAGGATTTGAACACTTCGGATGATATTTTGGGAAGTTTTCCTTCACTGTATTTAAAGCGAAGGGATATGTCAGGGAAAATTGCCATATTCTTTAGAAATCCTAATTTTGCACAATACATTTTTGGGTGGATGATTATTTTGATCTTCTGTTATTGAATTGTAGTGGTGAGGATGGCATACTTTGAACTCAAAAAGGCACCATTTGTGTGTTATTGTGTTATTCAATATATGGATGTGTGTTTTATATGTCCTAAAGCACAACTAATGACTTGTCACTTATTTTAGGATCTAGGAATAAACACGGAGTCTAGTTAGTCTGGCTTCAGAACTGTAAAAACATATCAACTGCAAAGATCAAGCACCGTGCCAAGTCTGTCTCTCCACATGCCCACTTCATTTATTGCAGGAGGGAGATTGCCAGGGCATTGTAATGACCCTTCATTTGCGGTGCGGAGCGACTTCTGCCTAGGAGACTGTGGCTATTCCCCCATGAAGGAGACCAGCGCTGTACAATCTCAGCAATCAGTATGTTTAAAAGCACTGGACAGAAGTTTTGCAGGGAACAAAGGGAGAGTATAGATTTTGTGTTTATGCCTGGATTGATGCTTTCAATCAGTAGTCCCCAACACTGTCCTCAAGGCCCACCAACAGGTCATGTTTTGGGGATCTCCCCATAGCCAGCTCTGCTGCTGCACTAATTACCCCACATGTGCATCAGTGTGGCGATATGGAAAACCTGGCCTGTTGGTGAGCCTTGGGGGACATGGTTGGGGACCCTTGTCTAGATGCTAAATGCTAGACAAAATAAGGACGCATTAAATGAAATATATCTGGATATAGAAACTACATAAGAAAAACTAAAATGAGCCCTAGTAAAGAGCCATAAAGCATTGGTTCAGATGAGCAGGGGCAGCCACATACCAGGTTTCCCTGTCGGTTTGGGGGGGGGGGGGGGGGGGGGGGTGGCAGGAGTGGGACTGGCCTTCCTGGTGATTGATCTACTTTAAAGCAGTGGGAAAAGCGGATGACAGCAGAAACTAGAAATAATTAACTTTGGCTCAGGCTCCAGACCATGAAACTACATTTGTTGTGGGTCCAAAGAAGTTAGCATTGCAGACCTCTCAAAGAAAGCAAAACGTGGACATGTAACTACTTCTTGGGACAGGCTTCTTGCTGTGATAAAGAGGGGGTTACGAAGGCTTATAAAAAAAAAAAATCCCCGTGTACAAAGTCCTTCTTTGTAAAGCACATGGGACCTGGAGTTTAAGATATTATATACAGAGGTACAGAATAAAAAAAAAAAAAAAAAAAAAAAAAAAAAAGTGAACCAAAATTTTCTGTAACCTATATTTTGTGCATGGCCTAAATGTTTACAATGTAAAGGCTCAAGCTGAATTATAGGCACCAATAATACAATTCTGTGATTACTCACCTGTAGAATTGGCATTATGAGTATACAGTACCTCCTGCTCCAGATAGATTACTTACACTTGGGTATTACTCTACCAGATGGCGCTGGACTGCACAGACATCGAAAATAGGCTCCTCCCAGCCCCTCAAATACCCAGGGACCTCCCACAATCCCCAGCATTGAAAAGCAGTTAATGAGAAGCCGGGAGAATTAAAACAACCCCAAACTGGTAACTATAACAATGATAATGCAAAACCAAGGGTGGGGTGGAGCTGGACGTACTGTATACTCATAATACCAACTCTACAGGTGAGTAATCACAGAATTGTATTATTCTTAGTATACAGTATGTCCTGCTCCAGATAGATTACTTACACTTGGGACATCCAATAGTGTCCATAAAGTAGGGTGGGATCCCCAAAGGTAACAGCAGACAGGTCATACCACAGCTGCCTGCAGAACCTTGCGGCCAAAAGCAGCATCAGCTGAGGCCCTAACATCAACCTTGTAAAACTTTGAAAAAGTATGAACAGAAGACCAAATAGCGGCCTTGCAAACTTGTTGAACAGAAGCCTGGTGCTGAAAAGCCCAAGAGGCAACAATAGCACGAGTGGAATGAGCAGTTAGGCGGAAGGGAGGACTCTTCCCCTTAGCAGAGTAGGCCTGAATCACAGCCTGACGAATCCATTTGCTGATAGTAGACTTGGCAGGAGCCAAACCCTTCCTAGGACCAGAAGGGACCACAAAAAGAGCATCAGTTTTTCTGAAAGGTGCAGTAGCCACCAGATAGTACTTCAGACACCTAACCACATCCAAAGAATGCAAAACTCTCTCCTTAGGATTACTAGGATTAGGGCACAATGACGGAAGAACAATGTCCTGATTCAAATGAAAGGCAGACACAACCTTAGGCAGAAAGTCTGGCTTGAAGCGAAACACCACCTTGTCCTGGTGTCGCTCATAGAAGGGGGGCTGAATGGAAAGTGCCGCCAACTCAGACACGCCTGACAGAGGTGATAGCCACCAAAAAGACAACTTTGCGAGCAAGAATGGCCTAGGCAGCATCCTGCACAGGTTCAAAGGGAGCACCCAGCAAGGCTGACAAAACCAAGTTCAGATCCCAAACAGGCAACATAGGCTTACGTGGGGGACGCTCATGAGTGACCCCCTGGAATAAAGTCCTGATCAGAGAATGCTGAGCAAAGGACTTCTGGAAGAAATCAGCCAGGGCTGAAACCTGACCCTTCAGAGTACTGAGTTGGAGCCCCATCTCCAACCCATGCTGCAGAACTCCAGGATCCTGGGAATAGAGAACACATGACAGGGAAGAGACCTAGACTCACACCAGTCAATGTAGGCACGCCAAACCCTGTAATAAATAGAAGAAGAATTCTCCCTAGCCTTTATCATGATATCAACAACAGAGGCAGACAGCCCCTTCTCCATCAAGATGGAGGTTTCAGCAGCCAGGCCATCAAAGCCAGAGTTTGTAAATTGGGATGGCGTAAGGGACCCCGAGTGAGCAGGTCTGGCACCCTGGGCAGAACGTACTGATCTACTGCCAGCTGCACCACGTCTGCGAACCACACTCTTCTTGGCCACCTGGGGGCCACCAGAATTGCTGGCACCCCCTCCAGAGCAATCTTGCGCAGAACCCTGCCCAGCAGAGGGAATGGAGGAAAGACATACAGGAGCTGAAAGTCCTGCCGTGACATTGCTAGGGCATCCGTGGCCAAGGCCAGAGGATCCTGGGACAGGGAGACAAAGGCCGGGAGCTTGTGATTGTGACGGGACGCAAACAGATCCACATCTGGTTGGCCCCAACGGTGACACAGATTGTTACACCCTGTTGCAGAGGGACCATTCTCCCTGGCGAGACGTCCCCCTGCTCAGAGAGTCTGTCTGCAGATTTTCCACCCCCGGGATGTACACCGCTGATATGCAGGGAACTTTGTCCTCCGCCCAGGCCAGGATCAGAGACACTTCCTGGAGGGCCCTCCTGCTCCGGGTCCCTCCCTGATGATTGATGTAGGCAACTGCTGTATGGTTGTCCGAGCGCACCTGAATAGGCAGGCCCCGAAGGTGATGAGTCAACGGAGCCGGAACCAACCTGATCGCCCGCAGTTTCAAGACGTTGATAGGTGTGTGGGCCTCCTGAGGGACCCACCTCCCCTGGAACTGCAGGGACTTCCAGAAACCCCCCCCCCAACCTGACAGACTGGCATCCGTGGTGACCATCTCCCAGGAGGGGGTCAGAAAGGATCTGCCCACCAACAGGTTCCTGGAGTCCAGCCACCACGAGAGGGACCGCCTGACCAAGGGGAGATAGCGCAAAGACCCGGTCCAGGGACGCAGGGTCCTTGTCCCATACTGACGAGCTGGAGTTGCAGAGGTCCCATGTGGAACTGGGCATAAGGGACCGCCTCGAAGCACGCCACCATCAGGCCCACCAGCTGCATTCCCTGCCTGATGGAGGGATGAGGGCATGACAGAAGGAGCTGAGCTTGCGCCTGCAGACTGTCCACCTTCTGCTGAGGAAGAAAGATCCTGGCCTGAACTGTATCCAGATTCATTCCCAGGAATGAAGTCATCAAGGAGGGAGACAGAAGACTTGGGATGGTTGATCACCCAACCAAAGGACTCCAGGGTGGACACCACCAGCTGAGTAACCAACTCTGCCTGATGTAGAGACTGGGAAGTGATGAGAAGGTCGTCCAGGTAGGGCAGCACGCGGATGCCCTGAGACCTGAGCAGAGACATTACTCCTGCCAGCACCTTGGTGAACACCCTGGGAGCTGAAGCGAGACCAAAGGGCAATGCCACAAATTGGTAGTGTTGATCTTCCAGAGCGAACCTGAGGAACCTTTGATGACCTGGAAACACAGGAATATGAAGGTAAGCATCTGTGATGTCCACAGAAGTCATGAAATCCCCTTGGCGCAGGGAACTGATGGCAGAGCGCAGAGTTTCCATGCGAAAACGCCTGCACCTGACAAATTTGTTGAGGATCTTCAAGTCCAGGATGGGACTGACTGACCCATCTTTTTTGGGCACTGTGAAGAGGTTGGAATAGAAGCCCTTGCCACTTTCTCTTAAAAGGGACCTTGCAGATGACCCCCAGCTCCAGAAGGCTTTGCACTGCCTGCACTAGATCCTGAGGAATCCGGGTTCTGATGACAGCAAGCTCTATCTTGTAACCAGAGGACACTACCTCCTGAATCCACCGGTCTGAGACATGAAGCCTCCAGACGTGAACAAAGTGCTGAAGCCGTCCCCCCACCCGGATGGGTGAGGGCGCCCCTTCATGCCTTACGGGGCTTGGGAGAGGACTTAAGCTTGGAGCCCCAGGAGGAGCTAGGGTGTCCACGTCCTCTGCCCCTACCACAGAAGTCTCCTCGGGCCCCAGTAAAGGAAACCCCCCTCCCTTGTCTAGCACCACAGTAGGGGGAGGAAAAGGAGCCCTGACCCCGAAAGGGCAGAGACTGCCGCCTGCGCTGGGGTAACCTGCCTCCCTTAGCAAACAGGTCCAGGCGGTCCCCAAACAGGCGTAGTCCTTTGAAGGGAAAACCAGTGAGGGGCATCTTGGCAGCATTGCCAGCAGCCCACTGGCACAGCCAAACAGAGCGGCGTATAGCCACCACAAGGGCAGAGGTTCTGCCACACATTCTAATGGTGTCATCCAAGGCAGAGAGGACACAGGTCACAAAAACATCACAACTAGAGAGTGCATTAAACTCCTCTCTAGACACATCATCAGGGGCACCATCAAGGATACTTCTGAGCAGGGTCCTAATAGCCACAGCCGTAATAGCAGAGGCACAGACTGGGCGCAGCGCCGTCCCCACACATGCAAAGGCATGGGACGCCAGATCAGTGCGCCGGTCCTCAGCATCCTGCAGGGTAGTAGAGTCAGGGGGAGTGCATGACAGAGGTGTTAGATAGCCCTAGGACCGGGGCATCCACTTCAGGAGGGGATGACCAACACTTCACCACATCAGCAGGAAAGGGATACTTCCTATCCCAACTCTTAGGTACACCGGGAAGCCTGCTGGGGCGCTCCCATTCCTTGAGCATGAGGTTATTAAAATGGGCTTGCTCAGGAAATTACAAGCATGACTTAGCAGTATGAAACAGTTCCCCCTGTTGCCTGGGAGCCGCAACAGGGGGAGAAATAGACAGAACCTCAAAAATCTGAGCCAACAGCCTATCAGTATCATCTGGGGCCCAGGGGTCAGAACCAGAATCATCATGACCCCTGGGCCTCTCATCAGATGACTCCGAGTCAGAGAACAACTCCCTTTCTTCCAAGGGGGTATAACTAGACAGTTCCAAAAACTCCTCCGCCTCCATAGGGAAAAGAGTGACAGCAGGCGTTAAGTGCCCCTTCTTAGCAGAGGCCTTACGCGCCATGGTATTAGCAATCAACTTCTCAACACTAGCCAGTCTGGAAGACATCTCAGGCTGAGAATCCCCACTTGTATGCAACTCAGTGGGAGTGAGATTTAAGCTTGGGGGAGTAGGAGAAGTCATACGAGGCGCAGGCCCAGCCACTGGAAAACCAAGCTGCAGCGCAAGCACCTGCTGGGCGCAAGGTACATAGACCCGCACATTGTCAGTGCTAATAGGGGACACCCCACAAGCTACACACAGCCGGGTTTGTCCCAAAGGAACCCCGAGCACATTATCCTGAGACGCCTCCACATGGCGATTATAGCGGCACAATAGGCCAATAGAGATTGACGCTATAAAAGCAACCCAGGATGCCCCAATAACCCGCTAGGGAAGTGGGAATAATTACACTAGGCCTCACAAGTTAATTAACTAAATAGAGGGAGTAGGGCCAGGAGAAGCCAAGAGGGTTCGGCCCGTCTGAAAGACATAAGCAAAGGGGAGCCTTAAGTGACATGTAAATGACAACGGTAAATAAAGCCGCCCGCGAGGGCACTCACGGACCACGGTAGGTAGATGCCCGTCACGTAGCAGCCGGAACCAAGAAAAAAATGGTATCGGGTATACCTCGAGGGGCGGCCCGCAGGGACAGCGATGCGGAACGCAACAAAAGCGGGCCCCGCCCTCCCCGAAGAGTGCGTGACAAGCAGCCAATAACGGCGCAACAGCGCCTGAGGTAACTCCGCCGCCAAGCGCGGAACACAGTGGAAGCGCGCGCGGCAGCAAATTTTAAAAAGACAATCAGTGCAACCAAGTCAGCGCAGTGACTGACACCAATCATAATAACATAATACAGTGAAGCACAAAGCCAATGCACATACACACACACCCCTCCCCCGAGGGCTATAATGGAGAGCGAGGGAGGACAGCGACCACTTAACAGGACCCACCCACCGATAGACAGGGGTGTGGGAGGGGCATCCCATAGATGCTCACCATATGCCTATACTGCCTACCCTTTGGTGGGGGATTGCGGTAAAGCAGCGCTCCTAAGCACATGACAGCGGAGCTGCCTACCATCACCCAACCAGCGCAGCCAAGGCTGGGAGGCAAATTACTAATGGAACGGGTGGGAATAGTCCTACAGGGCCGCAGGCTAATAGCCCCTCTCACCTACGAGGAGAGCCATCTTCTTGTCCTTCACAGTCCAGACTGCAGAGAAGATCTGGGGATTGTGGGAGGTCCCTGGGTATTTGAGGGGCCGGGAGGAGCCTATTTTCAATGTCTCTGCAGTCCAGTGCCATCTGGCAGAGTAATACCCAAGTGTAAGTAATCTATCTGGAGCAGGACGTACTGTATACTAAGAATAGAGGGTAGGCAGCGGGGTACATTTAGCCAGGCTAGTGAAAGGAAAACTGAAAATCAATTAAAAAGCAGCCAAAAGCAGATCTCAAATCTGTTTTACTGGAGGCTCCATTTGCCATAAAGCCACCCCCATTTGTATCCAACATTTTAAATAGTTTTTAAAGAGAAGGTCCGACCTGCCAATTTCCTTAGCCTGATTTGGACTAAAAGGTGCAAACCTCAGCCAGCAACCAGGCTTATGTTACCGCCTTCTTTGTACATGGGGGAGGAAGGCCGGACTTCCTCTTAAAGTGTGCATAGCCCATACAAAGACTTTTTGTTGCTTGTTGAGAAAAATGCTATATAAAAAGGTGGTCATAGCCTTAAGAAAAAAAAAAAGTTCTGGACTCAAAACAGCCAGACACAGATTTCCATTGTACAGCGATTATAAAAACCAATCAGATTGCTTCAAAAAGACTAAATGCTACACTTTTCCTCACAGGTAATGTTATTTGAAAAGGTAAAAGCACATCCCAGTTCTCACCTACATGAATCTTGTAGCTATAAAAATATAATAGAAGCATGCTAATCAGCATACTTTACAGAGCTCAGTATGGCAAGAAAAAAAAAAAAAAAAAAAAAAAAAAAAAAAACTGTGGTCCCGATGAGACCAGTATGAAGAAAGTAGTGAGACTACAACTTGTCTTTTTGGTCAGTTGAAAAAAAGACAGATCAGTCTGTTTGGGTCAGCAGCTGCACAGGTCACTTTTTCTCTTTAGAGTTACACAACTGCGTTTGTCCACATTCATTAACACATCTGAAAAGTTTGTTATAACTCACGGCTCGGCGAATGCGGGGCCTTTCTGATACTCCCTTGCGGATTGAAGTAGGCAGGCATAGATACATTGAACCTTTATAAATAAAACAAGGGGGCCAGATTGTTCAGTCTGTATAGATAAGCATTGCTTCTGCCATCATTTTAACACAGTATCAAGTACATGTTGATCCAGACTATGGTAAACAAAAAAAAATAAATAAAAATGAAAAACTGAGTTATTCCCTCCATTTCCAGTTTAGGTTCCAGTGTGAAGTTTCACAAACGACAAAATAAAGTGCTGTTGGCAAAATACCCACATTAGGAAAAAGATTTAACAAACAAAAAAAAACCCCACCAATTTGACTTTTTGTCTTTAAAGGAACAGTCCAGCCAAAGGCAATGAGACAGTAAGCCCATTGCTCACCTGATTACTCACAATCCTCTCCTCCAGTTCCTGCAATGTGCTGCAGATGCTGTAGCAGTGTCCCTTTTTAATACCTTCCTTTCACAACCACACGGTGGTCATGGCAGCCCCTTGCTGGGCTCACACTGGGAGATGTGCAAATACATTTGGAGAATGCTCATGGAAAAAAAGGAACTGAAAGGAAGGGCAAACTTTGGAAGCCCACTACAGCATCAGCAAACTGTCCCTTTAAGAACAAATTTGTCTGCAATAAATACAAATTGGTCGATTTAATTTATTTTAAAAATACTTCACCAATATTCAAATTAAGTCTTAATATAATCAAACTTTGTGAAACAACACACCTGGTTCAAGGGGGGGGGGGGGGGGGGGAGGAAATCATGCACTGGCTGACCGTGCATTCACCCTCAAAAGCTTAAGCCAATGCACTAAAATGAAATTCAAATCCTGCATGTCAAATTTGAACCAAACCATGGCGGGGAGAGGGCACAGCCAAAAGTGTCACCAACTGTCAAAGGCGCAAATACTGACCTTTTCCAGCAGAGCCTAAAGTGTGTGGAGCTCTTTAGCACCACACCTGAAGGAACCTACTTCTTTTATGCACATGGTCACTGTAAGTAACCATAGAAACACACCGACTGTGCATACAATGTTTGAAAGCAGCAGAAAATACCCTCCCTATTTGCTTTGATGTTCAAAGCAGACATAGGTTGTTATATTCCAAGTTTATATGGGGAAAGACTTTAGCGTTGCATCAGTATGTTGTTTTGAATAAATCCCCGTTAGACTTACTGAGTCCATAGTATTTCTTATCTGTAGTATTTAACCAAGAAATCAATATCATGGAAAACAGTCTAACAGGGATTTTCTCCCATCGCCCTTCATGGCGGCCCACGGAGGATAAACAAGTCATTTATAAAATAGGGCGGGATATCAAAAAAAAAAAAAAAAAAAAAAAAAAAAAAAAAACTTACCTATCAAATGCTTGTTGGCTGTCTGACAGGAGTTCTAACTGGTACCATCCAAGGAAGGTATGAGGTGAGGACCAAGTTGCTGCCTCTCAGGTTACCTCCAAGGAATCCCCTGATTTCTCAGCCCCCAAAGTTGACACTGCTCTGGTGGAATGAGCCCATAGATGAAGAGCTGGTGTATCCACGTGTATGTCAGGAAGATAGCCTGTCTGATCCATCTGGCTACAGTAGCTTTTAAGGCTGCTAGAACTCTGTTCCTGCCATTAAAAGACAGTTGAGCTGACTTTCTCCAAGAAAGTAGTATACCAGACATATCCAAACATCGACAATGTATGGCGTGATCCTCGTCCTTGGTGTCAGAGGTAAGGGAGAGGGGCAGGACAATATCTTTGGACCTATGGAAAGCCAATGTGATCTTAGGCAAGTATAAAGGGTCTGGACCCAAGGGAGCTCTGTCTGGGAGAAATGTGCAAAAGGGATCCCTGAGGGGCCTTAAGGTCACTAACCCTTCGTGAAATAGCTAATAAACTAATTTTTATGGTCAAAAATCTTATCTGTTGCCTCAAATGGGGGCTTGGCTAATCCCCTTAACACCAAAGTTAAATGCCAGGTAGGACATTTCAGGCAATCTGCCTTTTTCTAATGGCCATAAAAACCTGTTGATTAGGTCATTATTTCTTAGTCTGCGGTCTTCTTAGACCCTTTTTTCTTTAGCAACAACCTTTCAGGATCCAGGCCTTCAGGTGCAGGCTTTTGAGGTTTGAATAACTTAATGGTCAGCAGATATGGCATTAATGGTAGAACCCACGGATCTTCCAGCGACATGTTCTTCAGCGTCATGAACCAACTTCTTTTGGGACAAACCGGTATGATCAGGATAATCGTGCTTTGCTGCTCTGCGATCTTCCTTATAACTCGCAGGAAGACATGAAAGGGAGAGAATATGGAGGCCAGAGGATAACTGCATCACTGAGCCAGAGCATCCACACATAGTGCTCCGCTGTGCTGTCCATCCAAAAACCCTAGGAACCTGCATCTCCAGGCAGGTACCCAGTTTGACTTCTCCCCGGTCAATAACCATCTTTATCTCTACAGGAGAACCAGAGTTTCTGATTGTGAAGCAGGGAGGCTTCTGAGATCCATGTTAACAAGAGGCCATCTATTCTAAAAAGTAGGGCTCTGAAATGGAAGATCTCGAAATCCAGAAGTAATGTGACTCTTAGGAACTTTCGATGTTCCGGGAGTATTAGAATGTGTAGGGTACCATATAACAATCTAACACCAAAAGATTTTCTATTGTAAAGATAGATTCCATCCCGAAATGCTTGTACACGAGAAACCGATTCAGGGCCCCTGACTGATTTGGGACCAGGAACATGTGACAATAGAACCCTCGCTCCCTGCTTTCCTGGGAAACAGATTCTATCACCATTTTGTGAAAAGGCTCCTCGATGACTCCAGGTAACTCTCGTCTCCTGACAGGGTCTACTGAAGGATGTGTGATCAGCAGTCGGCCCAGGGGTAGCGACTGAATCTCTAATTAGCTTACCGGTAATTGACTTTCTGGTAGTCTTCCAGGATGGCCCAGCCGAGTAGCTCCTCTCACCTAAACTGGACATGATTAAATACCCCCCCCTCTTCCTCCTGGACCTCAGTGTTTTTAAAGAGGAACCCCAGAAGAAACAAGCATCATATCAATAATATAAATAATATATACTAAGCCTGGGCAGGAAGCAGGACACCATCCCAGAGGACTACCGAAAAGTCAGGTCATAAGTTAACTGGATAGCCTCCCTAATCCACCTAGAAACAGGCCTTAGAAGCTTTCAGATCCCTATTCTTTCCTGCAAAAGAAAGTAACAAATGATCGCATCGCCTCCAGTCCGAGGTACGATCCAAGTAAGTTAAGAGAATGTTCCTAGCATACAGCATATGCATCTCCTGCTGATCCTTAAGGTCTTCCAGTCTGAGACCAGGTAAGTAGATATCCTGGGACCTGTGAAAATTTGAAGCGTTTTTTGGCAGGTAAAGCTAGTCATCTGATCGTGAAATCTGAAAACAAAATCCTAAAATATGATTCCTTGATGTATAAGACCTGCAAATCGCTTATTCTTCTAGCCAACATAATGGCTAATATAAAGGTGACCTTCAGTGTCAAAAACATAACCGCTACCTACTTAATGGGCTCAAAGGGGACCGCGTGAGGCCATTTAACAAAATGAAAAGGTCCCAGAAGAGAGGAAAAGCTTTAGAACTCACCAGTCTACCACTAGACAGAGAGAGATAAAGAATCTTTGAATCAGATCTTCCTGACTAAGCCTACGGTCTAAGAAAACCGACAGAGTCCCCACCTGTAACTTTAGGGTGCTGATGGCTAGTCCCTATTTCTGCCCCTTCATGTAAAAAATCCAAAACCGAAGCCAGGCCTGAACGATTCTTCCTAATCTCCCCACATATTTTACAAGTAACCATTTTTCTGCTCTGGAGAAGGGTTTTAATGACTCCTCTAGAAAGCCCCGTTCGGGATCCATGCCATCAGACAGAGGCTCTGAACCTGCGGTGGAACATTGGTTTCTGATGTAGTAGATCTGCTGTTAGTGGACCTATGGGTCCCTCTAACTGCCTGAACACCTTCTGGTTTATTTCCCACTCTGAGTTGTACACGACTGAAGAAGATCCAACAGAACATTTAACTCTCCTTTGATATGAACTGCTCTCAAGGAAACCACCATGTTTTCCACCTCAGCACATATTGTCTCGGAAAGAGACATTAGCTTAACTGACTTTGTGCCCACTTGATGGTTGACATAAGCCACTACCGTGCCGTTGTCCGAGATAATCAGCATTCGATTCCTTATAGTGCTCTTGAAATGCTTTAAGGCTAATTGAACAACTTTTAACTCCTGAAATTTTGACAATCTTTTGGTCATGTAGCCAGCCGGTCCATTTCCTGGACCTGGCACTGAAGCGTATGGGCTCCCAGCCCTACACATTTGCATCCATAGTGATATGGATTGGGTATGGCGATGCCAAGGTGCCCCCCAAGCAGATTTCCCCGAACCGAATGAAGAGACTGACAAACCCAATCTGGAATTGTGACCCGAGAATCCAGGGTTTCTGGAGTTCTGTTTCAGGTATGCAGAAAGAAGGTCTGGAGAGCCAATTAGTGTAGCTAGGCCCAAATAACCGCTGGGACAGCTGAGGACACGAGTCCCAGCAGAACCAGAATTTGTCTCAGGGAGATTCTGGGATGTTCCTGCACGTAAGAGAATAGGGAGACAATGATCCCGACTTTGGTCGGTGGAAGAAAGGTTCTCTCCAGTAGACTTTTCCTCGTTTATGATCCACCTAAGACAATGTTATCCTCACAATGATCTACAAATTCTGCTTTAGCCTCAAAATGCCATGGTTTCTGCTAAAATCTTTGTGCCAATGACAGGCCAAAAGCCATTGCTCTGAATTGCCAGTTATATGTCATATCACTGCAAATCTCAAAAACCATCTAATAGTGCCTGTTTAGAGATGTCATTTTCAGTAAACCTCTTGAGCTTTTGGAGCAACACTAAGGTTTCTGGACACACAAGGCCGCATCCCAGGGTCTTTTGACGATATCACCAGTTCTCCTAACCATAGGGTCCCTGAAAGTACCTGATCTTACTAAGGCCAGAAGACCTAGAAACCTGGGCCAGGGATGTGTCCAATTTGGGAATCAAAAGGATACCTGTGTTTAATTGTATTCGAGGGGGGGGGGGGGGGGACAGACACGTGGAATGGAAAGGCACTTTCTTTCGTCAGAAAATGTCATTAAGAGAATCTGCCCCTCACTAGCCTCAGTCTCCGGAACCTGAGGTGAATTAGGAGTGAGTGAATGGTGTGTGTGTGTGTGTGTTAGGGAAGAGGCTGTCTAGGGGTATCCTGTAGTCTGTGTCAAAGGGAGTGGGGAGACTGACAGGGTGGCACTGGATCAAAGGCTGGCTTTATAAATTCCCAAGGACCCCACAGCCTCCTTAAATAGGAAGCTGCATCATCTTCCAGCGTGCCATCGATGCAGGTCTGGCAAAAAGACCAGCTCCATGATTCCAGTAAATTTGATTGACAACCAAGACACAGGCAAGCCCGCAAATAGTGTGTTATGTCATGCTATGTGGGACAACCCTGGCCACCAAAAGACCTTGGGTGAACTACACCTGGAAACATGTTCAAGGCTCAACGGGCTTCTCCAGAACTCTGGAGTCAGAAAATAGTAAACTAAAACAAAAATTGTCTGAAACATAGCATCGCTCTGTCCAGTGGTTCCTTAGGGAGGAAACACTAAGAGGTGGGGAAAAAGGGGTGGGGTTTTGACCTCCGTTTGTGTTTCCTACCAGGGGGTGGAGCCTCTCTCCATGGGTCATGCTGAAGGATTGGGGGTGGGGGAAGCTTTCAACCTTTCCCAGATGTATTTCCTATCCGGGGGGGGGGGGGGGGGGGGGGGGGGGGGAGCGTCTCTCTCCGTGGGCCGTCCTGAAGGACGATGTGAGAAACACACAATATAAATGGTACAGTCAAATACATAAACCTCTTCATTTCACCTATGGTCTACATTTGTTTTAGGTTATAATTGCAGATGAAGGTTAAAGTAACAGACGGGCCCCACAGTTATTGCGTTGATCAGTGGTGGACTTACAGAAGTGTGGAATGCCCTTTGCTACCAAAGAACGAAGCCTGCTCTTTTGACTGGAAATGTGGGGCACCAAAGCTGGCTGGAGAGCGCACTGTCAAGATCCCACATGTATAGCCCACAAGACTCCAGCAGGATAGTGCCTGGGTGGTAAGGCATAAAAATATTTTATTGCTTCAAAAATTCTTTAAACACAGACAGCTCACTAAAAAAAATAAACACTTTTTTCAGATTCTAAAAAGGGACTGTCCGAACCTCCCTTTATAGCCTTGTGGACAGGGTATTCACTCCATAACCGATAGTGTGCCAGTGACAATAAAACTTGAAACACATTAGTGTGGATGATGAAGTAACCCCCTGCTGCCAAACAATGAGGGAGCTGGTGGTTTGTAGTAATGATGTACACTGACAGTTAGCCGATGAGCAAACTGTTGGCATTGGAGCCGATCCTGCTCGGACAGATCACTGTGGTAAGGCTAAGTGAGGCAAGCACACTGTATTGCATTGGATTGAAGTGGGCTTGGGCGGCAGCGCGAAGAGCTCCCTTCTAGTCTACAACCATTAGGGGGCGTCAACCTGACAAGCCTCAGGCTCCCATTTGTGGTCAGGATGGGGGACAAAAAAGAATCCCTCTTCCTTTTAGCGACTGGAGCGAAGAAAGCACACCAGGAACGCTACCAGGCATTTGATATTTAAAGTTGGACCAGTCAATCACTTTAAGAATGCCCAGGAAATAATCACTGTGGTATAATGTACCACCAAAATAAAGTACAAAGTACAATGGTAAGGGGCTCCAAATGCCACCTGTCACTCTACTCCACCCACCCTTCCTCTATGGACTACCAATACAGAGATTTGCCTGGCAAGCAGAGGAGTAGGGGACTGGGCTGAGAAGACCTGAAAATAATGGCCATCCTGGACTAGTTGCAGTCAGAAGTGTGGGTCCCCTTAGCAGTAACTCAGAGGAGAGTCATGATCTGCAAGAAAGCAGCGTCAGATGGGAATGTCGGACAGCAGTATTAATAATCTGTGCGTGGATGAAATTCCACTATGTAGATTATTAAAGACCAAAACCAGGCCTAGAGTCAAAAGATGTTTTGGCCCAGGTGAAGACCTATGCGCAGGTGGTATCCCAAATGAGGAAGCCCCGATGTGTAAAGCTCACCTGGCTATGGAAACCTGCGCTGGTCATATCAGCTCTTTGCCACAGCACCCACACCAGCAGTTCTACCAGGCTGGAAGAATGCAGAGCACTTCTGCCGATAGGACCATTGGGGAAGCCCAGGACTAGGTGAACATTACAAATGCAGGGCACACTTATTTGGCATCCTTCCTTGGAATGGTTCTTGTAGCCACATCAGATTTGATCCCCTTTAGGGGGCCCACCTGTGAGCATATGTTACAGAATACTTATTTCCCCATACAGCACGGCTGCTTTCACTTTGTCCTCTACAGAAAAATAAGGGAAACATGCTCTCATTGGATGCCAACTGTCAGTAACAGGCTTTCCCACAGGTGCAATAAGGAGGATTTCTCTTTTAGAAAAAGTCCCATTGTGCCAAGTGGGGAAGGTCTTGATAAAAAAAAAATGTATTTGTGAATGTATTCATGCTTTTCACTAGTGGACAACTGCCCTATAGCAGGGTTCCCAACAGGTAGTAGAACCACTAGTGGGATACAGGGTGCTATCAGGTGGTACACGAGGCTGCAGACTGCCCTGCACCATGTATACCTGCTCTATAACTGGAATAATGCTCCGAAAAGCGATACAAACTATAGCTGTACATTTTGTGCAATATACAGCGTTTGAGGGTTAGGCGACTGACAACCTGTACGCACCACCCAGCTGGTACTTGATGAGTAAAGGCCCGATAGAATGATCCCCTGAGCAGGAAACAGCTTTAGATTTTACCTCACAAGTAACTTCACATAAGATACAGAGACACACCAGTCAAACCTGTAAACAGCTGCTGTGCTCCTACACCAGACACGTCTGGCGGCCCTTCCTAAACAAATAGTGCTATGGCTGGCCCGGGGCCCTTTATGAAGCCCGCCATGGCTTGGTCAGGACTGTGTGACACGACCGGATCATAGGCAGGAAGAAGAGACACATATTGGCTGCCTCTGAGGGGATGGCACCGTCAGCCATGTCTGCCCCCACACACACGGCCTATACCAACAGAACACACTAGACGAAGCTTAAAAAAACAAACAAGTCTCTACTGCAGGGTACAGGACACGTGAGGCAGCCTCTGCTCCAGCTTACCGTCCCTAGACGTCCCCATGAGCTGGTCCAGCATGGCGCGCATTTGGGCCTGCGCCGACATTTTGATGCGGGATGGCGAGACGCGCGCTACTGAATGAGGCTATCTGATGTCACGAATCGATAGAACATTCGCTGCTTTTCCTGTTGCCCGCCGGGTGGACGATGAAAGACGTTAAACGATCCAACGCCGACCAACTCTACACATAACCAACATCTGAAGACTCGGAGCCTGAAGCAAACACCCACAGTAAAGGCGGGGGAGAGGGGATCTGCTACGGGTATTGATTGGCTGCGTCTCAGGCCTCTCTCCTTTGCGTAAACCGTAATTGGTCGATCAAGGTTTGGAACCCGCCCTTTCTACGCTTGATTGATTGTCGTGGGAAGCTCTACGAGCAGCTCTACTCTTGTTACGTGTTACGACGGATCGCGACGCCTCCTCCTTTGTCCAGCTACTGCGCAGCATCGTTTGCGCAAAAAGGGGGTGGGGCTTGTAGGCTCCTATTCCGGGTAGCTTATAGATCAGGGGGCGGACTGGCCTTAGGGATCACAGCAAGAATTTTCGGTGGGGCACAATGCTTTGGGGACAGCTGGACATAGTCACCAGCGTTAAGTCAGACTGGCCCTCCGGTGGGGACTGCAACAAGTAGGGCAATCCAAGAGGCTTAAACTGCTTATTTTGTTTGCCTGGAGTATTCTGTGAGTTTTTTTTCGTTAAAGTGACTCAAAAATATTTCCATTGTGTAGAACATGGCAATGTTCTTCTGTCTCCTGAGTCTCCCCTAATGCCTGGCCCCAGCCCATGTTCTGCAATTTAAAGCTATAGCCTTAGCATAAACAACAAAATATACCCGCGCACAATACAATATAAAAATAACAATCAGCTCAACATGTGCAAAGTCCCTTTAAACACATGCAAGTTCAAAAATGTCAAAAATATAACACAGCTTTCTCATAAATCTGTGAATCCAGCGTGTCCCACGGTGCGTGTTCTTAATCTTAACCTTAAGTGAAACCACCACCGGCCACACAAAACTCTTACCAGATATACTGTGGGCAAAGATGCACCACTTAATCACATATAGGCTCAAAGCATTCAATATGCCTTCCCATGTAAACCAGGTGTTCAGAACATCATGCAGGTGCAAGTACTCCATGCAAGTACTCCATGCAAGTACTCCATGCAAGTACTTGCCATTTTTCAACACCTTGTCAGTTGGAGTAAGGAGTTCCCTGGCGGTGAGGATTGCTGTCTTTATTCTGGATTTGTTAAAGCGCTGATTTTAATGTTCTTTGTGAGTGCATTTTATAAGATTAAAGTGTTTTATGCTTTTAAGACATACTACACTAGTGTGGTTTCCTTGTCTTTTCCCCTCTATGCTACCTTGGGAGTATCTGTGGAGGAATAATAACTAGGAAGGAGACATACATACTTATCTGTATTCCTGGAGGTCGCCCTGCATGGAGTTCTGAACACCTGGTTTACATGGGAAGACATATTGAATGCTTTGAGCCTATATGTGATTAAGTGGTGCATCTTTGCCCACAGTATATCTGGTAAGAGTTTTGTGTGGCCGGTGGTGGTTTCACTTAAGGTTAAGATTAAGAACACGCACCGTGGGACACGCTGGATTCACAGATTTATGAGAAAGCTCTGTGTTATATTTTTGACATTATAGCCTTAGCATGATGGCTGTCCAGGGCCATACCCACCCTTGCCACACTCTCTGTCCCAACAATACAAACAATTCAGTAACATTTATTTAAGTGTCCTTATTCAAGCAGACCTACACTCATTTCCTAGCTAATGGGTGTGGGTATGGTCCACATTCTGAAAGGCTTTGGGGGGGGTCATCCAGATTTCCCCCCCTGCACTGCTTACTTGAACCATGATCTCCAGCCCCACTGATGGCCAATTGGCCATTGGCAGGGTCGCGTTCTCTGTCCCGGCTGCTGCTAAGGCCTGCCCTTGTGACTGCTGGCGGTCATTCGCAGGGTTATATTTCCAGCCGAGGATCACAGTTCATGTAATCATTGCAGGTATTGTGGTGGGTGTGCGGGAGCTCCAGCAATCTTGGAATTGTGAGTTTCAGCTAAGAGTCGGCAAAGAGCCAAATGAAGGCAAGCAGCAATAGCCTGGCGCGGCCATTAGGTTCTATTGGGGACTCGGAAGGGTTCACACAGCCCCGGGAAGAGAAAATCCAGCAGTCCTGGAGTCTTAATAGACTCCAGGGCCACCAAAGATGGCATCTGGTCCAGTAAAATAAACGTCATCAGCCTTTGTCCTCCTGCAAATAATCAGTCCTAGTCTGGCACTTATGTGATTGGCCGACCGAGTCCCCACACCACTTGTCAGTCACATCCTTATTCTCGACGAACCGTAACCCTTGCCATCCATCACAGTGAATATGTCACGCTCTCTCTATTCACTGCAATGGAGGGAGTATGTCAAATCTCACATCGTCACTGTAATAGATGAGGGGGAGGCTTTGAGAATATGGATGTAATCGGCGATTGGGTAAGATTTGGGGTGCCAGGCTAGGATCGATCGCCTGCAGGAGACAAAAGGTGAGTAAAGAGTTTTTTATTTTACTGCCTGGACAATGACCTTGAAGTGGAACAAAGCCCAAGAATTTGACTTTCCCCGGTTTTGTTTTGTACGCCAGGGCATCCCGAACTGGGATGCTCTGCTGTGTGAAACCCCCCAGTTTGCCCACTAAAACTCGCCTTGACTATGTCATTCAGCAAAGGGCTCTGATTGAAATCAATCTATTCTGCCACATTCCCTGTTACCTCGGCATTGCGCACGCTCCCATCCCAGCCTATCTGAATGTAAACAACTGGAAACAATCAGAGCCATTTGCCTTAAGGTAAATGGCCCTGATTGAATGAGAGCCTGCACATGCGTCTTTGGAGCGGGGAAAGGTGAGTTTTAACAGGTGTCCTGGGGGGTTTCACACAGCAGGGCATCCCTATTTGGGATGCCCCAGGGAAAAGCCAACGGCTGTGTTTTTTTTCAGCATTACCCTGTCCTAGCTACCCAAAGTGGTTTTATTTTTTTTTAAAGTGGACCTTTCTGCTTGTTTGATGGCCCTGGAGTCTAAAACACGCCAGCCATTTAACTCTCCCTGGGGCATCCTGACTTGGAATGCCTGCTGTGTGAAACCCCCATTGATCACCCACAAACACTCAACTTTTGAGTGATCCCACACTGTCTGGATAAAGCTGGGGGCATACTGGGGATACGGCTGTTTCCCTTTTCCCTATGCCGGTCTCTGTGTGTAAACAGAGTGTAAACAATTATTATTATAAAAACCTCAATAAAAATATCAATGATTAATATAACAATAAATGCCCACTGTAGGTTCTAGGTTGTGGATGACGTAAGGAATCACACCAATGAGAATGTATAAAAGATTGTATTGTGCACAGGCTTATGATAAAGGACAGCAGTACATATGTAAAAATAATACAAAATATATATAAAAAGAAGGGCCTAAACAGTTAAATTAACCACCTAGACAGTATAGGTATCACAGGGACTAAACAAATACATAAAACAATTTCTAACATGTACTGTTACAATTGCCAACTAGGCCTAAAGTTGCTTGCTCATAATTACCAATACAGGGACCTCATGCCACACGTCCTTGCTCTCCCTCGGTCCCCTCTCAACTGCCCAAAAATTACTCCCCCTCATTCTAGGCCACCTCACTTCCTGTTGGAAAGGGCTAGCCCCTCCCTGTAGACTGTACCTCTGCTCACAAAGGGATTCCATGAGCAGGTATTGACTTAATTTACATTAGATAGTTAGGAATCCTTTGTACACCCAAATCTATTGTGTCCACCCGACCGCAGCCAAGATGTCTGAGATGATACCAAATTAGCATCTAAGAGGCCCAATTACCATCCTAGCCAGGGAAGCTACTTGGAGTGCTATTTTAGATATTCAAAAAACTTATATATCTAATATTTTATATTTAATGGGAATTCTCTATTTCTTACAGTCGCCCACTTGAGAATGAGATTATATATATATATTTTATATAATCGAATTCTCACCAACTTAAGTTAAAATGTTTGAATAGCACCAATATGGATTTACTGAGATAAACCTGAGACTCAACAAATTAAATTGATAACAGGTTCCTTTGCCACCTCTAACGCTCTTCTTCTGCAGCCACATAGTTGATTCCATCTGTAGTGATCATCTCCCCACAGTCCTTTTCTGCTAATAGGTGGAGTGACCAAAAGTATCCCTGCCTCCATATGAAGATGCACGTGTGTTGATTGTAGTTCTTTCCTGTCTCCCCTTGAATATGTACCATCTGTCCAATACTGGAGATATAGGTACCTTAAGGGAAACAGTTTCTTGAAATTCCAAGAGACAATGAAAGAGCCGCTGGTACACTGAGCATTCAAAACTTGCGGTGCTCACTTAAGCAGTTCAATGCGAATCACATGGGTAGCAATAGTTGATTGTAGAAGGTTTAAAAAGACAACAGTCGGAAGTTCATAGCAGGGAACTGGTCACATAGCAGGCACCACTGGCACCTTTAGCCTTTCAAGTGGAAATGTCATAGAAAATGGGGAAATGGAGTGGTATTGTGGCTGGGAGTTTTTCTCGATGGTTGCTTGGTACATTAACACTCTACCTGTTACTAAAATCATATCTATCTCTGCAAATCCATATAAATGCCACCCCTATTGCCATGCAAAATGCTACATTTATCCAAACATATCCCACATTTAGTGCTGAACCTTTTGGAGACACAAGTTATTAAACCGAAGTCATTTTCATAACTGAATATGGCCTGTTGGCAATAAATCATACTACTTAAAAAAAACACACAACAAAATGACTCAAATCTTCTTGGGAGAAAAATCTTACCCCCCCCTGCTTGATTTTTTTGTTTTACACAAAAGAAAACCCATAAACTGCACTTAAAACTGCAGGTCTCTAATGTGAGCTTGACTACCAAACAAAATGTCTAATAAAAATAAACATTTTACCCCCTCCAACAAAAATTATATACCCGAAGGAAGTCAAAACTCACAAAAAGTGACAAGCCCATAATTTAAAAACAACTCACGATTAACCCACCAACGTAGTACATTAGTAGTAATAGTAGTAGTACCAGGTGACTGCTTTAAATATTACATATAATACAGTAGCAAAGGGGCATTCTCATTTGGGCTGTACAAAATTGCAAGAATATCAGGAAAAAGTATTCGCCCACTTCATACATTTACAAAAGGTAAAACAGTAAAAATAAAAAAAAACCTTATGAAGACCACAAAAATAATAAGGTTGTGTGTGCTTTTCTTTGGCAAAAATGATGTCCTAAAAAAAAAATCTTTAAAAACAAAGCTTGCATAAAAACCCAAAAAGCAAAGCACCAAAAATGCCATAAGCACACACTGAATTCGAAATACATTTATAATGCTCCATTTTAGTGGTCCAAAAATATTGAGACTATTCTCGATACTTAAAACAAATTGCCATTGAACTATGGAAAAAATACAAAAATTCCAACAATACAAATGCAAAATAAGTATCTGTGACCTCCCTAGTTTCACTGAGGGTGTGACTGTACTATAAACAAAAGAAAACAAAGTACAGTTTTCCCGCTCTTAGTGCACAGATACAACAATGGCAACTCCTACAAAAAAATACCACTAGGCTGGCCTTAGATGAGCACATTTTAAACTAAAAGAAAAAAACAATTACTCATCTGGGGTAGTGAGGGAAAAGTCCACCCACCTAACAAATCCCCATTTCCACACCAGCTGGCAGTAAGGCATTTTAACCAAAATAACCTACAAAAATAATTTAGAATTTGAAATCCTTACTGCAGTATCAAATTTATAAATTGAAGCTTGTCCTTTAACATTCGGAGTAAAAATAAAAGTTAACAAACTCCATGTTAAGGTCTTCACAATACCTTAGAGCTTTTCTAATACAGACAATAGGGATAACAGTGTTTTGCCATGGTCATTCTTCCTGCAAAATAAAATCCAAAACCATTAATAACCTCTATGCAGACAGCCTAACTGGGCTCACAGGGACTGAGTTTAACTCTCTAAGCCTTTGATCTTTCCTGAATATTTGAACCTCCTGTTGAAAAGCCCTATACTGCTCTGCAAACCGTCCCCTCTCCTCCTTTAACTGTCTGTTTTCATCCCGTAGACGGCCATTTTGGATCCTAAGAGCTTTTAAGGAACCCAACATGGCGGGTTTACTAAAACCTGTATGGTCCCTTACAAACTTTCTCTGATTGTAACTCCCATTACCCCACCTAGCAGAGTAGACAATGGCTTGTCTTCTGTGGGTTTTAACGTGTGGAGGTTTATTAACAACCTGCTCTGTATACTTTAATTTGCACCATTTAGCTACATGTCCTAAATGGCCACAAGAAAAACACTTAACTTTTCTAACACTCTTTACCCGAGTGCTATTCCTGCCCTGAGAGCTATGCACAGCAAATACCCTCTCTATTGCTCTAACTTTCTGTGTCTGGTGGCCACATTTAGCTTGGGGGGCCTTCTCTAGCTCATTGCTCTCATCTAAGCTTTGCATAGGCTCCTCTACCTGGATACCCTTTTCAAGCTTAACCACCTCTTCTGCCTTTATCACCTCTGATGGTTTAGCACTCTGTGTAGCACATGAAAGTATTTTTGCCTGTAGGTTACTGTTGGTTGCAGCCAAATGCTTAATCTTACAGTCTGCAGCCCTCAGTTCCTCCACTAACAAATCTTTTTCAATGTGCAACTTCTTGTTTTCCGCTTCAAGCTGCTGAACATCCACCTGGACCGCAGCAAGCACTTCAGCGTTTACCTTCATAAGATTCAAGGCATTCTTCAGAAATTCTACCTCATTCTGAAGGCTTATTTTTTCCTCATGTATTAATTCACACTGTTTTGCTATCTAGCATGCAGCATAAATTAATGCATGTTTACCCTCTGACTTAGAGAGTTTCCTACCGACAATTGCATTTGCAACATATTCCTTAGCTACTGACCACGGCTTGAGAGTTTCCTCCATTTTCTTGATAAGTTCAAGAGGGTCTTTTACTCTAAACAATATCTTATTAAGACTTTCCATATTGCTCCAACACTACTAGCAACTAATGGACAATTGTACTCAAAATATATTTGACTAGTCCCTGTGCTATCCTAGTACAACAACTTACTGTACCCACACCACAAGCTCTATGCACAACAAAATAATACACAATCACTAATATGATCCCCAGTCACACCAACAAACCTCCTGCCTTTGCTCGTCCAAATTTGTAAACAATTATTATTATAAAAACCTCAATAAAAATATCAATGATTAATATAACAATAAATGCCCACTGTAGGTTCTAGGTTGTGGATGACGTAAGGAATCACACCAATGAGAATGTATAAAAGATTGTATTGTGCACAGGCTTATGATAAAGGACAGCAGTACATATGTAAAAATAATACAAAATATATATAAAAAGAAGGGCCTAAACAGTTAAATTAACCACCTAGACAGTATAGGTATCACAGGGACTAAACAAATACATAAAACAATTTCTAACATGTACTGTTACAATTGCCAACTAGGCCTAAAGTTGCTTGCTCATAATTACCAATACAGGGACCTCATGCCACACGTCCTTGCTCTCCCTCGGTCCCCTCTCAACTGCCCAAAAATTACTCCCCCTCATTCTAGGCCACCTCACTTCCTGTTGGAAAGGGCTAGCCCCTCCCTGTAGACTGTACCTCTGCTCACAAAGGGATTCCATGAGCAGGTATTGACTTAATTTACATTAGATAGTTAGGAATCCTTTGTACACCCAAATCTATTGTGTCCACCCGACCGCAGACAAGATGTCTGAGATGATACCAAATTAGCATCTAAGAGGCCCAATTACCATCCTAGCCAGGGAAGCTACTTGGAGTGCTATTTTAGATATTCAAAAAACTTATATATCTAATATTTTATATTTAATGGGAATTCTCTATTTCTTACAAGAGCTGTATGCCATGCATTACTATGCATACAGTGCTGATTGGAGGTGAACCTGCGCATGTACATTGGGACTAGTGGAAAGGTGAGTTTTGAAGGCAATCTGGGGAGCTTCACACAGTGGGGCATCACAAATGACCAGGATAGTAAAAATCACTGTGATAGGTCCATTTTAAAGAGACTGTGGAGGGTGTGTCCTATAATTTCTGTGATGGATGGCACAGGACGATTACTCCTAATACTGTGGAAGCAGTGGATGATCGGGTGATCTGGTGAGTGTCATGACGCTGAACTAGGAGCGATTATCTGTGCGGGATAAATAACAAATATGGGACACATAACCCAGAACAGACGAGTATCCAGATGGCCCCATTCTCTCGTTTAGCTGCGCCAATGCACAGTGGGAGCCTGACCAGGGCTGCCCTGCTGCTGCATTTTAAAGTGGACCAAAACTCACAGCTTTCGGCCAAGGAATCTGTAAGATTCCAGGGCCACTTGATTCCTACTCCCGGGGGATCCAGATTTGGGGTGCTCCACTGTGTGAAAACCCCCCCCAGGCCATCCAGTATACTTGCCCTCTCTCCTGGTCCAACAGTGCACGCGTGAGCAGTGCTGTATCTCTGCTATTCCTTTAGCAGCGCATGTGCCCACGTCTGTGCTCTGCAGCACTCGGCTCCTTAGACGAGCCTAGCTGAGTTCGCATTAGCGCAATCGAGTGCACTGCACTGTAGAAGAGAACCAATCACCCTCATCAATCAGATCTGACTCCTCAGAATAAGAAAGGTCAGAGCCTCATTTTGGATTAACGACCTGCTCATTTGGTCAATACGGTTGTCCTCTGTCTAGCTACAACAGTAAAAGTCTTCATTTCATTAATTGGTCGAGAGATTTTGATGCAGTGCAGGAGGATGCACCATTGTAAAAAAAAAATATATATATATATTTTTTGCACCAATGTGGCATAGTCTGGCATAAGTGCTTGATAAATCAGGCCCCTTGTTCTCCTTGCACTGTTGACTTTGTCTACTTCACCACAGTTCCAGGTGGAACTTCCAGTGTCAATCTGTTTACAGTAGAGGATGTATAGGACTGTAAGTATAAGTATTAAACCGGAAGTCCAGTCTCTGGGTAACCCGCTCCCCTGGTGCTAAGGCAGGGAGTTGCAAAGAAAAAAACCCCTTACTTTGCCTATGGTCCAGCACTGTTCTTACGGGCATGTGCAGCTACAACACAAACAGAGCACGAAGTGGCATTCTCCCCATTATGCGCATTTGTGCCCATTTAAGTGAACTGCACACAGAATAGGGGAAGCCTGTGCTTTCTCCCCAAGATGGTGGATCCAGGGCCCTTGTTTTTTTTTTTTTGTTAACCAAATCCTGCCTGGGTTAATGTACTATTATTAAACATATCTCTTTCATCTGGTAAGTTAGCATACAAATCTAAATAGAGTTACCTGGTGGAGAACCTAGCCCCCAATGATTGATTTGACATAGAGGTCGATTCAGAGCTGGGTGATCAAATGCACTCCTTTTTCAGGAGAGGAAAATGCCTCTGAATCAACACCAGGTGAAAATTTACATCGGGCTGCTAAATTCCCCCCCCCCCCCCCCCCCCCACATTCTAGACAATGCAAATGAATGGCAGTTTTCTCTCCTAAAAAAAGGAGTGCATTTTCTAAACTGGTTCTGAATCAACCCCATAGTGTCTGCGACAGCAAAGAACTCCATTAGACCGGAATAGCAACCCCAAAAAATGTACATCGGGATAGCGCAGATTGCTGGTAGTAAATAAAGTGCTCACCTTTTTTTATTTTCTTTAAAAATCCTTTTTTTTTTACACAGTAATGACATCCCCATGGAGAAGATGTGGGCAGCACAGTGTGCCAGCATTCTATAGGCGTCGCTCAGCTCCCCAGCAAGCAGCGCACCCCAGAGGCTCTAAACGCACATGCCTAGAGGGCAGGCCTGACACGTGCGCCCTCTCAATGGGCCATCACCAGGCCCACCACCTCTTCCAACTGGGCATGCCCTATACTGACAGCAATCTGAATAGCGTGGGTAGACAATCCAGATGTACATTTTTTGGGTGTGTTATTCGGTTTTAATGTCTTGGCTTAGAGAAAAATTATAAACTGGTGTTTTGGTGGTAGCTTACTTCAGAAAGAGTAGCACACTACAGACCAAGATATTTACCAGGAGGTGCTTCTGCGGCTGTGGTGGAGTGGGCTTCACATACTCCCGGATTGCCCCAAGGCCAGTAGATTATGGATCAGAATGCATAACATGATTATTTTGCCGCTTGGTCACAATATTGGGAAAAACTCTTTAAGGGTTCAATGTTCATGATCTTAGATTCTGTTAACAGACTGCTCACCTTCATTTTTACAACCACAAAGCAAATTAGGACTCAAGTCTGGATGAGTGGATAGGCTGTGCCACCATGCATCCAGTTCTTTAAAAGGATTTTTCAGGCAAAAAGTAAATAAACTGCAGCTTACCTTGCCAAACGTTCCTCCAGCATTGTGCCTCATCCTAGCACCTTGAATAAGAAAATATACTTCCTTATCTTCCATTCAGTGCCACCCTGCCAATGTGGGCCAAAATACTAGCTTGAGGAACTAGTCCAGACCATGCCTCCCCTCTGTATTGATAGCTGCTGTTCAAGCCCAGCTAAACCCTCCCTTCTTTCTCCTCACCCAGTCTCCTCTTAGCAATCCCTCTTGTTTACAGCCCCACCCATTATTCAGCATCACAGCTCCAAGGGCCACACCCATATGCTTCAGAAGAAAAAATACCATTTTGTGATTACTCACCTTTAAAATAGGTATTATAAGTATGTCACACACCCCGCTTCCAAGATTAATGACATATGGGTCATGTCCAGTAGAGGGCGAACTTCTGCAGGGATGACTAGAAAAAAAGCCCCTCCCGGTCCATAAATACCTGGGACCTCCCACACATTCCCCAGTATAGGAAAGCAGTAAGGGGACCAGGAAGAGCCAATAAAAGACTAAATAATCAAACAAGGTTCACCATATAGAACAGGGGCACTCAAATGGCGGACCGCGGTCCGAATCCGGACCGCAGACGCCATTTGTCCGGACCGCTGCCCAGCCCGGGATCCGGCGGTGCCGGTGACAATTGCCGGCCGGGGCTGTCAGAGCTGGGGGCGGGCACATGGGCGTGGCCAGGCCGGGGAAGGTGGAAGCGGCTCGGGCCTCGTAAGTGGGGGGGGGGGAGGAGTGGAGACGAAGAGGCGCGGGAGGAGGAAGGAGGCGCGGGAGGAGAAGCTCTGTGACGTCACAGAACGCTTTTGCCGGCAAGGACATTTGGCTGCACGTGTGGTAACAGTGGAAGTGGAATGTACCAAACCCTTGCCTGGAGGAGGGGTGTGCTGGAAGAATGAATACTGTATAGGTAGAGGGGTTTCCGTGGCCCGGTCGGCTACACTGAGCTGGGGGCGGGGTTAGCAGTGCACGGCGCTCTGTCTCCCCCTCTGCCGGAGCAGTGGTACAGTCCGGGTCTCCGATGTCATGGCGCTGCCCTGTGTACGGCTGCATCTCCGCTCTGGGACGCTGTGCAGGTAACACTGGGTGGGGTATAATAACTGGGGCAACTAATCGTCCAGCTGCCCCCGGTACTGACCCTCACATGCTATGTAATCTGTCTGCTACTCACCTAACCCTGCGCTACTACTGACATTCAGTGTTGGAGTAAAGAGGACCTGTCACCGGCCTGGTCACTTCTTATAATGGAGCCGGTACTGAGATCAGCTGACACCGGGAATAGGAGGACCTTTAATTATTAAAGAGGACCTCCAAACATGAATTATGTCCCTTTCCCTTGGACATCCATTTGGGATACCCCTCTTATGACATCCATATTTGGGATACCCCTCTTATGACATCCATATTTGGGATACCCCTGTAAATAGAAAACTAGGAAGCCCAAATTGGGGCATAATGCCCACCTTTACATGGTTCATCTGCATCGGGTGATTTCCCTAATCCTCCAGCAACAGAGCGGGTTCTCAAACTTCATTGGCCGACAGTTCCTATAAGGGCCTGACCCCATGCTGTGTAGAGTGCAAGCTTTTCAGCCAACAACATGCCGGGAAGGGAGACCTGAGCAATGACCCTTCCTGTGCCGGACAGGCCCGTGCTGTTTTAAAACTTTTGCTCCACCTTCAATAGAAAAGTCAGCCTCCCAGGAAGGCATAATTCCTCATCCCTGGGGCATCCCAAATCAGGACCTAGGCCTGTCTCTGAGACTCTGTGCATCCCCAGGGATCCCCAATTGATCCCACGGCAGGTGTGCAGGCCACAGCTGCAACCCCGGCTGAGAGGCATACTGCGTCAGCCAGCTACTGACCTGCACCCCCACCTACCCCCTCCTTCCCAGCCACTGACCTGCAACCCCACCTACCCCCTCCTTTCCAGCCACTGACCTGCACCCCCACCTACCCCCTCCTTCCCAGCCACTGACCTGCACCCCCACCTACCCCCTCCTTCCCAGCCACTGACCTGCACCCCACCTACCTCCTCCTTCCCAGCTGCTGACTTGCACCCCTCGCCTAACCCTTCTACACATCCACTGACCCTCACCTACCCCCCCAGCAGCTGATCTGCACCCTCCCCTAACCTTTCTCCCAGCCCGTGACATGCACTCTTACTTACCCCACCCCCCCCGACTCCCTCACACCAAATTGGCCTTATTGCTAGGGGACCAGGGTTCTTTACTGTTGGTGTGCAGGTCGGACCTTCATCCCACGGCAGACCCTGGTAAGTGGACCTCCACTGAAAGTAGTTGAGTACCCCTGATATAGAAGATCCAGAATAAAAATCAGGGCAGGATGAAGCGGGGGTGTGTGACATACTTATAATACCTATTTTAAAGGTGAGTAATCACAAAATGGTATTATTCCAAGTATGTCACACACCCTGCTTCCACTATTCATGACATATGGGACATCCAATAGCAGTGTCCGTCATGGGTGGGAATCCAAATACAGCAAAAATACCATTTTGTGAGTACTCACCTGAAAAATGGATATTGTTGGTGTGCCACACACCCCGCTTCACTTTTAAATATTCTTCACTTAATGGGTTAACTCATCGCCAGGTGACGTAGTGCAGAGAGGAAGTCTTGTAACGAGCCCCCTTCCGGCCTATATATACCTGGTACCTCCCTTCAATCACCAGTATATTAAAAAAGCAGAAAGACAAGGTACCAGTATTCCACCGGTAACCTCAAAATCAATTTGATATAATAAAAAGCTTCACCATATAAAGGCTTCGGAAATACCGAAAAGGGTGGGAGTGAAGCGGGGTGTGTGGCACACCAACAATATCCATTTTTCAGGTGAGTACTCACAAAATGGTATTATTCTTGGTGTGCCACACACCCCGCTTCACTTTTAAATATTCTTCACTTAATGGGACATCCAAAAGCAGTGTCCACAAGGGATGGGCATCTCAAGGCCAGGTGAAGCATAACTTAAATGACTACAGTCTGCAGAACTTTGCGGCCAAAAACAGCATCCGCTGAGGCTCGCACATCAACTTTGTAAAACTTGGAAAAAGTATGAACAGAAGACCAAGTGGCGGCCTTACAAACTTGTTCAACAGAAGCTTGGTGCTGAAAAGCCCAAGACGCCCCAACGGCGCGAGTAGAATGAGCAGTGATACGAAAAGGAGGAACTCTTCCCTTAGCAGAATAGGCCGCAGTAACGGCCTGACGTATCCATTTGCTAATGGCAGATTTGGCTGGTGCCAAACCCTTCTTAGGCCCATGGGGCACAACAAAAAAGGAATCCGTCCTACGAAAAGGAGACGTGATAATCAAGTAGTACTTAACACAGCGTACTACATCCAAACAATGCAAAACCCTCTCTTTGTCATACTTAGGATTAGGACACAAGGAGGGAAGAACAATATTTTGGTTCAAATGAAAAGCAGAAACAACCTTAGGAAGAAAGTCTGGCTTGAACCGAAAGACCACTTTATCCTGATGCCTCTCAAAGTAAGGCGCCTGGATAGACAAAGCCGCCAACTCTGAGACACGCCGGACCGAAGTGATCGCTACCAAGAAGACAATCTTCTGAGTCAGGGTAGACAAAGCAATATCTTGCAAAGGCTCAAAAGGAGGAGCCTGAAGAGCCGAAATAACCAAATTCAAATCCCAAACCGGGAGTAATGGTTTCCTGGGAGGCCGTACATGCGTAACCCCCTGGAAAAAAGTTTTAACTAAAGGCTTAAGCGCAACACGCTTCTGAAAAAAGATAGATAAGGCAGAGACCTGCCCTTTCAACGTACTTAGCTGGAGACCAGAGTCCAGCCCCGATTGTAAAAACTCCAGAATCCTGGAGACCGAAAAGACCCTACAAGGAAAAGATCTTATCTCACACCAAGCGATATAGGCTTTCCAAGTCCTATAGTAGGTGATGGGAGAAGACCTCTTCCGGGCACTGATCAGAGTCTTAATGACCGAATCAGAAAGACCCTCCTCCTTCAGGATGGAGGTTTCAGCAGCCAGGCCATCAAACCCAGCGCTGGTAAATTGGGGCAACACAATTGACCCTGAGTGAGCAGAACGGCCCGAAGAGGCAGAACGAACTGGTCCACTGCCAGCCGAACGATGTCTGCGAACCTCACTCATCTTGGCCACCTTGGGCCACGAGAACGGCGGACCCCTTTTCCAGAGCCAACTTCTGAAGCACCCTGCCCATCATGGGCATCGGGGGAAACAGGTATAGAAATCCCAGAACTCCCCAGCTCAGGGACATGGCGTCCACTGCCAGAGCCAGAGGAACCTGGGAGAGCGACACGAAGTTCGGGAGCCTGCAAGAGGCAAACGGGTCCACCTCCGGGGTCCCCCATCGGAGATACAGTGAGCGAAACACCCAAGGACGGAGAGCCCATTCCCCCAGACGGGGAGAGCCCCTGCTCAACCGGTCCGCTACCTGGTTCTTCATCTCTGGAATGTAAACAACCGCTGTTTGATTGCCTGAACGCACCTGGACCGGAAGGCCCAGAATGTGCTGAGTCAGGAGAACAAGCACCCGACGGATAGTTCTCAGCTTCAGCATACTGGTGGGTAAGTGGGCCTCCTGAGGTCCCCACTGCCCCTGAAACTGCAGCTCCCTCCAGAATCCGCCCCATCCCGACAGACTGGCGTCCGTGGTGATAATCTTCCAAAGGAGGGTCAGGAACAACCTGCCCTACACCAGATTGGTCGAGACCAACCACCACAGGAGGGACTGCCGGACCCGGGAGAACAGCTGGAAGAACTGATCCAGCAACCGAGGCTGCTGGACCCAAGACGCTAACAGAAAAAGCTGAAGCGTTCTCGTGTGTAATTGGGCAAATGGAAGAAACACTCTGTGTTGATGAGAGCTCAGGCCGGGACGAACCGACCCATCTTTCTTGGGGACTGCAAAAAGATTGGAGTATAAACCGAGGCCCAACTCTAAGCGCGGCACCGGCCGGATGACCGCCATCTCTCACAGATTCCTTACCGACACCAGGAGCCCCTGCGTGGCCAAAGGAACGATGGGCACCCGAGACCGGACGAACCGTGAAGGAGGGTGAGACTCGATTTCCAGGACGTAACCGGCCGACACTACCTCCTGGATCCATCTGCCTGGAACCAGTTGGCTCCAAACCTGGGAGAAGTGTCGCAATAGTCCCCCCACCCACACGGGTGAGGGCAGCCCCTCATTGCTGAGAGGGCTTATCAGCAGGTTTGGGCTTGGAGCCCCAGGACTGAGTGGGCCGGCCACGGCCCCTCCCCCGAGTCCAACCTGCACCTCTGGTAGCGGGAGAGGAAGCCCCCTTGCCCGCTCTGAATCCTCGAAAGGAATGCCTACCGGAACCTGCCCCCCTAAAGGGGCCACGAGGCCTCTTGCGTTGTGGCATCTTACCACCCTTTGCGACTGAATCAATTTTCTCCCCAAACAGACGTAACCCCAAAAAGGGGAGAGCTGTGAGCACCTTCTTAGAAACTGCGTCCGCCGACCACTGACGCAGCCACACTGACCGGCGAATAGCCACCAGCATAGCCGCTGCCTTGCTACTCATAGGCAGCGCATTGTCCTGAGCGGATAGGACATAGGACACAAAAGATTCACACTGCTTAAGCGCAGTAAACTGTTTACAAGCGGGATTGAGATCCTCGTATAGCCCCTGAATTAAAGACTTAATCGCCAATAGAAGAAGGGCTGAAGCACACACCGGGCGCAATGCTGACCCGGAATAAAAATAAAACCATGGCGTGCGTATTGGTCAATCCGACGATCTTCTCCATCTTTAGGGACAGTAGTCTCAGCAGACTGTACCATGGCCGTACTGGAGAGCCCTAGCACAGGGGTATCGACATCAGGAGGGACAGACCAAAGCTTTACCAACTCTGGCGGAAAAGGATAACGCTTATCCCAACTAGAAGGGATAGCAGATAACCGCGTGGGATGTTCCCATTCCCTAAGGACCACCCTCTCAAAGTGGTGTTGTCTGGGAAAAACCCAACGCGGCTGAGGTTCTTTAAACAACTGACCCTTTGGCAGGGTGACAGCCTCAGGTGGATCCAAATTCAAAATTTTAAACATTTGAGCCAGAATGGAGGGAGTGTCAAAAACAACCCCCTCCGACCAATCGCCAATCGCATCAGCCTCAAGCTGATCTGCAGGCTCATCTGACTCCAACAGGAAATCTTCCTCATCAGGGGATCCATCGGACCATTCCACAGGCTCGCATAACTCGTCCTGTGGAGCCGAAGGTACCGGAGTCAGGTGCCTCCGTTTTGCAGCGGCCTTTAACCCTGCTTTAACGGGCACTACTTTCCGGGGGCTGGCCGACCGTGCCGCCACCTCGGACTGCGAATCCCCACTTTTGACAGTGTCATGCGGGGTCCGGAACAGGGAGGGCGAGGTAGGCGATGATGAAGGATGCGATGGGCCCGCAGCCGAAGCAACGGACTGGCGCACAATAGTCTGCTTTGCACAAGGGATGCAGATAAAGACATCATCAGCTGGGAGTAGAGCCCCACAACTTACGCACCCCCCGAATGGCTCAGAAGAACCGTTTCCGGCAATAACGGAAGCCTCCATATGGTGATTTATGGTATTCGCAATATTTGGGCTTTTAGGCATAAGCCAATCCTGGATGCCCCCTTATTTGTAAATGTCCCGGAAGGGAGGATTTTAATATATATATATATATATATTTTTTTTTTTAAGGTCCCCCTTAATAATCTATATATATATATATATATATATATATATATATATAGATTATATATACATATGCATTCTTAAATATTTAATATCCCTAAAGACTAGCCAGGCAACATAGAGCCGGAGAGCCACCATAAACAGGGATCCCGGGATCTGTAAGGCAAGAAAACCACAATCAGATCCTCACATGTGTGCAGCAATCGTATATACATGGCACCAAAGTGCCTATAAAAATGAGCAAAAGTCATGCCCCCTAATAATAAATAACTCCCCACCATATCTATATATAAATCCCATTCAACGGCCCCACCAGGGTGGGGCCGCTTACCTGGACGGACCGAGCGCCGCAGCCGGAGAGCGAGACAGCAGCCAGCAGCCGCAGCACCAGAGAAAACGAAACCAAGTGCGGCCGCGCGCCCCACGTGACTTCCCCTCTAAAGGAAGTGAAGCTGGGGCCGTCGCCGCGTCACCGGGACCCTCCCCCCTACGCTGATCACTGCAGCCAACTCAGCTGGTGATTACACCAGATGAGCCACTACACGTGCACACAGACAGCGGAGGGGGGAGGAAGACCGCAAAGCATAGCCATGCCCAAGAAAACAATAAACAGTGGCCACAAGACCAGCGGGGGAAGGGGGGAGGCGGGAGGGGGCCACTTAGGCGGCAAGCCACCTACCCCGCGCGGTCTGCCCCACAGCAGACCTAAACCATAGTATAAAGAGAGCGCACACATGTTCAATGCATAATGTAAACACACACATGTTGTAATAAAGTAAAACTAGTGAAACACACATATCTAATGCACACCCTCAACCCCCCCCCCCATAGTGAAGGGAGAGGAGACCGTAACGGAAGAGAAAAAGGGACTACGGGGACCCTCGGGGCAGGGGCATCCCATTTCCGGATCACCATGCCGGATAGCCGCATTGCCCCACGCATGAGGTCGAGCGGTAGGAGATAAGCTCCTAGGCACTTAAAGTGCCATCTACCATTTGCCCAGTGAGCAGCCTAAGCTGGGAGGCTTCCTTTCCACCATCAAGGTATAAACACTCAAACCGGGCAGAAATAGACCAAAAAGGGGGTGCCGGGGTAGAACCCCGGCTACCTGTAAGCAGGAGACTTCAATCTTCTGTCTTGTCGTCAAGCAGAGAGAAAAATACTGGTGATTGAAGGGAGGTACCAGGTATATATAGGCCGGAAGGGGGCTCGTTACAAGACTTCCTCTCTGCACTACGTCACCTGGCGCTGAGTTAACCCATTAAGTGAAGAATATTTAAAAGTGAAGCGGGGTGTGTGGCACACCAAGAATAAATGCACCAATTTAAACCACTACAGGCTGCAGCTTGCAGAACCTTGCGGCCAAAAACAGCATCCGCTGAGACCCGCACATCAACCTTATAAAACTTGGAAAAAAGTATGAACAGAAGACCAAGTAGCAGCCTTACAAACTTGTTCAACAGAGGCCTGGTGCTGGAAAGCCCAGGAAGCCCCAACAGCACGAGTAGAATGAGCAGTGATCTGAAAAAGGAGAACCCTCCCCTTGGCAGAATAGGCCCCAACAATGGCCTGACGTATCCATTTACTAATGGTAGACTTGGCAGGCGCCAAACCCTTCCTGGGCCCGGAGAGCACCATGAACAAGGCGTCCGTCTTACGAAAGGAAAAAGTAGCCACCAAATAGTACTTCACACAACGAACTACATTCAAAGAGTGCAGGACCCTCTCCTTGTCATTGCTAGGCTTAGGACACAAGGAAGGAAGAACCACATCCTGATTGAGATGGAAGGTAGAAACCACCTTAGGAAGGAAATCTGGCTTAAAGCGAAAGACCACCTTATCCTGGTGTCTTTCAAAGTAAGGGGCCTGAATGGACAGAGCCGCCAACTCAGAGACACGTCGAACAGAGGTGATAGCCACCAAAAAGGCAACCTTTTGTGTGAGCATAGAAAGTGCAACATCCTGCACCGGCTCAAAAGGAGGCCCCTGGAGGGCCGACAGAACCAAATTCAAATCATAAACACGCAACAAAGGCTTTCGAGGGGGCCGCACATGAGTGACCCCCTGGAAAAAAAGTTTTAACCAAAGGATGAAGAGCAAAGGACCTTTGAAAGAAGACCGCCAGGGCAGAGACCTGCCCTTTCAAAGTATGTTATGTTTGTATGTTAAAGAAAATCCAAAATCCTAGGGATCGAAAACACCCTGCAAGGCAAGGCCCTAGCCTCACACCAATCAATATAGGACCTCCAAGTCCTGTAGTAGATGTTAGAGGAAGATCTCTTCCTAGCCCTAACAAGTTTCTGAATCACAGCATCAGACAAACCTTCTTCTTTTAAGATGGAGGTTTCAGCAGCCACGCCGTCAAAGCCAGCGTTTGTAAATTGGGGTAACAAAGTTGACCTTGAGTGATCAGATCCGGAAACAGGGGCAACCTGTACTGATCTACCGCCAGCCGTATGACGTCTGCGAACCAAACCTGTCTTGGCCACCTTGGGGCCACCCGAATTGCTGGCGCACCCTCTTCAGCCAGCTTGCGCACCACCTTGCCCACCATGGAGAAGGAGGGAAACAGGTACAGAAAACCCAGATCCCTCCAGGCAAGAGACAAGGCGTCCACTGCCAGGGGATCCTGAGACAGAGACACAAATGCAGGAAGCTTGTGATTGTGACGTGAGGCAAAGAGATCCACCTCCGGAATCCCCCACTTGTGACAAAGGGACCGGAACACCTTGTGGATGAGCGACCATTCCCCTCGGCGAGAGGATCCCCTGCTCAGGGAGTCCGCCTCCACGTTTTCCACTCCCGGAATGTACACTGCTGAGATGCATGGGACATTGCTTCCCTGAGGGCACTCCTGCTGCGAGTCCCTCCTTGGAGATTGATGTAAGCGACCGCAGTCCAATTGTCTGATCAAACCTGAACCCGTAGACCCTGGAGGTGATGCGTCAAGCGTGACAGTACCAACTGAATAGCTCTCAGCTCCAAGACATTGATGGGGGTGTGGGCCTCCCAACCCCTGGAACTGATGCTCCTTCCAGAAACCCCCCCAGCCCGACAGGCTGGCATCCGTGGTGACCGTCTCCCAACAAGGGGTCAGAAAAGACCTGCCCCTCAGAAGATTCCTTGGTTCCAGCCATCACTGAAGAGACTGCCGAACCAGGGGAGACATCCGAAATGACTGATCCAATGACAGCGGGCATCTGTCCCAGGCCAACAGTAGATGGAGCTGGAGCGACCTCATGTGGAACTGAGCAAAAGGGACTGCCTCGAAGGAAGCCACCATAAACCCCACCAGTCTCATCCCTAGCTGGATAGACGGGCGAGGGTTGGACAGAAGAAGACGTATCAGATCTTGAGCCATCTGCACCTTCGACTTAGGTAGGAACACCCTGGTCTGAATGGCATCCAGATTCATGCCCAGAAATGCAATCTCCCTTGACGGGGAGAGAGAGGACTTGGGATGGTTGATCACTCAGCCGAACCTCTCCAGCGTTGACACCACCGTCCTGGTGTCTAGCTCCGCCTGTCTGAGAGAGGATGCCATAATGAGAAGGTCGTCCAGATACGGCACAATGCGAATGCCCTGGGCTCTGAGAAGGGCCATTATGCCCGCCAGCACCTTGGTGAACACTCTTGGTGCCGAGGTCAGCCCGAATGGGAGGGCCACAATCTGAAAATGCCGATCACCCACCACAAACCTGAGAAATCTCTGGTGTGCTGGGAAGATCGGCACATGAAGGTAAGCATCCTTGATGTCTATGGACGTCATGAAGTCCCCTTGACGAAGAGAAAGGATGGCTGAGCGCAAAGTCTTCATGCGGAACTTCTTGGCTCTGATGAACCTGTTGAGAAGCTTCAAATCCAGAATGGGTCTTATGTTATGGATCCATCCTTTTTATGCACCGTGAAGAGGTTGGAATAATAGCCCCGGCCTCTCTCTGATAAAGGCACTGGGCATATGACTTCCATGTCCAGAAGATTTTGTCCGAGGGGACCCGAGATCTGAGGAATCTGGGAGGAGGCCAGTACTCGAACTCCAGCTTGTACCCGGAAGAGACCACTTCCAAGATCCACTTGTCTGTGACCTCCCGGGCCCAGACCTGGAAGAAGTGCCACAGCCATCCCCCCACCCGCAAGGGTGAGGGCGCCCCCTCATTGCTGAGCTGGCTTGGCAGCGGGCTTGGAACCCCAGACAGGTCCTGGACGGGCCCGTCCTCTGCCTCCAGGAATCACCTCTGAAGGTAGAGAAGGCAGCTCCTCTGCCTGCTCTGGCACCGCGAAAGGAAGGATTAAAGGAGCCTGCCCCCGAAACGAGCGTCGCTGCTTCTTGCGTTGCGGTAGCTTTCCTCCTTTCGCTACTGAATCCAATTTATCTCCACACAGCCGCATACCCAGAAAGGGTAGCCCTGTAAGTGACTTCTTAGCCGCAATGTCAGCCGCCCACTGGCGCAACCAGACAGAGCGTCGTATAGCCACAAGCAATGGCACGGTTCTGCTACACATACATATTGTGTCATCCAAGGCAGACAAGACAAAGGTCATGAACAATACACACCGCATAAGCTCTGCAAATTCATCGCTGGCTGGGTCCAGCTAGGAACCACTCAACAGGCCCCTAACCACAGACCTGGTAGCCACAACCATGAGTGCAGAAGCACAAACAGGCCGCAAGGCTGAACCCACTCTAGCAAAGGCATGGCAAGCCATCTGATCAATACGTCGGTCCTCACCATCCTTAATCGTGATGGCATTTGGAGAGTGCACCACAGATGTGTCGGACAATCCCAGAACGGGCGCATCGACCTCGGGTGGGGACGACCAGCGCTTCACCGGATCCACCGGAAAGGGATACTTCCTATCCCATCCCTGAGGAACACTGGAAAGCCGGCTAGGTCTTTCCCATTCCTTAAGAATCACATTTTCGAAATGCTTCTGATTTGGGAACTCCAAACGAGGCTTAGAGGTCCCAAAAAATTCCCCCTTCTGCGGAGGAGACTCCGCCGGAGGAGAAATAGCCAGCACCTCAAATAAATGGGCCAGGATCTTGGGGGTATCCACGGCATCCCCATGCCCAGCATCAGCATCCAAAAACTGCTGATCCTCAGAGCCATCAGATTCCGTAAACAGTTCCCCTTCCTCAAGCGGGGAATAATCAGACCAGTCAAGGGAATCAGAATCATCAAGAACCGGTGCGGCCGGTGACAGATGCCTTCTCTTAGTCGGGGCCTTCCTGGCCGCAGAGCTAGAAATCAATTTCTTGATGTTGGCCAATCTAGCACATACATCAGATTGCGACTCCCCACTAATGACAGTGTCACTTGGGGTACGGATAAGGCGGGGTGGAGTAGGCGATGAGACCGGCGGCACGGACCCAGATGCCTGGGACCCCGACTGCCGCGTTATGGCCTGCTGAGCACATGGTATGCAAATCAGTACATTATCCCCCGTAAGGGATACCCCACAACCCACACATTGCCGGGATTGCCCCGAAGGGAGCCCGAGCCCGGTATCCTGGGAAGCCTCCATATGGTGATTATTATGGTAGTCGTAAGGACCAGAGGGAATTACGCTAAAAGCTACCCGGGATGCCCCTTAAGTCCGTTAGTGGGAGGATTTCAATAATAATAATGATAATGAAAATGCCCCAAATTTAGCCAAGGGAACCTAGGACCGGGAGAACCCCCCTTTTAACCAAGCAGGGTCCTCCTGAAAGACACCAAAAGAGAAAGGGGACCCCGTAAGCAAGGCACACTAACCACTGCAGTCATACATGCAGAATATTAATTATATATATATATGCATAAGAGACATATATGTAAATGATACATGCGTCAATAATGGCAGCCGCAGCACTGGACAAAAAAGTGCATAACACATAGCATGGATAAGAAAAAACAAGAAGCCCCGCAGGGCACTCACAACACAGTAATGGTGCCTCTCCGACCAGAGGTGAAGACAGAAGAGGGAGAAGAAGGCGGGCCAGCGCGGATCGCGCGCCGCGGCTGGCCCCTTCCCCGTCATCCCGGTTCCCGGCCAATGCTGCGGCTCCTTAATGGCGCATACAGTGACAAACACACACACCAACACACATTCACATGAAACAAAAAGGGAAGGACCATAAGTGAAGGACACAGGCCCCCCCCCCCCCCCCGTTGCGAGAAGAGAGTAATGGAAGGGGAAGGTCCACAACTACAGTAGTAGAAGGTGGGGAAAACGGACAGGGCATCCCAAACCAGGGTCCCCGACCTGGTAGCCGCTACCCCTAATATGGGGTCTCACGGAGGAGCGTGGCTCCTATCAGTACACCTGTTAAGGTGTACCCTACCCTCACCCAGACCTGCAGCCTAGGCTGGGAGGCATGTGGGTATTTAACTCGGTCCGGGCAGAAATAGGATAATAATGGCCGGGTGCAAACCCGGCTTACCTGCAAGGAGGAAACAGCCATCTTCTGACTTGCTCGCCATCTGCAGAGACGATTACTGGGGAATGTGTGGGAGGTCCCAGGTATTTATGGACCAGGAGGGGCTTCTTTTTTTCTTTCTATTTCTATTTCTTTCTCTTTTTATCTCTGCAGAAGTTCGCCCTCTATTGGACATAACCCATATCTCATTAATCTTGGAAGCGGGGTGTGTGACATACTTGGAATATCATGAGGCGAAACTGTAAACCTTAATACTTCTACCACTTCTTCCATTTAAAAAAGAAAAACAGTTTAGGACAGTCCAAAACGCAGCTCGACACAATGAGATGTGCCTGCCGTGACGTCATTAGGTAGACGGCTCTCATTTACTAGAATGGGTATCTCTTGCCCCGCATATCTGAATAGCTGGGACGGGAGTGTGAGCGTGATGCCGGGGATGTGGCAGCACGTTCACTTCTGATTCGGGATGCCTAGGGGAAAAGCCATCGCCCAGCCCTGGAATCTTTTAGATTCCAGACCGGCTGTTGCTGGGTTTTGTTCTGCTTTAAGGATATACTGGTCCTTTTACTACTACATTCCCAGAAACTGAAAACCTTGGTTCCCAAGCAAGACTTTGGAATGTTGGCCTTTAAAGCATGTGACATCTTAAAATACAAAAAAGAAAAATCGCCTTTGTGAAAAATGCCCAAGCCTTAAAGTGGACCAACAGTCAAAAATGACTTAAATTGGACCAAACTGAACACAGTGCTCATATGCATACCTCCCAGGACAATTTAGATTGCTGCACATAAAAATTCATTTACTTTTTTATTTTTTTAACTCTTGCTGTGGTAAATTTTAAAAACAAAATGGCGGCTCATGCATCTGTAGGCCACATGCAAATAGGAGGTGCTTCTGGGTTTCCTGTTACCGTGCATTGTCAGTTAGGTCAGCTGAATCCAGGCAGCAGCATGGCTTAGATGCTGGGAGCAGAAGATCCAAAATGGCTGTTACCAGTATAAAATCTGCGAGGAGGCATTTCAGCTTTAAGTGGATGCAGGAGCAAATGTAAGTGCTGACAATGATTTAGTATCATGCATGCAGATAGAGCAAATCAGTTTTGGCTAATTTTCTTTTACAACTGTGCCAGGCAGTTGGTCCGGTTTAATAAACCCAGGCAATATCCACCACAAGAAGATTCTGGGGTTTTCAAACCTGGGGCGAACCACAAATTGCAGGTAACACTCATTGGGGAACATGTGGTGACATTAGGTTACTAGAATATCTGTGGGAGTCCCACATCAAAAGTGTGTGTTGCAGTAGGGCCAGGATAGTGCAGGGGCCAGACCAGCAAGCCCATAAATTGAGGACAGTGTACAGTGGCATGTTAGCACCAGTAGCAATGTGTGTCAATGATGCCACATTTGTCCTGTCAGCCCCCCAACCCCCAAATATAAAAACGGGTATCCGGACAGCGAGTACTCACAATAGATATATGCCCCATGAATTAAGAAATCAGCCTACCTGGAGTTTAAAAGGCAATTTCTTTTTAAAGTGGACCAACACCCAGGATTTTCACTATCCTGGGTGTTCGTCCACTTCCGCGAGGCACCCCGATAGGGGGTGCCCCGCTGTGTGAAACCCCCCAGAAAGCCCCTAAAATCTTACCTTTTAGGCGACGGACAAGCGACTGATAAGCTGCCGCCGCCTCTCGCGCGCCCGCCATTCACAAATGGCCAGCGCGGGAGCGTGCCCTGCTAGAGGGACACGTGGGAGGCGGCGGCTTATCCGTCGCCTAAAAGGTACGATTTTAGGGGCTTTCTGGGGGGTTTCACACAGCGGGGCATCCCAATTTCGGAAGCCCCGCGGGGAGGGAGCTGATTGCCCCGGGAATCTTATAGATTCCCGGGCCGATCAGGGGTGGGTGTTAGTCCACTTTAAGTGGGACTTGTCTGAAGCCAGTGCTCCTTATGAGGTAGACAAAAAAAACCTCCACACAGGGCACTTTGGCCTTTTCACAAGATCTACAGAGCAGAGCTTCAAGATTAGGAAGGAGGTTGATTATACTTATAGCCCAGAAAATGTATCAGAGCCCACTATGAATGTTAGCTTTATATGGCAAAACTACATCCACTATAGATAAATATTTAAAACATACCTTTTAATAATAAACTTAAAAATGATGAATGAGGCAGATTTAAAAAACACACACTGGGATAAAAATACAATTCTGTGATAACTCACCAGTAGATTTGTTTTTATGAGTATTCAATACGCCCTGCTCCAGATAAGAATCATTACGCTTGGGTATTACTCCGCCAGATGGCACTGGATTGCAGAGACCGCGAAATTGGCTCCTCCCGACCCCTCAAATACCCAGGACCTCCCACAAATCCCCAGCATGGAAAAGCAGTTAACGAGAAGCCGGGAGAATGAAAACAGAACCAACTAGTAACTATAACAATGATAACAATCACCATACAGGGGATCCTAGGATAATGCAAAACCAAGGGTGGGGTGGAGCAGGACGTACTGTATACTCATAATACCAATTCTACAGGTGAGTAATCACATAATTGTATTATTCTTAGTATACAGTACGTCCTGCTCCAGATAAGAATCATTACACTTGGGACATCCAAAAGCAGTGTCCATAAAGTAGGGTGGGATCCCCAAAGGTAACAACAGACAGGTCAGACCACTGCCGCCTGCAGAACCTTGCGGCCAAAAGCAGCATCAGCTGAGGCCCTAACATCAACCTTGTAAAACTTTGAAAAGGTATGAAAAGAAGACCAAGTAGCGGCCTTGCAAACTTGTCCTGGTGCTGAAAAGCCCAAGAGGCACCAATAGCACGAGTGGAATGAGCAGTAAGGTGGAAGGGAGGATTCTTCCCCTTAGCAGAGTAGGCCTGACTCACAGCCTGGTGGATCCATTTGCTGATAGTAGATTTAGCAGGAGCCAAACCCTTCCTAGGACCAGAAGGGACCACAAAAAGAGCATCAGTTTTTCTGAAAGGTGCAGTAGCCACCAGATAGTACTTCAGACACCTAACCACATCCAAGGAGTGCAAAACCCTCTCCTTAGCGTTACTAGGATGAGGGCACAAGGAAGGAAGAACAATGTCCCGATTCAGATGAAAGGCAGACACAACCTTAGGCAGAAAATCTGGCTTGAAGCGAAACCCCACCTTGTCCTGGTGTCTCTCAAAGTAGGGGGGCTGGATGGAAAGCACCACTAACTCAGAAACACGCCTAACAGAAGTGATAGCCACCAAAAAGACAACTTTGTAAGAATAAGAGTAAGAATGGCCAGGGCAGCATCCTGCACAGGTTCAAAGGGAGCACCCTGCAAGGCAGACAAGATCAAGTTCAAATCCCAAACTGGCAACATAGGCTTACGTGGGGGACGCACATGAGTAACCCCCTGGAAAAAGGTCCTGATCAGAGAATGCTGGGCAAAGGACTTCTGGAAGAAAACAGCCAGGACAGAAACCTGACCCTTCAGAGTACTGAGTTGGAGCCCCATCTCCAACCCATGCTGCAGGAACTCCAGGATCCTGGGAATAGAGAACACACGATAGGGAAGAGACCTAGACTCACACCAGTCAATGTAGGCATGCCAAACCCTATAGTAAATAGAAGAAGAAGACTTCTTCCTAGCCTTTATCATGGTATCAATAACAGAGGCAGACAGCCCCTTCTCCATCAAGATGGAGGTTACAGCAGCCAGGCCGTCAAAGCCAGAGTTTGTAAATTGGGATGGCGTAAGTGACCCTGAGTGAGCAGGTCTGGCACCCTGGGCAGAGCGTACTGATCTACTGCCAGCTGCACCACGTCTGCGAACCACACTCTTCTTGGCCACCTGGATTGCTGGCACCCCCTCCTGAGTTATCTTGCGCAGAACCCTGCCCAACAGGGGGAAAGACATACAGGAGCTGAAAGTCCTGCCATGACATTGCTAGGGCATCCGTGGCCAAGGCCAGAGGGATGCAAACAGATCCACATCTGGTTGGCCCCAACGGTGACACAGATATTGAAACACCCTGCCGCAGAGGGACCATTCTCCCAGACGAGAGGTCCCCCTGCTCAGAGAGTCTGCCTGCAGATTGTATGTACACCGCTGATATGCAGGGAACATTGTCCTCCGCCCAGGCCAGGATCAGAGACACTTCCTTGAGGGCCCCCTTGCTCCGGGTCCCTCCCTGATGATTGATGTAGGCAACCGCCGTCTGGTTGTCCGAGCGTACCAGAACAGGCCGGCCCCGAAGGTGCTGGGTCAAGTGAGCCAGAACCAACCTGATCACCCTCCGTTCCAGAATGTTGATAGGTGTGTGGGCCTCCTGAGGGCCCCACCACCCTTGGAACTGCATGGACTTCCAGAAGCCCCCCCCCAACCTGTCAGACTGGCATCCGTGGTGACAGTCTCCCAGCAGGGGGCCAGAAAGGATCTGCCCACCAACAGGTTCCTGGAGTCCAGCCACCATGAGAGGGACTGCCTGACTGGGGGGACAGAACAAGGCCCTCGTCCAGGGACACAGGATCCTTGTCCCATACTGACAAGAGAGTTGCAGAGGCCTCATGTGAAACTGGGCATACGGGACCGCCTCGAAGCACGACACCATCAGGCCCACCAGCTGCATTCCCTGCCTGATGGAGGGATGAGGGCAAGATAGCAGGAACTGAACCTGCGCTAGCAGACTGTCCACCTTCTGCCGAGGAAGAAAAATCCTTGCTTGAACTGTATCCAGATTCATTCCCAGGAAGGGTGTCACCAAGGAGGGAGACAGGGAAGATTTGGGGTGGTTGATCACCCAGCCAAATGACTCCAGAGTGGACACTACTAGCTGAGTATCCAGCTCTGCCTGTTGGAGGGACTGAGAAGTGATGAGGATGTCGTCCAAATAGTGCAGCATGTGAATGCCCTGAGACCTGAGCAGAGACATCACTTCTGCCAGCACCTTGGTGAACACTCTGGGAGCTGAAGTGAGACCGAAGGGCAACGCCACAAATTGGTAGTGCTAATCCTCCAGAGCAAACCTGGGGAACCTTTGATGACCTGGAAAAACAGGAATATGAAGGTAAGCATCCTTGATGTCCACAGAGGTAATGAAGTCCCCTGGACGCAGGGAACTGATGGCAGAGCGCAAAGTTTCCATGCGAAAGCGCCTGCACCTGACAAATTTGTTGAGGATCCAGGATGGGCCTGACTGACCCATCTCTTTTGGGCACGGTGAAAAGGTTGGAATAGAAACCCTTGCCCCTTTCTTGTAAGGGGACCTGACAGATGACCCCCAGCTCCAGAAGGCTTTGCAGCGCCAGAATTAGAGCCTGAGCTGACATGGGGTCCTGAGACATCCGGGATCTCATGAATCTTGGGGGCGGCAAGGCAGCAAACTATCTTGTAACCGGAGGACACTACCTCCTGAATCCACCGGTCTGAGACATGAAGCCTCCAGACGTGAGCAAAATGCTGAAGCCGCCCCCCCACCCGGATGGGTGAGGGCGTCCCTTCATGCCTGAGGGGGCTTGGGAGAAGACTTAGGCTTGGAGCCCCAGGATGAGCCAGGGCGTCCACGTCCTCTGCCCCTACCCCAGAAATCTCGGGCCCCGGTAAGGGAGACCCCCCTCCCCTGTCTGGCTCCACAGTAGGGGGAAGAAAAGGAGCCCTGTCCCCTAAAGGGCCGAGACTGCCGCCTGCTCTGGGGTAACCTGCCTCCCTTAGCAAACAGGTCCAGGCGGTCCCCAAACAGGCGTAGACCTTTGAAGGGGAAACCAGTGAGCGCTTTCTTGGCCGCGTTGTCAGCAGCCCACTGGCGCAGCCAAACCGAGCGGAGTATAGCCACCACAAAGGCAGAGGTTCTGCCACACATCCTAATGGTATCATCCAAGGCAGAGAGGACATAAGTCACAAAAACCTCACAATGAAAGAGAGCATTAAACTCCTTACTAGACACATCAGGAGCACCATCCAGGGCAGGGTCCTAATAGCCACAGCCGTAATGGCAGAAGCACAGACCGGGCGCAGCGCCGTCCCCACACAGGCAAAGGCATGGGATGCCAGCTGATCAATACGCCGGTCTTCACCATCCCGCAGCGTAGTAGAGTCAGGGGAATGCATGACAGAGGTGTTAGACAACCCTAGGACCGGGGCATCCACCTCTGGAGGGGATGACCAGCGCTTCATCACATCAGCAGGAAAGGGATACCTCTTATCCCAACTCTTAGGGACTCCGGGAAGCCTGCTGGGATGCTCCCATTCCTTGAGCATGAGATTATTAAAATGGGCTTGCTCGGAAAACTCTAAACGTGGCCGCAGGCGGGGGAGAGATAGACAGTACCTCAAAAATCTGAGCCAACAGTATCATCTGGGGCCCAGGGGTCCGAGCCAGAATCATCATGACCCCTGGGCCTCACATCAGATGACTCCGAGTCAGAGAGAAATTCCCCTTCTTCCAAGGGGGTATAACCAGACAGTTCCAAAAACTCATCAGCCTCCATAGGGGACAGAGTGACATCAGGCGTCAAGTGCCGCTTCTTAGCAGAGGCCTTATGCGCCAGTGTATTAGCAAGCAACTTCTCAACACTAGCCAGTCTGGAAGACACATCAGGTTGAGAATCCCCACTGGTATGCAACTCAATAGGAGTCAAATTTAAGCTTGGGGGGAGTAGGTGAAGCCATACCTGGAGCAGGCCCAGCTACTGGTAAACCAGGCTGCAGCGCAAGTACCTGCTGGGCACAAGGTATACAGACCTGCACATTGTCAGCACTAGTAGGGGACACCCCACAAGTTACACACAGCCGGGCTTGTCCCGAAGGAACCCCGAGCACAATATCCTGAGACGCCTCCATATGGTGATTATAGCGGCACAATAAGCCGATAGGGATTCACGCTATAAAAGTAACCCGGGATGCCCCAATAGCCCGCTAGGGAAGTGGGAGTAATTTACACACTAGGCCTCACAAGTTTAATAACTAAATAGAGGGAGAAGGGCTGGGAGAACCAATAGAGTTCGACTCACCTGAAAGACATAAGCGAAGAGAACCCCATAATTGACTTGTATAATGACATATGGTAAATAAAGCCGCCCGCGAGGGCACTCACGGACCGTGGTAGGTAGATGCCAGTCACGCAGCCGAAACCAGCGAAAAACCTTGAGGGGCGGCCCGCGGAGACAGTGATGCGGAACGCGGCAACTGCGGGCCCCGCCCCCCCGAAGAGCGTGAAGCAGCACACTTGACGAGCAGCCAATGACCACACAACAGCGCCTGAGGTAATACCACCGCCATCCGCGAAGCAGAACGGGAGCGCGTGCGGCGGCGGCGGCGGCATTTTCAAAACGCAACAAGTGCAACCAAGTCAGCACGGAGACTGACACCAACAAAAAGCACATAAAACAGTGAAAACACCAAGGCATAACCCCCCCCCCCCCGAGAGCTACAAGGGAGGGCAGCGGCCACTTTACAGAGGGCCCACCGATAGACAGGGGCAAGGGGCAACAGGGTGGGAGGGGCATCCCATAGAGGCTCACCATAAGCCTATACCGCCTACCCTTTGATGGGGGATTGCGGTGGAGCAGCGCTCCTAAGCACCTGACAGTGGTGCTGCCTACCATCACCCGGACCAGCGCAGCCAAGGCTGGGAGGCACATTAAAAATGGAACGGGTGGGAATAGTCCTACAGGGCTGCAGGCGAATAGCCCCGCTCACCTGCGAGAAGAGAGAGCCATCTTCTTGTCCTTCGCAGTCCAGACTGCAGAGAAATTCTGGGGATTTGTGGGAGGTCCCGGGTATTTGAGGGGCCAGGAGGAGCCAATTTCGCGTTCTCTGCAGTCCAGTAATACCCAAGTGTAATGATTCTTATCTGGAGCAGGACGTACTGTATACTAAGAATATCAGAATTATTAAAGTGTATATATTATTCTAAGCATACAGCACGTCCTGCTCCTTCTATAATAATTACACATGGGTAATCCTCCGCCAGAGGGCGCTGTTCACTGCAGACATGCAAAAACAGGCTCCTCCCGGCCCTTCATATACCCAGGGACCTCCCACAAATCCCCAGATTTCTCTGCAGTGCTGAACTGCGAAGACATGAAGTATCAACTCTCTCGCAGGTGAGCGGGGCTTTACAGCCCGTGGCCCTGTGGGACTATTTCCACCCGTCCTCTTTGTGAAGAATATGCCTCCCAGCCTGGGCTGCGTTGGTCGGGTGAAGGTAGGCAGCACCTTGTGTGCTTATGGAGCCATGCTCCACCGCAATCCCCCACCATAGGGTAGGCGGTTAGGCTGATGGTGAGCCTCTAGTGGATGCCCCACCCGCATTATTGCCCCGTACCCCGTGTAGTGGTGGACCCTGTGTAAAGGGTCGCCATCCTCCCTCATTTCCCCAGCTAGTTAGGGGGAAAAGAAAGGGGGGGGGTATGTGTGTGGCGGTCCCAGTGTACTATTATGTCACGCTTATGGCCTTATTTCTGCCCTTCATTAACATTTGGGTCTCAGAGCCGCGCTGCTTGCTCTTTATTCTGTTTTTGGCTGCCGCCGTATCTGTCTCTTCTACATAGTTTTTTTGCGTCTAGATGCTGAGGCGCCTTTTCCTTACAAAATACGTTGTGATTGTATCCTTGCCTTTTTGACTAATACCTCAGAGCTTCACGCTCTTCGGGGTGGGCGGGGACTTGACTTGGCGCGCTCCGCGTCACGGCCGAGCATCGAGCCCGCCCTTCGAGGTTCGCTGGGCACCATTTTGTTGATCTTCGCGCGCGCACGCGTGGTGGCGGTTCCCCTCCTCCCTTGGTCTGTATGTGCCCTCGCGGGTGACTCATTATATGTTTTTCTGGCTGCGCATGGCTCTGACACCCATTCTTCTCCTTATGTCTTTCAGACGCCTAGGTCCCGGTGGCATCTCCCGGCCTGATATATATCTTAGCGGGTTCACAATTTAAATTCTCCCACATTCCTAGCGGGTCTTGGGGCATTCCAGGGTTGCTTATAGCATAAATCCCTGCTGGCATATTGCTTAGATAAATCACCATATGTCCGTGGTCTCGCGGGGACAAGACCGGCTGTGTACAGCGTGTGGACAGCCCCATGCTGATGCTGACAGAGCACGGGCCTCCTGGCTCTCCGGTTCCTAACGATACTGATGACTCTGCTGCTATGCAGGACCTTGATCCTTCTGAGGAAGGTGAGCTATTCTCCGATTCGGGCTCCTCGGATGAGATGCCCGGGAGCCGTGATGATTCTGGGCCCGGTTCTTGGGGCCTGTGTGACACAGATGAACTACTTGTTAAGATCTTTGAGGTTTTGTCAACCTCCCCTCCTGGAGAGGCTCCCAAGCCTAAGAAGGAGAGTTTCCACACAGCGCCGCCGCGCTTGGAATTCCTGGAACAGGAGCATTTCCAGAATCTTATATCCCAAGAATGGGAATCGCCTTGTATGGCCTCTATATTATCCTTCCTCCTTCCCTCAACAGTATGAGGCAGTCTGGGCCATGCTGGCCTATGGTAGGCCTGGCAATTCTACTCTCACAGGTAGTCCCTATATGACATCTCTGTCTTGGGACACAGGCGCCCTGTGCAAGGGGGGCTTCCGGCCCCCTGTGGGGTTCTAGATCTTATTAATTCCCTCTGTGTCTCTCCCTGTGTCTCCTGGACACCAAGACCGTTACTAGTCGGTGTTGCAGGACCAACCCTGCGGATTGAGGCTTTGTTTTTCGCTCCCAAGTTGCTCGCCATGGCGCGAATGGGGGTGATGTCTCGGACATACCTGGGGGGCGTCCGTATTAGGACCTACCGGGTCGTCTTTCCTTACTCCCCAATCTCTACGTCAGGCCGAGTGGATTAGTCGGCCGGCGGTGTCCCCTGGGAGTTACTGGATGGGTGCTCAGTCACCTCAATCCCTCATGGTCCCTTATCCGCTATCTCCATTCCTTGGATTCGGTTCAGGCTTGAGCCTTCTTCCTTGGCAACAGGTGGACTCCTGGTCACGGGGGCTCTGTCCCCCTTTGCTGACATCTTACTTTCAGCAGGCAGGATTGCAGCTGGTGGGCCCGTTGGTGGCGTATCAGATGATGTCCCTTATATACCGAGCCATTGGGCTCTTCGGCACAGTAGGTTATTGATCCTACCTGGGGTTCCAGCACCCCTGGAGCTAGGTCTGTGCTCATTCCCCCTTGGTACGGTGGTTCCTCTTGAGCTGATTATATTCAAGGACCCTGTCAGGGGGCACCCCCTTCCTTGCTTGCATCTTCCTGTGAATGGTCGCCTTTGGTACCAAGTCTCGCAGGTTGGTGGGGGGGGATTTCTTCCAAAACCCCCTGTGGCTCCTGGGTAAGGTTCCTTAGAGGGTCCATATTACCTAATGGTTTGTTAAAACAATGAGCCTTCCGTTGACTCTATACGGCTGGACTTCTCCTCTTTTAGGACCTGTCTATTTGGGGAATCTTGGCCTGTTGGAAGACAATGGCCTGTTTTATTATTGGTCTGGAGCTTGAAGCAGGATGATCCCTCTGAAGGGTTCCTGATCCTGATCTGGGTGGGGGTCTACGCCCCCTGCTCCTCAGCGGTATTCGCTCCAATGGATGTTTTTCAGTGGCAGGTTATGCTATCCTGGTGTCACTCTGAGAGCCATCTAGGGTAGCTCTGTTGGGTCTCGCTTATACCACAGGGGCTCTGCCCTTGTTTTTACTGTCCCAGAATATTCTGACTCTGGTCATGGGGGCTTAGTAAAAATACCATTTTGTGAATACTCACCTGTAAAATGGGTATTATAAGTATGTCACACACCCCACTTCAAAACATTAATAATTACAATAGGGGTTAACTCACCGCTAGGTGGCAGCATTGCAGAGAATCTCCAAAAAATTCAACAGGCCCCTCCCGGTCTATACATACCTGGTACCTCCCAAGAATCACCCAGTATTAGAACAGCAGTAAGACAAGGTACCAGAAACAAACAATGTAACCCTCAACGTAAAGAACTAAACTTCACCATATAAAGAGCCAGGATACCGAAAAGGGCGGGTGAAGTGGGGTGTGTGACATACTTATAATACCCATTTTACAGGTGAGTATTCACAAAATGGTATTATTCTAAGTATGTCACACACCCCACTTCAAAACATTAATAATTACAATAGGGACATCCAACAGCAGTGTCCAGAAAAGGGTGGGTATCCTAACAGGCAATAACGCCGAAAAAACTCAAACCACTGCAGCCTGCAAAACCTTGCGGCCAAAAACAGCATCCGCTGAGGCCCGCACATCAACCTTATAGAACTTAGAAAAAGTATGAACAGAAGACCAAGTTGCAGCCTTACACACTTGTTCAACCGAAGCCTGGTGCTGAAAAGCCCAGGACGCACCAACCGCACGAGTAGAGTGAGCAGTAACGCGAAAAGGAGGATCCTTCCCCTTAGCCGAATAAGCACCAACAATGGCCTGACGAATCCATTTACTAATGGAAGACTTGGCCGGAGCCAAACCCTTCCTAGGGCCACATGGCACAACGAAAAAGGTATCAGTCTTACGAAAAGAAGACGTAGCACGTAGATAGTACCTGACACAACGTACCACATCCAGGCAGTGCAAAGCACTCTCCTTGACATTCTTAGGCTTAGGACACAAGGAAGGAAGAACAATGTCCTGGTTAAGATGAAAGGCAGAGACCACTTTAGGGAGAAAGTCTGACTTGAATCGAAAAACCACTTTGTCCTGATGATCCTCGAAATAAGGAGCCTGAATAGACAAAGCTGCCAACTCTGAAACACGCTGAACCGAAGTGATGGCAACCACAAAGGCAACCTTCTGAGTAAGAATGGACAAAGCAATATCCCGCAAAGGCTCAAAAGGAGGAGCCTTAAGAGCAGAAAGAACCAAATTCAAATCCCACACTGGGAGCAAAGGCTTCCTAGGAGGCCGCACATGCGAAACCCCCTGGAAAAAGGTCTTGACCAAGGAATGACTAGCAAAAGACTTCTGGAAAAAAATTGACAAAGCAGAAACCTGCCCCTTCAAGGTACTCAGCTGAAGACCGGAATCCAGCCCCGACTGAAGAAACTCCAAAATCCTAGACACAGAAAAGACCCGGCAAGGCAAAGACCTAGCCTCACACCAATCAATATAAGATCTCCAATACCTGTAATAGATGGAAGAAGAAGATCTCTTCCTGGCACTAATAAGAGTCCGAATGACCGCATCCGAAAGACCCTCCTCCTTTAAGATGGAGGTTTCAGCAGCCAAGCCGTCAAAGCCAGCGTTTGTAAACTGGGGTAACAAAGTTGACCCTGTGTGAGAAGATCCGGCCGAAGAGGCAGATCGAACTGATCTACGGCCAGACGAACGATGTCCGCGAACCACACCCGCCTTGGCCACCTTGGAGCCACGAGAATGGCAGGAACTCCCTCCAGAACCAACTTTCGCAGAACCCTGCCTAGCATGGGAATCGGAGGAAACAGATAAAGAAACCCCAGGTCCCTCCAGCTCAGGGCCATGGCATCCACCGCCAGAGCCAGAGGGTCCCGGGACAGGGACACAAAGGACGGAAGCTTGTGATTGTGACGAGAGGCAAACAGATCCACCTCCGGCGTCCCCCACCGGAGACAAAGTGACCGAAACATCTGGGGATGGAGAGACCACTCCCCCCGACGGGACGCACACCGGCTCAGAAAATCCGCCTCTGTGTTTTCCACTCCCGGAGTGTAAACTGCCGAGATGCAAGGGACATGAGTCTCTGCCCAGACCAAAATCAGAGACACCTCCCTGTGGGCACCCAGACTGCGAGTCCCTCCTTGGTGATTGTTGTAAGCAACCGCCGTCTGATTGTCTGAGCGAACCTGAACCGGCAGACCTTGTGAATGATGCGTCAAGCGAGACAGGACCAACCTGATGGCTCGCAATTCCAGAACATTGATGGGCAAGTGGGCCTCCTGAGGGTCCCACTGCCCCTGAAACCGAAGATCCTTCCAAAAACCTCCCCAGCCTGACAAACTGGCATCCGTGATGACAGTTTCCCAAAGCGGAGTCAGAAACGACCTGCCCTTCAGAAGGTTGTCCGAGACCAACCACCACAGAAGGGACTGCCGAACCCGAGGGGACAACCGGAAGGACCGATCCAACGACCCCGGACACCGGTTCCAAGACGCCAAAAGAAGAAGTTGAAGAGTCCTCGTATGAAACTGAGCAAAGGGAACTGCCTCGAACGAGGCCACCATCAACCCCACCAGTCTCATCCCCAGACGAATGGACGGATGAGGATGGGAGAGGAGCAGCTGGACCAATTCCTGAATCATCAGAACCTTGGCCTGAGGGAGAAACACTCTGTGCTGGCAGGAGTCCAACGACATCCCCAGAAAGGTCACCACCCTGGCCGGAACCAGCGAGGACTTGGGGTAATTGATCACCCAGCCGAACCTCTCCAACATAGACACCACCGTGCTGGTGTCCCCCTCTGCTTGACTGAAGGAAGGAGCCATGATGAGAAGATCGTCCAGGTAAGGCACAATGCGAATCCCCTGAGCTCTGAGCAGGGCCATCACCCCCGCCAACACCTTGGTGAACACTCTCGGAGCAGAGGTGAGGCCGAATGGAAGAGCCACAAACTGAAAATGCCGATCCTCCACCACGAAACGAAGGAACCGCTGATGAGCAGGAAAGATCGGCACGTGCAGGTACGCATCCTTGATGTCTATGGACGTCATGAAGTCCCCCTGCCGAAGCGAACCGATCGCAGACCGCAGGGTTTCCATGCGGAACTTCCGGGGACGAATAAACCTGTTGAGAAACTTCAAATCCAGAATAGGACGAAAGGACCCGTCCTTTTTGGGAACCGTGAAGAGATTGGAGTAAAACCCGCGCCCTACCTCTGAAGAAGGAACCGGGCAAACGACAGCTAAATCTAGAAGATTCCTTACTGCCGCCAGGAGCCCCTGCGCGGCCAAAGGATCCAAAGACACCCGAGACCTGAAGAACCTTGGAGGACGACGGGACTCGAACTCCAACTTGTAACCGGCCGAAACCACCTCCCGGATCCATCTGTCCGAGACCTCCTGGTCCCACACCCGGGAGAAAAGTTGCAACCGTCCCCCCCCCCCGAACGGGTGAGGGCGCCCCCTCATTGCTGGGTGGGCTTGGCAACCGGCTTGGGCTTGGCACCCCAGACGCGAGCGGGACGGCCACGGCCTCTACCCCTATTCCAACTGGCGCCCCTGGGGGCCGAGGAGCCCGCACCCCTTCCGGCTCCCCGAAAGGACGGATTGAAGGAGACCGTCCCCCGAAAGGAACGGCGAAATTTCTTGCGCTGAGGTAACTTACCTCCCTTGGCAACAGAATCCAGCCTCTCACCAAAAAGCCTCAAACCCAAAAAGGGCAGAGCCGTGAGCGATCTTTTAGAATTAAAATCAGCCGTCCACTGTCTCAACCACACACAGCGCCGGATAGCCACCAGCAAGGCAGTAGCCCTGCCACACATCAACATGGCATCCTCTTGAGCGGCCAGGATAAAGGACAAGAAAGAATCGCAGCGCTTAAGCGCAAGGGACTCATCACTGGTAGGCTCGAGATCCACACCCAAATCCCTGACAATAGACCTGACCTCAAAAGTCAAAAGAGCCGAAGCACAGACAGGCCTTAACACCGAACCCGCACATACAAAACCATGACGGGCAAGCTAATCAACCCGGCGATCCTCACCGTCCCTGAGCGAAGTCGTGTCAGGGGAATGCACGACCACCGTGTTGGACAGTCCCAAGACCGGAGTATCTACCTCAGGGGGGACAGACCAACGCTTCATCAATTCCGTCGGGAAGGGATACTTCCTATCCCAGCTAGACGGCACACCAACAAGACGTGTCGGTTGCTCCCATTGCTTGAAAACAATTTCTTCAAAATGCTGTTGGCTGGGAAACTCCAAGCGCTGCTTGGACACCCCAAAAAGCTGACCCTTAGGCCTAGGAGCAACCACCGGAGGATCCACATCCAAAACCTCAAACATCTGGGTCAGAATGGTAGAGGAATCGAGAGGAAGGCCGTCAGCCTGATCCCCCTCAGTACCCAGCAACTGCTGAACATCAGAATCTTCTTCCTCAATGAGCTCACCATCTTCAAGGGGACGATCCGACCAATCCAGATCTCCAACAACTTCCTCATCTGAATCCGGCGGAGGCGGAGACAGATGCTTCCGCTTAGCTGGAGCCTTCTGAGCGGCCATTGCAGAAAACCGTTTCTCAAGGCTGGTCAAACGGGCACATACCTCAGACTGCGAATCCCCGCCCAGGACAACGTCACACGGGGTCCAGAATAAGCGAGGGGGAGAGGGAGATGGCGCGGCTGACGAAGTGCTAGGCACCGGAGTACTGGACTGCCGTGCAATGTTCTGCTGTGCACATGGGATACACAAAATGACATCATCTCCCTGGAGCGGAGTCCCACAACCCCCGCACACCTTGGATTGTCCCGAAGAACCATTCCCGGTATCTGTGGCAGCCTCCATGTGGTGAAATTTATGGTATTCGCAGAACCCAGGGATTTATGCAGTACGCGACCCGGGATGCCCCCTAATTACCTAAAAAAATTGTCTAAAGATTGTCAAAAAATCCTGACCCAGGGGAATAGCATAAAAACCCTTATATACATATAGTTTTATGAAAACACCCCGCACAAGCCAGGTATATAAGACCCTGCCAGACGGGATCCCAGGATCTGAAAGACACAAAAGAAGAGGGACAACAGTCAATCCAGGCACAATAATACCTATGCAAACATCCAAGAATAACATACAACCCCCCTCATTAACCATAGACAAAAGGAGATGGTTAAAATACACAACCAGCACTTTAAAAAGACGTGCAGGAGCGAGGAGGCGGGAGAAGGAGGGGACGTAAGGCGGGGGGCCAGGCCACCACCTTAATGTGACCAAAACATCCCCTGCAAGATATCAGAAAACGCCTACCTGAGAGAGCACAAGTGCAGAGAGGCACCGCAGAAAGATGGCGGCCCGAACACCGCTCCGTGACAGTGAGGGAGGGGAAGATGAGCCCCAGGAGCCGAGAAGGCCCCGCCCCGCCCCTCCAGAACAGCCAATCAGCGCGCGCGGTCCCGCCCCCCTGTGGCGTCAGCGCAAGCAGACAGTGAACCGCGCTCAGCCTCCAAGACGGGACCGGCGGAGCAACCTGCCGGTCCCAAGTGCGCACACAAACACACACACACACGCTCATCTCCCTCTATATTCCCCCCTGTGCAGACCGGACACGCCAGGCTGCAAGCGCCGAGCATGGCGCTCAGCCACAGGCGGGACCGCGGCGCAGCGCGCCGCGAGGCCCCGCTCCCCCGGCTCCTGAGGGGAGAGACGCCATTCACACCAGCAGCAGCTGAAAATAAAGACACACAAGGCAGATCCACAAAAAAACCGCCACAGTAAACAGCGCATAAGCCCTCACAAACCAGCAGCGCAGCAGCCACACTCACACAACCATGTCACCGGTCCCAAAGCGCGCCACACACCCCGGAGTGAGGAATAACTAAAGTCCCAGGGCTAGGCACATCCTGAACCGCTAACCTACTAATTAAATGGGGGCATCCCACATCCGGATCACCACTCCGGGAATCCCGCTATGCCCCGCAATGAAGGGTCGAGCGGAGGAGCTAATCTCCTAGGCACCAAGAGTGCCGGCTACCTTTTGCCCGGCCTACAGCCGAAGCTGGGAGGCTGCCAGTAAACAAATATACTACAAAACAAGAGCCGGGCAGAAATAGACCACGGGGGGGGGGGGGCGGGGGGATACCCCGGCTACCTGCAAGCAGGAGACTTCTTTCTTCTGTCTCGTCGCCACCTTGCAGAGAACACTGGGTGATTCTTGGGAGGTACCACGTATGTATAGACCGGGAGGGGCCTGTTGAATTTTTTGGAGATTCTCTGCAATGCTGCCACCTAGCGGTGAGTTAACCCCTATTGTAATTATTAGTGTTTTGAAGTGGGGTGTGTGACATACTTAGAATATTATGCATGGACTTTCTATCTTATATGCCTTCTCTTCATTCACCCTACTATGTAGGGTTCTGCGCACGGTCGTGCTGATAAAGAGACCAGTGAGATTGATGGCCCCTGGGTGGCCTAGTGAACTGTGGTTCGCAGATGCTTCTGCTGAGGTCAGCTGACCTGTACGCTCTATCAGGAGTGCGGTTCTGCCCTTGTCAGGCCCCTTCTTTTGTCGTCCCAATCTACAGACTCTAGTCTGGGGCTTGACAGCTGATTCATTCACCCCTTGGAGACGGGCTTATCTTCTGGGTGACTTTTTGGCTATTTGGGGGGCTAGGAGCAAGCTTCCTTGTGTAAATAATGGGCCTTTATGGGAAATCAATATTGTTAATAATGGTATATATATATATATATATATATATATATATATATATTTGAATATACAGCAGGGCATGACATGAAGTGGGAAGGCCTAAGGCACGTTTTCCAAGCTAGATAATATCTGCATTCCAAAACCAGAAAATAGAACAAAAGACATCTGAGAGGGCACTAGATAATATCAACATTCTGTGTCCATACCATAAATATGTTGTAAATAGACATATAGACCTGAAATAGCAGATGCACCCTCTTTTGCATAACCGGTGGGTCAAGCCCAAGGGAGGAGAAGACTAGGGTCGTAAAAGATCAAAGGAATACCAGAAGCCCACTTTTAGTATAATTAGGAGATGAGGGAGGCAGGAAGGAAGGAAGGCAAGACAGGGGAGACGGCTTGGAGCGGACACTGCTTGGAGATGAGAAGCTTGTGAGTGCCGTATCAGGAGGGTAATGTGACTTTCCCTGTATATATGTATGCCAGTCTCATAACTGTATGCCAGTCTCATGTATTGTGTTTGATTTGAGATTTGATTGCATCATTGTGTTATTTTGTCAACAATATATCTCTTTATTTACTGCGTGTCTCAGTGTCTCTTGCATTTACCAGAAGTCAAAAGAACCTACAGTCTTATAGTCTTATGCGTGTATCCATTGCGTGATTATTGGCCAGATATTGATGATATTGGTATATGTGTTGCCTATTTTAGTCGAGCCGGGCAGGATATAAATATATACACAATATTATTAATATCTAGTTATAATATTGTCTACAAGTGGCGACCCAGGCAGGAGATTTAGAGTTATAAATTAATATCTAGATATTGATATAATATTGTAGTTATTAATATTGTAGTTATTAATATTCTATTGTTTACATTTGGCCGAGCGGCAGGCAGGAGATATTAATATTATTATTATATTCTCTTGTTTACATTTGGCTAAGAGCCATTCAGGAGATATTGAATATAATATTTCAGTATAGGAGATTAATATTGTTTACAGTTTGGCGAGCCAGGCAGGAGATACTATTTATAATATTATTATTATTATTAGAATTGTTTACAGTTTGGCTAAGCCAGGCACGAGGCATCTTGTGTATTTGCAGAGCACTGTGTTGTGGTGAATATTGAGTGTATTGTGGTATATAATACATTGTGCAATTCAATTTCTATAGTTCACAGACCGCTGTTGCTATTGGTAACCATAGCATATTTTAAAGTGTTGCAATTGGTTTGAAGTGCCTTATTGTATAGACATGGAGGGTCTTGTAAAAAAAATTAACAAGGTAAAGAATGCAGAGGGGATTATTAGAGCAATGCAGGGATCCAGTAACCCATGGGCTGAAGCCCAGGATTATGTATCTAAATGCATTGCTGCTAAACAAATTTCCAAATCTGAGGGCAAACGCTTTTTGATTTATGGGGCAGTGTGGATTGCAAAGGAGTTTGTTTTGGTGAGAATACAAAATGAAAGCCTCAAAGAGGAGGTAAACTCCCTGGATAAAGCGCTAGGAGCCATGAGGGCATCTATTGAAAGTTTGGGCGCAATTGTGGAGCAGCTGAGAGCTGAGAGCATAGAGTTGCGCAGAAACAATCAGATAATGTCAGAAAAGCTGATAGCCACAGAAAAAGAAGTTGAACTTGTGTCTGTGGATATCAGGAGACAGAGAGATGCATTTCCTGGTGCTGCTGAGGAGGTTTCATGTGGGTCTTCACCAAATAAGCATATAGACTTGGGGGTGCGAGGTTGTAGGAGTGAAAATTACCCAAAGGTAGCCCCAAAGGTTAGTGCAGTCACACAAGCTCCAGTGGCAGTCTCAAGGCCCCCATTACAAAAAGCAATGCCTAGTATAATTAACTCTGCTGTACCGTGCAGAGACAATGTAAAGAGAGCTAGAAGTGTGAAGTGTCACTCTTGTGGCCAAGCGGATCACATTTCCAGGCTCTGCCCCTCTGCAAAACCAATGTGTAGTAATAAAGCCCAGAGTTATAGAACCCACAAAAGGCAGACAATGGTTTACTCTGCTAGGTTTGGGACAGGAAGCTTTAGCCATAAGAAATTTGCTAGGGAGCATTATAGTCAAAGCAAACCTGTAAAGTGTGTCCCAGTAAAATGGTTAAGAGCACGAAATGAATACCTTATGGCAGAAAATCTGCAGTTGAGGAGTGATATGAGCTCACTGATACAACAGGTTATGGCCATAAGTGAAGAGGTAAGTATGTCGGGGAACAGAAGAATGTCAGATGAGCCAAGGCTTAGACAAAAGGTTATAGAGAGGCACCCAGTTAGGTGTTATTAATTCTATGTGTTTTGTCTTTCAGGTCCATTGGATAAAATCCCGGCTAAGTCTCTGATTAACTCTTTGATCTTTTCCATTAGGTTTTGAGGACCTTAACGTGGCCTTTTTTGTGTTGGTTTTTTTTTTAGGTGCACACGTTTAGGATAAGCCTCAAAGATTAATTTGATGAAAGCAGTCAGGTTATCAAAAATCTAAATTCATTTTTGTTTTTGTAGTTAAAAGACCTGAACTGCGAAGCTGGCATGGACAGGGTTTCGGATATCCCTGATTTCCATTAACCCTTTCGCTGCCAGCCTACCTGCAGCATTTGCCACTCCCTGTTGCCAGACGATGTTTCACCAATTTGCGCTACACATATTCAACTGTCATTTTTGAAGGGATTTCCAGGGATTTCCCAGGAAAATTATATATTGTTTTTTTCAACAGAGTCTGGGCTTTAACATGAAATGTCTTGTTTGTATTTTTTAGGTGTATTCTCATTTTTTTTGGGTGAAATGTGTGAAAAAAAATAAAAAAAAAACATTTTTTTACAATTTGTAGAGTTTTTTTGTAATAAAAAATGTACGTTTGTCAATAAAATCTTATTGCGTGAGAAACCCCAATTTCTCCCGGTTACAGCGATACCACATATGTATAGGTAGACACCCTTTCCTGCCCAGAAGCCTTTTATAGCTGCTGGATGACAAATGGTTAATTAAAAAAAAAAATGACATAGGGTCCCCCTTCCCGGGGAGGGGGACCCCATTTTTTTTTGGATTTTGAAGGGTTAAAAACCCTTCAAAATCCAAAAAAAAAAATGACGTGGGGTCCCCCTTACCCAAAGTAACCAGCCCGGGACCAGCTATGGGGGCTTGTAGGCACAGAGTGGGGGGGCCAGCTTTGGTGGCCCCCCCACCCTGCAGCCTACGAGCCCACATAGCCTATGTGGGCCCGGGCTCTTCTGCCCCCCCCTGGCCTTTGGGGAGGCAGGTAATGGGGGTGCGGGGGTCAATGGCAAGCCACCCGCTAGGGCAGGTGACTTGCCACCCCCCCAGCCTTGTGAACTGGTATAAGGGGTCTCATGGACCCCTTACCAGCTCACAAAGAGTTAATGTGAAAAAAAAACACCACACAATAATAAAAAGTATTTTATTAGAAAAAAACAAAATTTTTTTTTACTGTACTTACCTTCGATTGCAAGCTCTTGTCCCTCGCCGCTCAGCTGACAGATGCCGGTGATCGGCATCCAGAGAAGGAGAAGGCAGGAGATCAGAGGATCTCCTGCCACCTCCTTCCAGGGCACCGATCACCGGCATCTGAGAAGCTGAGAAGGCTGAAGCCTGAGATCGGGGCCGGGATGACTTCATAAGCCCCGCCCCCAAGGGGGCGGGGCTTAGAGGCATGATGGCGGCCGCCATCGTGCAGAAGAGAGGAGAGAGCCTCCCAGGCTCTCTCCTGAAGATCGGTAAGTCCTGGGGGGGGATCGGAGGCCCCCCAGGTGAAGAGGAGGGACAGCGGGAGCCAGCGCACACACAGGTAAGTGAATGTCATTTTTATTTTTTTTTTTTTTTACAGTTAGAAGCTGCTGCTGCAGAAGCGGGGGGGGGGCGGCCTATTCCGGGGGCTCTCCTGGAGCCATCCGACCCCCCACGGGGGATCGGATGGCACCAAATTAAAGAGGAGACCCGGCCGGATCCAACAAGGGGTCAGGTGAGTATTTGTTGTTTTTACTTTTTAAACTACAAGCGAGGAAAGTCAAGCACGTAACACCTACGGGCTTGGCACTTAAGGCCCAGCCAAGCCAGCACGTAGGTGTTACGTGCTTGGCAACAAAAGGGTTAAAGTGTAAATTTAGTATTTTTTTTGTGATTGCGCTATATTTTACGGATTGCGCATATTTAATAACTAGTGCCAGCCTAGTGTATGTAGGAGTTCTCCCAGGTGTCACTGACAGGCTGTGTGGAATGCTCTGTTGCTGGGGCTGCAGTGTCATTCCAGGCCGATTAGCATTTCTATACAGCCAGGGTCTTTCCAGTGACAATACATTGGGAACCAGTTTTTAAGCTTTTTTTTCCTTTTACAATGAACAATGAAAAGGTTAAAATTCATATTTTAGCCTGTTCATTGGATCAATCATTTTAAATTGTGTGCTTGTAAGCTATTTTTTGCTGTTATGTTATTGGAGTGGGTACCATTATTTTTTTTGCTAAGTAACTTTTTTTTGTAGTTGGTACACAGGCACACAATTTGAAACTATCTGTTTGTTTGTTTTCTTACTCTGAATGGTATGAAGTGGGCGAGCAGCTTTTCTCCCCATTTTCTTCACAAGTTTTAATTTAAATGTTATGAAGTGGGTGCGGTTTAGTGCTTAGGATTGTTCAATATGGTCAACATACTAGGTCTGCATTAGGTGGACCTATTATCTTATGGATGTGTGTTATAATATGTTGTATATTGTTGTAAAATAACCTTTAAACAGTATTTTTCCATAGATAGCCCAGATATGCCCTTGATTTGAGTTTGTGGAGACGGAGGGGGATTATTGATATAGCATAGTGGCACCCTTATTTTTCTTGGGTTATAGCTTGAATCCTCAAAGCCACATCTACAGAGTCACACTTTCTTTTGTTCAAGGTTTTCTTTCAGACATTTCCACCGTAATACGCCGTTTGCTATGATGCATTATGTTTATGCTCTGTGACCAAAAATCTATTTCTTGGAGTCTGCTGTGTATCACTGTGTTGGAGAGTATATCACCGAGTGCTTCTAATATTGCAGATGTACTGTTGCTGTAACTCATTATGGTCTGTGTGAACTGTCAGAGTACATTTGCACCCATAACAATATGGACTGTTCTAATGATATGCACCCATGACAATATGGGCAGTTCTGATGCTGTGCACCATGAAACCATGAGCAGTTCGGATGTTGTGCACCATGAAACAATGGGCAGTTCTGATGATGTGCACTCATAACCATATGGACTGTCACACGGTGCAATCAGTATATTATGGACTGTCACCTTGTGCACCCACTTCGTTGATAATACAGGCCTTGGACACTCAGTGACAGCTGATAAAGCATTGTCTGCAACATACAATGGAAGTCGACGGATGTCTGTCAATACCAGCAGCAGTGAATAAATCCGGATGTCACCAGATTTGGTCATCCAAAATCACATAAGCGGTTATGGATGGTGTAAAAATATGAAATATGTTTGATGATCTGTTGAAGAAGGTGTGGCATTAAAACAGTATGTGGTGGCTGAAGGATGCAGGCTGTAACTTGAGATACTGGGGGTTGTGATAACATTGTGCGGTAATATATCGGGTCCCATCGGTCTCAGCAAATTTGAAGCACTTACATTTTATATATTTGTGAGACCTCGATATATATGTATACATATAAATATAATATATATATCTCTGTCTCAAGTTGGCGATATGTAAATAATGGGCCTTTATGGGAAATCAATATTGTTAATAATGGTATATATATATATATATATATATATATATAATTTTTTTTTTTTTTTTTTATTTGAATATACAGCAGGGCATGACATGAAGTGGGAAGGCCTAAGGCACGTTTTCCAAGCTAGATAATATCTGCATTCCAAAACCAGAAAATAGAACAAAAGACATCTGAGAGGGCACTAGATAATATCAACATTCTGTGTCCATACCATAAATATGTTGTAAATAGACATATAGACCTGAAATAGCAGATGCACCCTCTTTTGCATAACCGGTGGGTCAAGCCCAAGGGAGGAGAAGACTAGGGTCGTAAAAGATCAAAGGAATACCAGAAGCCCACTTTTAGTATAATTAGGAGATGAGGGAGGCAGGAAGGAAGGAAGGCAAGACAGGGGAGACGGCTTGGAGCGGACACTGCTTGGAGATGAGAAGCTTGTGAGTGCCGTATCAGGAGGGTAATGTGACTTTCCCTGTATATATGTATGCCAGTCTCATAACTGTATGCCAGTCTCATGTATTGTGTTTGATTTGAGATTTGATTGCATCATTGTGTTATTGTGTCAACAATATATCTATTTACTGCGTATCTCAGTGTCTCTTGCATTTACCAGAAGTCAAAAGAACCTACAGTCTTATAGTCTTATGCGTGTATCCATTGCGTGATTATTGGCCAGATATTGATGATATTGGTATATGTGTTGCCTATTTTAGTCGAGCCGGGCAGGATATAAATATATACACAATATTATTAATATCTAGTTATAATATTGTCTACAAGTGGTGACCCAGGCAGGAGATTTAGAGTTATAAATTAATATCTAGATATTGATATAATATTGTAGTTATTAATATTCTATTGTTTACATTTGGCCGAGCGGCAGGCAGGAGATATTAATATTATTATTATATTCTCTTGTTTACATTTGGCTAAGAGCCATTCAGGAGATATTGAATATAATATTTCAGTATAGGAGATTAATATTGTTTACACTTGGCTTCCTCTTCCTCTGTCTTTTGTGGGTTATTGTGTACCCTTATTGATTGGCATGAGTCTTGGTCTCTTCCCTGTTGGACGTTCTCGGTTCCCAGGGTTCTAGAGTCGTTACAGCATAGGTTGGGGTTGGCTCCCCATCTAGGTACTCTGAAGGTTCTGGTTCTGTCCTGTCTGTCTTCCTGTAGAAGTCTGGTTCAGTCTTCCTTGTGAGGAGCTCTCTTGGGGATTGCTCAAGGGCATCTCCCAAGTAGTTCTATGGTTCCTGTTGGGATCCATTTTCATTCTGTTTTCCCTGCGGATTGTTCCCTTGGGACTTATCCTGGATGCTGTCTGAGCTGTTTTGTAGTTCAAGTCGCTTCTCTGGGGGCTCCTGCTTCAGTCAGACGTTTGCCTGAGAGGTTGGTTCTGATTACTTAGCCTTCGCTCGATATATATATATATATATATATATATATATATATCTATATCCACACCATGACGTGGTGGTATTCCGACTTACGCCGGACCCCTTTGTCCAAGTGGTGTTTTATGATCATTATTTAAGTCCTTTTAGTCTGACTATGGGCCTTATTCTTAATAATGCTGAAGTAAAGGGTCTACATTCCCTCAACATGTGTTGCAATTATTCCTGGTTGTTTCTTGTCCCTTAGGGGGACGGATGCCCTTGGGGTCTGCGGGCGCCTCCTTATGTATGAGCCTGATCTCGCTTGCTTCCAGGGCCACTGTGCCCTTTGGACTGTTCTTACTTGGATGGTTGCCTTACTGGTCCTGAGTAAAGGTTTCGGCTTCTTGCTGATCCTTGTTAATGAAGGGGTCAGTATTCCCACCTGTCTGACGGGAGACCAGTTCTCATTTCCCCTTGGGGAGAGTTCTGAGTTTTACACCAGGCTTCTGTTGCCTGTGGGCTGGTTGGGCCGTTACACTGGCCTATTCCTTTAAGGGGGAAGAATCTCCCTTTCTCATTTTATGTCGTTATATTGGTGTTTGGGTACCTTTGGCCCTTCAGCACCAGGTTTTCTGTTGAATAGATTGCTAGACCGCTGCTTGTCTCTGTTCATACCTTTTCAAAGGTTTTGTTATGGGATTGACGTTAGAGCCTTTGCTCATGTCGTACTTGGTAGCAACGTTTTGCAGGTGACAGCGCCTTTACTGTTTGCTGTGCCTTTGTTTTTGGGGATCCCACCCTACTTTATGGACACTGCTATTGGATGTCCCATGTGTAATTATTATAGATGGAGCAGGACGTGCTGTATGCTTAGAATAATACAATTCTGTGAAATACTCACCTGTAGAATTGATATTATACGCATACAGCACGTCCTGCTCCACCCCACCCTGGTTTTACATTTTTCTGGATCCCCTGTATGGTGATTGTTATCATTACTATTGTTACCAGTTGGTGGTTGGTTTCTCCCGGCTTCTTTTCTCACTGCTTTTCAATACTGGGGATTTGTGGGAGGTCCCTGGGTATATGAAGGGCCGGGAGGAGCCTGTTTTTGCATGTCTGCAGTGAACAGCGCCCTCTGGCGGAGGATTACCCATGTGTAATTATTATAGATGGAGCAGGACGTGCTGTATGCGTATAATACCAATTCTACAGGTGAGTATTTCACAGAATTGTATTTTTCAACGTAGGAGATGGCACCTCAATTTTATAGGTAACCAGATGTTCCCTAATATTTGTGGGGCTGGGATTCTTTCCTAGTTTATAAGCTCCTGATAGGTGGGATTATTTCCAAAGAAATGACAGTAGTGTTTAGAGAAAAGCGAAGACTGGGAGGTACCTGCTTGTCACTGTTGCTGCCCCTTTGGCTAATTTTTAAAAAACATGGCAAGATGTATTTTGTTAATTCTAACATTGATTACCAGATGTAATAAAAAATAGTTTCCACAGTATTCAGATTTTTATATATAGTTACCAATATATATATATATATATATATATATATAGTTACCAAGTAACAATAAAATATTTAAAAGTATTTCTCATACTAACAGCTGTAGTGCAAAATAATATTACAGATTTGTAACACAGGTAACAAACAAAGACCTACACTAAAGCCAAAAATATACAACTCATTTTCTTCTGCATAAGGACTAGGTGTCAATCAGTTTCTCCTCTGTTTCAGCTTCCTTCCTCTTGTCAAGCTCTTCATCTTCATCTGTCAGGCCATCTCTCTGGCCATAGGCAAGGGTTGTATGGGCCAAATCAACCTCAATGGGGAAGATATCTGCCTCTTTGAGAACTTCATAGCATTGGTCATTATATTTAGACATAGCAGACACAAAGCGCTGAAGCTGGAACACAATATCTTGAACTAGAGAGAAAACAGAAGAGTATTAAGGACATGACTATTATGTAAACTTGTAGGTACTATTGAGGTAAGCAATAGCTGTGTTGCACTAGCACTTTATTAGTTCTTTTATAGTGTATTTTTATATAGTGTTTTTGAAATGTTTGCTGTTTCACAATTTTTTTGTGCCATTTAAATCGGACAATACTGACACCATATTAATTATCTTCCACCCGCAGAGGGCCCTCTTATCCTTTCATTTTAATTGTGTGTTTATGTCAGCTGTCCTGATCTTCTTGGAGGTGGTTGGCATTTTTGACCTGGTACACTTGTAGTATGCAGGGCCAGATTAAGTGTGGTGGAGGCCCCTGGGCACAAAATCTGTTGGAGGCCCAATATACAGTAATTTTTTTCCTTTAAAATAATAGTCCAGCCAGGTAACTGATTGGTGGTTGTCTGGCACCTGCCCACTAACTGGGACGTCAGATTGAGTCCCTTGTTCCACCCTTGTGCGGGTGCGTGTTGCTCGAGAACTCCTGCTTTAACATTCTGGGTGGCGGGAGAGGTGTAGTTGCCCAGCTGGTCAAGCAGAAAACAGTTTCAATGCATTGAGCTGCCAGCAGCTGTGCTTGGTGGCTTATGAGCAGTAAGCAGCCCCCGATTGACCCACCCATCACTGTAGCCTTGCCAATAATGGCTTTGCTGCTCTAGACTCTCCACCCTGCACTATGGTGGCTTTGGCTGCAGGTTTGCAAATAGAGAAAAAAAAAAAAAAAAAAAGACTTGCCCAGGCATTGCGGCCCCCACTGCTATGAATAGCTTTGTTACTGGCCCTGCGGCCTGTCAGACCAAAGACTGAAAAGCCCCCTAGACCAGACCATAACCCAAAGGTTGGTGGAGGGGGCCTTTGCAGGGCAAGTGGTGGAGGCCTGGGGCACGCCCCCTTGTGCCCTCCTCATAATCCAGCCCTGGTTGTATGTGATTCATTAGCTCTAGTAGTGCAACTTTTTGTTTTGTTTTTGTTAAATATACATATACACAAGACTATTAAATATGTTGAAACACATATTGCATAGTTACAATTTTATATAGGCTAAACACAAACAATGTATAATCAAACCAGTGATACTTGTAAATTTCTTTCCTTAAAAAAATTCTTAAACACGTTTCAACCCACACTGGGGCTTTATCCGGAGTCACAAGTAATGTAAGGATGTATGGTGAATAACTTCTAGTGGTAATAGTACTTGGTTTGGGAGGATGCTCCCAGGTGACCCCGGTCTATAGGAAGGGCACATATAAAAATACTACACTCATCTGAATAAAGATGTGGTTCCTCAGAGTAGCAAGAAAAACACAATTCTGTGACACTCGCTTGTAGAATTGGTTTCTCTTCCACATCCATTCCAGGCCGTCAGCTTCAGTCACGAAAGGGCGTGGACTGCAGGAAAGAAAAGTGTGGCTTCTCCCGGCCCTATATACATCTGGCTGCCTCAGACCAAGCCAGTAATTGAATTAGCAGTAGAATCACCTACTAGGAGGCTAAGGCCTATTATATATAGGACAAGGTTACACCACATCGATCTCCGCTTATTTTCTCTCTCAATGTATTTTCTTTTTTTTCAATGCCGAATATTATTTACATATATACAAGTACATCAAGACCAGGCATCTTAGGAGTAGAACCGTAAACCAGTACCAGGGTGGGTCTGACGGCCTGGAATGGATGTGGAAGAGAAACCAATATCTACAGTTGATTGTCACAGTATTGTGTTTTCTCCCCCAATCCATTCCAGGCCGTGAGCTTCAGTCACGAAATGGACCTCCAAAAGCAGTGCGCATATATGGGCGGGATCCCGAATGAAAATTAGCAACAGGTACTTCAACCCACTGCCGTCTGTAAGACTCCTAGCAAAGACGGTGTCTGCCGAGGCCATAATATCTACCTTGTAGAATTTGGTTAATGTATGAACCGAAGACCAAGTGGCAGCCAATCGAAGCCTGATGTTGAAAAGCCCAGGAAGCACCGATGGCCTGATTGGAATGAGCTGTAACCCGAAAAGGGGGTTCCTTTCCTTTGGCAGAATAGGCCCTTTCTACCACCTGTCTAATCCAACGGCTGGTAGTGGATTTAGCCGGCAGAAGCCCCTTACGAGGTCCTTCTGCTATGACAACTAAAAAAATCTAAATTCCGGAAGGACTTTGTAGCAGAGAAATAATACCTCAAAGCTCTAACTATGTCCAAAGAATGAAGGACTCTATCCTTCGGATTAGCCGGAACTGGACTTAAGGATGGCAATACCACCTTCTCATTAAGGTAAAACGGGGAAACCACCTTGGGTAAAAAATCCAGCTTAAAAACAGAAGACAGTCTTATCTCTGTGTAATTTAAATAAAAGGCCTTGACCAACAAGGTGGCCCATTTAGAAACTTGACGCACAGAAGTGATGGTCACCAGGAAAATGCCTTGAGCGTCAAGATGAATAAGGGAGCATCAACCAGGGGCTCAAAAGGAACTGGAGGGCTGAACACTAAATTCAAGTCCCAAACCAGAATACATAGGTTTGTATGCCAAGAGTGAAAACAAAAGTGAAGAAAGGTTACTTAGGGGACAGCATATGACAGTGGGTGGAGAATTAGATGGGGGGAGGACTGCTATGATGGATGTGTTGCAAACCAGCAGTGAACAATTAGGCTGCATTACCGCAGAAGCTAATACTATAGCTCAATGTGTCAAACGAGATAGGAACATAAAGTGTATGTTCACAAATGTCAGAAGTCTGGCAAGTAAAGTGGGGGCGCTTGAGGCTCTGGTGCTGGAAGAGAATATTGATGATGTTGGTGTGGCTGAGACATGGCTGGATTCCACACATGACTGGACTATCAATCTACAAAGGTTTTGCTCTTTTTGGAAAGACAGAGCAAAAAGGAAAGGGGGTTTAGTGTGTGTCTCTATGTAAAGCAAGAATTCAAAGCCTATATTAATGAGTGGATACTAGCATAAAATTGCGGGGATGTAGAATCCTTGTTGGTAGAAGTGATGTAAGCGATGTAAACCATGTTAAAATACAGTTTGGTGTAATCTATAGGCCCCCAAATATAACTGAGGAAATAGAGGGTCAACTGCATAAACAGAGCGTGCATCACAGGCTGGTACAGTGGTGGTGATGGGGGATTTCAACTACCGAGGAATCGACTGGAGACATGGTTCTGCTTCTTCTACAAGGGGGAGATCATTCCTCAGCTTGCTACAAGATAATTATATGAATCAGTTAGTGGAGGCACCTACTAGGGGTGATGCTCCTTTAGATCTGGTAATATCAAATAATGATAGCCTAATAGGGACAGTAACAGTACGTGAAAATCTTAGTAACAGTGACCACAATATAGTTGTATTTAACATAACCTGTAAGAAAGATTTTCTGTCTGGGAGGGCAAAAACACAGAATTTTAGGAAGGCCAACTTCCACAGGCTCAGAGCAGCACTCCAGGGCATTGACTGGGAGCATCTGTTTAGGAATAAGGATACAGATACCAAATGGGAGTGCTTTAACATTTTAAACGCCAGCCATGTAAAATTTACGTGGCTGCCTCCCCTGCAGTTAACCGCCAGCCACGTAAATTTTACGTGCCTGACTTTCCCCCCTGCTAGCAGAAAAAGTAAAAAAAAAGTCACTTACCTGACTCCTCGTTCGATCCGGCCGGGTCTCCTCTTCAGCCAGAGGGGCTCCGATCACCAATTGGGGCTGCAGGAGAGTGCCCAAAATAGGGTGCCCCCCCCCCCCGTTTCAGCAGCTGCCGGAATTATCTGTAACCTTCGTGTCTGATAGCTGCCGCTGGCTCTCCTCTTCATGGGGAGGGGGGCTCCGATCACCCCCCCGCTCTTCCATCCTCTGGAGGGGGCCTAACAGCCCTCCTCCCTCGGATCTCCGATGGCCGTCATCGGGGGTCGAGGCACCCAGCTGTTCAACTGTCAGACGCCGGTGACGGCTGGGCAGAGGAGGGAGGTAGGCGATCCTCCGATCGCCTGCCTCCCCCCTTCTCTGTCCAGCTGTCACCTGCATCAGATCGCCGCGGGACACTGCATATGAAGATCGGAGGTGAGTAAAGTAAAAAAATTTTTTTTTTAATAAAGTTATTTGCAAACTGTGTGTGTTTTTTTTTTTACTGTTAACCCATTGTGAACTGGTAAGGGGTCCATGAGACCCCTTATACCAGTTCACAAGGCTCGGGGGTCTGGCAAGTCACCTGCGGCTAGCGGGTGACTTGCCATTAACCCCTGGCCCCCCAAATTACCTGCCTCCCCAAATCCCGGGGGGGGGGGCAGAAGAGCAGTGGCCCTAGGCTATGATGGCTTGTAGCCTCCACTAAAGCTGGCCCCTGCGCCCTGTTCTACAGGCCCCATAGCTGGTCACAGGCTGGTTATGCTGGGTAGGGGGGACCTCACACCATTTTTTGGGGTATTTTTAAAATTAAAAAAAAAAATGGGGTCTCCCTCCTCAGGAGGGGGGACCCTATGTCATTTTTTTTTTTAATTAACCCTATGTTACCTGTAACTCAGTAGGTATAAAAGGCTTCCAGCAGCAGCAGGAGAGCAGAAGCCTAAGTGATTAGCGTGAGACACAGGGATGGATGGGAGGTAAGTATTACAAAAAAAATTTTTTTTTTTTTTAATAAAGTTCTTATTCTAAGTATGTCACACATCCCGCTTCAAGAAATTCATAACGTGTGGGTAATACTGACCTGTAGAGGGCGATATGCAGAGATGCCAGGAAAAAAGAGAGCCCCTCCCAGTCCATAAATACCTGGGACCTCCCACTCATTACCCAGTCTTCATCTCTGCAGTCGGCGAGCAAGTCAGAAGATGTGGTCTCCTCCTTGCACAGGGGGATTTCAAGTAGCCGGGATGACTCCCGGCCCTTTAGTTATCTATTTCCGCCTGGATCTTTTTTTTCTGTTACCTCATGCCTCCCAGCCTAGGCTGACGGTCCGGGTGAGGGTAGAAAAGCACCCTTGGTGCTTAAGAGCAAATGCTCTCCCATGAGAGAGCATTCCCTATATAAGAGGGTAGGCGGTCATCCGGGATGGTGACCCCGGTTTGGGATGCCCCGTCCCTTGGCCTTACACTTTGGGTGGTCCCCCCCCTTTGGGTAATGCCCCTCTCTCTAGCGGGATAGCGGAGGGTAGGAGCAGGGACCCTTATTCGGTGTTAGGTCCAAATTTTGTAATCATTAATTCTTAATAATGTTTTAATGTATTAATTTATTAAATTATCCTCCCAATAGTTATTAACTTATTTATTACTTCATAACAGCGTGTATTTCTCTGTCAAAACGGCGCTGTAGCCGCCATTTTTATGCAGGCTTTCTCCCTGAGGTAAAAGGGGCGGGGCCAGGCGTCAGGGTCAAAGCCACGGCCCGCTCCCCTCCTTCTGTCTTTTCTGAGACCGGCGCCGCGGCCGCACATGGCTGCGGTGCCGGCCTTTTTGCATTGTCATGGCGGAGGGGAGCTTCTCCCCTCACGCTTTCCCTCTTGGGGGCGGGGCCGGGCTTTCCAGCGCTGCGGCCCGCCCCTGTGTCACAGGCACCGCTGAGGTGCTTTTCTCTGTGCCTGTTTCCTCAGAAGGAGCTGGCCACGTCCCCCTTCTCTCCTCAGAGCTGCTCTTTACCTCACGGAGAGAGGAAGCCGTCTTCAGGACCACAGTGAGTGGCCCGGTGGGCCCCCCTTCTGTCCCATCACCTATAATTATATATATATATATATATATTTTATACTCCGCTTTTCTTATTAGCCTTTTTTATTATGTCTTTCAGATATAACCTACAGTGGTGTTAGGGGGTTTCTCCCGGTCCTAGGGTCCCTGGGTTCATAATTGGCTTATTGCAAATCCTCCCACTTGGGACATTAAAGGGGCATCCCGGGTTGCTTATATGCGTAATTCCCTCGGTCATTGCAACCAACTATAAGTTCACCTTATGGAGGCATCCCCGGATACTGGGCTCGGGCTCCCCTCAGGGCAATCCCGGAAGTGTATGGGGTGTGGGGCATCCCTTACTGGCGATTATGTATTTCTGTGTATACCATGCGCACAGCAGACTATTACGCGGCAGTCCGGACCCCAGGCGTCTGGTTCAGCGCCGCCGGTCTCTCCTCCCCCCCCTCCCAGTTTGATCCGTGCCCAGTCTGACGTTGTCATGGGCGGGCAGTTGCAATCGGAGATGTGTGCCCGATTGGCCAATCTTGAAAAATTATTCTCCAGCACGGTCACCAGAAAGGCTCCGGCTAAGAGAAAGCACTTGTCGCCGTCTTCACCGGCGGCCGTCTTGGATGATCTTGGTAATCTGGACTGGTCTGATTACTCCCAACTTGAGGAAGGGGAGGTATATGAAGAATCAGATAATTCAGACGATCAGCAGTTTGTGGGTGCTGATACCGAGCGGGGCTTGGGGAGGTCTTCGGATACTCCTAATGTTCTGGCTCAGATGTTTGAGGTTTTGGCTATTTCTCCTCCTGAGGCGGTTCCACAGCAAAGGGGGGAATTTTTCGAAGAATCCAGGCCGCGCTTGGAATTTCCTAACCAAAAGCATTTTGATGGGATTATTGCTAAGGAATGGGAGAGGCCTGCCCGGCTCCCAGGTGTCCCTCAGGGTTGGGACAAAAAATATCCCTTTCCCTTGGATACAGTTAAGCGTTGGGCGTCCCCTCCTGAGGTGGATGCACAGATTCTGGGTTTATCCAACACTACTGTTTTAAATTCTCCTGATTGCTCCACGCTTAAAGATGGTGAGGATAAATGCATTGACCAAATGGCTTGTCATGGTTTTGCCAGTGTTGGGTCAGCCATGAGGCCGGTTTGTGCTTCAGCGCTGCTGGTGGTGGCTACCAGGTCGGTGGTCAGGGACCTGTTGACTTCTTCCGGGTTAGATCCGGATAGTGACGAGTTCCTTGGCCTTAAAAGGTGTGAATTGTTTTTGTCATTTGTACTAGCCACCTTGGATGACACACTGATGATGTGTGGCAGAACGTCGGCTCTATTGGTGACTATTCGGCGTTCGGTTTGGTTGCGCCAGTGGGCAGCTGATTTTTTGTCTAAAAAGTCGCTGACCGCTCTTCCCTTTGTGGGATTACGGCTCTTTGGTGAGAAGTTGGATTCAGTTGCCAAGGGTGGTAAGTTACCTCAACGCAAAAAACAGCGTCGTCCCTTTCGGGGGGCGGGTTCCTTTGCTCCTTCCTTTCGTGGGGCTAGAGCTGGCAGAGGAATTGTTTTCCCCCGCAGCCAGAGGAGATTCCTGGAACAGGGGCAGAGGACGTGCCAGCCCAGGATACAGCTGGGGCTCTAAGCCCAAACCCACTGCCAAGCCAGCTTAGCAATGAGGGGGCGCCCTCACCCATGTGGGTGGGGGGACCGCTGCAACACTTCTCCCAGGTCTGGGACCGGGAGGTCTCAGACAGATGGATCCGGGAAGTGGTGACTTCCGGCTACAAGCTGGAGTTCGAGCTCCGGCCCCCTCCCAGATTCCTCAGGTCTCGGGTGCCTTCGAACCTTCTGGCCGCGCAGGAGCTCCAGGCGGCAGTAAAGAGTCTGTTGGATATGGCAGTTATTTGCCCAGTGCCCCCCTCAGACAGGGGTCGGGGCTTTTATTCTAATCTGTTCACGGTGCCCAAGAAGGACGGCTCGGTTCGACCCATTCTGGATCTAAAGATCCTCAACAGGTTCGTCCGTCCGCGGAAATTTCGCATGGAAACGCTGCGTTCAGCTATCCATTCTCTTCGGCAGGGGGACTTTCTGATGTCCGTAGACATCAAGGACGCCTATCTGCATGTGCCGATTTTTCCAGCGCACCAGAGATTTCTCAGGTTCGTGGTGGAGGATCTGCATTTTCAGTTTGTGGCACTTCCTTTCGGTCTTACCTCGGCTCCAAGGGTTTTCACCAAGGTGCTGGCCGGGGTGATGGCTCTCCTCAGAGCCCAGGGTATTCGCATTGTCCCTTATCTGGACGACCTTCTCATTATGGCATCTTCCTTCAGCCAAGCGGTATTGGACACCAGAACTGTGGTGTCCACTCTGGGTGGGTGATCAACTACCCCAAGTCCTCCCTTTCTCCGTCCAGGTTAGTGTCTTTTCTGGCAATGTCCCTGGATACTTCCCAGGCCAGGGTGTTTCTTCCTCAGTCCAAGGTTCTCTTGATTCAGGAGTTGGTTCGACCATCAGACTGGGGATTAGGCTGGTGGGATTGATGGTAGCCTTCTTCGTAGCGGTTCCCTTTGCTCAGTTCCACACAAGGACACTCCAGCTCCATCTGCTGGCGGCCTGGGACGGGTCGCCACTGTCGTTGGATCAGTCCTTCCTGATGACCCCCCGAGTTCGGTGCTCCCTTCAGTGGTGGGTGGATCCAATCAATCTGTCGAGGGGCAGATCCTTTCTGGCCCCTTGTTGGGAGACGGTCACCACGGATGCCAGTCTATCAGGATGGGGGGTTCTGGAAGGATCGTCAGTTTCAGGGACTGTGGGGGCCTCAGGAGGCTCACGAGTCCATCAATGTTCTGGAATTGAGGGCCATCAGGATGGTTCTGTTTCGCTTGACTCATCAGTTGCAAGGATTGCCAGTTCAAGTCCGGTCGGACAATCGGACGGCGGTCGCCTACATCAATCACCAGGGAGGGACTCGCAGCAGGAGTGCCCTCAAGGAAGTGTCTTTGATTCTGGCCTGGGCGAAGACCCACGTCCCGTGCATTTCAGCAGTTTACATTCCGGGAGCGGAGAACACGGACTCTCTGAGCAGGTTCTCAGCTCGCAGGGGGGAATGGTCTCTCAGCCCCAAAGTGTTTCGCTTGATTTGTCTCAGGTGGGGGTCCCCGGTGGTGGACTTCTTTGCCTCTCGTCACAATCACACATTGTGTCTCTCTCATGGGATCCACTGGCTCTGGCAGTGGATGCCATGTCTCTAAACTGGAGGGATCTGGGGTTTCTGTATCTGTTCCCTCCGTGGCCAGAGTGGTGCGTAAGCTGGCCCTGGAGGGTGCGTCAGCAATTCTGGTGGCTCCAAGGTGGCCAAGACAGGTTTGGTTCGCAGATGTGGTAAGGTTAGCAGAGGATCAGTTCGTTCTGCCCCTACTGCCGGATCTGCTCACCCAGGGTCAACTACGTTATCCCAATTTACCAACGCTGGCTTTGACGGCGTGGCTGCTGAAACCTCCATCTTGAAGGAGGAAGGTCTTTCCGATGCTGTGATTCGAACTCTCATTAATATCTACTATAGGACTTGGAGGTCTTATATTGATTGGTGTGAGATCAGGGCGTTGCCTTGTAGGGAATTTTCCATCTCCAGAATCCTGGGGTTTCTTCAACATGGTCTGGACCTGGGGCTCCAGCTTAGTACTCTGAAGGGGCAGGTTTCTGCCCTGGCGGTGTTCTTTCAAAGGTCATTTGCCCTACATCCTTTGGTTAAGACTTTTTTCCAGGGAGTCACGCACGTGCGGCCTCCTAGAAAAACCTTTGCTCCCTGTTTGGGATTTGAATTTGGTTCTTTCTGCTCTTCAGGATTCTCCTTTTGAGCCCTTGAATGATATTGCCTTGTCTTCACTTACGCAGAAGGTGGCCTTTTTGGTAGCCATCACTTCGGTTAGGCGTGTCTCTGAGTTGGCGGCTTTGTCCATTCAAGCCCCGTACTTTGAGGGGCATCAGGACAAGGTGATTTTTCGTTTCAAGTCCGATTTCCTTCCTAAGGTTGATTCTGCCTTTCACCTAAACCAAGACATTGTTCTGCCCTCTCTGTGTCCTAATCCCAGCAATGACAAGGAGAGGGCCCTGCATTCTTTGGATGTGGTTCGTGTTGTGAAGTATTATTTGGAGGTAACGTCTTCCTTTCGTAAGACGGATGCCTTTTTTGTGGTGCCCTCCGGGCCCCCCGAAACGGCTTGGCGCCTGCCAAGTCTTCCATTAGTAAATGGATCTGTCAGACCATAGTTGGGGCCTATTCTGCCAAAGGGAAGGTACCCCCTTTTCGTGTTACTGCTCATTCTACTCGTGCGGTTGGGGCGTCCTGGGCTTTTCAGCACCAGGCCTCCGTTGAGCAAGTTTGTAAGGCTGCTACTTGGTCTTCTGTTCACACTTTTTCCAAGTTTTACAAGGTTGATGTTCGGGCCTCAGCGGATGCTGTGTTTGGCCGCAAAGTTCTGCAAGCTGCAGTGGTTTAAGTTGTGCCTTGTTGCCTTGTTTTGGATCCCCGCCCTTTATGGACACTGCTGTTGGATGTCCCACACGTTATGAATTTCTTGAAGCGGGGTGTGTGACATACTTAGAATAATACCATTTTGTGAATACTCACCTGTAAAATGGGTATTATAAGTATGTCACACACCCCGCCCTTTTGTATTCTGGATCCTTTATATGGTGAACTTTGCGTTGTTATGCTTTGTGTTGGGCTCTTCCTGGTCCCTTACCTTACTGCTGTTCTTATACTGGGTAATGAGTGGGAGGTCCCAGGTATTTATGGACTGGGAGGGGCTCTCTTTTTTCCTGGCATCTCTGCATATCGCCCTCTACAGGTATTACCCACACGTTATGAATTTCTTGAAGCGGGGTGTGTGACATACTTATAATACCCATTTTACAGGTGAGTATTCACAAAATGGTATTTTTAAAGTGTGTCTCTGTGTTTTTTACTTTTAACCCTTTGTGAAATGGTAAGGGATCTATGAGACCCCCATACCAGTTCACAAGGCTCTGGGTCTGACTTGCCATTAACCCCGAGACCCCCCATTACCTGCCTCCCAAAAAAACCCTTAAAATTCCCCCAAGAAATGGTGTCTCCCCCCCCCCCCTTTGAAGGGGGACCCCACACCAATTTTCTTTGCTCTTTTCAGTTTAGGGGATCACCTGGACAGGAACGGGGGGCTACCGATACATATGTGGTATCATTGTAATCGGGAGAAATGGGGCTTCACATGCAATATGGTTTTCTTTAATAAAATAAATGTCTGTTAAAATAAAGGAGACAATTTAAAAAATATGTATTTTTTATTTTTTTTAACTTATTTAAAAATATATAAAAAAAGTAGAAAAAATACAAACAAGACATTTCATGTTAAAGCCTAAACTCTGCCACAAAAAGAAAATATGCCATTTTCTTGGAAATTCCTGCAAAAACCACAGTTAAACATCACGCAAAATGGTGAAAAATATCCTGTCAGCGGATAGGATGTGACAAAATCTCAAATAGGCTGGCAGTTAAAAGGTTACAGGTACCTATGCATGTTGGGTATTGTTCTGCTCGGGGGACCTTGCGCTTTCAGATTTAGCTTGTTTTTTCTTATTTGCATATTGATATTTTAGGAAAAGGTGTTTTTTATTCTGCTTTTTTATACATTTTTTTGTGAAACCCTGTGCAAATTAAGAATTCTTCGAGATATTACTTCCAGAAAGATGAGCCCACTACAACAAGCTGGGTACGCTTAGAAAGCTTAACATGTGTACTTTCAGGGAATATATGGTTTATGGGGGATATTCCAAATGTAAAGGGTTGTTTTGGTAGAAAAAGCACAAGGTGTAAACTTTGTCTGCAGAGCTGAAATTTTGAAGTAAAATTACCGTTATGCGCATGCTTTACTTTGGTGTGTTTGGCAACTCTTTCCTTGACAGAACCTATGCATGTTGGGTATCGTTCTGTTTGGGGGATGTTGCTTTTTCAGATTTTCTGTTAGTTTCTGGTTTGCATATAGTTTTTTTAGGAAAATGTGGTTTTGATTCAGCTTTTTTATTCATTTTTTAGGGAAACCCTGTGCAACCAAAGAATACATTGAGGGATTACTTCCAGAAAACTGCACCCATGTCAACAAGCCTGGTACGCCTAGAAAGCCTGAGGTGTATACTTCTAGGGAATATATAGTTTGTCGGGGGTATTTCAAATGTAAAGGGTTGTTTTTCTTGAAAAACTGCAAGGTGCGCATATTCCATAGCATAGTTGTATTTTATCTGAAAATCTTCTAAAGCGTTGTTTCAGTTTGAGGGAGTCTCCTGGGCAGGAAAGGGTGTCCACCTATACATATGTGGTACCGCTGTAACCGGGAGAAACACGCAATAAGATTTTATTGACAGACTTTATTACTTTATTTTAACTTTTATTACAAAAAAAAACACTACAAATTGTAAAAAATAGTTTTTTTTTTTGCACAATTTTCACCCAAAAATATTGAGAATACACTTATAAAATGACATTTCATGTTAAAGTGGACCAACACCCAGGATTTTCACTATCCTGGGTGTTGGTCCACTTCCGCGGGGAACCCCGATCGGGGGTGCCCCGCTGTGTGAAAGCCCCAAAAAAACTCACCTCACCCTGCTCCTACGGCACATGCACGAGCACTCCTCCAATCACCGCCGACGGACAAGCGAGGACAAGAGACGGACAAGAGACGGACAAGAGACGGACAAGAGACGGACAAGAGACGGACAAGAGACGGACAAGAGACGGACAAGCTGAGCGCGCCCGCCTCTCGCGCGTCCCCTCTTACAGGGAGCGCGCCAGCCGTTCGCAAACAGCCAGCACGGGTGCGCGCCCTGCTAGAGGGAAGCGCGAGAGGCGGCGGCAACCCGCGCATGCGCCGTTGGAACGAGGAGAAGGTAGGATTTGTGGGCGTCCTGGGGGGTTTCACCCGCGGGGAGGGAGCTGATTGGCCCGGGAATCTTATAGATTCCCGGACCGATTAGTGGTGGGTGTTGGTCCACTTTAAAGCCCAGGCTCTGCTTAAAAAAAACAATATATCACTTTCCTGGGAAATCCCTGGAAATCCCTTCAAAAATCACAGTTGAACATGGGGGCGCAAAATAGTGCAAAATAATCTGGCAACAAAGGGTGACAAAATCTCAAGGTAGGCTGGCGGTTAAAGGGTTAAATCAATTGTGAGTACCAACGTTGCAAAATATATTCCTACGGGTAACAAATACAAGCGGCTAAAATTAAACCCCTCATGGGTGACATCTGCGGTTAATAGGGCAATAAAGAACAAAAAAGGGCATTTAAACATTAAAAGGCTGAACTCTCAGTTGTAACACAACTAGTATAAACTAGTAAATAAAATGTGTAAGAAAGAAGGTTGGCAAAAGCATAAAATTAAAAAGATGTGGCCAAAGACAGCAAACCAAAACCTAAACTTTTTTTTTAAAATATATTAATTCGAAGAAAACTAAATCAGAACAGGTAGGTGCCCTAATGATAATGGGGAAATGGTCACTGGGGATGAAGATAAGGTGGAGCTGTTAAATGGATTCTTTAGCTCTGTGGAGCAAGGAGCCAACACAGGAAATGCCACTGATAGCAATAGCCCAACTATAATACTTAACAAGCTAAACATGGATATCATCCAAGAAAGACTAGATAATTTTAATGTCAATGAGACTGCAGGACCAGATGGACTTCACCCAAGAGTTCTCAAAGAACTTGGTTCCGTTATCTCATCACCCCTGTTCTTGATCTTTAAAGACTCACTAGCAACTGGTAGAGTGCCAAGGGACTGGCGCCCATTTTTAAAAAGGGCTCTAGCTCTTCTCTGTGCAATTACAGACCTGTAAGCTTAACATCCACTGTGGGGAAATTGCTTGAGGGGCTTTTAAGGGACTACATACACGAATATGTAACAATGCATAATATTATGTGACAACCAGCACGGTTTTACTAAGGGCAGAATCTGCCAGACTAACCTGATTGTCTTCTATGAGGAGGTGAGTAGAAGCCTGGACAGAGGGGTGGCTGTGCATATAGTTTTTCTGGACTTTGCAAAAGCATTTTACACTGTCCCCCATAGATGCTTATTGGGGAAATTGAGATCTTCAGGATTAGAAAACACAGTTTGTAACTGGATAGAAAACACAGTTTGTAACTGGATTGAAAACTGGCTGAAGGATCATGTGCAGAGAGTTGTGGTTAATGATACCCACTCTGAATGGTTACCGGTTGTAAGTGGTGTACCCCAGGGTTCAGTCCTGAGCCCACTATTATTCAACTTGTTTATAAACGACATAGAAGACGGAATTAAAAGCACTGTCTCTATTTTTTTTTATAGACGACACAAAGATATGTAGCACAGTGCAATCTATAGAAGATGTTCGCAAGCTTCAGGCTGACTTGGACACATTGAGTGTCTGGGTATCCACTTGGCAAATGAAGTTCAATGTGGAGAAATGTAAAGTCATGCACTTGGGGTCTAACAACCTGAAGGCCACATATATCTTCGGGGGGAGTAAAACTGGGAGAGTCACTTGTTGAGAAGGATCTGGGGGTACTGGTAGATCACAGGCTAAATAACAGAATGCAATGTCAATCAACTGATTCCAAGGCCACCAAGATATTATCATGCATTAAAAGATGCATGGAATCATGGGACAGGGATGTAATTTTGCCTATTTACAAGGCACTGGTGCGCCCTCACCTGGAATATGCCATCTAGTTCTGGGCACCCATTCATAGAAAGGACGCTCTGACTATGGAAAGGGTGCAGAGGAGAGCCACCAAACTAATAAGTTATGAGATATGAGGAAAGATTACGAGAATTAAATCTGTTTAGTCTTGAGAGGAGACGACTGGGGAGGACATGATTAACTTGTATAAATATATAAATGGCCAATACAAAAAATATGGGGAAACACTATTTCAGGTAAAATCCTCTCTAAAGACAATTGTCTCTAGAGGCGACAATTGTTTTTTACCACAAGAACTATAAATCTGTGGAATAGCCTCCCCCAGAAGCTTGTTACAGCATCAACTGCTGACAGCTTCAAGAAAGGATTATTTAGAGGAAAATAACATTAACAGTTACTGTTAGCGGTTATCAGTAAAAAAACAATAAAATAAAAAATAACTTCTCCCCTACCCCAACAGCCTTGGTTGAATTTCATGGACATATGTCTTTTTTTCATGTATGGCGACCTTACATGGGTGACTCCCTGAAAGAAGGTTCTAATAAGTCTTTTTTCGGCAATGGGCTTCTGAAAGAAGATGGATAAAGTCAAAACATGACCCTTTAGCGTGCTTAGCTGGAGATCGTCCTTCAGGCCCGTCTGCAGAAAATCCAGATTTCTGGACACAGAAAATCCTCTACAAGAAAACCTTCCAGCAGGCGATGAACGTTCGCCAGACCCTGTAGTAAATCTTTCAAGGAGATTGCTTTTGGGCCCGAATCATACTGTGGATTACCCTGGCCGATAAACCTCCGTTAAAATCACGGTTTCAATAGCCAGGCCGTCAAAGCCAGCATTTGTAAATTCGGGTGCCGAAGAGGCCCCTGTGTGAGAGGATTCTTGGGAAGGTGTCGATGATCCCCTGCCGACATCCTTACAATGTCTGAGAACCAGCTTCTCCTTGGCCAAGGAGGAGCCACCAGAATGGTTGGTACTCCCTCGTAAAGATACCTTCTTTAGGACTCAACCCAGGAGTGGGAACGGAGGGAATGCATATAGAAGAATGAACATTGACCACGGAGTAGTCCGTGCATCCATTGCCATGGCAAGAGGCTCCTGGGATAGGGACACAAATCTAGGAAGCTTGTGATTGTGTCCGGATGCTTTGAGATTACCCCCCCCCCCCCACGCAGAGTTGTCCTGCTCAGAGCGTCGGCCTCCAAGTTGTCCACTCTTGGGATGTGAACTGCCGAGATGCAGGGGACATTCTCCTCCGCCCACCGCCTGGCTGCTGGCAGGCTAGAAGAGCCTCTATCTGGGTATGAAGGAGTAGAAACACCCTTACTTTTGACAGGGTGATTTGCGACCTTGGATAATTATTCAGCCAAATCTCTCTAGAGTTGACAACCCTTACTGCATATCCCTCTCAGCCTCCTGGAAAGAAGGGACCCTGGTCAGCAGATCGTCCAGATAAGGGATTATGTGAATCCTGAGAGACCTCAGGATGGCCATGAGCCATGCCACAGCTTTGGGGCTGTGGATAGACCGAAAGGAAGTGCCACAAATTGAAAATGTTGGCCATCCAGAGCAAACTTTAGAAATTTCTGATGACTTGTGAAAATATGCATCCTTTATATCCACAGTGGTCATGAGATCACCTGGCTGAAGAGACATCACTGCGAATCTTAACAATTCCATGCGAAAATGTCTTGGGCAGACAAGCCTGTTGAGGCACTTTAGGTCTAAAATCAGACGCACTGATCCATCCGTCTCGGGGATGGTGAACAGACTGGAGTAAAACCCCTAACTTCTTTCCAGGAGGGAAACTTGACAAATAACTCCTATCTGCAGTAGATGCATAAATGCGGCCCTCAATGCCTCCGCTTTTACTGGGTTTCGGGATGCCCTTGACCAAAGAAATGGGAGGTTAGGCTGCAAAAGCGAACATGTAGCCTGAAGACACCACCTCCTGAATCCAGAGATCTGATGTGGTGCCTTCAAACTGGAGTAAACTGCAAGAGCCCCCCCCCACCTGCACGGGCTGGGGCGCCCCTTAATGCCTGGGCAGACTTAGCTGGAGGTTTTTGATTTATCACCCCAAGAGACTATCGGCCTAATGTGTGACTTGCGTCTGCTCCAGAAGTCCCTGCGGGATCTTGAAAAAGGGGAACGTTTACCCCCTCGAAGGAATCGAGATGCCGGGGACTTACGAAAAAAAAACAAGTGGACTACTTCTTTTGAGGAAGCTTAGCCACATCCTTAACCATGACATCAATGTGTTCCCCGAACAATTGACCCCCCCAATAACGAGAGATCCATAAAGGAACTTCTTGGCAGCGGCGTCAGCTGACCATAACTTTAACCATAAGGAACGTTATAAAGCCACAAGTAAGGCAGAGGTTATGGCACCAAACCTAACCAAATCATCCATTGCAGTAATGATATAATTATTCATCTTTCAAACAAGTTCTAAATGACCGGGAGCCCGAGTCCTGACAACGACCCAGAGACCTAGCCCTGGCCATAAGTTGCTTTAACAACTGTCTAATCGCTAAAAAAGACCCTAAGTAGCACAGGCTGGACGTAAAAGAGAACCCGTCAAAGCAAAGGCCTGGTGAGCCAACTGATCCACGCGTCTATAGGACCTCTTAAAGAAGCGTTGGAAGCAGAAGGCATAATAGTGGTGTTGGAAAGGCCCGACACGGGGGCGTCCGCCTCAAGAGGAAGGGACCATAACTTAACCATATCAAAGAGAAAATGATATCTAGAATCTAGGATCCTGGGAATATGAGGAAGCTTATTAGTTTTTTTCCTCTCCCCCCCCCCTTTAGGACAATATTAGAAAAATTAGACTGTCTGGAAATACCGTCTCAGTCTTTCTGGCCTAAACAAGTCCCCCTTTTCTTTTCCTCGGGACTTAGAAGGGGAAATATGTAGTACCTCAAAAACTGAAGAGAGGAGGTTCTCCATCTCATCAGAAACCCGTGGATCATCTTCCGATGAACAGATAAAATTTGAACACTGTCCTCCTCACTATAGAGGGCAGCTGCCCCTCAGATAGTGTTCCCTCTCCTTCCGGTTTCTCCTCCTTTCCCTCCGGTTTCTCCTCCTTTCCCTCCGGTTTCTCCTCCTTTCCCTCCGGTTTCTCCTCCTCTGAATCCAAAGAAGCATAAAAATCTCCTGAGGCCTTCTTAGGGGCTGAGGGAAAAGATGCTTCTCTAGGCGGGATAATCTCTCTGCCATATCCCTCACTGCCCCTCCCTTTTTTCGGGCTGCCTGGGCAGGCTGAACTATTAAAAAGGCCTTAGGTTCCGAGGGGTGGCGAATCTGGACACTGTTTTACCAAGGTCCGAAAAATACAATTCTGTGAGTACTCACCTGTAGAATGGTTTTTGACTGTGTCCTGTTCAGGTCGCTCCAGTAATGACCATTGGGTTATCCACCGCCAGGTGGTGCTGCACTGCAAGATAAAATCTAGGATTCCCCAGTGGTTAAACAGCAGTAAGAAAAGAGACAGGCCGGGAGGCCAAGAAACCATGATACTTCACATAGCTTCAGCATGTACTCTCTCAACAAAGAAACTCAAGGACAAAGTCCAATATAAAAATGGTAATCACCATAACAGGCAAACAGGAGATAAAAAGAGCAAGGGTGGGGTGGAGCGACCTGAACAGGACACAGTCAAAAACAATTCTACAGGTGAGTACTCACAGAATTGTATTTTTCCCAGTGTCCTGTTCAGGAAGACCAAGTGGCAGCCTTACAAACTTGTTCAACAGAAGCCTGGTGCTGAAAGCCCAGGAAGCACCAATAGCTCTAGTAGAATGAGCTGTGATACAAAAAGGGGGTTCCTTCCCCCCCTTTTTGTGGTGCAAGCAGAATATGCTTGCACCACCGCCTGTCTGATCCACTCACTGAGAGTGGACTTGGCTGGAGGCAAGCCCTTCCTAGAACCTACAGCAAGGGCAAACAGCACATCCGGCTTTTCTAAAAGATTCCGTCGCAACCAAGTAATACTTAATAGCTCTGACCACATCCAAGGCACGAAGAGCCCTTTCCTTAGCACTAGACAGTGCAAGACACAATGAAGGCAACACAACCTCCTCATTAAGATGAAAAGGAGACACAACCTTTTCGAAAGACCACCTTGTCCTTATGTCGCTCAAAATAAGGAGGCTTCATACAAAGCGCTGCCAGCTCTGACACGCGACGCACTGAAGTGATCGCTACCAAAAAGACCACCTTGAGAGTCAACATTGACAAAGTAGCATTGCACAAAGGCTCAAAGGGAGGACCCTGAAGAGCTGAAGGAACCAAATTCAAGTCCCAGACCGGTACACAGGCCTACGCGGCGGACGTACGTGGGAAACTCCCTGGAAAAAAGTCTTGATCAGTCTATGATTGACAAAATATCTCTGAAAGAAAATAGCCAAGGCAAAGACCTGTCCCTTTAGGGTGCTCAGCTGGAGACCCGAATCCAAACCATGTTGTAAAAATTCCAATCCTAGAGATAGAGAGAGAAAATGCGACAAGGGAGGCTCTTGGACTCGCACCAAGCAATGTAGACACGCCAAACCCTGTAATACATCATGGAAGAAGATTTCTTCCTTGCCTGAATCCTGGTACGCACAACCGTGTCAGACAACCCCCTATCCATCAGGATGGAGGTTTCAACAGCCACACCGTCAAAGCCAGCGTCTGTAAATTGAGGTGTCGCAGCAACCCCTGTGTGAGAAGCCCTGGATCATCGGGCATGACGTAACGATCCAATGACATCCGAACAATGTCCGCAAACCAACGCCTTCTCGGCCAACGAGGAGCCATGGTTGGCACCCCCTCCTGGGCTACCTTGTGCAACACTTGGCCCAGGAGTGGAGATGGAGGGAAAGAGTAAAGCGGCCTGAACACCGACCAGGGAATTGCCAGAGCGTCTGTGGCGAATACCAGAGGATCTCTTGACAGGGAAGCTTGTGATTGTGCACTTGGAAGCTTGTGATTGTGCCTGGACGCAATAGGTCCACATCCGGCTGACCCCAACGGAGGCACAGAGCATGAAAAATCTTGTTGTTGAGAGACCACTCCCCCAGACGTGAGGCCCCCCCTGCTCAGGGCATCAGCCTCCTGGTTCTCTACCCCGGGGATGTAAACCGCCGAGATGCAGGGAACATTCTCCTCTGCCCAATCCGAATCTGTGTCACCTCCTTGAGGGCTCGCTTAGAGTCCCGCCTTGGTTATTGATGTAGGCAACCGCCGTCTGGTTGTCCGAGTGAACCTGGATCGCACGACCCCTTAAGTGGAGAGTCAAAAGAAGAAGCACCAACCGACTCGCTCTCAGTTCCAGGAGATTTATGGGCAAGTGGTTCTCCTACGGACCCCACTGCCCCTGGATCTGTTGCGCCTCGAAGCATGACACCATGAGGCCCACCAGCATCATTCCAGACGGACCAAGGGTCTCTGACAAGACAGCAAGCCTCGCGCCTGAGTCTGGAGACCCACCACCTTCTGCTGTGGCAGGAACACCTCGACCTGGGAGGTGTCTATCCTCATGCCCAGAAAAGAGCTCACCCTTGATGGTAGGATAGAAGACTTGGGATAATTAACTACCCATCCGAAATCCTCAAGAGTGTCTATCACCGTCCGGGTGTCGCTCTCGGCCTGCTGAAGGGACTGCGCCGCAATCAGCAAATAGTCCAGATAGGGTAGCACACGAATACCCTGGTTCCTCAGAATAGCCATGACACCTGCCAACACCTGGTGAATACACAGGGGGCTGAGAATATCCTGAACGGTAAGGCCACAAACTGATAGTGCTGATCCTCCAGAGCAAACCTCAGGAACCTCTGGTGTCTCTGGAAAATTGGAATGTGTAAGTACGCATCCCTGATGTCCACCGTGGTCATGAAATCGCCAGGTCGAAGCGGTCTCACAGCAGACCGTAAGGTTTCCATGCGGAAGTGTCTGACCCTGACAAACCTGTTGAGACCCTTCAGGTCCAGTATAGGTCTCAGTGCTCTGTCCTTCTTGGGAACCGTGAATAGATTGGAATAGAAACCCTGACCCTGTGCCTGACAGGAGACAGGACAAATCACGCCTGACCGCAGGAGATGCTGCACGGCTATTCTCAGACCCTGTGCCTTCAACGGGTCCAGGGATACCAGAGACCGGAAGAATCTGGAGGGCGGCTTGGCTGCCAGCCCTATTTTATAACCGGAGGACACCACCTCCTGAATCCACCGATCCGAGATGCGCTGTCTCCAGATATGAGCAATAGCAGGAGCCGTCCCCCCACCCGGATGGGTGAGGGCGTTTCCTCATGCTTGACGGGGTTTAGCCGGGGTCTTGGACTTGGCTCCCCAGGTGGGATTGGATCTGCCACGGGACCCACCGGAACGCATGCCTCGTCCCCAGGGATGTCTGCGGTCACCCGAAAAAGAAGAGCCTCTTCCTCCTTGAAAGAAGCGAAAACCAGAAGAGCCCCGAAAGGGCCGCATAGGCTTCCAGGGCTGTGGGAGTCTACCATTCTTAGACAGACATTCCCCAAACAACATGTTCCCCACAAGGGAATACTGGTGAGCGACTTCTTGGACACAGCGTCAGCCGACCACTGCCGCAGCATAAGGAGCGCCAAAGCGCGACAAGCAGAGCTGAGGCCCTGGCCCCCAGCCCGAGAAATCATCCAAGGCAGAGGCAACAAAAGCAAAGAAATCCACACAGGCCTTGAGGTCCTTATACTCCTCTGCCCGCTTGTGAGACTTAATAACATCCATCAACCTTCTCACCTTCCTTGTGATAGCCAAGGAAACAATAGCCGCAGCACACGCAGGCCGAAACCTAGGCCGAAAGCATGACAGAGCAGCTGATCCATACGCTAGTCAGTTGGATCACGTGAGGAAGCAGTATCAGGAGAAGGCATGACCGTAGTATTGGACAGGCAGGACACGGGTGCATCCACCTCGGGAGGACGAGACCAAAGCCGGACCAGTTCCTCAGGAAAAGAATACCGCCTATCCAGAGCCTTGGGCACTGATGGCAACTTGTTAGGTCTTTCCCATTCCTTGAAAATCAGGTTAGAAAAATGTTCCTGCTCAGGAAAGACTCTTCTGTCTCTCCTGCCGAAACAAGGAACCCTGCTTCCGCTTAGCCGCTCTAGGAGGCACAATATGCAAGGTCTCAAGACTGAAGCAAGCAAACTCTCTGTATCAGGCAACCATGCATCCTCATCCGAAGAGGAGTCCAAATCAAAATCCTCCATATCCGAATAGACAGGCTCGACATGCCACCTCTTAGACGAGGCCTTCCTAGGAGCCAAAAGTGACAGCTGTCGCTCAATGCAGTCCAAGCGGCAGGCCAAGTTAACCTGGGGCCCCCTACCAGCATCCTCCTCAATGGGGGCTGAGGGCGGAAGCAGGGGCTTTTGAGAATTAACAGGCAGGAGCGGGCTAGGAACAGGCACGTCCACCTGATCATGCTCCGACCTGACACTCCTGGCGCAAGTGCTACAAGCGGTATAAAACCTGGCTTCCCACACGCATGTGCGTGTTCTCTTTGCGCAGTGAGAAGCTAATCTTGTCCTGTTCCACTCAGGACCTTAATTACAGAGTTGGATTCGAACCCGCACACTCCCATGAGGTAGTAGCGCTCCAAAGACGGAGTCTCTAACGGCTGTACTATGCAGCCGGCTAGCTTAAGCCGCCTAGGGGAGTACCGCACATGGGACAGAGATTCGGCCGACCAGATGGGCCCCCCAGCTCACTATCCCCAGAAGCCTCCATTATGGTGATTATAAGCAAGAAAAAGATACACTGCAAGGCTGCAAGGTGCTAGTAGGCCAAACTAGGTGTCCCCAACGGCGTATAATCCCCCTATGTATAAAAAAATAGGTTGGGGGGTGTTCGGGGGGGGGGGGGGAGGGGGGACCAGGAGGAACCACAACCCACAATTAGACCCCTGAAAAGACAAAAGACATAAATATCCCACAGCGCATGCACATTGTGGATAAAAGCATAAAAATACATGGAGAGACTCACGTCCCGGATGAGAGGCCTGGAATGGATTCCGCGCCCGTCCCTGGCAGGGCCCCAGTGCAGGAAGGCGAAGGAGACAGCCAGCACTTGTCCCAAGGCAGCCTCGCCAGAGTGCAGGACGGAAGGCAATCACCCCAGACAGCGAACCGCAAGTCAGTGCCGCAAGCAAGATGGCGCTCACTGATTGTCAGAGCGCTCGTTCCTCTAGGGGCGGGCCGGCGCGCGTGACGCAAAACTTGGCATCGAGTGGTCCCGCCCCCCCAAAGGCGAAAAATTGCGTTCCCTCGCTGCAGCACTACCGCCCAAAATGGCAGAGGACCCAGGCAGAAGAGGAGGGCCAGCAATTCCACAGTCAGTTCGGCCAAAAACCGCACTGCCCCATGCGCGCGCCCCTGCCCGCGGAGACCGCAGCTTCAGCGGCCTCCGCCCGGCAGTCCAGCAGTAAGCAAAGCACAGACACAGACAGCAGCTTCCCTAGCAAAAGTGATACGGCAGTGGAAGTAGTAAAAGCACAGGTACAATAGAAAAAACAACTGGGGCTGAGAGGGCAAAGCCCCCATGGGATTGTAGTGGTTCCTCCATCCCCTACTAGGCTCACCATCCGCCTACAGCCAGCTACCCTTTGACCAGGGTCTGAGGCCCAGAGCATTAGGGCTCTGAGAACGCCTCACCCGGGCGTTCTACCTTCACCGACTCGGACAGCCGAAGCTGGGAGGCAGAGATGGGTCCACAGGGACGGTGGCAATAGGAAAGCAGCATCCGTCTGGCTAGGTGGCCCCGCTCACTGCAACATCCAAGAGAGTATCCAAACGATCTTCAGCAGCGGCCACTGCAAGATGAAAACTGGGGAATCATAGAGTAACACCTGCCTTTATAGGGGGCCGGGAGGAGTGACAGATTTTTATCTTGCAGTGCAGCACCACCTGGCGGTGGATAACCCAATGGTCATTACTGGAGCGACCTGAACAGGACACAGGGAAAAATCAACTTGGCAGAAGCAGAACACATAGTGCTCAAGTCGCACAGGGGATTCTGCCTACCATAGAGAGACTGACCTGATCAGCTGAGATACTTGATTATCTATCCCCTGATGCCTCTGCCATGGTGATTAGTTTAGCCAAAGCAACACAAGGGTCTAAGAATAAAATAAATGAGTCCCTGATAATTACAATCAGAGGGACTGGGAGGAACCACAACCCGCTATCTCTCGTCCCACAATCTGAAGAGAAAACAAAAAGTGGGAAAAAATACAATTCTGTGATTACTCACCTGTAGAATTGGTATTATGAGTATACAGTACGTCCTGCTCCAAATGTAATACTTACAAGTGGGATATACTCCGCCAGATGGCGGAAAAAATAAGCTCCTCCCGGCCGCTCAAATACCCGGGGACCTCCCACAAATCCCCAGCATTGAAAAGCAGTTAACAAGAAGCCGGGAGAATTAAACAACCCAACTATCAACTATAACAATGAAAACAATCACCATACAGGGGATCCAAGATAATGCAAAACCAAGGGTGGGTTGGAGCAGGACGTACTGTATACTCATAATACCAATTCTATAGGTGAGTAATCACAGAATTGTATTATTCTTTGTATACAGTACGTCCTGCTCCAACTATAATACTTACAAGTGGGAAAAAGGCAGCAGCAGGCAGTTTAAACCACTGCCGCCTGCAGAACCTTTCGGCCAAAAACAGCATCAGCTGAGGCCCTAACATCAACCTTGTAAAACTTTGAAAAGGTATGAACAGAAGACCAAGTAGCGGCCTTGCAAACTAGTTCAACAGAAGCCTGGTGCTGAAAAGCCCAAGAGGCACCAACAGCACCAACAGCACGAGTGGAATGAGCAGTAAGGCAGTCAAATGAAATGCAGACACCACTTTAGGCAGAAAGTCTGGTTTGAAGCGGAACACCACCTTATCCTGGTGTCTCTCATAGTAGGGAGGCTGAATAGATAAAGCAGCCAACTCAGACACACGCCTAACAGAAGTGATAGCTACAAGAAAAACGACCTTGAGCGTGAGAACAGCGAGAGCAGCCTCCTGAATAGGCTCAAAGGGAGCACCCTGCAGGGCAGACAAAACCAAGTTTAAATCCCAAACAGGTACCATAGGTTTTCGAGGGGGACGCACGTGAGTGACCCCCTGAAAGAAGGTCTTGATCAGGGGATGCTGGGCAAAGGTCTTCTGAAAGAAGATAGACAGGGCCGAGACGTGACCCTTCAGAGTACTAAGCTTGAGACCTAAGACTAGACCATGTTGTAAAAATTCCAGCACCCTAGAGACTAAGAATTACCGGCAGGGAAGAGACCTGGACTCACACCAGTCAATGTAAGAATGCCATACTCTATAATAGATAGCAGAAGAAGTCTTTTTCCTGGCTTGCACCATAGTAGCCACTACAGATGCAGACAAACCCTTCTCCATCAGGATGGAGGTTTCAATAGCCAAGCTGTCAAAGCCAGAGTTAGTAAATTGGGATGGCGTAGAGAGCCCTGAGTTAGAATATCTGGCAACCTTGGCCGATCGTACTGATCTACTGCCATTTGAACTACGTCCGCGAACCACACTCTTCTTGGCCACCTTGGGGCCACCAGAATCGTGGGTACCCCTTCCAAAGCAATCTTTCGCAGAACTCTGCCCAGAAGGGGAAATGGTGGAAACACGTACAGGAGTCGAAACTCCCTCCAAGACATGGACAGGGCATCCGTGGCCAGAGCCAGAGGATCCTGAGACAGGGATACAAAGCTCGGGAGCTTGTGATTGTGACGAGACGCAAACAGATGCACATCCGGCACACCCCAACGGTGACACAGGGACTGGAATACCCTGTTGCAGAGGGACCACTCCCCCTGACGGGACGACCCCCTGCTCAGAGCATCTGCCAGCAGGTTCTCCGCCCCCGGAATGTAGACAGCCGAGATGCATTGGACATTGGCCTCCGCCCATGTTAGAATCAGAGATACTTCCTGGAGGGCTCCCTTGCTCCGGGTCCCTCCCTGATGGTTGATGTAGGCAACCGCCGTTCTGTTGTCCGAGCGTACCTGAACCGCCAGACCCTTCAGGTGATGGGTCAATTGTTCCAGCACCAACCTGACTGCCCTGAGTTCCAAGACATTGATGGGCAGATGGGCCTCCTGAGGACCCCACCTCCCCTGGAAATGCAGGGACTTCCAGAATCCCCCCCCAACCCGACAGACTGGCATCCGTTGTGACCGTCTCCCAGGAGGGGGCCAGGAAGGATCTGCCCCTTGTCAAATTCCTGTGGTCCAGCCACCACGCAAGGGATTGTCTGACCGAGGGGGGGAGCACCCAGACCTCGTCCAAGGACGCTGGGTTCTTGTTCCAGACTGACAGAAGGTGAAGCTGCAGAGTTCTCAAATGGAACTGGGCAAAGGGCACCGCCTCGAAGCTTGCCACCATCAAGCCCACCAACTGCATTCCCTGCCGGATGGAGGGATGAGGGCTCGAAAGCAGGGACCTCGCCTGCGTTGTCAGAGCTTCCACCTTCTGTGGAGGAAGGAATATCCTTGACTGAACTGTATCCAGAATCATCCCCAGGAACGGGGTCACCGAGGAGGGGGACAGAGCGGACTTGGGGTAATTGATCACCCAGCCGAAGGACTCCAGGGTGGACACTACCAACCGAGTGTCCAGCTCTGCCTGCCGCAGAGACCGGGAGGTGATGAGTATATCGTCCAGGTAGGGCAACACACGTATGCCCCTTAGCCTTAACAGGGACATCACCCCTGCCAGCACCTTGGTGAATACCCTGGGAGCCGATGTGAGGCCGAATGGCAAGGCCCCGAATTGGTAATGCTGATCCAGCAGCGCAAATCTGAGAAACCTTTGGTGTCCTGGAAACACCGGAACATGAAGGTAAGCATCCTTGATGTCCACGGACGTCATAAAGTCCGTTGGGCGCACCGAGGTGATGGCCGAGCACAAGGTTTCCATACGAAAATGTTTGTTTCTGACAAATTTGTTGAGGATTTTTAAATCCAGAATGGGTCTGACTGACCCGTCCTTTTTGGGCACTGTGAAAAGGTTGGAATAGAACCCCATGCCCCTGTCTCTTAAGGGGACCTTGCAAATGACCCCTAGATCCAGAAGGTCCTGCACAGCCAGCATCAAGACCCGAGCTGAGGCAGGGTCCTGTGGGATCCGGGACCCAACGAACCTGGTAGGGGGCCGTACGGCAAATTCTATCTTGTAACCGGAGGACACTACCTCCTGAATCCACCGGTCTGAGACGTGGCGTCTCCAAACATGCTCGAAGTGATGTAGACGTCCCCCCACCCTGACGAGCGAGGTGGCCCCTTCATGCCTGGGGGGTCTTGGGAGGGGTTTTGGGCTTGGGCCCCCAGGAGGAACCGGGACGGCGTCCTCTGTTCTTGTTCCAGGAATCTGCGCGAGACCCAGCAAAGGACACTTCTCTGCCTTGCTTAGCCCCACGGTAGGGGGTCGACTGGGAGCTCGGCCACGAAAGGGCCGAGTCTGACGCATGCGCTGAGGCAACTTGCCACCCTTGGCGAAGATGTCTAACCTTTCTCCAAACAGGCGCAGTCCCTTAAATGGAAGCCCGTTAGGGCCTTCTTGGCGGCGTTATCAGCGGCCCACTGGCGCAACCAGACCGCCCGGCGTATGGCTACCACCAGAGCAGAAGATCTAGCGCAGTTAGAGCAGTTAGAAACGCCTGAAACCAGACCGAGTGAATTACCTCAGAGACTAAAATATGACAGAACAGAATAGAATACAGGAATAAACGCAGTGGCGTCCGCGAACAGAGCCGCCGTACGCGCCAAGTAAAATACAGTAAAGGTGCTGCGGCTAACATTACAACCAATGCAAGGTGCGGCTCTGACACCCGTTAACCGTTAAGGGCTATAAAGCTTACTAGTGTAATAGGGTAAGGTTAGGCCATCGTACACACAACCCCCCCTCTTTTTCCCCCCAATAAAGGGGGGAACTAGGGAGGAAGGTGACCCGATACATGGGGTTCACCGCTACACGGGGCGTGGGGAGCTGATGCGGGAGGGGCATCCTCTGAAGGCTCACCATTAGCCTTGACCTCCTACCCTATGGTGGGGGATTGCGGTGGAGCATAGCTCCGTAAGCACACATGGTGCTGCCTACCTTCACCCGACCAACGCAGCCCAGGCTGGGAGGCATTACTTCACAAGGACGACGGGTGGAAATAGTCCCACAGGGCCACGGGCTGTAAAGCCCCGCTCGCCTGCGAGAGCGTGATACGTCATGTCTTTGCAGTCAGGATTACCCATGTGTAAGGATTATAAGATGGAGCAGGACGTGCTGTATGCTTAGAATATCCTTGCCTGAACTGCATCCAGATTCAATCATAGGAATGGAATTACCAAGGAAGGGGACAGTGATGACTTGGGGTGGTTGATCACCCATCCAAATGAGTCCAGGATGGGCACCACCAGCTGAGTATCCAACTCTGCCTGGTGTGGAGACTGGGAGGTGATGAGGATGTCGTCCAGATAGGGATGCACACGGACGCCCTAACATCTGAGCAGAGACATCACGCCCGCCAGCACCTTGGTGAACACCCTGGGAGCTGAAGTGAGGCCGAAGGGCAAGGCCACAAATTGGTAGTGTTGATCCATCAGAGCGAACCTGAGGAACCTTGGATGACCTGGGAACACAGGAATATGAAGGTAAGCATCTTTGATGTCCACAGAAGTCATGAAATCCCCTGGGGGCAGGGAACTGATGGCAGAGCGCAGAGTTTCCATGCGAAAGCGCCTGCCCCTGACAAACTTGTTGAGGATCTTCAAGTCCAGGATGGGCCTGACAGAACCATCTTTTTTGGGTACTGTGAATAAGTTGGAATAAAAACCCTTGCCTATTTCCCTTAAAGGGACCTGGCAGATGACCCCCAGCTCCAGGAGGCCTTGCACTGCTTGCACTAGCTCCTGAGCTGACACAGGGTCCAGAGGAATCCGGGATCTGATGAATCTTGAAGGGGGATCGGCAGCAAACTCCAACTTGTAACCGGGAGGACACTACCTCCTGAATCCATCGGTCAGACATGAAGCCTCCAGACATGAGCAAAGTGCTGCAGCCGTCCCCCCACCCGGATGGGTGAGGGCGCCCCATCATGCTTGAGGGGGCTTGGGAGAGGATTTAGCTTTGGGACCCCAGGAGGCGCCAGGACATCCACGTCCTCTGCCCCAGAAATCTCCCCGGGCCCCAGGGAAAGAAACCCCCCTTCCCTGTCTTGCACCACGGAAAGGGGAGGAGAAGAAACCCTGACCCCGAAAGGGCCGAGATTGCCGCCTGCACTGGGGCAACCTGCCTCCCTTAGCAAAAAGGTCCAGGCGGTCCCCAAACAGGTGCAGCCCTTTAAAGGGAAACCCAGTGAGGGCCTTCTTGGCAGCGTTGTCAGCAGCCCACTGGCGCAGCCAAACAGAGCGGCGTATAGCCACCAAAAGGGCAGAAGTTCTGGCACACATTCTAATGGTGTCATCCAATGCTGATAGGACAAAATTCAGAAAAACATCACAACTGGAGAGTGCATTAAACACCTCACAAGGCAAATCATCAGGGGCACTATAAAGCATATTCCTGATAAGGGCTCTAGTAGCCACAGCCGTAATGGCAGAAGCACAGACCAGGTGCAGCGCCGTCCCCGCACATGCAAAGGCGTGGGATGCCAGCTGATCAATACGCCGGTCTTCAGCATCCCGCAGGGTAGTAGAATCAGGGGAATGCATAACAGAGGTGTTAGATAACCATAGGATCGGGGCATCCACCTCGGGGGGGGGGGGGGGGGGGATGACCAACATTTAACCACCTCAGCAGGAAAGGGATACTTCCTATCCCAACTTTTTGGAACCCTGGGAAGTTTACTGGGGCGCTCCCATTCCTTGAGCACAAGGTTATGGAAATGTGCCTGCTCTGGAAATTCCAGACGTGATTTTGCTGTATGGAAAAGCTCCCCTCTTTGCCTGGGGGCCTCAACGGGGAGAGAGAGAGACAGAACCTCAAAAATCTGGGTCAAAAATCTGTCAGTGTCATCCGGGGCCCAGGGGTCAGAGCCAGAATCGTCATGACCCCTTGGTCTCTCATCAGATGAGCCTGAATCAGAAAAGAGCTCCCCTTCGTCAGACGGGGTATAGCCACACAGATTCATAAATTCCTCAGTTCCCATAGGGAAAACAGTAACATTAGGCGCTAAATGCCGCTTCTTAGCAGGGGCCTTATGCGCTAAGGACTTCGCAATAATCTGTTCAACAGTAGCCAGTCTAGAAGACACATCAGGCTGAGAGTCCCCACTAGTATGCAACTCAGTAGGAGTGAGGTTTAAGCTTGGGGGAGTAGGCCAGCACGGCAAGCAGCCAATGAAGGCGCGCCAGCGCCTGAGGTAATGCCACCGCCAAGTCAGCGCGCGGCGGCGGCAAATTTAAAATACAGTAAAGACAAGTCAGTGCGGCGGCTGACACAAGAATAAATGCACAAATGCAATATATACCCATCTATACACATACACCCCCCCCCTCTTTTCCCCCGAAGACTACAAAGGAGAATGAGGGAGGACGGCGGCCACTTAAATAGGACCCACCGATAGGAAGGGGCAATAGTGCGGGAGGGGCATCCCAAAGAGGCTCACCATAAGCCTGAACCGCCTACCCTTTGGTGGGGGATTGCAGTGGAGCAGTGCTCCTAAGAACCTAACAGCGGTGCTGCCTACCCTCACCCGACCAGCGCAGCCAAGGCTGGGAGGCATATTACTAGTGGAACGGGTGGGAATAGTCCTACAGGGCCGCAGGTTAATAACCCCGCTCACCTGCGAGTAGAGAGCCAATTTCTCGTCCTTCGCAGCCAGACTGCAGAGAAATTCTGGGGATTTGTGGGAGGTCCCCGGGTATTTGATGGGCCGGGAGGAGCTTATTTTCGATGTCTCTGCAGTCCAGCGCCATCTGGCGGAGTATATCTCACTTGTAAGTATTATATTTGGAGCAGGACGTACTGTATACTAAGAATATACAAGCAAAATAACATTCCTAATATATTATTAAATTTAGACAAGCTAGATGGGCAGCACTAGCCTTTTATCCACATATAATATTCCACAATAGTCAGGTTATATAATGGTGTGCACACTACCCCCAGCAACAGAAATGCAAACACAGAGGAAACAAAAGGGGAGCCCACACTTCCCCAAAAAGTTACCAGGGGTACACAAAATAAGTGGCACCACCCTCAAGAGTATAGAAAAATATATCAATTTTATTATTTACAATTCCATATGATAAAAAAACACATAATTACATTTACACAAATAGACAACATAGACACATAAAGACACCAGGGGGCGCCGGGGGTTTCATATAAATCATAAAAAATGTGTGTCACTTGGTTCAAATAACCATATATAAACTCCCAATAAACTAAACAAATTGTGCAAAATACGCAATAAATGTGCAAAAGAACTACTGGCCAGTATAAAAATCACAATTAAGCCTTCCTAATTCTATATCCAACAACCTAATTAATGCATATACCTAACATCATAAAGCAGGAAAACGAACCAGAGTGAACAAAAAGAGTAACAGAGTTAAGAGTGTGTATACAGACCGACCGGAGCACCCCCACAGGAGTGAGACGCCAACGCGTGTCGTAGTGTCACCTGCACTACTTCCTCAGTAATCGCCCTGAGGAAGTAGTGCAGGTGACACTACGACACGCGTTGGTTAGTTTATTGGGAGTCTATATATGGTTATTTGAACCAAGTGACACACATTTTTTATGATTTAAATGAGACCACCGGCACCCCTGGTGTCTTTATGTGTCTATGTTGTCTATTTGTGTAAATGTAATTGTGTTTTTTTATCATATGGAATTGTAAATAATAAAATTGATATATTTTTCTATACTCTTGAGGGTGGTGCCACTTATTTTGTGTACCCCTGGTAACTTTTTGGGGAAGTGTGGGCTCCCCTTTTGTTTCCTCTAATATATTATTAAATTAAAAGAATAATCATTCACCACCAACGGGCTGAAGTGCCGCCGTAATCAGATCGGAAGCAAGGGCAGAAGCGCGAGGTAGCCCACAGGTCTGGCGACGAAAAGGTAAGGAGCCCGGGGGGGATCCGCCCAAAATTTATCACCCAGGTGGCCTGAGAACAGCAGCAGGCACGGCCAAAGAAGTGGCGGCGGAGCACATGGCCGCGGTGATACTGCAACTGCGGCGGTGATCTGCGGCTGCAGAGGTGACTCAATGGAGAGCGGAGGAGAAGCTCTCGAGTAAAGCTTACCCAAGGGAAGGGCGTGAGCGAGGAGAGAGAAAGACGGAGCATCCAATGCCCCCAACGTCCACCGAAAACTGACAAACGGCCACGACGCTCGGCCTAAGTTCACGCCCCCTTAAAGTGAAAAGGCGCAAAATTCAAAATAAATGAAAATGACAAATGAAAAAAAAAACGTGGGAAGAAGGGGGGCTATATAAAAAAATATACCAACGTTCCCCGACAGGTTCACCAGACAAAAACCTGCGGCTGACTTGCTTTTCTTTAAGAAAGCCTGCACCCTGGAAAGTGCCCCAAGACCCTGGCACTTACCTTACCATACAGATCTCATCCAAATCAACTTAGCTGGAGAGGCAACATGGGTCAGGAGGTCCGTGGGAATAAGGCGTGCAGGAAGCTGACAGGGTAGATCCCCCGCTTCCGGCAATATCCTAGAAAATTGAGAGAGCAAATCCAAGCGACCTTCACAGACCAGTCCAACTGCACGAATGAAACTGGCTTGGTCTGAGGCAGCCGCATGTATATAGGGCAAGGAGGAGCCACACCTTTCTTTCTTGCAGTCCACATTAACCCTTTCGTGACTGAAGCAGAAGGCCTGGAATGCATTGGGAGAGAAATACCCAGTATGTAGCAAGGTAGCAATGCACAAGATCATTTCTGATAATAGGTTTGGTCAGCTTGATGTAAATCCCTATGGCGAGATTCAGGGGTATGGTAGCAGTTAAGACCTCTGTATGGTGTGCCGCCACTGTATTGTGCTGGTGTGTAGCGGCGTCCCTGTCCTGGTGTGGTGCTGGGTGCTTGATAGAGTCCTGCTGGGGGCTTACTGATTTTATCCAGAATGCTTTAAAAAGTGTTGCCTGTTTCAGTATTTCCTCGTTTAGAAAAGCCATTTTCCATTTGATTTGGTTAACTATTTGAGGTGCTTTTTTGTTTAGTATTTCCTTGAAATTACTGTCCAAACTTAATTTAGACACAATGTTGCTTAGAAGTTTTGGATAGAGCTGGTATAATTACGCCATGTATTACAACTTCAGGCTTGTCAGGGTAGCTCTAATTTCCAACTAAACTTGTGCACTATTTTTGGATTTTGTTTTAGAGTTGTATTTTTTTATATATTTGTTATGCAGAAAACAATCTCTTTAAGTAGGGTGGGGGTAATCAGACATTACAAAGGGAAATAGAGAATTGTAGTATCCTAGGTTGGGTTAAACTGGGCCCATAGATCTCTGTAGCTGCAGAACTGTGTAGAACTGCACCTCCAAGTGTAAGCTTGGGGCATTCAGAGAGCAGTCTTGTTTTGCACACTTATTACTTTATTTTTCTATTTAAAAGACTAATATAAAAAATAAAAGTATAATCGACTTTAGGGCTATTTAAGGCCCATGAGGAAGTTGTATCCTTGCGGCATTAACTTATACTTGCTCTGGAATGCCTCCGAGGAAACTGCAAGGTATCATAATACTTCACAGAGAAAAAAAAAATATATGAAGGCAGGCACCAAAATTAGGACAAGTAATTTATTGCATCTAGTTGCATTGATGAGGCAATCGTTTCTGATAGTAGTGTAAAAGCCAGTCAGGTGGCTGAGCAGCATTTGTGTAAACCTAACACCCCCTCGAGTGGGTCTCTAGTTGATGGAGATACAGTCTGCACTGATTGCAATACTGGAATTCCTCGTACAATTGGCTGGGTAGATTTATTAAAAGCAGGGGTAATTGGGCATAAAATAATGGGCCGATTTATAAGCTCTTCTGCCAGACTATGCCACATTGGCACAAATGTGTTTCTTGCAGTGCAGCAGAGACATGGAGCAGTCTGTAAAGGAAGAGTGGTCCAACATTCCGGCTGAGCTTATTGATAGTTATAGATAGCGAATGATTTCAGTTATTTTTTTCAAGGGGTGTGCAACCAAATATTAAGTTAAGGTTGACAATAATTTTGTCCAGCCCTTTTTTAGTTTAGTTCCAATACACACAAAGGGAATAAACGTGTATAGCAAAACGTGTTAATGCAATCCTTTTCTGTGAGAAATACTTCATTTTCAAAATTTCAGGAATGCCAACATTTATGGCCATGACTGTATATAATATATATATTTGCATTGTGCTTTTAAAGTTCATTATCCTTTAACAAGCTAGGTGCAAAGTTTAAAAAGGGGCTGTAAACCATCCCCTGCAGCAGCTCCTGGCTGGTCACCTGTTCAGAAAACACTTTGGACCAATGCTTCATTGCACTGCATAGTGACTAACATGAGGGATAAGAACAGTGTGCAAGCCTCGTTCTTGGAAACCACAAGGTTTCTAAGCGGTGGACAAGTGGGGAACGGCTGCAGGGAGAATGTGAGTGCCTTTTTTTGATAGGGTTTATAGACCCTTTAACCAAGGTTTATTTAACATTTAAAATAAAAACAACACCTCAATATAGTTACCATGTTTTTGGTCCAGGAGCTCTATTTTTTCCAAGACATCTTTTCTCATTTTAGCGAAACGTGAGCGTGCTTCCTGACGGCATCTTAATATTAACCGATATTCATAGTTTCCAGTACTTACACGGTACAACGGCTCCCCTAGTGCCTAAAACACAAAGACAATGTAAATAAACTGTATATATATATATATATATATATATATATATATATATATTAGTTGAGGATCTGTGTTCTCGGTAATAAATGTGTCCTGTGGCCCCTATTTCGCTAAAGGTAGGAGTAGAAGTAGTAGTATAAGCAAAAAGAAAGAAAAACGCAATATAAAAGTTGAAGAAATGAAATGCTTTTTTCCATGTCCATGTGTTGCAGCCTCTCTGCATTGCTATTTATTAACATTTATAAACTTGCTATGAAAGTCGCATTAATTTATACAATATTAGTACGATTTTCAACACAGAAATTGAGGCAAATAAAGCAGTTTTATTTAGAAAACAAAGGCATTTAACTGAGATTTGCATAAGCTTTGTAATGGCTTATTATCCATGGCTTCCATGTGGGATAAGGTGGGTGAAAGTTGAAATCTCCTTAGATGTACAAATTTGTTGAAACACTTGAGATCCAGGATATGACACACCATGCCATTTATCTTGAACAATTACAAACAGATTCTGAGTAAAATGCAAAGCTCTCTCTGATGGTAGTACCGCTGCTATGACCCCCTGTTGCACTAGGTGACTCATCATAGACCCGAGGGCTGTTGCCTTCTGTGTGAAAGCCTTGTACAAATCTGTGCAGAGGCCTAGCCCCAAATTCAATGTTGTAGCTTGAAGAGACTATCTTCTGGACCCACTCATCTTCCACAAGAAAGCCTGGAGTGTTGGATGAAAACCTGCCACCTGAGAAAGGTCAAGGATTGGCAGATCTGTGAAAAGGGAGGGTTAGGCTTCCTTTTCAGCCTCCCACAAAAGGTAGACTGGTTAAGGTCTTCTTTGTAGTGTCAGCAGACCACTATTTTAACCAAGCCGAATGCCCATGACACTCATAGAGCTAAGTGCCTGGCATTTAACTAAAAGAGGCATGTCTGGATAACTGAACCTACTGGCCCATCTAACTCTGGAGGAAAGTACCATAATTTAAAGTGAAGGTCCACCTTCAATGGAATTTTTAAAAGTGTATATTTTTGTGTGCCAAAATGTTGTGCTTAGCTGATCGATTTTTATTTTATTTTTTATGTTAGAAAATGTGTTTTAGGGTACTGATTTTCACTAATCTGCAATCTATTGGTATTGGAAACATACACTAAGGGCTCGATTCAACAAAGGTAGAAATACATTTGTGTTGCTCAAAAAAATTTCTTTCAACTTTTTAAGTTGCCTTTGTAGCTGTATGTACATGGCTCACATTGTCAGCTATGCAAGTCTTACGTAGCTTTCCCCTTAAAGAGGAACTTCTGTTCCCTTTAAACTTCTGATTCTACATTTGGCAGGTTTAACGTACCAGTCTTCTGCTCTTCCTCCAGGGCTTGGTCACTATTCTTGGGCATTTTCCGTAGGGCAGCATGCATCTTGTCGTCTTCTCTGGCCCACTATGCATTGTGCCGCCCCCATGAGCTTGCATCTACGCAGCAGTCCTCATCTCTGGCCAGGGTGGCTGCAGGAAGATCAGAAATGCAGCAAGATGTTGGCACCACTAGCAAGGACAGTCCCCCCCCGTCACAGGTGGCCAAGATGCCGGGGGGGGGGGGGTGTAAAAGCAGTAGGATGACTGCGATCTGGAAGACGCCGTCATCTAAAAGGAATGCTGCATTGTGGTGGGGGGTTATTGGGTTACTAGTATGTAAGCGGTCCGAAGTTCCTACTTAAATAAATTTAAAAAAAGGTTAAAAACATACAGACTCACCTGGGTCCTTGTCGTTCCAGCAGGGGAACGACGAGGAGATCCGGCTGGATCCAACGAGGGGTCAGGTGAGTGGGGGGGTTGTCAAACCAAGGGTGGGGTGGAGCAGGACATACTGTATACTCATAATACCAATTATTCTTATATGTATTATTCTTAGTATACAGACTGCGAAGGACAAGAAGATGGCTCTCTCTACTCGCAGGTGAACGGGGCTATTAGCCTGCGGCCCTGTAGGACTATTCCCACCCGTTCCATCAGTAATTGCCTCCCAGCCTTGGCTGCGCTGGTCGGGTGATGGTAGGCAGCACCGCTGTTAGGTGCTTAGGAGCGCTGCTCCACCGCAATCCCCCACCAAAGGGTAGGCGGTACAGGCCCCTCCCGCACTATTGCCCCTTGCCCCTGTCTATCGGTGGGCCCTGTTAAGTGGCCGCTGTCCTCCCTCACTCTCCTTGTAGCCTTCGGGGGAGGGCGTGTGTGTGTGTGTGTGTGTGTGTGTGTGTGTGTATATATGTGTTTTGGCTTTTATGCTTCACTACATTATGCTTGGTGTCAGCCGTCACGCTGACTGGTTTTCACTTATTGTGCCTTGAAATTGCCGCAGTGCGCTTTCCTGTGTTCCGCGCTTGGCGGCGGCGTTACCTCAGGCGCTGGTATTGGCTGCTTGTCACGTGTATGGCTTCGCGCTCTTCGGGGGGGGGGGCTGTCTGGCACGTTCCGCATCACTGTTCATGCGGGCCCGCCCCTCGAGGTATACCGACGCCATTTTTTTGCTTGGTTCCGGCTGCTGTGTGACGGGCTTCTACCTACCACGGTACGTGAGTGCCCTCGTGGGCGGCTTTATTACCGCTGTTATTTATTGTATATTTACGGCTCCCCTTTGATTATGTCTTTCAGAGGGGCCGAACCCTAACTTGGCTTCTCCCGGCCCTACTCCCTCTATTTAGTTGATTAACTTGTGAAGCCTAGTGTTAATTACTCCCACTTCCCTAGCGGGTTATTGGGGCATCTCGGGTTGCTTTATAGCGTCAATCCCTATCGGCCTGTTGTGCCGCTATAATCACTATATGGATGCGTCTCAGGATAATGTGCTCGGGGTTCCTTCGGGACAAGCCCGGCTGTGTGTAGCTTGTGGGGTGTCCCCTATTAGCGCTGGCAATGCACGGGTCTGTGTACCTTGTGCCGAGCAGGTGCTTGCGCTGCAATCTGGCCTTCCAGTGGCTGGGCCTGCGCCTCGTTTCACTTCACCTACTCCCCCAAGCTTAAATCTCACTCCTTCTGAGTTGCATACAAGTGGGGATTCTCAGCCTGATGTGTCTTCTAGACTGGCTAGTGTTGAGAAGTTAATTGCCAACTCCTTGGCGCGTAAGGCCTCTGCAAAAAAGCGGCACTTAATGCCTGATGTTTTTGGAACTGTCTGGCTATACCCCTTTTGGGGAAAGGGAGCTATTCTCCGACTTAGGGTCATCTGATGAGAGGCCCAGGGGTCATGACGATTCTGGCTCTGACCTCTGGGCCCCGTATGATACTGATAGACTGTTGGCTCAGATTTTTGAGGTTCTGTCTATCTCTCCCCCTGTTGCGGCCCCCAGGCAACAGGGGGAACTTTTTCATACTGCTAAGTCACGCTTGGAATTTCCTGAGCAAGCACATTTTAATAACCTTGTGCTCAAGGAATGAGCAGGCTTCCCGGTGTACCTAACAGTTGGGATAGGAAGTATCTGCTGATGTGGTGAAGTGTTGGTCATCCCTCTGTCATGCACTCCCCTGACTCTACTACCCTGCAGGATGCTGAGGACCGGCGCATTGATCAGCTGGCGTCCCATGCCTTTGCATGTGTGGGGACGGCGCTGCGCCCGGTCTGTGCCTCTGCCATTACGCTGTGGCTATTAGGACCCTGCTCAGAAGTATACTTAATGGTGCCCCTGATGATGTGTCTAGTGAGGAGTTTAATGCACTCTCTCGTTGTGATGTTTTTGTGACTTATGTCCTCTCTGCCTTGGATGACACCATTAGAATGTGTGGCAGAACCTCTGCCCTTGTGGTGGCTATACGCCGCTCGGTTTGGCTGCGCCCGTGGGCTGCTGACAATGCTGCCAAGAAAGCCCTCACTGGTTTTCCCTTCAAAAGACTACGCCTGTTTGGGGAACGGATGGACCTATTTGCTAAGGGAGGCAGGTTACCCCAGCGCAGGCGGCAGTCTCGGCCCTTTCGGGGTCAGGGCTCCTTTTCCTCCCTCTACCGTGGTGCTAGACAAGGGAGGGGGGTTTCCTTTACTGGGGCCCAAGGAGACTTCTGGGGTAGGGGCAGAGGACGGGGATGCCCTGGCTCCTCCTGGGGCTCCAAGCTTAAGTCCTCTCCCAAGCCCCCTCAGGCTGATGATGGGGTGCCCTCACCCATCCGGGTGGGGGGACGGCTTCAGCACTTTGCTCACGTCTGGAGGCTTCATGTCTCAGACCGGTGGATTCAGGAGGCAGCGTCCTCCGGTTACAAGATAGAGTTTGCTGTCTGCCCCCCCCCCCCAAGGTTCATCAGATCCCGGATTCCTCAGAACCCTGTGTCAGCTCAGGATCTAGTGCAGGCAGTGCAAAGCCTTCTGGAGCTGGGGGTCATCTGCAAGGTCCCTTTAAGAGAAAAGGGCAAAATGTTTTTTTCTACATGTGTTTTTTTTTACTTTTAACCCCTTGTGAACTGGTAAGGGGTCCATGAGACCCCTACACCAGTTCACAAGGCTGGAGGCTGGCAAGTCACTTGCGGCTAGCAGGTGGCTTGCCATTAACCCCCGGCACCCCAATTACCTGCCTCCCCAAAGCCCGGGGGGGGGGGGGTCAGAAGAGCCCGGCCCACGGAGCTTGTAGCCGGCAGCGCGGGGGGCCACCAAAACTGGCCCCTTCGCCCTGTTCCTACAAGCCCCCAAAGCTGGTCCCGGGCTGGTTATGATGGGTAAGGGGGGGCCCAAGTATTTTTGGGGGGATTTTTAAGGGTTTTTAACCCTTAAAATTCCCCCCAAAATGCCCCCCCAGGAGGGGGGACCCTATGTAATTTTTTTTTTTTTTAACCCCTTATGTTTATAGTGTGGCTAGTAGTATTTTATTTGTAAATGTTATAAAGTGCTCTTTTCAGTTTGGGGGGCAAGAATGGGGGGGGGGGGGGCTACCGATACATATGTGCTACCGTTGTAATCATAAGAAATGTGGCTTTCACATGCAATATGGTTTTAAAAAATAATTTAATTTTTTTGTTTTTTTATGCAAAAATATTTAAAGAACAGTAGAAAAATTACAAACAAGACATTTCATGTTAAAGCCTAAACTCTGCTGCAAAAAAAAAAATATATATATATATATATATATATATATATATATATTTAGATTTAACTTATGTTTTCTTGTTTGCAAAGTTTTTTTTAGGCAAATGTGGATTTGATTCCGCCTTTTTATTCATTTTCCCTCCTAAAAGAGTTTTCTCACCAGACTCTGAATCAACCCCATAGTGTGTGTGTGTGTGTGTGTGTGTGTGTGTGTGTGTGTGTGTGTGTGTGTGTGTGTATTTCTGTCTCCAATACATATGTAGTACTGTTGTAACTAGGAGAAATTGGGCTTTTACACGCAATAGGATTTTATTGAAAAACTTACCTTTCTTAATAAAAAAAAAAACCTAATACATAATGCACATATTTCACCCAAAAATATTGAGACATTTCATGTTGAAGCGCAGACTTTGAGGAAAATATATAATTTTCCTGGAAATCACGTCAAAACTCACAGTTGAACATATATAACACGAAATAGCAAAAAATTGTCTGGCAACAGAGGGTGACAACATTTCTAGATAGGTCAGCGAGTTAAAATCACACTTACTATGCTGCTGTACTCTTCATCATCCATTTCCTTAACTTTTAAACAGTATGACTAGAAGAAAATAAATTCAATAAAACAAAATTTAGTTAAAGAAAATCAAACTAGAATTTAAACAATATGGCATCTAATTTTGATTAAGATTAACTTTAACCCTTTAAGTACCTATGCATGTTGGGTTGTGTTCTGTTCGGGGCATGAAAACTAAGCCCACATAAACAAGCTTGGTACACCTTGGTACTTCCAGAGAATATATACTTTCTGGGGGGTATTTCAAATGTAAAGGGTTGTTTTTCTGGAAAAACTGCAAGGTGCGCATAGCGCAGTTGTATTTTATCTGAAAATCTCCTAAAGCTCTGTTTCAGTTTGGGGGAGTCTCCTGGGCAGGAAAGGGTGTCTACCAATACATATGTGGTACCGCTGTGACCGGGAGAAATTGGGGTTTCGCACGCAATAAAATGTTATTGCCAAACTTACATATTCTAAGTATGCAGCACGTCCTGTTCCAGAGTATTCCTTAAACATGGGTAATACATCCACAAGATGGCGCTGGACTGCAGAAAACCGCTTGTGGCTCCTCCCGGCCCCATATAAGTCAGGGACCTCCCACAAAATCCCCAGTTCATTTCTGCAGTCTGCGCTGAGAAGATAGCTCTCTCTCTCTGTGTGGCGCAGGTGAGCGGGGCTTATATGCCTGCGGCCCTGCAAGACTATTCCCACCCTTCCGTCTCATTTACTGCCTCCCAGCCTCGGCTGTAGGTAGGTTAGCAAGCACCAATGGTGCTAAGGAGCTAGGCTCCTACCGCAGTCCCTGCTCTAACAGGGTAGGCAGTTTAGGCTAATGGTGAGCCTTTTTGGGATGCCCCTACTGCCTAATGGGTTTTGCCAGGTTATCCTGTGCAGTTAAACCCTATACACATATATATTTCCCCCTCCACCCTCACTTCTCATATTAGTCCTCTGTGCGCCATTTTCCCTGGGAATCTGCTGTTATCCTCCCTCACTCTTGACATGCTTTTGTGATTGTAACTTTTATAATACGCCGCCGCTGCGCTTTGTACTGCGCTCTGAGCCTGGCAGCCCCATTCACCTCAGAGCTGCCGGGCCGCTATTGGCCGGCCTGATCATGTGGGTGCGTTTCCAGCTCTTCGAGGGGGGGCGGGCTCTGTGGAGGATGCATTTTACCTCAGAATCTCCACAGCCCACCCCTCGAGGTCTGCGGTCGCCATTTTGTCTCCTTGCTCTGTGCTGCTGGTCTGCAGTCTGTGAGTAACCCCGGTGGGGTGATTTTTTCTAAAGTTTTTTCTGTCTTATTCTCATGGGAATGTTTGATTATGTCTTTTAGGCGGGTGAAAACTTCAGCACTGTGTTTTCTCCCGGCCATCTTCCCTCACTAAAATTCCCACTTCCCTAGTGGTTCTTGGGGCATTTCGGGTAGCTCTTTAGCGTTAACCCTTACTGGCCTATTGTGCCATTCAAATCACCATGTGGAGGCTTCTGGGGATAATGGGCCTGGGGTTCCTTCGGGACAAGCCCGGCTATGTGTTGCGTGTGGGGTATCCCCTATTAGTGATGATGTCAGGGTGTGTGTGTCCTGCGCCCAACAGGTACTTGCGCTGCAGTCTGGGCTGTCTGTTACTGGGCCTGGTGGTGCGCCCCCTCTGGCCTCAACTACCCCCCCACGCTTATATCTGACCCCCACTGAGGGGCATACTAGTGGGGAGTCTCAACCTGATTTAGCTGCACGGGTGGCCAGCATTGAGAAACATCTTGCTGGGTCTGCCCCGCGTAAGGCTTATGCTAAGAAGCTGCATTTATCACTCGTGGTTTCCCTCTTACCTATGGAAGATAAGGGCCCTTACTCACTCTCAGGTCCCTACCCCCTTGAGGAGGGTGAATTATTTTCTGATTCTGATTCCTCTGAGGAACAACCTAAGATATATGGTGGTACTGGGACTCCCTTTGGGGAAGACCTGTGGTCCCCTGATGACACTGACGGATTGCTGAGTCACATTTTTGAAGTGCTTTGTATTTCTCCCCTGGCAGTGGTTCCGCAGCAGCAGGGTGAGCTTTTTCATACGGTTAAGCCACGCTGGGAGTTCCCTGAGCAGTCTCACTTTAATAATCTAGTGCTCAAAGAATGGGAACAGCCTAGCAAGCTGCCAGGGGTGCCTAAGAGTTGGGACAAAAGGTATCCCTTTCCTGCTGATGTTGTTAAGCGTTGGCCCGTTCTAGGGTTGTCCAATACATCTGTCATGTATTCTCCTGACACTACTACCCTGCGAGATGCCGAGGACCAGCGTTTGGACCAACTGGCCTGTCATGCCTTTGCCTGTGTGGGGACGGCACTGCGCCCGGTTTGTGCCTCTGCTATTACGGCTATTGCCATTAAAGGAGTGCTCAAGTGTCTTTTGGATGGGGCATCTGAGGATGCAGGTAGAGAGGAGTATAGATCTCTCCTGCTTTGTGAGGAATTTATTGCATATATCCTCTCTGCCATGGATGATGCTATTAGAATGTGTGGTAGGACTTCTGCCCTGTTGGTGGCTATACGCCACTCTGTCTGGCTACATCAGTGGGTACCTGATAATGCTGCTAAGAAGGCTCTCACTGGTTTCCTCTTCAAGGGCCTGCACCTCTTTGGGGAACGCTTGGATTTGTTTGCTAAGGATGGTAGGTTACCTCAACGCAGGAGGCCTTCTCGGTCCTTTCGGGGGACAGGTGCCTTTCTCCCATCCTTCAGTGGCTCCAGAACTAGCCGTGGAGTCTCTTTTACTGGGGCCCACAGAGATCATTGGGGAAGGGGCAGAGGACGTGGCCGTCCTGGCCTCTCCTGGGGTCCCAAGCCAAAATCCTCACCCAAGCCCCCTCAGGCATGAAGGGGCGACCTCACCCATCCGGGTGGGGGACGGTTTCGGCCTTTTGTTCACGTTTGGAGACTTCACGTCTCAGACCAGTGGATTCAGGAGGTAGTGTCCTCTGGTTACAAGATAGAGTTTGCAGCCTGGCCGCCCCCAAGATTCATTAAAACCTGGATGGCTCAAAACCCCGTCAGCTCAGGGTCTGTGCCTTGCTGTCCAAAACCTTCTGAAGTTAGGGGGTCATCTGCCAAGTGCCTTTAAAGGAAAGGGGCAGAGGCTACTATTCCAATCTTTTCAATGTTCCGAAAAAAGATGGGTCCATCAGACCCATCCTGGATTTAAAGTGCCTCAAGAAATTTGTCAGATTCAAAACACTTTCGCATGGAGACTCTGCGCTCAGCTGTAAATTCACTATGCCCAGGGGACTTCATGACCTCTGTAGATATCAAGGATGCTTACCTTCATATACCAATCTTTCCAGGTCATCAGAGATTCCTCAGGTTCGCACTGGAGGATCAGCACTACCAATTTGTGGCCTTGCCCTTCGGTCTTACCTTGGCTCCCTCACCAAGGTGCTGACGGGCATAATTGCTCTGCTGAGATCTCAGGGCATTTGCATCCTTCCTTACTTGGACGACATTTTCATCAAGTCTCGGTCCTTCCAGCAGGCCGAGCTAGATACCCAGATGGTGGTGTCCACACTGGAGTCCTTCGGCTGGGTGATCAACCATTCCAGGTCTTCCCTGTCACCGTCAATGGTCAAGTCCTTTCTGGGCATGACTCTGGATACATCTCAGGTCAAGATCCTTCTCCCTCAGCAGAAGGTGGACAGTCTGCAAGGTTAAGCCAAGCTTCTTCTGTCTTGCCCTCTTCCATCTGGCATGGTATGCATCTGGTGAACTGATGGCGTCTTGCTTCGAGGCTGTTCCATACGCTCAGTTTCACATGAGACCTCTTCAACTTCACCTCTTGTCAGTTTGGGATCGGGACCTTGTGTCCCTGGATCAGGTGTTTGTTCTGTCCCCTCTGGTCAAGCGGTCTCTTTCATGGTAGCTGGACTCAAGAAACCTGTTGGTGGGCAGATCCTTTCTGGCTCAGTGCTGGGAGACAGTCACCATAGATGCCAGTCTGACAGGTTGGGGGGCTTCTGGAAATCCCTGAAATGCCAGGGTCAGTGGGGCCCTCAGGAGGCCCACACCCATATCAACATTCTGGAACGGAGGGCGATACGGTTGGTTCTCGTCCAACTGACTCCACACCTTCGGGGTCGGGCTGTTCAGATTCACTCGGACAACCAGACGATGGTTGCCTACATCAATCATCAGGGAGGGACCTGGAGCAAGAGGGCCCTCAAAGAAGTGTCACTGATACTGTCTTGGGCGGAGGAGAATGTTCCCTGCATCTCGGCAGTGTACATCCCGGGAGTGGAGAATCTGGAGGCAGACGCCCTCAGCAGGGGGACCTCTCGCCTGGGAGAATGGTCCCTCAGCAGCAGGGTGTTTCGCTCCCTGTGCCACCGTTGGGGTCAGCCAGATGTGGATCTGTTTGCGTCCCGCTACAATCACAAGCTTCCAGTCTTTGTCTCTCTGTCCCAGGACCCTCTGGCCTTGGCCATGGATGCACTGGCTTTCAGCTCCTCTATGTGTTCCCTCCATTCCCTCTGCTGGGCAGGGTGCTGCGCAAGATAGCCCAGGAGGGGGTGCCAACCATCCTGGAGGCCCCCTGTTGGCCAAGAAGAGTGTGGTTCGCAGTCATCGTGCAGCTGGCAGTAGATCAGTACGCCCTTCCCAAGGATCCAGACCTGCTCACTTAGGGGCAGCTACGCCATCCCAATTTACAAATGCTGGCTTTAACGGCCTGGCTGCTGAAACCTCCATCTTGATGGAAAAGGGGCTGCCTGCCTCTGTTGTTAATACCATAATTAGGGCTAGGAAGGAGTCCTCGTCCTCCATCTACTATAGGGTATGGCATGCTTATATTGACTGGTGTGAGTCTAAGTCGTTTCCCTGTCGGGTGTTTTCTGTCCCTAGGATTCTGGAATTCCTACAACATGGTTTGGATTTGGGTCTTCAACTGAGTACCCTTAAAGGTCATGTTTCTGCCTTGGTCATTTTCTTCCAAAGGTCCTTTGCTCACCATCATCTGGTTAAGACCTTCTTCCAGGGGGTTACTCATGTGCGTCCCCCACGTAAGCCTATGTTACCAGTCTGGGATTTGAACTTTGTCTTATTTGCCTTGGAAGGGTCTCCCTTTGAGCTCTGGCGTGAGGCCCCTTTGTCAATTTTGACGCTTAAAGTAGTCTATTTGGTGGCCATCACTTCTATTAGGCGTGTTTATGAGTTGGCGGCGCTTTCTATCAAACCTCCCTGCTTTGAGAGACACCAAGACAAGGTGGTGTTTCCTTTTAAGCCAGATTTTCTGCCTAAGGTTGTGTCTGCTTTTCATCTCAATCAGGACATTGTTTTGCCTTCTCTGTGCCCTAATCCTAGTAACCCTAAGGAGCGGGTTTTACACTCTCTGGATGTGGTTAGGACCTTGAATTTCTATTTGGTGGCTACTGAATCCTTCAGGAAGACTGATGCTCTTTTTGTGCTCCGGTCTGGACCTAAGATGGGTCTGGCTCCAGCTAAGTCCACTATCAGCAAGTGGATTTGTCAGGCTGTGATCCAAGCCTATTCTGCTAAGGGGAAGGCACCTCCCTTCCGCCTTACTGCTCATTCTACTCGTGCTATTGGTGCCTCTTGGGCTTTTCAGCACCAAGCTTCTGTTGAATAAGTTTGTAAGGCCGCTACTTGGTCTTCTGTTCATACTTTTTCTAAGTTTTACAAGGTTGATGTTAGGGTCTCAGCTGACGCTGCTTTTGGCCGAAGTTCTGCAGGCGGCAGTGGTTTAAACTGCCCGCTGTTACTTTTTGGGGATCCCACTCTACCTTACGGACACTGCTATTGGATGTCCCATGTGTAAGGAATATTCTGGAACAGGACGTGCTGTATAATTAGAATAATACAATTCTGTGATTACTCACCTGTAGAATTGGTATATGTATACAGCACGTCCTGTTCCACCCCGCCCTTGTTATTTTTAGTTACCTCTGTATGGTGATTGTTCATTTTGAATTCTTGTTATTATTGTTCTCCCAGCTTCTTGTTAACTGCTTGTCAATACTGGGGATTTTGTGGTAGGTCCCTGACTTATATAGGGTCGGGAAGAGCCACAAGCTTTCTGCAGTCCAGCGCCATCTTGTGGATGTATTACCCATGTGTAAGGAATACTCTGGAACAGGACGTGCTGTATACATATAATACCAATTCTACAGGTGAGTAATCACAGAATTGTATTTTTTTATTACAAAAAAACACTACAAATTGCAAAAAAAAATTTTTTTTTTTATTTTTTTTTGCACATATTTCACCAAAAAGTATTGAGAATACACTAAAAAAAGGCCAAACAAGACATTTCATGTTGAAGTCCAGACTCTGTTGAAAAAAAAACAATATATAATTTTTCTGGGAAATCCTTTCAAAACTCACAGTTGAACATGTGTAGCGCAAAATAGTGAAACATAGTCTGGCAACAGAGGGTGACAAAAGCTGCAGGTAGGCTGGCACTTAAAGGATTAAAAGACGTTTCTATTTTCAGTACAACTAAAATACTTCTTCGTACTCTCTTCATATTGGACAAGCTGTTCCTCAGTAGTGGTAATGGGGGAAACCCAAAGCAAGGTTTCCTGGAGGTGCTTTGGCTAACTGAACCCTGCGCTTTACATGTCTCTTCGTTAACATACTGGGTAGCTAAAAAAAAAAAAAAAAAAAAAAAAAAAACACACAAAACAATTCACACAATATAAATTCTGAAAAAGCCTAGACACCACCCTCTTTCCCACTGCAGTGGGTGTATAGGTACCTTTTTTGGACTGGCAGACACAAGGTCTTTATTTCTACATTTAAAATACAATTCTGTGATTACACACCTGTAGAATTGTTATTATGAGTATACAGTACGTCCTGCTACAAATAAAAATCATTACACTTGGGTATTATTCCGCCAGATGGCGCTGGACTGCAGAGACCGCAAAATTGGCTCCTCCTGGCCCCTCAAATACCTGGGACCTCCCACAAATCCCCAGCATTGAAAAGCCGTTAACGAGAAGCCGGGAGAATGATAACAGAACCAACTAGAAACTATAACACTGATAACAATCACCATACAGGGGATCCTAGGATAATGCAAAACCAAGGGTGAGGTGGAGCAGGACGTACTGTATACTCATAATACCAATTTTACAGGTGACTAATCACAGAATTGTATTATTCTTAGTATACAGTACGTCCTGCTCCAGATAAGAATCATTACACTTGGGACATCCAATAGCAGTGTCCATAAAGTAGGGGGGGAATCCCCAAAGGTAACAACAGACAGGTCAGACCACTGCCGCCTGCAGAACCTTGTGGCCAAAAGCAGCATCAGCTGAGGCCCTAACATCAACCTTGTAAAACTTTGAAAAGGTATGAACAGAAGACCAAGTAGCGGCCTTGCAAACTTGTTCAACAGAAGCCTGGTGCTGAAAAGCCCAAGAGGCACCAATAGCACGAGTGGAATGAGCAGTAAGGCGGAAGGGAGGATTCTTCCCCTTAGCAGAGTAGGCCTGAATCACAGCCTGACGGATCCATTTGATAGTAGATTTAGCAGGATCCAAACCCTTCCTAGGACCTGAAGGGACCACAAAAAGAGCATCAGTTTTTCTGAAAGGTGCAGTAGACACCAGATAGTACTTCAGACACCTAACCACATCCATAGAATGCAATACCCTCTCCTTAGCGTTACTAGGATTAGGGCACAAGGAAGGAAGAACGATGTCCTGATTCAGATGAAAGGCAGGCACGACCTTAGGCAGAAAATCTGTCTTGAAGCGAAAAACCACCTTGTCCTGGTGTCTCTCAAAGTAGGGGGGCTGGATGGAAAGCGCCGCCAACTCAGAAACACGCCTAACAGAAGTGATAGCCACCAAAAAGATAACCTTGAGAGTAAGAATGGCCAGGGCAACATCCTGCACAGGTTCAAAAGGAGCACCCTGCAAGGCAGACAAGACCAAGTTCAAATCCCAAACAGGCAACATAGGCTTACGTGGAGGACGCACATGAGAAACCCCTTGAAAAAAAGTCCTGATCAGAGAATGCTGGGCAAAGGACCTCTGGAGAAAACAGCCAGGGCAGAGACATGGCCCTTCAGAGTACTGAGTTGGAGTCCCAACCCCCCAACCCACGCTGTAAGAACTCCAGGATCCTGGGAATAGAGAACACACGACAGGGGAGAGACCTAGCCTCACACCAGTCAATGTAGGCACGCCAAACCCTATAGTAAATAGAAGAAGACTTCTTACTAGCCTTTATCATGGTATCAACAACAGAGGCAGACAGCCCCTTCTCCATCAAGATGGAGGTTTCAGCAGCCAGGCCGTCAAAGCCAGAGTTTGTAAATTGGGATGTCGTAAATGACACTGAGTGAGCAGGTCTGGCACCCTGGGCAGAGCGTACTGATCTACTGCCAGCTGCACCACGTCTGCGAACCACACTCTTCTTGGCCACCAGGATTGCTGGCACCCCTCCTGAGCTATCTTGCGCAGATCCCTGCCCAACAGGGGAAAGACATACAGGAGCTGGAGGTGCTGCCATGACATTGCTAGGGCATCTGTGGCCAAGGCCAGAGGATCCTGAGACAGGGAGACAAAGGCCGGGAGCTTGTGATTGTGACGGAACGCAAACAGATCCACATCTGGTTGGCCCCAACGGTGACACAGATTGAAACACCCTGTTGCAGAGGGACCATTCTCCCAGGCGAGAGGTCCCCCTGCTCAGAGTCTGCCTGCAGATTCTCCACCCCCGGAATGTACACAGCTGATATGCAGGGAACATTGTCCTCCACCCAGGCCAGGATCAGAGACACTTCCTTGAGGGCCCCTTGGTCCGGGTCCCTCCCTGATGATTGATGTAGGCAACTGCCGTCTGGTTGTCCGAGCGTACCTGAACAGGCCTGCCCCGAAGGTGTGGGGTCAAGTGAGCCAGAATCAACCTGATTGCCCTCCTGAATGTTGATATGACCTGAATGTTGATAGGTGTGTGGGCCTCCAGAGGGTCCCACCGCCCTTGGAACTGCAGGGACTTCCAGAAGGCCCCCCAACCTGTGAGACTGGCATTCGTGGTGACCATCTCACAGCAGGGGGCCAGAAAGGATCTGCCCATCAACAGGTTCCTGGAGTCCAGCCACCACGAGATGGACCGCCTGACTAGGGGGGACAGAACAAGGACCTGGCCCAGGGACGCAGGATCCTTGTCCCATACAGACAAGAGGCGGAGTTGCAGAGGCCCCATGTGAAACTGGGCATAAGGGACCGTCTCGAAGCACGACACCATCAGGCCCACCAGCTGCATTCCCTGCCTGATGGAGGGATGAAGGCAAGATAGCAGGAACTGAACCTGCGTTAAGACTGTCCACCTGCTGAGGAAGAAAAATCCTTGCCTGAACTGTATCCAGATTAATTCCCAGGAAGGGTGTCACCAAGGAGGGAGACAGGGAAGACTTGGGATGGTTGATCACCCAGCCAAATGACTCCAGAGTGGACACTACTAGCTGAGTATCCAGCTCTGCCTGTTGGAGGGACTGAGAAGTGATGAGAATGTCATCCAAATAGGGCAGCACGCCAATGCCCTGAGACCTGAGCATCACTCCTGCCAGCACCTTGGTGAACACTCTGGGAGCTGAAGTGAGACCGAAGGGCAATGCCACAAATTGGTAGTGCTGATCCTCCAGAGCGAACCTGAGGAACCTTTGATGACCTGGAAAAACAGGAATATGAAGGTAAGCATCCTTGATGTCCACAGAGGTCATGAAGTCCCCTGGACACAGGGAACAGATGGCAGAGCGCTAAGTTTCTATGCGAAAGCGCCTGCATCTGAGTCCAGGATTGGCCTGACTGACCCATCTCTTTTGGGCACGGTGAAGAGGTTGGAATAGAAACCCTTGCCCCTTTCTCATAAGGGGACCTGACAGATGACCCCCAGCTCCAGAAGGCTGTGCACCGCAAGAACTAGACCCTGAGCTGACATAGGGTCCCGAGACATCCGGGATCTCATGAATCTTGGAGGCGGCAAGGCAGCAAACTATCTTGTAACCGGAGGACACTACCTCCTGAATCCACCGGTCTGAGACATGAAGCCTCCAGACGTGAGCAAAATGCTGAAGTCGTCCCCCCATGCCTGAGGGGGCTTGGGAGAAGACTTAGGCTTGGAGGCCCAGGATGAGCCAGGGCATCCACGTCCTCTGCCCCTACCCCAGAAATCTCCTCGAGCCGCAGTAAAGGAGACCCCCCCTCCCCTATCTGGATCCATGGTAGGGGGAAGAAAAGGAGCCTTGGCCCCGAAAGGGCCGAGACTGCCTCCTGCGCTGGGGTAACCTGCCTCCCTTAGCAAACAGGTCCAGGTAGTCCCCAAACAGGCATAGTCCTTTGAAGGGAAAACCAGTAAGAGCCTTCTTGGCAGCGGAGTCAGCTGCCCACTGGCGCAGCCAAACCGAGCGGCGTATAGCCACCACTAGGGCAGAGGCTCTGCCACACATCCTAATGGTATCATCCAGGGCAGAGAGGACATAAGTCACAAAAACCTCACAATGAGAGAGTGCATTAAACTCCTCGCTAGACACATCATCAGAAGCACCATCTAGGACACTTCTAAGCAGAGTCCTAATGGCCACCGCTGTAATGGCAGAGGCAACGACCGGGCGCAGTGCCATCCCCACACAGGCAAAGGCATGGGACGCCAGCTGATCAATACGCTGGTCCTCACTATCCCGCAGCGTAGTAGAGTCAGGGGAATGCATGACAGAGGTGTTAGATAGCCCTAGAACCGGGGCATCCACCTCAGGAGGGGACGACCAACGCCTCACCACCTCAGCAGGAAAGGGATACCTCTTATCCCAACTCTTAGGGACTCCAGGGAGCCTGCTGGGACGCACCCATTCCTTGAGCACGAGATTATTAAAATGGGCTTGCTCAGGAAACTCTAAACGAGGCTTAGCAGTATGAAACAATTCCCCCTGCTGCCTAGGGGCCGCAACCGGGGGAGAGATAGACAGTACCTCAAAAAATACCATTTTGTGATTATTCACCTGAAAAATGGCTATTATAAGCATGTCACACACCCCGCTTCCACTATTCATGACATATGGGTAGTTACCTGTAGAGGGCGAACTTCTGCAGAGATGAAAGCAAAAAAGAAGCCCCTCCCGGTCCATAAATACCTGGGACCTCCCACTCATTTCCCAGTATATGACAGCAGTAAGGGGACCAGGAAGAGACAATAAAACATTATTAACAATAAAAGGTTCACCATATAAAGGATCCAGAATACAAAAGGGCGGGGTGTGTGACATACTTATAATACCCATTTTACAGGTGAGTAATCACAAAATGGTATTATTCCAAGTATGTCACACACCCCGCTTCCACTATTCATGACATATGGTACATCCAATAGCAGTGTCCGTCATGGGTGGGAATCCAAATACAGCAAAAAATGCACCAAATTAAACCACTGCAGCTTGCAGAACCTTGCGGCCAAAAACAGCATCCGCTGAGGCCCGCACATCAACCTTATAAAACTTGGAAAAAGTATGAACGGAAGACCAAGTAGCAGCCTTACAAACTTGTTCAACAGAAGCCTGGTGCTGAAAGGCCCAGGAAGCTCCAACAGCACGAGTAGAATGAGCAGTGATCTTAAAAGGAGGAACCCTCCCATTAGCAGAATAGGCCCCAATGTATCCATTTACTAATGGTAGACTTGGCGGGCGCCAAACCTTTTCTGGGCCCAGAAGGCACCACGAACAAGGCGTCCGTCTTACGAAAAGGAGGAGTAGCAATCAAATAGTACTTCACACAACGAACCACATCCAAAGAGTGCAAAACCCTCTCCTTGTCATTGCTAGGCTTAGGACACAAGGAAGGGAGAATTACATCCTGATTGAGATGGAAGGCAGAAACCACCTTAGGAAGGAAATTGGGTTTAAAGCGAAAAATCACCTTGTCCTGGTGTCTCTCAAAGTAAGGGGCCTGAATAGACAGAGCCGCCAACTCAGAGACACGCCGAACAGAGGTAACAGCTACCAAAACGGCAACCTTTTGAGTGAGCACAGAAAATGCCACATCCTGCACCGGCTCAAAAGAAGGCCCCTGGAGGGCCGAGAGAACCAAATTTAGGTCCCAAACGGGAACCAAAGGCTTTCTAGGGGGGCGAACATGAGTGACCCCTTGGAAAAAGGTCTTGACCAGATGATGCAAGGCAAAGGACCTTTGAAAAAAGACAGCCAGGGAAGAAACCTGACCCTTCAAAGTACTGAGCTGGAACCCCAGATCCAGACCGTGTTGTAGAAACATCAAAATCCTAGGAACCGAAAACACCCTGCAAGGTAAGGCCCTAGCCTCACACCAGTCAATATAGGACCACCAAGTCCTATAGTAAATGGTAGAGGAAGACCTCTTCCTAGCTCTAATCAAGGTCTGAATAATCGCCTCAGACAAACCTTCCTCCCTCAGGATGAAGGTTTCAGCAGCCACGCAGTCAAAGCAAGCGTTTGTAAATTGGGGTAACGTAGCGGACCCTGAGAGATCAGATTCGGAAACAGTGGCAGCCTGTAATGATCTTACGACGTCTGCGAACCAAACCTGTCTTGGCCACCTTGGGACCACCAGAATAGCTGGTGCCCCCTCTAGAGCCAGCTTGCGCACTACCTTGCCTACCATGGAGAAGGGGGGAAACAGGTACAGAAACCCCAGATCCCTCCAGGCAAGGGACAAGGCATCCGCTGCCAGGGCCAGAGGATCCTGAGACCGAGATACAAAGGATGGAATCTTGTGATTGTGCCGAGAGGCAAAGAGATCCACTTCCGGAGTCCCCCACTTGTGACACAGGGCCCGAAATACCCTGTGGTTGAGAGACCATTCCCCTCGGCGAGAAAACCCTCTGCTCAGGGAGTCCGCCTCCGTGTTTTCCACTCCTGGAATCTACACTGTCGAGATGCAAGGAACATTTCTCTCCGCCCATGTCAGAATCAGAGAGACTTCCCTGAGGGCACTCCTGCTGCGAGTCCCTCCCTGGTGATTGATGTAAGCTACTGCAGCTCAACTGTCCGATCGAACCTGAACCGGTAAGCCCTGGAGGTGAAGTGTCAGACATAACAGAACCAAACTGATAGCTCTGAGCTCCAAGACATTGATGGGGGTGTGAGCCTCCTGAGGACCCCACAACCCCTTGAACTGATGATCCTTCCAGAAACCTCCCCAGCCCGACAGGCTGGCATCCGTGGTAACCGCCTCCCAACAAGGGACCAGAAAGGATCTGCCCCTCATCAGATTGCTTGGTTCCAGCCACCACTGAAGGGACTGCCGAACCCTGGGAGACATCAGAAAGGACTGATCCAAAAGACTGTGGACATCTGTCCCAGCTCAGCAATGAAAGATGGAGTTGGAGCGACCTCATGTGGAACTGAGCAAAGGGGACTGCCTCGAAGGAAGCCACCATCAAACCCACCAGTGTCATCCCTAGCCGGATAGAGGGGCAAGGATTGGTCAGGAGAATACGTATAGATCCTGAACCCTCTGCACCTTTGGCTGAGGTAGGAACACTCTGGCCTGACTGGAATCCAGAATCATGCCCAGAAAAGAGATCTCCCTTGATGGGGAGAGAGAAGATTTGGGGTGGTTGATCACCCATCCGAACCTCTCCAGCGTCGTCACCACCATCCTGGTGTCCAGCTCCGCCTGGCATAGGGAAGAAGCTGTAATGAGAAGGTCGTCCAGATACGGCACAATGCAAATGCCCTGGGCTCTGAGCAGGGCCCTTATGCCCGCCAGAACCTTGGTAAACACGCTCGGTGCCGAGGTCAGCCCGAACGGGAGTGCCACAAACTGAAAATGCTGATCTCCCACCACAAACCTGAGAAATCTCTGGTGTGCTGGAAAGATCGGTACATGGAGATAAGCATCCTTGATGTCTATGGACGTCATGAAGTCCCCTTGAGGAAGGGAACTGATGGCTAAGCGCAGAGTCTCCATGCGGAACTTCTTGGTTCTGATGAACCTGTTGAGAAGCTTCAAATCCAGAATGGGCCTTCTGGAACCATCCTTTTTGGGAACCGTGAAGAGGTTGGAATAGTAGCCTCGGCCTCTCTCTGAGAAAGGCACTGGCATATGACCTCCATGTCCAGGAGATTCTTCACAGCCAACAGGACCCCTGCGCAGCCCGGGGATCCCAGGGCACCCAAGACCTTAGAAATCTGGGAGGAGGCCGGTACTCGAACTCCAGTTTGTACCCGGATGATACCACTTCCAAAATCCACTTGTCTGTGACCTCCTGGGCCCAGACCTGGAAGAAGTGCCGCAGTCGCCCCCCCAACCGTAAGGGTGAGGGCGCCTCCTCATTGCTGAGCTGGCTTGGCAGCGGGCTTGGAACCCCAGGTAGAGACTGGACGGGCACGTCCTGTGCCTCTGTTCAAGGAATCACCTCTGAAGCTAGAATAGGCAAGACCTCTGCCCGCTCTGGCACCTCGAAAGGAAGGATTGAAGGAGCTTGCCCCCCGAAAGGAGCGACGCTGCTTCTTAAGCTGAGGTAGCCTTCCACCTTTCACCACAGAATCCAATTTGTCTCTAAACAGCCGCGTACCCAGGAAGGGCAGAGCTGTAAGTGATTTCTTGGCCGCAATGTCAGCCGCCCACTGGCGTAGCCAGACCGATCGACGCATGGCCACCAGCAGAGCCAAAGTTCTACTACACATGGTAATAGTGTCGTCCATAGCTGACAAAACAAAATTCATAAACAATTCACACCTCTTAAGTGCTGTGAATTCAACGCTGGCCGGGTTGAGCTGAGACCCATTTAACATGTCCCTAATCTCAGACCTAGTAGCCACAGCCACGAGTGCCGATGCACAGACAGGCGCAAGGCTGAACCCACACTGGCTGTTACCCTTTGGTGGGGGATTGCGGTGGAGCAGCGCTCCTAAGCACCTGACAGCGGTGCTGCCTACCATCACCCGGACCAGCGCAGCCAAGGCTGGGAGGCACATAAAAAAATGGAATGGATGGGAATAGTCCTACAGGGCCGCAGGCTAATAGCCCCGCTCACCTGCGAGGAGAGCCATCTTCTTGTCCTTCGCAGTCCAGACTGCAGAGAAATTCTGGGGATTTGTGGGAGGTCCCGGGTATTTGAGGGGCCGGGAGGAGCCAATTTCGCGGTCTCTGCAGTCCAGCGCCATCTGGCGGAGTGATACCCAAGTGTAATGATTGTTATCTGGAGCAGGACGTACTGTATACTAAGAATAAAAACTTTTTTTAAAGTTGAAAAGAATCCTGCCCAGAAGTTCCTTGCTGCTCCATCCAAGAACAGAGGCTCCGGGAAATGTCCCACAGTGTGTTCCACTGGTAGGCACCTCCTGTACTGCACTAACACCTCCTGCATGCGCGTATTTTTGAAACACCCCTTTTATCTTGGCTCAGGTGGACTTCACAGGACATAAGCAATATAAGCGAACATCGAATGTTTTTTCTGTCTTATGATTTAATTTTGCTGTTTGGTTTTGTGTTAGTTTTGTGCTGTTTTTGTGGAATTAAGATAAGAATATAGTGTGGTACAGCTAGGGACACAGTAATTGTGTGACGTTGCACAATCAGACTTTGAAATTAAGGATAGATAGCACAGTCTGTTTATAGAACCAAGCACAAATTATAATCTCCATAGAGAATCTATTACTTCTGAACCAGTGTCTGTCCTATGGTATTAATGCTTTTTCCTCTTACTTTAAAAAAACATTAAAAACAGGGGGAGAGGACACGCTGTAAAATCTTCCTGAGCCATTTTGCTGATCTGCTGAAAAAAGGCGGGAAAACTCCAGAACAAAAGAGCATCTTTTTGCTGATCTGCTGTAAAAAGACGGGAAATGTCCAGGACAAAAGAGCATATTTTAGTCAGCTGGACAGATATGGCACCAGGTCACACAGTACACACTCCTGTTTCCACTTTAAATGATAGTTGGCTAAGCATAGTGATTTTAATACAATATTGTTACCTGAGGATAATAAAGCCCCAGAAGTTTTGTGGGCAGTACTTTTAAAACAAGCCTTCTCACGTGAATTGTGCATTAAAATAAATACTGTGTTTAATAAGAACTCAAAACACCTGTATATGTTAGCCAAAATTACTATTAGTATATTTGAAGCTAGTGTGCAGGAGGTAGCATCCAATTTTCATTAGATTTCATAGAGATTGTTCTGATAAAAAACAATTTCAGACAATGAAGAATCAATTGGATAACCAGTATCAATGCATAACTGAAAGAGGAGGAGGAGGTGGTCTGTAAATTAAGGTCTGGAAAAAGAGACTAAGTTGGGTAAAATTCAGTCTAAAATAGAGGGAAAAGTTGCGGAGCTGGTTAGACTTCAGTCACAGGTAGAGGCAGTGTCCATTAAAAAGATTGGCCCTGATTTGTCTGTAAAACCTCAGAGGTCAGAAGCCATAGCTTTGCAGGCCTCTGAGGAACAGAGAGGCGATTTAAAACAGGCAAGGCTAGGCATAATGGAGGTAAATCACCTGGGGATACCAGATCCATTGCACTCCATGCCTCAAGAAAAAGTAGGTCTGGGCCTGACCAAAGGGATACAGGAGCAACAGCACCTTGTGGGATTAACAGTGCTCTTCTTAGGAAACAGGCGAGTATACTTAGAGGGACACAGGAGGAGTCCTGTGCTCCAACGGTATGTGGAAACATCATAACAAATTGCTTTTCCTGTGGGAAGATAGGGCACGTGTCCAGTTTCTGTAAGTCTTTGCAAAGTGTCAAGCCTGAAAAAGAAGGCCCCGATACTCAGATAGACGGGAACGTGTTGTGTGACCAACAGTCTTCGGGTGGCCTTACCACGAGAATGAGGGCGCGTGACGAGGATGCACTTTGACGATTGGCAGGAATTCCACACAAGAAACATCTTAACTGGACTTTTATGAAATAGCTTATAACTCATAACTTATATGAGAGCTTTTCAGGGTTTTCCCTGTTTTTTCAGCTTCCCATTAGCAACCTCTTGGCAGTCTGTTCCTAACCAAAGTTAAACAATGGTTTCCTATATTTGATTGTAAATTGTAAAGCGACCTATAGGGGTGGAATTATATGACAACACTTCCTTCATATCTGAATATGTCAGAATCAATAATCTAAAGATATTATTCTGTCACGGGGTATATGTTCCCTCAAATTAACACTCAAATAGTATTCTGCCATGTCTATAAGAAAACAGACCATGCCCCATGAACATAATAGACTATATTCACACCTAGCTTCCTCAAGAGCTGGGTTTTTTTCACATTTTCCCTTGAAAAGGAATCCTTGAATTCCTAATTAGGTTCTCAGACTCAGGCACTCAAATACACATTACACATGGGTATTGGATATTATTGGTGGAAGAGCTGTGTAGCGCCTTAAGAATGTCAGTTATGCCTATATTAATGAGAGATTCTTGTTCAGGATTATAAGACCTTTCATTTGATATCAAACATGGTCTACATATATTGTCCAGGGCCTGATAATCCACATAGTATCGTACTCTGTATAATATATTATTATTATATATATTTGATGTTTAGGTTAATTTAACTAAGAAATTAATGGGGCTCATGAATTTCTTGGTTACAATATAACATGCATATTGCGGCAGTTATACCCTTTATAAAATATGTATCTAATCTGATAGAGGCCGGATGTGGGCAGATCTTGGCAGACACCCCCACAAGGCCCCTTACCAGGATGAAGCAACCATAATGTGCCAAGTATCTATCTATCTATCTCCCACCATTTGCTCATTTATTGTACTGTAAACGTAATCTTAACTGCTCATTTATTGTACTGTAAACTTACTTTATCTTAACATGTCATTTATGTAACTGCCACCTTGTAATATCTAAGGTTATCTGGGGAAGCTTCATGAACATATTGGGTTAGTGAAGGTTACTTACTGTGCTGGTAAATTAAACCCGTTTGAATTTATACATCTTACTGCGTGTGGTGGATAATTTCTCACACAATAGATTGTATGTGCAGAGTATTTAAGGTATTAAATATATTTCTTCTTAGGATATTTCACTAGATGTACGAGGACAGCCTCAGCGACCATTGGTTTGTATCAAATTGAAGGCAGCTGGGCTGATATGATTATTAGTATTTGTGATTTATAATATTAATCTTTAGTAGAAATATTGGAGATTAATGTGCATCAAATATTAATTTTAAATCATATTTTCCCAGTAAGGAAATAATTCCCTAACCAATATATAATTCAAGAGGTAACATAGATCCCAGAATTCTCTAATATAATGAACATAAGACCCATAAACTACAAGTCACATTATCATGACAACCAGCTAAAGTTGAGTTGAGTGGGTAATCTGGAAAATTCACAGTGGGGCATCCCAAATTTGGATGCCACAGGGACACAAACCAACCAAAGTCCACTTTAAGCATTCTTGTGGTTGACCCTACATATTGTGTGTCACCTTGCGTGCATGTAACTAAATATACAACATATTTAGTGCAGCAATTTAATATATTGTTTATCGTCCCACAACATGGGCTCACAAATCTACACATGCCTTTTTAGCCAATAAAATTAACAGTTTTAACCACAAGAATTGGATATATTTTTCAACATGCTTTAGAAAACAACAGGTATCTTACCAAGTATTCAAACTTTACATCTAGGTATTTCCGGATTGTTAATTTGGTGTCAGGAATGGCTTTGTTAAGGTATGTATTCAAGTCATTCAGCATCTGTGGATAAATTGTAGTAAAATAATATATATTTATTTGAGAAAGCAAGCCCATATAAGGAACTTATATTTTGATATGATGTGTAGATGTAAACAGCCACTTCACCTCCAGTATGAATATGCACAACCTAAATAATCCCAATGGTGCTGGCCTTAGGGACAAAACTACAGATAGATCCTAAATAACAGTGGGATTCCTGGGCTAACCCACTACAACCATCCACATAAGTGGCCGCACAACAAAAATTAGATTAATTGTATATAATGTATTGAAAAATGTACATGCTAAACAAATCTACATATACACTACACGACAAACATACATAACACTGTTAAAATATGTTTTATATATGTTTTTAACAGTGTTATGTATGTTTGTCGTGTAGTGTATATGTAGATTTGTTTAGCATGGAATCCCACTGTTATATAGGATCTATGATGTGTAGATGTGCTAAAGGAATAAAAATACCATTTTGTGAGTACTCACCTGTAAAATGGTTATTACGAGAAAAAGGAGCCCCTAAGTACTGGGTTCCTCCCACTATTCCTCAGTCTTTTTAAAAAGCAGTGAAGAACCAGGAAGAGCAAATTATATTCAATAATTGTAAAATAGTTTGAAAATAATAATCACCATATAAAGGATCCCTTAGAACAAAAAAGGGCGGGGGAAGTGGAGTGTGTGACATACTCGTAATAACCATTTTACAGGTGAGTACTCACAAAATGGTATTATTCCTAGTATGTCACACACCCCACTTCCAAATATTCATGACACTTGGGACATCCAATAGCAGTGTCTATAATGGGTGGGGATCCCCAAGGAATAATGCATAACTTAAATTACTGCAGCTTGCAGAATTTTGCGGCCAAAAGCAGCATCCGCTGAGGCCCGCACAACAACCTTGTAAAACTGAGAAAAAGTATGTACAGAAGACCAAGTCGCAGCCTTGCAAACTTGTTCAACAGAAGCCTGGTGCTGAAAAGCCCAGGAAGCTCCAATAGCACGAGTAGAATGAGTGGTGACACGAAAAGGGGGAACCTTCCCCTTAGCCATATAGGCCCCAATGATGGCCTGACGTATCCACTTACTAAGGGGCCAGAAGGCACAACAAAAAAGGCATCGGTCTTGCGGAAGGCCGAAGTAGTAACTAAATAATACTTAACACAATGAACTACATCCAAAGAATGTAAGACCCTTTCCTTGTCGTTACTAGGTTTAGGACACAAGGAAGGAAGAACTATATCCTGATTTAGGTGGAAAGCAGACACCACCTTAGGAAGGAAATCCGGTTTAAAAACGGAAAACAACCTTATCTTGATGCCTCTCAAAATAAGGAGCTAGAATAGACAAAGCCGCCAGTTCAGAAACTCGGCGGACAGAAGTAATAGCAAACAAAAAGGCAACCTTCTGAGTAAGAATAGGAAGAGGAATATCCTGCAAGGGCTCAAAGGGAGCAGCTTGCATAGCTGAAAGCACCAGGTTAAGGTCCCAAACAGGAAGTATAGGCTTTCTTGGAGGCCGCACATGCGCGACTCCTTGGAAAAAGGTCTTAACCAAAGGATGAAGAGCAAACGACCTTTGAAAGAAAATAGCCAAGGCAGGGACTTGCCCTTTCAAAGTACTAATCTGGAATCCCATATCCAGACCTCGTTGCAGATATTCCAGAATTCTAGGAATAGAAAAATACTCTACAGGGCAAAGCCCTGGATTCACACCAATCAATATAGGACCACCAAGTCCTGTAATAAATGACAGAGGAAGACTTCTTCCTAGCTCTAATAAGAGTCTGAATACCCGCATCAGAAAGACCTTCTTCTTTCAAGATGGAGACTTCAGCAGCCATGCCGTCAAAGCTGGCGTTTGTAAATTGGGGTAACAAAGTTGTCCCTGAGTGATGAGATCTGGAAGAAGAGGCAGATGGAACTGATCCACTGCCAGCCTTGCGACGTCTGCGTACCACAGACGTCTTGGCCACCTTGGCGCCACCAGAATTGCTGGCGCCTCCTCCAGTGCTAACTTGCGCACCACCTTGCTGATCATGGAGAATGGGGGAAACAGATATAGGAACCCCAGATCCTTCCAGGCCAGAGACATGGCATCCGCTGCTACTGCCAGAGGATCCTGGGATATAGACACAAAAGCTGGCAGCTTGTGATTGTGACGAGAAGCAAACAGGTCCAACCGTGGAGTCCCCCACTTGTGACAGAGGAACTGAAAGACCCTTGGATTGAGAGACCATTCTCCCTGGCGAGAACATCCCCTGCTCAGGGAGTCCGCCTCCACATTCTCTATCCCCGGAATGTAAACTGCTGATATGCAGGGAACATTGATCTCTGCCCACTGAAGGATCAGAGACACTTCGCGGAGGGCACCCCAACTGTGAGTCCCTCCCTGGTGATTGATGTATGCAACAGCTGTTCGGTTGTCTGACCGAATCTGAACTTGCAGACCCTGTAAGAAATGGGTCAGTCGAAGTAGAACAAGACGTATGGCCCGAAGCTCTAATACATTGATTGGAGAATGAGCCTCCTGAGGCCCCCACAATCCTTGGAACTGATGCTTCTTCCAGAAGCCCCCCCAGCCCACCAGGCTGGCATCCGTGGTAACCAGTTCCCAACGCGGAGTCAGAAATGACTTGCCCTTCTGGAGGTTGTGCGATATTAACCACCACTGAAGGGACTGCAAAACGTGGGGAGACAATAGACAAGTCTGATTCAATGATAGTGGGCACCTGTCCCACTTTGCCAAGAGGAAGAGCTGAAGCGTCCTTATGTGAAACTGGGCAAACGGGACTGCCTCGAATGCAGCTACCATCAATCCCACTAGTCTCATCCCTAGACGGATAGGCTGACGAGGGTTGGACAAGAATAGACGAATCAAGTCCTGAATCAGAACCATTTTGGACTGAGGAAGAAAAACCTTGGCCTGAAATGTATCCAGAATCAGGCCCAGGAAGGGAATTTCCCTGGACGGACAGAGAGAGGATTTGGGGTAACTTATTACCCATCCAAACCTCTCTAGCGTAGAGACCACCATTCTGGTGTCCAACTCTGATTGTTCGAGGGAGGAGGCCGCGATAAGAAGATCGTCCAGAAAAGGCACAATGCGGATGCCCTGGATCCTGAATATAGCCATCACTCCTGCCAGCATCTTGGTAAAGACTCTTGGGGCCGAGGTAAGGCCGAATGGCAGGGCCACAAATTGCTAATGCTGGTCTTCTATCGAGAACCTGAGAAATCTCTGGTGACCCGGAAAAATAGGAATGTGCAAATAAGCATCCTTGATGTCTATGGATGTCATGAAGTCCCCCTGACGGAGAGCATCGATCGTTGATCGCAGAGACTCCATGCAGAGTCTTCTGAAACGGATAAATTGATTGAGTCTCCTTAGGTCTAGGATAGGCCAAACAGAGCCGTCCTTTATGGGTACCGTGAATAGGTTGGAGTAAAACCCCAAACCCCTTTCCGCTGGAGGCACTAGGCAGATGACAGCCATGTTTAACAGATTCGCTACTGCTGCCCGCAGTCCCTGCGCAATTGCCAGATCTGACGGCATCCGGGACTCGAATTCCAGTTAGTAACCAGAAGAGACTACTTCCAGAACCCAATTGTCTGATACCGCCTGACCCCAGACCTGGAAGAAGAACCACAGCCGTTCCCCCACCCGCAGGCTTAGTGGCAGATTTGGTTTTTGGACCCCCAATTCTGACGGACGGCCACGTCCCTTTCCTCTATTCCATGCATTCCCTCTAAGGGCTGAAAAGGCCGATCCTCTACCGGATCTAGACCCCCGAAAGGAAGGGTTAAAAGACGCCACTCCACGAAAGGAACGACGTTGTTTCTTACGCTGAGGTCATTTACCTCCTTTAGTAACAGAATCCAATTTTTCTCCAAAGAGGCACAATCCCACAAAAGGGAGCGCTGTAAGCGATTTCTTGACTACAATATCAGCTGCCCACTGCCGCAACCATACTGACCGCCGGATGGCGACTAACAAGGCAGAGGTTCTGCTGCACATGAGCAGAGTATCATCTAAGGCAGAAAGTACAAAAGATGTAAACATCTCACATCGCTTAAGAGCGGCGTACTCATCAGAGGCCGGATCAAGCCCTGAGTAATTCATTAGGTCTCTCACAACAGACATAGCCACTGTCATGAGCGCTGAAGCACCAACAGGCAGCAAGGCCAAGCCCATACTGGAAAAAGCGTGGCACGCCATTTGATCAATACGCTTATCCTCTCCATCTTTAAGTGTAGTGGAGTCAGGAGAATACAACACAGAAGAATTGGATAAATTAAGCACAGGGGCATCCACCACAGGTGGTGATGACCAACGCTTAACAGTATCAGCTGGGAAGGGATATTTCTTGTCCCAGCCCAAGGGAATGCCAGGAAGCCACGCAGGCTTCTCCCATTCTTTAAGAATAATTTCATCAAAATGCTTTTGATTTGGAAATTCTAAACAAGGTTAAGAGACTTCAAAGAATTCCCCTCTTTGAGGAGGGACTACTTCAGGAGGAGTGATAATCAAAACCTCAAATAACTGAGCAAGAGCCTTTGGGGTATCCACAACACTAGCTTCACCCTGCTCAATCACAGTACCAACAAATTGTTGTTCATCAGAAACATCTGATTCCTCATATAATTCTCCTTCTTCTAACTGAGAAGGATCAGACCAATAAAGCATTTCACAATTATCCGACTCACTTACCGGAACGTCAAATGTTTCCTTTTAGCTGAGGCCTTCTTGGCCAAAAAGATAGACATTCATTTTTCAAGATGAGCCAATCTGGCACATAAATCAGAATGCGACTCACCACCCATGACAATATCACTGGGGGTATGGACAAGACATGGCGGAGTAGGAGATAAGGCAGAAGCCGCAGACGCTGAAGCCTGGGCCCCAGTTTGCTGCATAATAGTTAATTGAGCACAAGGGACGCAAAGAATTGCGTTATCCCCAATGAGGGATGCTCCAAATCCAAAACATTGCCGAGTCTGTGCAGAGGGAACTGCATGCCCGTTGTCCTGAGATGCCTCCATATGGTGTTTAGTATTATACTATAATTGATTATAGTAGCCAAGTATATATGGGATTTACGCAATTGCTACCCGGGATGCCCCTTTAAATAGTCCCAAGTGGGAGGATATTAACACAAATGGACCCCCAAATAAGGCTTTAAGGGCTAAAGACCAGGAGAAACCCCTTTTAAAATAAAGAGTTTCCACTTACAAAGAAAACAAACAGTCACCAATGCACACAATACAATAAATGACAAAGCATGAAAAAAATGGCAGAAACTCCCTTCAGCAAGCTGAGGGGTACTCACAGCACCAGGAAATCAGCTCGCACCATGAGGGAAGACCATAGGGAAGCAGCAGGAGCCAGGCAGACAAAGAGCACACCAGGGTGCTCTGGGAATGAAATGATGCTGTGTGCCTAAGCCCCGCCCACCCCCAGAATCACATGACCAAGAATGGAGGGAAATTCAAATCTGAACACAGCCAGAAACAAAGAGCTTTAAAAGGTAAGCAAAAAAGAATGCTGCCTAGACAGAGATAGGAAAATCTAAATAAAACATATCCCATTAATAGTATAGTAAACATACATAATTTATATGTAATAAGGATCTACTTTATATATCTTTTTTTTTTTTTTTATTTGTGTGCATGGTGACAAATAAGCCCAGATAACACCCCCCCTCCTTTTTACCCCACCAGGGTAAAGGAGAACTAAAGGGGAGAGGATAGAAATGCACCCATAAGGCACAAGGGGATTATAAAGGGACAGGGGCATCCCATGCCGGGAACACCAACCCGGAAACCGCCTACCCACATTTGGGTCTCACGGAGAAGTAAAACTCCTGTATACACCAGCAGGTGTGTTCCACCTTTGCCTGAACCATACAGCCAGGGCTGGGAGGCATACAATATAACCAAACAGGTTTAAAGAGTTTCAGACAGAAATAGAGAAAAAAAGGGGCCGGGAGCAAACCCGGCTACCTGCAGCTTGAAGGAGAGTCATCTTCTGAATGCTTCGCCGAGACGAAAAGACTGAGGAATAGTGGGAGGAACCCAGTACTTATGGACCAGGAGGGGCTCCTTTTCCATGTCATCTCTGCAAGATCGCCCTCTACAGGCCAGGTTCCCAAGTGTCATGAATATTTGGAAGTGGGGTGTGTGACATACTAGGAATACTTGCGCTGCAAATTATATCACGCACACTGTGTGCATTGGATGAGATGTGCACATCCATCCCAGAAACAGGCGCAATTAAAGAACAACACATCTCTATGACAATCAAAATAACTTTAATTGCTGTGCACTTTTTGTGAAAACATTTTTTACTACTCATCATCTTGTGCAATTTATAAGTGGACACACTAGACACAAAGTTAATTCTCCCCTTTTTACCCCCCTGCCAGATGGGGGAGAAGCTTGGTTTATGGCTGTTAAGTGGGGTAAGAATTGTAATTACATTATAAAAAAAAAAGTACTACACTGAGCTGAGGTAGCCACAAAACCAGCACAGTATCACTCACACAAGGGAGGGAAGAAACCAGGGGAAGCCCACACATGCGCCATGGGATCACTGCCCTCACACCCTGGTCTACAAGTCTATATAGCTGGTGTCCAGGCTGGTTTTACTAGGAAGGGGGGACCCTGGCAGTTAAAAAGGTTATAAAAAAAAGGTATGCATATTGGGCATTTTTACATGCAATATAATTTTTTTTTTTTTTTTAAACGTAAATTTTTTCCCCAAGTGTACAGCACGGCCTGTTTCATTTCAATCATTACTTCTGGGGTATTCCGCCACAAGGTGGTGCAGTTGACTGCAGAAGATCTATGGCTCCTCCCAGCAATATAAAAAGCCAGGAATCACCAATAGACCCCCAGTGTTTCTCTGCAGTCATACTGCGAAGACCAGAAGATGGCTCTCTATGTTTTCGCAGGCCAGCGGGGCAACCAAGCCTGCGGCCCTGCAAGCCTATTTCCACCCACTTCTGGACCCTCTTGCCTCCCAGCCTTGCCTTGGCTGACGGATCGGGTGATGGTAGGGGAGCACCTGGGTCGGGTGCTCTGTGAGCTTTGCTCCAGGCCGCAGACCCTGTGCACTGAAGGGTAGCCGGCCATAGGCGTATGGTGAGCCTATAGAGGGATGGGAGAAACCACTGCGTGACTGTGTGTCCCTGTGAGTTGTGTTTTACTTTTGGGGGCGCCTTTCCATTCTTCCGCCCATCGTTTCATTCGCCCCCCCTGCCCTGTTCCGCTGCTGCCGTTCCCGCCGCCGTGTCCCCTCTCCTCTCCCTCCTTCCCCTTTCCCCGGCGTGGCCGTTGTGGGGGGGGGGGGGGGGGGTGGCGTGCTGGGTGACAGCGGTGCGTCCCTCATCATGGCATTGGGCGCCGTCACTGCTGCGAGGGCCGCTTCGCGCCCTTTGTTGGGGGCGGCGCCTCGGGATAACGCGAATCGCGTCATCTTCCCGCGGCCCGCCCCTCGAAGTGCCTTGTCTGCGGCGCCACCTTGCTGCCTGTGCTGGCCTATTGAGGGAGATCGCGTGCTGTCGGGGCCCTATCCGCGCTGTCTGCTGGCGACCCTGGACGCGTGCCGGGCACTTCCCGTGTTCTTCATCCTGCGGGGCTGCCTGTCGCTCTGTGCCCACGGTGCTCGCCTTCACCTGGTCCGTGAGTTCTCTGTGGGGGTGATTTATTGGTGCATGTGCTGCGGGATACTCAGTTTTCATGCTTATGTGTATCAGGGGATAACAGTGTTGTGGTTTCTCCCGGTCCAATTCTCCCTACCCCCTGTCCCTTTTCTGTTGGGCATCCCCTGGGGGCATCCCGGGTGGCTTTGATTAGCCTTTAGCCTGTGTTGGCCTATTGTGCCTCTGATAATCACAATATGGAGGCTTCTGGGGATAGCGAGCTTGGGGGCCCCTCGGGGCAGGCTCGGCTGTGTGTCATGTGGGGGGCATCCCCTTTGAGTGGTGGCGGCGCGGTTTGCGTTCCGTGCACCCTAAGTATAATTGCGGAATAGGTTGGGATGAGTGCCTTTCTTCCCAGTCCTGCGCTTCCTACGGCATCTCCTACTCCCCCGCGTCTGCATTTAGTCCCCAGTGAAGGGGAAGCTAGCAGCGGGTCACAATCAGATCTGGCGCTGCGTGTGGCCAGTATTGAGCATTAGCTGGCCAGACCAGCGGCAGGCAAGGCCTAGGGTAAAAAGCGTCATTTAGACGCCACATTGTCCCTCTTTGCAGAGGAGGACGAGGGCCTTGACATGTACAGCGGCCGTGACTCGGATGAGGATACCTGGCCCCCGGATGATACCGATAGACTCTTGTCGGCTGTTTTTTTATACACTACACATCGCCCCCCCCCCCCCTAAGGCGGCGAAGAAGAAGCAGGGTGAGCTTTTCAGCCCTGCCAAGCAACGCCTGGAGTTCCCAGAGCAGGGCCATTTCTCAAATATGTCTCTTAAGGAGTGGGAACGCCCTAATAGGTTACCCTCGGTGCCCAAGGGGCTGGATAGAAGGTATCCATTCTCGGCAGATTTGGTTAAGCGCTGGTCGTGCCCACCTGAGGTGGACGCTCCGGTCCTGGGGCCATCTAACACTTCGGTCATGCCATCCCCCGACACTACCACGCTGCGTGACAGGGCAGACCGGCGTATGAATCAGCTGGCTAGTCATGCCTTCACTTTTGTAGGGCTGATTTGCGCCCGGTCTGCGTCGCGGCTATTGTGGCCATTGCCATTAAAAAGAAGGTCAGGCGTCTTGCTGAGGCTGCCCGTTCTCCTAAGAACCTTTTGCTTTGTTCTGACTTTGTTGTCTTTGTGCTGTCTGCCATGGATGATGCCGTCCGGCTTGGCGGTAGGGCCTCGGCTCTGCTGGTTGCTATGCGTCGGTCCGTTTGGCTGCGTCAGTGGGCAACTGACACAGCCGCTAAGAAGTCTCTCACTGGGCTTCCCTTCACTGGGCTCTGGCTTTTCGGCGAGCGTCTGATGTTCTGACCAAGGATGGTAGGCTCCCCCAGCGTAGGAAGCAGGCTCAGCTCTTTCGGGGATCCTCTTCCTTTCGCCCTTCAAGGGGAGGTCGTGGATCCTCCTTTTCAGGTAGTCGCAGAGACTCTTGGGGTCGAGGAAGATCTCGCAGTCGCCCCGGTCTCTCCTGGGGAACCAAGCCCAAACCCCCTACCAAGGCCCCTCAGGCATTAGGAGGCGCCCTCACCCAACCGGGTGGGGGGACAGCTTCGGCTTTTTGCTCACGTCTGGAGACTGCGCGTCTCAAACCGATGGATTCAGGAGGTGGTTTCCTCCGGATACAAGATAGAGTTTGCAGCCTGGCTGCCCCCAAGATTCCTCCGGTTTCGGATATCTCTAAACCCTGTGTCGGCTCAGGGACTGTGTTTGGCCGTACAATGTCTTCTGGCGTCCGGAGTCATTTGTCAGGTACCTCTTCAGAACGGGGTCGGGGGGTACTATTGCAACCTGTTCACGGTGCCCAAGAAGGACGGCTCCCTGAGGCCCATGCTGGACTTAAAGGGCCTCAACAAATTTGTCAGGTTCAAGCACTTTCGCATGGAGACATTACACTCGGCTGTAAGTTCCCGGGCGATTTCATGACCACGGTGGACATCAAAGATGCCTACCTTCACGTTCGGATCTTCCCAGGTCACCAGAGGTTCCTGAGGTTCGCTCTGAGGGATCAACACTACCAGTTTGTGGCCTTGCCGTTCGGTATCAGCTCGGCTCCTCGGGTTTTCACCAAGGTACTGGCCAGTGTTATGGCTCCCCTGCGGAACCAGGGCATCCGCATCCTCCCTTACCTGGACGACATTCTGATTGCTGCTCAGTCTCTTCATCAGGCCGAGATGGATACTCAGGTGTCGACGTCCACTCTCAAGTCCTTCGGCTGGGTGATCAACTATCCCAAGTCTTCACTATCTCCGTCTTTGGCGAGATCCTTTCTGGGAATGACACTGGATACTTCTCAGGTCAAGGTTTTTCTCCCTCAGCAGAAGGTGGAGGGCCTTCAGTTGCAGGCGTGGGCCCTGCTGTTGTATCCTCACCCCTCCATCGGTCTGGGGAGGCAGTTGGTGGGGCTAATGGTGTCCTGCTGCGAGGCGGTTCCCTTTGCTCAGTTCCACATGAGACCTCTTCAGTTACATCTCTTGTCGGCTTGGGATCGGACTCAGGAGTCCATGGATCAGGAGTTTTCTCTGTCCCCTCTGGTCAGACAGTCCCTCTCGTGGTGGTTGGACTCGAGGAATCTTCTAGTGGGCAGGTTCTTTCTGCCTCCGCGATGGGAGATCGTCACCACGGACGCCAGTCTGACCGGCTGGGGGGGGGGGGGGGGGGGGGGGGGAGTTTGGCAGTCATCGAAGTTCCAGGGTCAGTGGGGTCCCCAAGAGGCCCACGCACCCATCAACATCCTAGAGCTGAGGGCGATCAGGTTGGTGCTCTCCCAGTTGACTCTGCACCTTCGGGGTCGTGCCGTACAAGTCCGCTCGGACAATCAGATGGCAGTGGCCTATATCAATCATCAGGGAAGGACCCCAAGCAAGCGAGCCCTCAAGGAAGTGTCTCTGATCTTATCATGGGCGGAGGAGACTGTTCTCTGCCTCTCGGCGGTTTACATTTCAGGAGTGGAGAACCAGGAGGCGGACTCCCTGAGCAGGGGGACGTCTCGTCTGGGGGAATGGTCTCTCAGCAACAAGGTATTTCACGCCCTGTGTTGCCGCCGGGGTCAGCCGGATGTGGACCTGTTTGCGTCCCGTCACAATCACAAGCTTCCAAGATTCGTCTCCCTGTCAAAGGATCCTCTGGCCTTCGCCACGGACGTGCTAGCGATTCCCTAGACAGAGTTTCGGCTACTTTATGTCTTCCCCCCATTTCCTCTGCTAGGTTGTGTGCTGCGCAAGATGGAGGAGGGTATGGTACGCGGACGTTGTCCAGATGGCGGTGGATCGGTACATCTTGCCCGACGAGCCAGAGCTTCTCAATCAGGGGCAGCTGCTCCATCCCAATTTACGCTGGCTTTAAAGGCTTGGCTGCTGAAACCTCCATCTCGATGGGCAAGGGTTTGCCGGCCTCCGTTGTTGATACTTTGATTCAGGCTCGGATGAAATCTTCGTCCACTATTTACTACAGGGTCTGGCATGCTTATATTGCTTGGTGTGAGTCCAAGTCTCTATCTTGTCGTGAATTTTCTATTCCCAGGATTTTGGAGTTTTTGCAGCATGGTCTGGATTCGGGTCTACAACTTAGTATCCTCAAGGGACAGGTTTCGGCTCTGGCAATCTTTTTTCAAAGTTCTTTTGCCAATCATAGGCTTGTCAAGACTTTTTTCCAGGGAGTTACTCATGTGCGTCCGCCGCGTAAGCCTCTGTTACTGGTTTGGGATTTAAACTTGGTGCTTTCTGCTCTACAGGGTACTCCCTTCGAGCCTCTGTGTGAGGCCGCCCTGTCCATTCTGACTCTTAAGGTAGCCTTTTTGGTCGCTATTACTTCGGTGTGTCGAGTATCTGAGCTGGCGGCGCTTTCCATGAAACCTCCTTATTTTGAGCGGCATCAGGATAAGGTGGTGTTCCGTCTTAACCCGGATGTTTTGCCCAAAGTTGTATCTGCCTTTCATCTCAATGAGGACATTGTCTTACCTTCCTATTGTCCTGCCCCTGCTAATTCCAAGGAACGGAATCTTCATTCTCTGGATGTGGTCAGGGTGCTCAAGTATTATTTGGTTGCTACTGAGTTAATTAGGAAGTCTGACTCTCTTTTTGTTCTTCCTTCTGGACCTAGGAAGGGTTTGCCTCCAGCCAAATCCACTATCAGCAAGTGGATTAGACAGGCGGTGGTGCAAGCTTATTTTGCCAAAGGGAAGGAACCTCCCTTTCGCGTTACTGCTCACTCTACTAGGGCTATTGGTGCCTCTTGGGCTTTTCAGCACCAGGCTTCTGTTAAACAAGTTTTTAAGGCCGCTACATGGTCTTCTGTTCATACTTTTTCTAAGTTTTACAAGGTTGATGTGAGGGCCTCAGCCGATGCTGTTTTTGGCCGCAAGGTGCTTCAGGCGGTAGTGGCTTGAACTGCCTGCCGTTACTCATTGGGGATCCCACCCTACTTTAAGGACACTGCTATTGGATGTCCCAGAAGTAATGATTGAAATGAAACAGGCCGTGCTGTACACTTGGAAAAATATAATTCTGTGATTACTCACCTGTAGAATTGATTTTACTGTGTACAGCACAGCCTGTTTCATCCCTCCCTTGTTATCGTTGTCCTTGGTTGCCTCTTTATGGAGATTTGTTCAAAAGTTATTTTTTGTGAGGTTGTGTATTTTTTATCATGGTTCATCTCCTGGCTACTTGCATAACTGCTTTTCAACACTGGGGGTCTATTGGTGATTCCTGGTTTTTTATAGGGCCGGGAGGAGCCACAAGTCTTCTGCAGTCAACTGCGCCACCTTGTGGCGGAATACCCCAGAAGTAATGATTGAAATGAAACAGCCCGTGCTGTACACAGTAAAATCAATTCTACAGGTGAGTAATCACAGAATTGTATTTTTACTCACAATAACTATCCCGTTAAACTTACCGTGGATGGCCACGGAGAGAGAGGCTCCTCCCCCTGTAGAGGAATCTCAACTGGAACAAGATTAAAAGCCCCACCCATTCCTCAGTAAACAAGAAACCAATAAACCAGAGGACTACTAAGGGAGGGTAGCTAGGGCAGTCCTATAGGACTCGTAGAAAAATCGTTACCAGCAAGTCTAACAGATTTTCTCCCTTCGCCTTCAGGGCGGCCACCGAGAGAATAAACAAGAAATATAGTTACTAAGGGTGGGATACCGAATGTAGGACTTTTCTACCAAAATATTGTTGCTTATCTGATAAAAAGGTCCAACTGGTAATGTTTGAGGAAGGTGTGGGGTGAGGACCAGGTAGCTGCCTCACACATTTTATCCAAGGAAGCACCTGTCCTTTCTGCCCAGGAGGTAGAAACTGCTCTTGTGGAGCGTGCAACTATGTATGGAGGACAAGTATCCATGCAAGTATAGGCCAGGGAAATAGCCTGTCTGATCCATCTGGCGATTGTGGCTTTAGAGGCAGCTATACCTCGGTTCTTCCCGTCTGGGAGAAAAGAACAAAAAGGTTCTCTAATCAATAAAGCCTGAATGTCAATAACCCTCCTTGTCAAGGTAATAGCTAGGAGGAAGACCATTTTCAACTAGATATTTTGTCTGAAGCCTCTGATAGTGGTTTAAATGGAGATTTGTTAAGACATTTTAAAGGACAAATTCCTTGTAGGACATCAGCTATGAACTACCGGCTTCTTCCTAGCGATGGCTGAGAAAAATCTGTTTACCAAGCTGTTTTCTCAATCAAACTGATATAGCCGAAACATGAGTTTTTAATGTACTCACTAAACCAAGTTCGAACCCTTCCAGGACTGAGGGCACCCTGTTTCTATTTTATTCTATTTATTCTGTTGATCCCACAAAATGTAAAAAAAAAAAAAAAAAAAGGTAGATTGAGGTAGATTTTTCTTATTGTTTCTTTCCTGCTTTCTTTGGGGGTATCAATTACTCTGGCGGAGAACCCCTTATGTTTCAGGTTTTTCCTCTCAGGATCCATGCTGTCAGACTTAAATGTTTAAAGCGGTCCTTCACTCTGAATTAGAGTCTATCTTATATGTTTCTCACACCCTGCACATACAGATTGCTCACATTAAAAAATCATTCTACCTGCATCTACTGCATGTTATGAGCCTTTAAACAGGCTCATGGAACATCAGGCTGCCTGCAAACAGGAAGTGCCTTCTGACTGTGCTGCTCTGCATTCTGGGACTGCTGACCTTTTCCTGACCCCAGCTCTGCTCTGTCTGAGCAAAGCACAGCTATAACCCGCCCCCTGTACTTTATCCCACTTTCCTTTCCTCAGTAAGTGTGATGCTTCTGAGTCAAGATGGCGGCGCCCGTATCCTAACGTCCTTAACAGAGTTGCAACCCTGTGGGGGAAATAATAATAAGCGATTAGAAACTTAAAATATATTCATTTTAGATCCTGGGGAATCGTTTAAAGGTTTAGGCTTGTCAATAAATCATGGTGAAGGTCCGGTTAAGGTTCAGATAGATGACCAGCCCCTGGGATATCAGATCTGAAACTTGAGGGAGTTTCCACGGTTCCTTGAGTGACATACTTGCTAATGCCGAGAACAAGCTTCTTTTAGGCCATGCCGGGGCGATTCGTATCACCGTTGTCTTTTCTGTCGCCATTTTCCTCAGAACTTTAGGAAGAAGGTGAACTGGGTGGTAGGCATTGACTAAGGTAATGTCCCATGTCTGAGCTAGGGGAACCACCCCCAAAGCTCCGTACTTCCCAGTTGGCTTATGTAGGCAACAGCCGTTATTGTTGGCCTTCACTTGTACATCCCTGTTTTTCAACAGAGGCTTGAAGTGAGAAAGGGCTAAATCAATAGTCTTTAGTTCCCTGAAATTCGGGAATTTGTTCACTAGTTCCCAATCACAAGAGATGCCAGCGCGTGGGGATGGGGGGGTCCACCTAGAGTCCCTTTACGTCCAGGGACTCTAGTCCCTTTACCAATGACCCTGGACATAAAGGGAATCTAGGTGGATCCCCCATCCCCACGCGCTGGCATCTGTTGTGATGATCAAGGGGTTTTACTGTCTCAAATTCCTGCCTTCTTGAACATTTAAAGGATTCAACCACCAACGTAGACTCTCCATTACATCCCACACAAGGGTATCTAAGAAGTGATTCTGGGTTGCAGTCTCAATTCCGAAAGGTATGAAGAGGCCTGGTATGTAACTGTGCCCAAGTGATGGGATAGTAGACTTCATGGGTCCTAGAACTCTCATATTTACTCTGAGAGATATTCCTTGAGGTTGGTGTAGCTCCCCTCATTGTCTCAGTAGGTTTAGCGGTTCGTTGAAGTGTAGCAAAATATCCTGGCCGTTTAGCCATAACCCCAGAAATCTGCAAGTCTGGGAGGGGGACAAGGGAAGACTTCTCTGTGTTCATCAGCCAGCCCAGATCCTTCAATAAGGAGAGGGTTACTAATGGGTTCTGTACTAGACCTGGTACAGAGTTGCTCGTCAGCAAAAAGGTGTCTAGGTATGGGATAATGGATATAACCCATGACATGAGGGTCCCCATTACCTCAGCCAGGATCTTTGTAAAAATCTGTGGTGCTGAAGAGATTCTAAAAGGAAGAGCTCTGTATTATAAGTGCCGGGTCTCTGATTCCAAACAGATTGCAAACCTAAGGAATCTGTTATGCAACTGAAAAAGAGGATATGGAGATATGCATCCTGTAAGTTTATATTCACCATAAAATCATTGCAAAAAAAGTAGGTTTTGGATGGTGAAAATCTGGATTTCTTTGTACCAGATGAAGACTTTTACGGCCTTAAAGTGGACCAACACCCACGGGTGATCGGCCCGGGAATCTATAAGATTCCCGGGCCGATCACCCCCCACCCCGCGGGACATCCGAGATCGGGATGTCCCGCGGGGTGAAACCCCCCCAAACACCCCAAACTCCTTACCTTATCTTCGGCGGCGGCCGGCCGCCGCCGCCTCCTTCGCGCTCCTGTAGGCGTGCGCGTGCCCGCGCCGGCCGTCTGCGAATGGCCGGCGGGGGCTCGCGCGCGCCGAAAGTGACGCGAGGGAGGCGGCGGCGGCGGCTGCCGCTTAGACGTTCCTGATCCTCGCTTGTACGTTGGCACTGGGAGTGGGGAGAGGTGAGTTTTTCGGGGGGTTAGGGGGGGTTTCACACAGCGGGGCACCCCGATCGGGGGTGCCCCACCGAAGTGGACCAAGACCCAGGATAGTCAAAATCCTGGGTGTTGGTCCACTTTAAGGTTGAGAATCATTCAAAATGCACTTGAGAGTTTCTTTACCAAAAATACATGGGATAAAATCCCTTTTCCCGGCTCCATGCATGAACTGTCTCGATTACCTTTTTGGAGGTAAAGTTCCTGTATGACTAGGAGGAAGGCGATTTTCTTCTCCAGATCCTAAGGGAGGGGGGTGACCAGGTACCTGTACGATGGAGGAGAAAGTAGCTCCAGACGATATCCCTGTGAGATGGTGTTAACCACAAAGGAGTTTTAATGTAATTGACCTCCAGGCCCCCGGCAAAAAAGTGTCAGCCTCTCCCCCACCTGAAGCCCGGCATCAGACTTATCGGCAGGGGGAGGGGGATTGCCAAGGCATCTTCCAGAATGAGACCGCCCCAAACATGCTCAACAGTGTATCCAACAGAGCCTGTTTAGGGTTGTTGGACTTATTGAGCCAGACCCCCGGGTTCCTAGCCACAGTCGGATGCAAGAGCAGGTTTAAAAGGCAAAAGCAGCCATAACCCAGGCCCTTTTGAGAATTCCATCTGTGCACCTGTCCATAGGGTCTTGAAGATACGAGAATTCTGCGAGTACTCACCTGTAGAATTAATTTCTCTTCCATTATTTATTCAGGACATCAGAGTAATATTCAGGGACGGTTAACCTCTCCCGAAGGGCGTGGACTGCAAGACAAAGGCGTGGCTCCACCTCTCGGGCCTATAGCCTCCTGGCTGACTTCCTCCACTCTGTTTAACTAAAAAGCAGTAGAACCTGCCGCCCAGATTAGTTTCCTGTTGGAAACAAAAGGCTGGAGACCAAATACAAGACTCCTCTCTCCATTTATTTATATATATATATATATATATATATATATATATATATATATATATATATTATTTTGATGCTGATAATTATTTACAGCAACTATTTAAATATTTACCACTCGACTAACACTAGGAATCCAAGACATGGATATATCAACCTAACAGACAGGGAAGGTCTGATGTCCTGAAGTAATAATGGAAGAGAAATTAATTCTACAGGTGAGTACTCACAGAATTCTCTTTTCTCTTCCATTTTACTTCAGGCCATCAGAGTAATTCAGAGACTATTGGGACCTCCAAAAGCAGTACCCTTAATTCGGGTGGGATCCCCAAAAACCCTTATTCCTTTCAGGAATAAGACACTCCAAAAAAACATCTAATTACTACTGTATGTAATTCCTTCCTACCAAAGTCTCTACCTTATAGAATTTGGTACATGTATGAACTGAAGACCAAGTAGCGGCTTTGAATACTTGTTCTACTGAAGCTTGATGCTGAAAAGCCCAAGATGCTCCAAGGATGTATCCTTTCCTTTGGAGACATAGGCTCTTACCACTGCCTGTCTAATCCATCGGCTGATGGCAGACCTAGATGGTGGACCTCTCCATGGACCTTCAGGTATGACAAATAAGGAGTCTGACCTACGGAAAGATTGTGTAGCAGTGAGATAGTATCTTAGTGCTTTCACTACATCCAGCGAATGAAGAATCCTTTCTTTAGCGGACACTGGAGTAGGACATAAGGAAGGCAATATCACCTCTTCATTAAGATGAAAAACTTCCTGTTTAAAGCAGACAGCCTTGTCCTTATGTAACACTAAATAAGGAGACCTAACTGTTAAAGCTGCCATTTCAGAAACCCTCCTTACTGAGGTTATTGCCACTAAAAAAAAAAAATAACCTTAATAGTCAATAAACTTAATGACGCATCTGCCAATGGTTCAAAAGGAGGACCCTGAGGAGCTGATAAAACTAAGTTCAGGTCCCAAACCAGCAGAAGTGGCTTATGAGAAGGCCGCACATAAGCGACTCCCTATACAAAAGCTTTGATACATTTATTCTCAGCAATGGGTTTCTGAAAAAAGATAGATAAAGCAGATATCTGTCCCTTTAAAATACTCAAACCTTCATCAAGACCCTTCTGCAAAAAATCCAATATTCTGGGAACAGAAAAAGTTCTACCAGTGAACCCTTTGGATTAGCACGAAGTAATAAATGCTCGCCAGACTCTATAGTAGATCACTGATGAAGACTTCTTCCTGGCCTGAATCAAATAAAGAAATCGCACTTTACTTCAAGGTGTGTTTATTGAGAGTTGGAAGATCCAACTAAAGATGATCTAAAACCAGCACAATTAAGGTTTGCTTTATACCTGGACTTAAAAGTATGTTTGAAGGTAAAAATCAACCACCGATTCATCTAAGGATTATCCAGACGTCCAGACACCTGAAAGCATAACCAACTAAAAGGGATCTTCACACTGCGGTTTTGCACTTACCAGAGACACACACCATCAGAGGCCCTGGGAAGGTTACGAACCCCCGGGCCGCGGCGGTAAGTGCCCAAACAAAACCATTGTTTCATAATATTGTACTACATTAATATCTTGCCTTTTGTGGATGATATAAGCAGTTATATATGAAATTATTATTCTGCTAGTCATATACTGATAAATCGGTACTAAAGTTTACCCTGGCAGATATATCAACACATCAGAGAATATCTGTCCTGTGTGGATAATTCATATATCCTTGACTAGGCAGAGCATTATTTCTAACACGTGGTTCAAGCGCGCCTAAACCAATTCCAAACAAGGTTTTACCTCAATTGAGGCATTCCCAAGTACGGTATTGGCTCTGTTTCACATTTTTCATGATAAGAATTGACCTCTTATACTAGGCAGCAGCTCACACTCTTTTCAGCGCTCTCTCACATTACTTTTGGCCTGAATCATAGTCTGGATGACTCTGGCAGAAAGCCCCCCTTTCTGCCAAAATGAAGGATTGAATAGCCAGGCCGTCCAAGCCAGAACTTGTGAATTGGGATGCCTTAGAGGCCCCTGTGTGAGAAGATCGTTGGGTAACCTCCACGAGTTGCCCTCTGACATCCTTACTATGTCTGAGAACCAGCTTCTCCTTAACCACCAGAATGGTTGAGGCTCCTTTGTGAGCTAAATCTTTTAGTACTCGACCCGGAGGGAATGCAAAGAGAAGCTTGAATGCTGACCACTAAAGGGTCAGGGCATCTGTTGCTATTGCTAGAGGATCCCTGGACCGGGACACAAACTTTAGAACCTTCCGATTGTGCCGTGATGCAAAGAGATCTACGTCCGGAATCCCCCAGCGCATGCATAGGGATTGAAAAACCCTCTGACTGAGAGACCATTCCCTTTGATGAAGGACCACTCTCTGAGATGATCGGCCTGCAAGTTTCTACTCCAGGTATGTGCACAGCCGAAATGCATGGAACCTGTTTCTCGGCCCAAAGTAGAATCCAGCTCACTTCCATGAGGGCTTTACTGCTTCTGGTGCCCCCATGGTGGTTGATATATACCACTGCCGTCCGACTGTCTGTTCGAAACCGGACAGGATGCCCCCTCAGATGGGATGTCCAATGTCTGAGACACAATAAAATCGCTCTCAAGATATTTATGGGGAGTCTGCTCTCCTTCGGTCTCCACTGTCCCTGGAATGTTTGTGACTCCATGACACCCCCCCACCCAGTTAGACTGGCATATGTGGTGATTATCTTCCACTGTACTGGAAGGAAGGATTTGTCAATCTGAAGAGGCTGAAGACTCAACCACCAGGTTAGAGACTGCCTTGTTGACTGTGCCATGCAAAAAAAGAGTGATCCAGAGTCTGTGGGTCTTGATCCCAGATTGTGAGCAATTCCATCTGCACGGGTCTTGTGTGAAACTGTGCAAAAGGTAATGCCTCAAGCAAGATACCATTAGGCCCAACAGACATATTCATTGACGAATCGTCAGGTGAGGGCAAGACAAGAGACCCTGTACTCTGACCTGGAGTAAAAGTCACTTCTGTGTTGGAAGAACACTTTTGTCTGAGACATGTCTAATGACATTCCAAGAAAAGAAATAACTCTTGAAGGTATGATATGATATTTGACTTAAGAAAAATTCGACTGGATAGTCAGTTATCCAATGTCGATCAGATAGTCTATGTATCCTTCTGTGCCCTCTGACTTGATAGGGCCCATATAAACAGATCGTCTGAGTAAGGTATTATATATGTATACCCTGACTTCTTAGAGAAAACATGAGACCCGCCAACACCTTGGTAAACACCCTTGGTGCTGATGATAGACCAAAGAGTAGCGCCACAAAATGAAGATGTAGGCCAGCTACTGCAATGTAGGCATGCATCCTTATATATGCACAGTGGTTATAAAATTTCCCAGCTGGAGTAACATCACTGTGGATCAACAACGCCAATCCCTAAAAGGCGAGATATGTCAGATCTCAGTGCTTCTGCACAATTCGGGATACCCCTGACCAAGAGAATCTCCGAGGAGGTCTGGTTTCTAAATCGATCTTGTAACCTGAGGATACAACTTGCTCTATCCAAATATCTGTTACATGAAGCCTCCAAATATGAGCAAAAAGCAGAAGCTTTCCCCCCACCTGCAAGAGCGGGGGCATCCCTTCATGCCTGAGCAGGCTTTGAAGGGGATTTGGCTTTATCCTGCCAAACACCTGTTGCCTTAATTTGGGACTTTGTCCTATTCCAAAATCTCTTCAGTATCCCAAAGAGGCTGAACCTCTAGCTAGAACCCCGGAGGATTAGAGGCCCTGCGGAACGCAGTATTAGACTTCGGCTTCTGTGTCAGATTAGTTGATTTACCATCAGTAGCTTGCTTTACCATGTCAACCAAGCACTCCCCAGACAGACGCCCCACCATAAAGGGGAGTCCTGTCAGATTCTTTTTAGAGGCCATGTCAGCTAGCTATTGCTTAAAGTGGACCAACACCCAGGGGTGATCGGCCCGGGAATCTATAAGATTCCCGGGCCGATCACCCCCCACCCCGCGGGACATCCGAGATCGGGATGTCCCGCGGGGTGAAACCCCCCCCAAACACCCCAACTCACCTACCTTATCTTCGGCGGCGGCCGGCGCCGCCTCCCTCGCGCCCCTGTAGGCGTGCGCGCCTCCGCGCCGGCCGTCTGCGAATGGCCGGCGCGGGGGCGCGCGCGTTCAAAGTGACGCGAGGGAGGCGGCGGCGGCCGCCGCCGCTTAGACGTTCAAGGTCTTACCTTGTACGTCGGCGCTGGGAGCGGGGAGAGGTGAGTTGTTCGGGGGGTTCGGGGGGGTTTCACACAGCGGGGCACCCTGATCGGGGGTGCCCCACCGAAGTGGACCAAGACCCAGGATAGTCAAAATCCTGGGTGTTGGTCCACTTTAAGCCATAAAGCATGCCTTAAGGCTACCACCAGAGCTAGGCCTCTGGCACTTAACCAGATCAAATCCTCCATAGCCAAGCTGGTCTTGTTCAACTGGGATTGTGACTTCCACAAACGTTCAGTTGTTTTAACAACCTCCTGCTCACCAAGATGCTATGGTTGTAGCACAGGCCGGCCGCAAGATCGACCTCAAGAGAATAAGCATGACATGCCACCAGATCCACGTGCTTATCCGCTGGGTCCTTTGGAGAAACACTATCAAATGATGGGATAAACAAAGCCTTAAAAGCACCTGGCACCAGAGCGTCCACCACAGGAGAGTGAGACCATAATTCTGATCTGGAGGAAAGGGATACATAGTATCTAGTACTTTAGGAATGGTCGGAAGACTACCTGGCTTCTGTCATTCCCTACTGATCAGATTAGAATAATGCATTTGCACTTCAACATCTTCCAGAATGGAAGAAATCAAACCACCCATCTTCTCCTTAACTGAGCACCCCCTTATGTAGAGGACTCTGAATCAGAGTCCCTACTGGATGAATTCTCCCCAACGGATAACTTCCTGGGAGACTATGGCAGCCACATATAATCTTCAACTCAGAGGAAAAAATAATTTTCTTAAAACCAATTTAGTAGCCGATACTTCTTGACTCTCTAAAGGTTTAGGACCACTTGAGGGCTGTTGTCTCAGCGGGAGGGACTCAGAGGGAGACTATGGCAGCCACAATTTCCCCTTCAAAAACTCCCCAAAAACCTTCTTAGTAGCTGATACGACTGACTAAAGGTTTAGGTCCGTTTGAAGGCTGCCAAAGGGGTTAAGGCTCAGAGAGCACCGGCGACAGGAGTCAGAACCCTTTCAGGGGGGAGACGACTGTCTTCCATATCCACTACTACCGTAGCATAATCCCTGCACACTGTGCCATCCTCGTTCAGTGCCAACTGCATGCATACTGGACATGGGGTAAATCTGTTAAAGACCAGATCCGATTACCCCAGATGCCTCAGTCATGGTTAAAAATACCATTTTGTGATTACTCACCTTTAAAATGAGTATGTCACACACCCTGCTTCCACTATTCATGACATATGGGTTATGGTCCAGTAGAGGGCGAACTTCTGCAGAGATGAAAGCAAAAAAGAAGCCCCTCCCGGTCCATAAATACCTGGGACCTCCCACACATTCCCCAGTATATGACAGCAGTAAGGGGACCAGGAAGAGCTAATAAAACATTCTTAACCATAAAAGGTTCACCATATAAAGGATCCAGAATACAAAAGGGCGGGATGAAGCGGGGTGTGTGATATACTTATAATACCCATTTTAAAGGTGAGTAATCACAAAATGGTATTATTCCAAGTATGTCACACACCCCGCTTCCACTATTCATGACATATGGGACATCCAATAGCAGTGTCCGTCATGGGTGGGGATCCAAATACAGCAAAAAAAAAATGCACCAATTTAAACCACTGCAGCTTGCAGAACCTTGCGGACAAAAACAGCATCCGCTGAGGCCCGCACATCAACCTTATAAAACTTGGAAAAAGTATGAACGGAAGACCAAGTAGCAGCCTTACAAACTTGTTCAACAGAAGCCTGGTGCTGAAAAGCCCAGGAAGCTCCAACAGCACGAGTAGAATGAGCAGTGATCTTAAAAGGAGGAACCCTCCCATTAGCAGAATAGGCCCCAATGTATCCATTTACTAATGGTAGACTTGGCGGGCGCCAAACCTTTTCTGGGCCCAGAAGGCACCACGAACAAGGCGTCCGTCTTACGAAAAGGAGGAGTAGCAATCAAATAGTACTTCACACAACGAACCACATCCAAAGAGTGCAAAACCCTCTCCTTGTCATTGCTAGGCTTAGGACACAAGGAAGTGAGAACTACATCCTGATTGAGATGGAAGGCAGAAACCACCTTAGGAAGGAAATCTGGTTTAAAGCGAAAAACCACCTTATCCTGGTGTCTCTCAAAGTAAGGGGCCTGAATAGACAGAGCCGCCAACTCAGAGACACGCCAAACAGAGGTAATAGCCACCAAAAAGGCAACCTTTTGAGTGAGCACAGAAAGAGCCACATCCTGCATCGGTTCAAAGGGAGGCCCCTGGAGGGCCCAAACGGGAACCAAAGGCTTTCTAGGGGGCCGAACATGAGTGACCCCTTGGAAAAAAAGCTTTGACCAGATAATGCAAAGCAAAAGACCTTTGAAAAAAAGACAGCCAGGGCAGAAACCTGACCCTTCAAAGTACTGAGCTGGAACCCCAGATCCATACCGTGTTGTAGAAACTCCAAAATCCTAGAAATCGAAAACACCCTGCAAGGTAAGGCCCTAGCCTCACGCCAGTCAATATAGGACCGCCAAGTCCTATAGTAAATGGTAGAGGAAGACCTCTTCCTAGCTCTAATCAAGGTTTGAATAACCGCCTCAGACAAACCTTCCTCCCTCATGATGAAGGTTTCAGCAGCCACGCCGTCAAAGCAAGCGTTTGAAAATTGGGGTAACGTAGTTGACCCTGAGAGATCAGATCCGGAGACAGGGGCAGCCTGTACTGATCTACCGCCAATCTTACGACGTCTGCGAACCAAACCTGTCTTGGCCACCTTGGAGCCACCAGAATTGCTGGTGCCCCCTCTAGAGCCAGCTTGCGCACTACCTTGCCTACCATGGAGAAGGGGGGAAACAGGTACAGAAACCCCAGATCCCTCTAGGCAAGGGACAAGGCATCCACTGCCAGGGCCAGAGGATCCTGAGACAGAGATACAAAGGTTGGGAGCTTGTGATTGTGCCGAGAGGCAAAGAGATCCACCTCCGGAGTCCCCCCACATGAGACACAGGGCCCGAAACACCCTGTGGTTGAGAGACCATTCCCCTTGGCGCGAGAATCCCCTGCTCAGGGAGTCTGCCTCCGTGTTCTCCACTCCCGAAATGTATACTGCCGAGATGCAAGGAACATTGCTCTCCGCCCATGTCAGAATCAGAGCGACTTCCCTGAGGGTACTCCTGCTGCGAGTCCCTCCTTGGTGATTGATGTAAGATACCGCAGTACGATTGTCTGATCGAACCAGAACCAGTAAACCCTGAAGTGTCAGACGCGACAGAACCAAGCGGATAGCTCTGAGCTCCAAGACATTGATGGGGTTGTGAGGCCTCCTGAGGACCCCACAACCCCTGGAACTGAAGATCTTTCCAGAAACCTCCCCAGCCCAACAGGCTGGCATCCGTGGTAACCATCTCCCAATGAGGGGCCAGGAACGATCTGCCCCTCATCAGATTGCTTGATTCCAGCCACCACTGAAGGGACTGCCGAACCCTGGGAGACATCAGAAATGACTGATCCAAGGACTGTGGACATCTGTCAAATTTCAGCAATAGATGGAGTTGTGGAATTGAGCAAAGGGGACTGCCTCGAAGGAAGCCACCATCAAACCTACCAGAATCATCCCTAGCCGGATAGAAGGGCGAGGATTGGTCAGGAGAACGTATCAGATCCTGAACCCTCTGCACTTTTGGCTGCGGTAGCAACACTCTGGCCTGACTGGTATCCAGATTCATGCCCAGAAAAGAGATCTCCCTTGATGGGGAGAGAGAAGACTTGGGGTGGTTGATCACCCATCCGAACCTCTCCAGTGTCGTCACCACTGTCCTGGTGTCCAGCTCCGCCTGGCAGAGGGAAGAAGCTGTGATGAGTAGGTCGTCCAGATATGGCACAATGCGAATGCCCTGAGCTCTGAGCAGGGCCAATATGCCCGCCAGGACCTTGGTAAACACCCGTGGTGCCGAGGTGAGCCCTAACAGAGTGCCACAAGCTGAAAATGCTGATCTCCCACCACAAACCTGAGTAATCTCTGGTGAGCTGGGAAGATCGGTATATGGAGATAAGCATCCTTGATGTTTATTGACGTCATGAAGTCACCTTGACGAAGGGAACCGATGGCTGAGCGCAGAGTCTCCATACGGAACTTCTTGGTTCTGATAAACCTGTTGAGAAACTTCAAATCCAGAATGGGTCTTATGGAATCATCCTTTTTGGGAACCGTGAAGGAATAGTAGCCCCGGCCTCTCTCTGGGGAAGGCACTGGGCATATGACCTCCATGTCCAGGAGGTTCTTCACAGCCGACAGGAGCCCCTGCGCAGCCCGGGGATCTGAGGGCACCCGAGACCTTAGAAATCTGGGAGGAGGCCGGTACTCGAACTCCAGTTTGTACCCGGATGATACCACTTCCAAAATCCACTTGTCTGTGACCTCCTGGGCACAGACCTGGAAGAAGAGCCGCAGCCATCCCCCCACCCGTAGGGGTGAGGGCGCCCCCTCATTGCTGAGCAGGCTTGACAACGGGCTTGGGCTTGGAACCCCAGGTAGAGGCAGGACGGGCACGTCCTCTGCCTCTGTTCCAGGAATCGCCTCTGAAGCCAGAGTAGGCAAGATCTCTTCCCCCTATGGCACCTCGAAAGGAGGGATTGAAGGAGCTTGCCCCCCGAAAGGAGCGACGCTGCCTCTTACGCTGAGGTAGCTTTCCACCTTTCGCCACAGAATCCAATTTGTCTCCAAACAGCCGCGTACCCAGGAAGGGCAAAGCTGTAAGCGATTTCTTGGCCGCAAAGTCAGCCGCCTACTGCCGTAGCCAGACCGATCGACGCATGGCCACCAGCAGAGCCGAGGTTCTACTACACATGGTAATAGTGTCGTCCATAGCCGACAAAACAAAATTCATGAACAATTCACACCTCTTGAGGGTTGTGAATTCAATGTTATCCGGGTTGAACTGGGAGCCATTTAACATGTCCCTAATCTCAGACCTGGTAGCCACTGCCACGAGCGCAGATGCACACACAGGCCGCAAAGCGGAACCCACACTGGCAAAGGCATGACATGCCATCTGATCAATACGCTTGTCCTCGCCATCCTTAAAGTGGACCAACACCCAGGGGGCATCGGCCCGGTATACTATAAGATTCCCGGGCCGATCAGATCCCTCCCCGCGGGGCACCCGAAATCGGATGAAACCCCCCAGGAAGCCCAGAAACCTTACTTTAACCCCGTTCCAACGGCGCATGCGCGGGCCGCGTCTCGCGCTTCCCTCTATCAGGGCGCGCACCCGCGCCGGCCGTTTGTGAATGGCCGCCGCGGGTGCGCTCCCTGTGAGAGGGAAGCACGAGACGCGGCCTCCAGCGCTCAGAGCCGCTGTGGTTGGACGCCGCTTGTACGTGCATACCACAGCGGCTTTGAGCGCTCTGATTGGACGAGCGCCAGCGTAGGATCGTGGTGAAGTGAGTGTTTACAGGCGTTCTGGGGGGTTTCACACAGCGGGGCACCCCCGATCGGGGTACCCCACCGAAGTGGACCAAAAGTGAAAATCCTGGGTGTTGGTCCACTTTAAGGGTAGTGGCGTCAGGAGTATGTACAACAGATGTGTTGGACAATCCTAAGACGGGCGCATCAACCTAGGGAGGGGAAGACCAGCCCTTCACCGCATCCACCGGAAAGGGATACTTCCTATCCCATCCCTGAGGAAAACCGTGAAGCCGACTCGGCTTCTCCCATTCTTTCAGAATCATGCAGTCAAAATGATCCTGATTTGGAAACTCCAAGCGGGGCTTAGAGAACCCAAAGAATTCCCCCTTCTTCGGAGGGGCCTCCGCTGGCGGGGAAATATCCAGAACCTCCAAGAGATGGGCCAGGACTTTGGGGCTGTCAACTGCATCCCCAAGTGCCTGCCCGGCATCAGCATGAAAAAAATGCATATCCTCAGACTCAAATTCCTCAAATAATTCCCCCTCCTCAAGCGGGGAATAATCAGACCAATCAACAGAGTCATAATGATCAAAATCAAGTACCGGCGCAGCCGGTGACAAATGCCTTTTCTTAGCAGAGGCCTTTCTGCCCACTGAGCTAGAAATAAACTTCTCGATGTTGGCCAGCCTAACACAAACATCAGGGTGCGACTCCCCGCTAATGACCGTGTTACTTGGGGTACAGATAACGCGGGGTGCGAGATGAGACGGGTGGCACTGACCCAGAAGCCTGGGAACCCAACTGCCGCGTTATGGCCTGTTGCGCACATGGTAAGCAAATTAGCACATTATCCCCGTAAAGGGATACCCCACAACCCACACACAACCGGGATTGTCCCGAAGGGAGCCGGACCCCGGTATCCTGCGGAGCCTCCATATGGTGATTTTTTAGGTAGTTGCAATGACCCGAGGGAATTACGCTGGTAAGCAACCCGGGATGCCCATGTAAATGCCCGATTTTACTTCTAGGGACCCTAGGACCTAAGTCACAGGGAGTTCTCCTGAAAAACACAAGAGAAAAGGGCCTTAAGCACATGCACACACAAACATATACGTAAAATTATATTATATAATATATATATATATATATATTATAACCATTATAACAGAATGAGCTGAAGGGGGGGCCTGAGCGATCCCCTGATAGAATGGGCACATGCAATGCACGGAGGGGGGCCCCGGAGGGCACTCACGTGAGAACAGTGATGGCTGCCACCAGCAAGCAGCTCCAGAAGGACAGCGAGAGAGGAAGAAGGAGGGGCGGGCCAACGCGTATAGCATGCTGCGCCTGGCCCCGCCCCCCTCACACCAGCAGTGCCGCTCTCTGGGCTCTGCAAATGGCGCCAAGACAGGAGGGGGTGGGTCGCGGGTGCGCGAGTGCCTGGCCCCGCCCCCTCAGACATCGCAGCCTGAGGGGAAGAAGCTCCCCTCAGGAGATAATAAAGCACCACTTTTGCCAAACGGCGGCCAGCCTAGTGACAGTATTACACCGCACACATCCACACACATTCACACTGAAGTGAAGAGAGAAAGATAGAGATATACACCCCCCCCCCACTGGAGGGATACAGAGGAACCAGGGAGGGGGGAACTCCCACACCAAAGGTGTCAGGGATATATGGGACAGGGCATCCCAAACCAGGATCACCAACCCGGGTTCCGCCTACCCCTTTATATGGGGTCTCACGGGGGAGCATGGTTCCCTAAACACCTAATGAAATGTTGCCTACCCTCACTCGGTCCGGCAGCCAAGGCTGGGAGGCTAATACAAGGGGTTAAATATAAAGGTCCGGGCAGAAATAAGGCAAAAAATGGCCGGGTGTAAGCCCGGCATACCTGCAAGGAAGAGCAGCCTACATCTTCTGACTTGCTCGCCGTCCTGCAGAGAAGGAACTGGGAATGCATCCCAGGTATTTATGGACCGGGAGGGGCTTCTTTTTTGCTTTCATCTCTGCAGAAGTACTGGACCATAACCCATATGTCATGAATAGTGGAAGCGGGGTGTGTGACATACTTGGAATATAATACTAGTCTAAGTCCTTGGGGATCTGAGACCAAGTATATAACAGTTCACGATAGTCACAAGTGACTACTCCGAGACCTCTGGGGGGTAACCACCATATATTTTTTTTTATATATTACCTGCCCTTTCCCACAAAATCTAAAAATATAGATTAAAACAATTATTAAACTATAGAAATATAGATTATAGATTATTTAAACAATATTAACACAATAATCATAAAAATACAATCAAATTAACCTACCTAATGATTTAGATCCACATGAGGGTGGCAGCCAGCCAGCAACACCAGCGTCCGGCCAGGGAGGTGCCGAGCATCCGCCTGGGCAGCGGAGAAGAACCGGCGGCGGCGCTCAGCACCTCACTAAGCCGAAAATCTTTCCACGGGGGCGGTCTGAGAAACCGCAATCTGCCCATGAGGAGAACCGGCAGCTTTGGCGGTGCTAGCTACTTCGCTAAGCCTAAAATCTTTCCACTGTGTTGACTGAGAAAATACAATTCTGTGATTACTCACCTGTAGAATTGGTATTATGAGTACATTACAGTACGTCCTGCTCCAGATAGAATACTTACACTCGGGTACTACTCCGCCAGATGGCGCTGGACTGCAGACATCGAAAATAGGCTCCTCCCAGCCCCTCAAATACCCAGGGACCTCCCACAATCCCCAGCATTGAAAAGCAGTTAACGAGAAGCCGGTAGAATTAAAACAACCCAAACTAGTAACTATAACAATGTTACCAATTACCATACAGGGGATCCAAGATAATGCAAAAACCAAGGGTGGGGTGGAGCAGGACGTACTGTATACTCATAATACCAATTCTACAGGTGAGTAATCACAGAATTGTATTATTCTTAGTATACAGTACGTACTGCTCCAGATAGAATACTTACACTCGGGACATCCAATAGCAGTGTCCATAAAGTAGGGTGGGATCCCCAAAGGTAACAGCAGACAGTTTAAACCACTGCCGCCTCCAAAACCTTGCGGCCAAAAACAGCATCAGCTGAGGCCCTAACATCAACTTTGTAAAACTTTGAAAAGGTATGAACAGAAGACCAAGTAGCGGCCTTGCAAACTTGTTCAACAGAAGCCTAGTGCTGAAAAGCCCAAGAGGCACCAATAGCACGAGTAGCATGAGCAGTAAGGCGAAAGGGAGGATTCTTCCCCTTAGCAGAATAGGCCTGAATAACAACCTGACAGATCCATTTGCTGATAGTAGACTTGGCAGGAGCCAAACCCTTCCTAGGACCAGAAGGGACCACAAAAAGGGCATCAGTTTTTCTGAAAGGTGCAGTAGCCACCAGATAGTACTTCAGACACCTAACCACATCCAAAGAATGCAAAACCCTCTCCTTAGCAGTACTAGGATTAGGGCACAATGACGGAAGAACAATGTCCTGATTCAAATGAAAGGCAGACACGACTTTAGGCAGAAAATCTGGCTTGAAGCGGAACGCCACCTTGTCCTGGTGTCTCTCATAGTAGGGGGGCTGGATGGAAAGCGCCGTCAACTCAGACACACGCCTAACAGAGGTGATAGCCACCAAAAAGACAACTTTGAGAGTAAGAATGGCCAGGGCAGCATCCTGCACAGGTTCAAAGGGAGAACCCTGCAAGGCTGACAAAACAAAGTTCAAATCCCAAACAGGCACCATAGGCTTACGTGGGGGACGCACATCAGTAACCCCCTGGAAAAAAGTCCTGATCAGAGAATGCTGAGCAAAGGACATCTGGAAGAAAACAGCCAGGGCTGAAACCTGACCCTTCAGAGTACTGAGTTGGAGCCCCATCTCCAACCCATGCTGCAGGAACTCGAGAATCCTGGGAATAGAGAACACACGACAGGGAAGAGACTTAGACTCACACCAGTCAATGTAGGTACGATAAACCCTGTAATAAATGGAAGACAACGACTTCTTCCTAGCCTTTATCATGGTATCAACAACCGAGGTAGACAGCCCCTTCTCCATCAAGATGGAGGTTTCAGCAGCCAGGCCGTCAAAGCCAGAGTTTGTAAATTGGGATGGCGTAAGGGACCCTGAGTAAGCAGGTCTGGCACTCTGGGCAGAACGTACTGATCTACTGCCAGCTGCACCATGTCTGCGAACCACACTCTTCTTGGCCACCTGGGGGCCACCAAAATTGCTGGCACCCCCTCCAGAGCAATCTTGCGCAGAACCCTGCCCAGCAGGGGGAATGGAGGAAAGACATCCAAGAACTGAAATTCCTGCCATGACATTGCTAGAGCATCCGTGGTCAAGGCCAGAGGATCCTGGGACAAGGAGACAAAGGCCGGGAGCTTGTGATTGTGACGGGACACAAACAGATCCACATCTGGTTGGCCCCAACGGTGACACAGAGATTGGAACACCCTGTTGCAGAGGGACCATTCTCCGTGGCGAGAGGTCCCCCTGCTCAGAAAGTCTGCCTGCAGATTTTCCACCCCCGGGATGTACACCGCTGATATGCAGGGAACATTGGCCTCCGCCTAGGTCAGGATCAGAGACACTTCCTGGAGGGCCCTCTTGCCCCGGGTCCCTCCCTGATGATTGATGTAGGCAACTGCTGTCTGGTTGTCCGAGCGCACCTGAACAGGCAGGCTCCGAAGGTGATGAGTCTACTGAGGCAGAACTAACCTGATCGGCCGCAGCTCCAAGACGTTGATAGGTGTGTGGGCCTCCTGAGGGCCCCAACTCCCCTGGAACCCCAGGGACTTCCAAAAACCCAACCTGACAGACTGGCATCTGTGGTGACCGTTTCTCAGGAGGGGGTCAGAAAGGATCTGCCCCCCAACAGGTTCCTGGAGTCCAGCCACCACGAGAGGGACCGCCTGACCAGGGGGGGATAGCGCAAAGACCCGGTCCAGGGACGCGGGGTCCTTGTCCCATACTGACAAGAGGTGGAGTTGCAGAGGCCTCAAGTGGAACTGAGCATAAGGGACCGCCTCGAAGCACGCCACCATCAGGCCCACCAGCTGCATTCCCTGCCTGATGGAGGGATGATGGCAAGATAGCAGGAACTGGACCTGTGCAATCAGACTGTCCACCTTCTGCTGAGGAAGAAAAATCCTTGCCTGAACTGTATCAAGATTCATTCCCAGGAATGAAGTCACCAAGGAGGGGGACAGAGAAGACTTGGGGTGGTTGATCACCCAGCCAAATGACTCCTGGGTGGACACCACCAGCTGAGTATCCAACTCTGCCTGATGTAGAGACTGGGAAGTGATGAGAATGTCGTCCAGATAGGGCAGCACGCGGATGCCCTGAAACCTGAGCAGAGACATTACTCCTGCCAGCACCTTGGTGAACACTCTGGGAGCTGAAGTGAGACCAAAGGGCAATGCCACAAATTGGTAGTGCTGATCCTCCAGAGCGAACCTGAGGAACCTTTGATGACCTGGAAATACAGGAATATGAAGGTAAGCATCTTAGATGTCCACAGACGTCATGAAATTCCCTGGGTGCAGGGAACTGATGACAGCGCTTCCATGCAAAAGCGCCTGCACCTGACAAATTTGTTGAGGAACTTCAAGTCCAGGATGGGCCTGAGTGACCCATCGTTTTTGGGCACTGTGAAGAGGTTGGAATAGAAGCCCCTGCCCTTTTCTCTTAAAGGGACCTTGCAGATGACCCCCAGCTCCAGAAGGCTTTGCACTGCCTGCACTAGATCCTGAGCTGACACAGGGTTCTGAGGAATCCAGGATCTGATGAACCTTGGAGGGGGGGGGGGCAGACAGCAAGCTCTATCTTGTAACCAGAGGACACTAGCTCCTGAATCCATCGGTCTGAGACACGAAGCCTCCAGACGTGAATAAAGAGCTGAAGCCGTCCCCCCACCCGGTTGGGTGAGGGCGCCCCATTATGCCTGAGGGGGCTTGGGAGAGGACTTAAGCTTGGAGCCCCAGGAGGAGCCAGGGCGTCCCCGTCCTCTGCCCCTACCCCAAAAGTCTCCTCGGGCCCCAGTAAAGGAAACCCCCTCCCTTGTCTAGCACCACGGTAGGGGGAGGAAAAGGAGCCCTGACCCCGAAAGGGCCGAGACTGCCGCCTGCGCTGGGGTAACCTGCCTCCCTTAGCAAATAGGTCCAGGTGGTCCCCAAACAGGCGTAGTCCTTTGAAGGGAAAACCAGTGAGGGCCTTCTTGGCAGCGTTGTCAGCAGCCCACTGGCGCAGCCAAACCGAGCGGCGTATAGCCACCACAAGGGCAGAGGTTCTGCCACACATTCTAATGGTGTCATCCAAGGCGCAGAGAGGACATCATTCACAAAAACATCACAACGAGCGAGTGCATTAAACTCCTCACAAGGCACATTATCAGGGGCACCATCAAGGATACTTCTGAGCAGGGTCCTAATAGCCACAGCCAAAATGGCAGAGGCACAGACAGGGCGCAGCGCCGTCCCCACACATGCAAAGGCATGGGACGCCAGCTGGTCAATGCGCCGGTCCTCCGCATCCCGCAGGGTAGTAGAGTCAGGGGAGTGCATGACAGAGGTGTTAGATAACCCTAGGACCGGGACATCCACTTTGGGAGGGGATGACCAACACTTCACCACCTCAGCAGGAAAGGGATACTTCCTATCCCAACTCTTAGGTACACCGGGAAGTCTACTGGGACGCTCCTATTCCTTGAGCACAAGGTTATTGAAATGTGCTTGCTCAGGAAATTCCAAGCGTGACTTAGCAGTATGAAAAAGTTCCCCCTGTTGCCTGGGAGCCGCAACAGGGGGAGAAATAGACAGAACCTCAAAAATCTGAGCCAACAATCTATCAGTATCATACGGGGCCCAGGGGTCAGAGCCAGAATCGTCATGACCCCTGGGCCTCTCATCAGATGACCCTGAGTCGGAGAATAGCTCCCCTTCCTCCAAAGGGGTATAGCCAGACCGTTGCAAAAACTCATCAGCTTCCATAGGGAAAAGAGTGACATCAGGCGTTAAGTGCCGCTTTTTTGCAGAGGCCTTACGCGCCAAGGTATTAGCAATTAACTTCTCAACACTAGCCAGTCTAGAAGACACATCAGGCTGAGAATCCCCACTTGCATGCAACTCAGAGGGAGTGGGATTTAAGCTTGGGGGAGTATGTGAGGTGAAACGAATCGCAGACTTAGCCACTGGAAGGCCGGATTGCAGTGCAAGCACCTGTTTGGCACAGGGTACACAGACCCGCGCCTTGTCAGAGGGGCTCCCCACAAGCTACACACAGCCGGGCTTGTCCCGAAGGAACCCCGGTCACATTATCCTGAGACGCCTCCATATGCTGATCATAGCGGCACAATAGGCCGATGGGGATTAACGCTATACAGCAACCCGGGATGCCCCAATAACCCGCTAGGGAAGTGGGAGTAATTAACACTAGGCCTCACAAGTTAACCAACTAAATAAAGGGAGTAGGGCCGGGAGAAGCCAAAGGGGTTCGCCCGTCTGAAAGACATAATCAAAGGGGAGCCGTAAGTATACATAATTAACAGCGGTAATAAAGCCGTCTGCGAGGGCACTCACGGACCGCGGTAGGTAGAAGCCCGTACGCAGCAGCCGGAACCAAGCAGAAAAATGGCGTCGGTATGCCTCGAGGGGCGGGCCCCCCCACGAAGAGCGGGAAGCCAACACGTGACAAGCAGCCAATGACGGCGCACCGGCGCCTGAGGTAACGCCGCCGCCAAGCGCGGAACACAAGAAAGAACGCGCACGGCGGCAATTTCAAGCCCATAACGAAAACAAGTCAGCGCGGCGGCTGACACCAAGCATAATGTAGTGAAACATAAAAGCCAATACACGTATATACATATACACACCCCCCCTCTTTCCCCCGAAGGCTACAAGTAGAGTGAGGGAGGACAACGGCCACTTAACATAGGGCCCACCGAGAGACAGGGGCAAGGGGCAAAAGGGCGGGAGGGGCATCTCATAGAGGCTCACCATATGCCTGTACCGCCTACCCTTTGGTGGGGGATTGCAGTGGAGCAGCGCTCCTAAGCACCTAACAGCGGTGCTGCCTACCATCACTCGACCAGCGCAGCCAAGGCTGGGAGGCAATTACTGATGGAACGGGTGGGAATAGTCCTACAGGGCCGCAGGGCATCCACATGCCCCTGTCCAGGGGACGCCTCGCTTCGGGAGTAGGCATCCAGGCCAAATGACCATTCCGGGTCTAATACTCTGGGGAAACCCTGCGGACTTGCTTGGATGGGATAATCTCCCCTTCAGCGCTGGGTGGATCTCTGCCTGGACGACCCGCTTTCCAGAGATCTGGGCTTAACCATTTCCCCTGGCAGGTGTCTCCCATTGAGCTTGGAAGGTACAACTTGAGGATGAGGGGTTAAGTGTAGTATGTGCCTGAGCTAATGAGGCACCCAGCTCATGCCCCCCTCCCCCCCCCCCGGCCACAACCGAATATCCAGGCGTCTCCCCCATCGCTCTGGGGCTCCTATGCCCAGTCTGAGTTCCCCCCTCTTGAGTCGGGCTTTCCTGCGGCCTCCCCCGACGATCACCTCTTCAGAGCTGGCATTTCCACTGACAGGCGCCGCACGATCCAGGCTGTCAGCAGCGTTTTTGGCGGTTCTCGTCCTCTGCTCCCCGCCTCCTCCCTCCGACGCTGCGATCTGCTCTTCACCCACAGCAGCGGTCTGACTTGCTGGGGAGTGGAGTGTGGCAGCAGCGTCTCCGTCGGCTCCCGCTCGCCTCCTCTCATCCGCGGCCAAGGTATGCGAGTCAGGGGAATCTTGTGGTGCGCCGCCGCGGTTCCCATGATGAGAAGCGGCAACCACCATCTTGGATGAAGAGACCATCCTCTCCTCCGGGTCTCTGGCCTTGAAAAAGTCGTCGATGGCCACCTTGGGGGACTTCTTGCCGGCACTTCCAGTTTTCCTCTTTTTGCCTCCCCCCCATAAATGCGTTCAGGGGCGCAGAAAGGGCGCTAGATCAGCTGTAATAGGCTGTACAGGAGCTCTGAACTTTGCCTCCTTACTCCTCCATGCCAAGGCCACACCCCACTCCCTCACCTTGCACAGCAGACAGGTGAGGGGGAAGTGGATCTCCAGTGAGTTCTCAAGGAGATAGTAGCCTGTGGAAGTATAGTCTGGAGCGACTCCTGGGGGGGGGGGGGGGAGGAGAAAAACTGGACGATGTGGGTGGTCTCAGAGGTTCTGGAGAGGAAACACAAAAACTGAGCAAATGGAGGAAGGGGTGGGGCGTTTAATCTTGTCTCAGTTGTGTTTCCTCTACAGGGGAAGGAGCCTCTCTCTCAGTGGGAGAGAAAAAAGCACCAAAATTGCATTTTTAAACATTTTCCCTCAGATTTCACCCAAAAATATTGCAAAAGCACTGAAAAAAATGACTTACACGCTATTTCATGTTCAATGGCAAAACGCAGTTGAAAAAAAAAAACAATTTTCATGGGAAATCCCTAGACATTCCTTCAAAAATCAGTTAAACATATACAGCACAAAATGGCCTGGCAAAAGAGGGTGACCAAATCTAGGTAGGCTGGCAGTTAAGGGGTTAAACACAACACCATACCTTTAATTAATAGCAGAAATAAGCACATCAAATATAACTTACTGGTTTAATTGTCTTCAAAAGGATAATCCCAAACTTTTCAATGCTACGATGTGCGTCAGCAAACTTAACAAAAGCTTCACTTGCTGCAGGTTGAGGTTCTCTGACTCCAATAACTGAAAACACATCACCAAATGCTAAAAAAAAAAAAAAAAATGTCAGACAATCGGTCCACTTTTATTAATGTACAACAGAGTTACTGTTAACTAAAAGAAAACGAATATTACAGAAATAGACTTCCAAAAGATTCAGATTCTTTTTTAACCCTGTACTTGGAAAGCAGAGAATGGCATTAAAGAAATTAGTTGTATTTAAAGTGGACCAAAACCTACCCTGGATTCTATGAGACTCCATGGCAAGCATATCGCTCTCCCCAGATGCCCTGCTGTGTAAACCAACAGAAGTAACCCAGAAACGTACCTTCTTTCCAGGTCCCACAGCACATGCGTGAACAGTGGGCGCATCCCCGCTATCCCTTTAGCAGGGCGAGTGCCCATGTTGGGGATTTGTGAATGGATGGCATGGGTACGCTAAAGGGAAGGCAATTCTCTTCTGCAGATCCTAAGGAGGGGGGGGGGGTGACCAGGTACCTGTCCGGTGAAGGAGAAAGTAGCTTCAGATGATATCTCTGCGAGATGGTCTGAATCACAAAAAAGTGTAATGTAACCTCCAGGTCCCGGCAAAAAGATGAAGCGCGGCATCAGGTGTGAGACTTGTCGGCAGAGTGAGGGGGTTTACAAACTAACCTAGGCTTGCAGCCCTCCTTATGCTGACCCCTTAGCCTGCCTATTTTGGGGAAAGGTTTGCCCGGATCCACTCGCCTTAGACAAGCTCTAGGACGAAGGGGCGGGAGCGGATCTGAGCGTGCTGACTGGACGAGAGGCTGCACATGTGCTGTAAGACCATGAAAGGGCAGGTTACATTGGCCGATTCAGGTTGGTTCCTGGGTTTTGGTCCACTTTCCGCAAAACTCACCTTTGAGGTGGGCTTCCACTAGGGAACTGCTCCTGGTCACTATTACCAAGCTCTGCCTTGAAATAGAGCTGTTTGCCAAGGATGAGAGCCTGCAAACGTGCTGTGGGACCCTCAGACTGCAGATACTCCTCTATAAGTCTAGGCCAGAAGCATGCTCCCAAAAAGATGGAAGCTTGTCATAAGTCTTTTTTGTTATTTTCTTTCAGAATCCATTTGCTGTAGGGGAGTAGGGAGCATTTCACCGCAGCTTCACTATGAGTGTGATATGATTGGGAACAGGGCACAGAGCTGCTAAACACTGAATAACGGGATAGCATGGGCAGCAGCAGTAAGTACATTAAAAATCCTACAAGCCAATCCAGTTTGCCCCTCCCCCCAACCAAGCAGATTGCTGTGCTCAATGTGGTGGGCAACTGCTGACCTACTGCAGACTGTAACTCTAAGGTATGTAAATACCTTATGTATCCCATGTGAAACTGGTGTTGCTTCAATTTCTGGGTGAGCTGAGCTGGGAAGGGCATGTCATTGCACAGATTTATTAGTCATGAATATGCTCTGCTGAGGTCAGTGACAGCTTCAGGACTACTGTTGCTGTGTTTTCGCACACTGAAAGTACCAAGGGACAGAGTAGCTGTAAGAACCATTATTTTGGCATGGTCCTAGAGGAATGAAATTGAAAAAAAGGGCAAACTTTGGAGACCTGTTAAGGCTTTTTTTTTTTTTGGGGGGGGGGCCATTGTATAGGAATTCTTCCCCCACATTTAACCCATCCATGCAATGAGTGTATACATGCCTGAAGCAGCATGGCATGCAGTAAGCTTAACCACCTTTACCTACCTAATGGAAGGAGGGTCACCAAGCATGAAAGCAGAGTGAATTTTTTTTTGCATATTGGATAATACTGTCATACCTATGTATTCAGAGCAAGCACTCCCAGTACCTCCCAACCCATTATGCAGTATCTAAGTGCCATGCCCACATGCTGCTGAAGAGAAGCCACGAGGTACAACTGTAAACCTTGAGATCTTTGGCATTTCTTTTTCAGTTTAAAACTTAACAGTTTAGGACCGTGCCTCCAGGATGGCCCAGCCGAGTAGCTCCCCCCACCTGCAGGAAAAACATCTGAACAAGTTTAAATACCCCCTTCCTCTAGGACCTCAGTGTTTTAACCGAAAAATCCTGAAAGAAACAGTTTTATACATATAACAATACTTAACATATAAAAATACTTATCTTGGAAGGGAAGTAAGATGCCGTCCTGGAGGACTACTGGAAATCCTATTACCGGTAAGCCAATTGGGTTTTTCCCAATTAGTAATTATTTTAGTGTCCTACCTCAGGGTGGGGAAGCCATTTGAAGTATCTTTCTGCAAAAAGCTTGCTTGATATCTGAAGACAAATCCACTCTGTAGTGCTTCGAAAACATGTGAGGAAGCCCATGTTGCTGCTCTGCAGGTTTCTTTTAGAGATATTCCTGTCTGATTAGACCAAGTGAGCTTTTAATAACCCAGGGACCCATTTGCCTACACTATCATAGGCTACCTGTATGGCTTCCACCTAGCAATAGAGGCTTTAGAAGCTTGTAACCCTCTATTCTTACCTGAAAAGGCTATTAATAAATGACCTGACTCTCCACCCTGCAGATCCGTCCAAATGCATTAATAACATTTTTCTAGCATCCAAGAGCTGCATTTCCTGCTGATCACCAATATCCTCAGGCCTGAGTCCCGAGAGATAGATCTCCTGGGACCTGTGGAACTCTGAAGAAATCTTTGGCAAATAAAGCGGATCGGGTCTGATCGAAAGATGATCCGGATATACATGCAAATAGAGCGCCTTAAACCGGACCTTCAGCATGATTTAATGAAAAGCTCAAACCCTAAAATAACTATTCCACAGCATCTAAAATTATTATATTTTACGTTTTTAGTCACTTATTCTTTTCCCCACCGGGCTGCAACTCGGGCGCCACCATCTTGACTCAGAAGCATCACAAATACTGAGGAGAGGAGAGCAGGATAAAGTACAGGGGGCGGGGTTTTAGCTGTGCTTTGCACAGACAGAGCAGAGCTGGGGTCAGGAAAAGGTCAGCAGTCGCAGAATGCAGAGCAACACAGTCAGAAGACACTTCCTGTTTGCAGGCTGCCTGATGCCCCATGAGCCGCCATCTTGGATGTTTAAAGACTCATAACATGCAGTATATGCAGGTAGGTTTGATTTTTAATGTTAGCAATCTGTATGTACAGGTTGTGGGAAACATGTAAGATAGACTTTTATTCAGGGTGAAGGGCCACTTTAATAGATAAGGCCTGTAAATCACTAATTCTTCTTGCTGAAGTAATTGCTAGAATGAATACAACCTTAAGAGTCAAAAATTGAATAGATGTGTCCGAGATTGGCTCAAAAAGTGTCTTAGTCAATCCGTTAAGAACAATAGATAGATCCCAAAGTGGAAAGGCCTTAGGATTCACTGGCCTTTTCCTAGCAATAGAAATGAAGAATCTATCAATCAGCCCATTGGCTCTGAGCCTTGTGTCCAAAAATACTGACAGAGCCGCTACCTACACCTTCAAAGTGCTTATGTCTAAGCCCATCTCCGCCCCTTCCTGTAAGAATTCCAATACTGTGGCCACTTCTGAGCGACTTAAGTTATGGCTCCTACAGAAAGAAGAGAATCTTTTCCAGATCTTACCATAAATTTTTCTGGTGACCACCTTTCTACTTTGAAGCTACTAACGACTCTGCTTGACAGACCCTTACCCCTTAACAGGCTCCATTCAGGATCCAAGCAGTCGACCGCAGGTTCTGGACCTGAGGATGAAGAATGGGCCCTTGCTGAAGTAAGTCTACTGTCTTTGGCAGAGTTTACGGTGGTCTGGTTTTCATCTAAATCAATGGAGCCACCAAAATTACTCTCGCTCCCTCTGTTTTTATCTTTCTCAAAACTCTGTGAAGCAGGTGGAAATGCATAGCATAGGTTGAATCTCCCCCAGTCCTGGGAGAGTGCATCCATCGCTAGGGCTCCCTGGCCCTGGTGCAGTGAGAAGAAGTTTTGGCATTTGGATTTCCTTCTTGTGGCAAACAGGTCTACTTCTGGTGAGCCCCAAAGGTCTACTACCTGCTTGTAGACTCTCGGGTTCCCATTCTGACGGCTTCAATTGAGCCCGACTGAGCAAATCTGCCAGTACATTCAATTGTCCTTTGATGTGTACCGCCCTCAGAGACCTTACCCAATCTTCCATCTTAGCGCTAATGATCTTGGACAGAGCTTCTAACTCCACTGACCTTGTGCCGCCCTGATGGTTGATGTAGGCCACAACCGTGGACATCCTGATCCTGTAGTCTATCTCTGAAGTGATTCAACACTAGATCCACAGCTTTTAGTTTTCGAAAAAATTCAATGATCTTTGGGACAGATTGTCCGACCAGGCACCCTGAATGTGATGCTGGGACCAATAAGCCCCCCATCCCCAAGTGCTTGCATCTGTCGTGATCTTGATGGGATCTATAGGATGCCAAGGTCTCCCCCCTTGCCAGATTTCCCTAATTTTTCCACCACTGAAGGGATCTGCAAACTCGATCTGGGAGAGTTGTAATCATATCCAATGACTTCGGATCCTTGTTCCATGTATTCAGGAAAAATTTCTGCAGGGGTCTTGAGTGAAACTGGGCCCAGCTGACCGCAGGAATGGCGGAAGTCATCAGATCTAGCAACACCAGAATCTTCCTCAATGACACTGTGGGATCCTGTTGAACGCAAGAGGACAGGGAGGTAATACTTTGTATCTTTGGAGGAGGTAGGTATGTCCTCTCCTCCAGACTGCTGATCAAATACCCCAGATATATGCAATCTGTCTGTGGAAACAGACTCGATTTTTCCCTGTTTGTTATCTATCCTAGCTCCGACAAAAGAGACAATGTTCCTTCTGGGAATATCTAGGCCTCTTCACCTCACATCTGGGAGACTGACGGTGCTTCCTTTTAGCAGGAAATTTCTTTCCCATCTCCGTGGATCTGGTTAGTACCTTTTCTAACTCTAATCCAAACAAAAGCTTTCCCCTTAAAAGGGATACCACACAAGTGTGACTTAGCTTGTGCCAGAGTGCCCTGCGAACAGAATTAATCAGCGCCATATTTTTTTCTGTGGCTCTGACAGCTTCAGAGACAGCATCAGACAAAAAAATTACTGCCTTAAACACAAAAACAGAATTAAAGCATCTAATACCTCCTCCTTGTGAGCATTATTAATTCCGGACTTGACCTCATCAATCCATACTTCAGACACCCTACTAAGACAATCTGCAAGTAGTGGTCTGAACGAAAAGGCATCAGTATCCCAGGCACTTTTGAGGAGGATATCCCTTAGTGAACCCATATCATCAAAGGATAGATCCGATCTCTTGGAAACTTGCGCCAAGGCAGCATCCACCATTGGACATATTGGCTGATATCAGATTCCTCAAGGGGAACCTTTTCTTCAAAGAATTGGGAAAGAAAAACCGGACTTCCGGTGCTCTCCATTCCCTGGTCAAAATGTCCTTTAGAGATTGGTGTATAGGGAAACACGGCTCTATTTTCTCAGTTAAACCTCTATACAGAGAATCATGAAATGAAAGGGTTCTACAGCATCTGGTACCAGGAGGGAATCTCTCTCTGCTAGAGCATGGACAGGGAGTCCGGACCAGCCATTCTCCCTAGGAAAAAAACACAAAACATAGGATGATGTCTAGTCCAGTTTCCTCAGGAGGAAACACAAAAGGGGAGGGGTATTTAAACTTGTTCAGTTGTGTTTCCTGCAGGTGGGAGGAGCTACTCGGCTGGCCGTCCTGGAGGACACAGGTGTATGAAGCTCAGCCAAATAATAGGAGTCTCAGTCTGGCCTCAATTACCACACACCACCCACAGGCACATAGCTTAAAGTGCATCACCCAGTTTCAGATAACCGGGATACAAGAGCCAATGGGTGCCACGGGAGCAGGTGACTGTAATCTTCTATTGTCACGAAAAGTAGACTTTCCTTTTAAAAACATGTGCATGCTTTAGAGAGATGTTAGAACACACAAACAAGCTTTATTTGTGAAGCCTAATTTCATGGAAGAGCTAAAGAAATTAGTACACAGAGGGTTTAAATGGACTGTAGAACCCAACAGCAAGAAAAGGCAGTGAGGAGCTCATCTAATGCCTGTGCAATGTGTCTCTCCTCCATTTTCTGCAACGCCAGATAGAAGTCGTAGGAGGGCTCCAAAGTTTGCTCTCCTTCCAATCCCCCAGAAACAGGCAAAATATGGTCTGACGACCACTTTGTCCCTTGCTGCTCTCAGCACAAGTGAGCACGGCAACCCACAGTGATCCCAGAGCTGACTCTGACCCCGCAGAACATGCTATAAACTCGTAATGCTGCTCCATGACACACCCTACCCAGCTCCGCTACGATCAAGAAACTAAAGCGAAGGAAGGATCTGATTCGAATACATAGGATATTTACATATACATTGAGAGGAAGTTGCTGGTGCTTTATAAAAAAAAAAATACAATTCTGTGATTACTCACCTGTAGAATTGGCATTATACGTATACAGCACGTCCTGCTCCAAAGATAATTCCTTACATTTGGGTTATACATCCGCAAGATGGCGCTGGACTGCAGAGACCGCAAAAAAGTGGCTCCTCCCGGCCCCTTCTATACCAGGGACCTCCCACAAATCCCCCAGTATTGAAAAGCAGTTAGCAAGAAGCCGGGAGAATTAAACCCATAATCAACAATTTTAACCATGAAACATGATAATCACCATACAGAGGTACAAAAAATAATGATAACAAGGGTGGGGTGAAGCAGGACGTGCTGTATACGTATAATACCAATTCTACAGGTGAGTAATCACAGAATTGTATTATTCTAAGTATAGAGCACGTCCTGCTCCAAAGATAATTCCTTACGTTTGGGACATCCTATAGCAGTGTCCGTAAGGTAGGGTGGGATCCGCAAAAAGCAACAACGGCAGTTTAAACCACTGCCGCCAGCAGAACCTTGCGGCCAAAGGCAGCATCAGCTGAAGCCCGAACATCAACCTTATAAAATTAGAAAAAGTATGAACAGAAGACCAAGTAGCAGCCTTGCAAACTTGTTCAACAGAAGCCTGGTGCTGAAAAGCCCAAGAGGCACCAATAGCACGAGTGGAATGAGCAGTAAGACGAAAGGGAGGATTTTTTCCCTTAGCAGAATAGGCCTGAATCACAGCCTGACGGATCCACTTGCTGATGGTAGACTTAGCTGGAGCCAGACCCTTCTTAGGACCACAAAAAGAGCATCAGTCTTCCTGAAGGGTTCAGTAGCCACCAAATAGAACTTCAGGTTCCTGACCACATCCAAGGAATGTAAAGCCCTCTACTTAGGGTTACTAGGATTAGGGCACAGAGAAGGCAGAACAATGTCCTGATTGAGATGAAACGCAGACACAACTTTAGGCAGAAAATCTGGCTTAAAGCGCCGCCAACTCAGAAACACGCCTAACAGAAGTGAAATCCACCAAAAACACTACCTTAAGAGTAAGAATGGACAAAGCAGCGTCTTGCACAGGCTCAAAAGGAGACCCCTGCAAGGCAGTTAGGACCAATTTCAAGTCCCAGGCTGGCAACATAGGCTTACGAGGCCGCACACGAGTCACCCCCTGGAAAAAAGTCTTGACCAGATGATGCTGAGGAAAAGATCTCTGGAAGAAAACAGCCAAGGCAGAAACTTGACCTTTCAGAGTGCTGAGTTGAAGCCCCAGATCCAAACCATGTTGAAAAAATTCCAGAATCCTAAAAATAGAGAACACCTGACCGGGAAGACATTTAGACTCACACCAGTCAATGTAGGTACGCCAAACCCTATAGTAGATAGAAGAAGAGGCCTTCTTTCTAGCCCTGATCATGGTGTTAACAACAGAAGCAGGCAGCCCCTTATCCATTAAGATGGAGGTTTCAGCAGCCAGGCCGTCAAAGCCAGCGTTTGTAAATTGTGGTGGCGTAGCCGCCCCTGAGTGAGCAGATCTGGGTCCTTGGGCAGGGCGTACTGATATACTGCCAGCTGCACAATGTCTGCAAACCACACTTGTCTTGGCCAACAGGGGGCCACCAGAATTGCTGGCTGAGCATTGCTTTCTGAGCTATTTTGCGCAGAACCTTGCCCAACAGGGGAAACGGGGGGAAAGACGCACAGAAGCTGAAGTTAGAGCATCCATGGCTAAGGCCAGAGGATCCTGGGACAGAGACACAGACGGGAAGCTTGTATTTGTGACGGGACGCAAACAGGTCCACATCTGGCTGACCCCAATGGTGACACAGAGAGCAAAACACCCTGTTGCTGAGGGACCATTCCCCCAGGCGAGAAGACCCCCTGCTCAGATGGTATGCCTCCAGATTCTCCACCCCCAGAATGTACACTGCTGAGATGCAGGGAACATTGTCCTCCGCCCAGGACAGTATCAGAGACACTTCCTTGAGGGCCCCCTTGCTCCAGGTCCCTCCCTGATGATTGATGTAGGCAACCGCTGTCTGGTTGTCCGAGCGTACCTTAACAGCCCGACCCTGAAGGTGTGGCGTCAAGCGGGCTAGAACCAACCTGATCGCCCTCAGTTCCAGAATGTTGTTCGGGTGTGGGGCTCCTGAGGGCCCCACAGCCCCTGGAATGTTAGAGAGTTCCAGAAGCCCCCCCAACCTGTCAGACTGGCATCCGTGGTGACTGTCTCCCAGCAAGGGGCCAGAAAGGATCTGCCCGCCAACAGGTTCCTTGAGTCCAGCCACCACGAAAGGGACCGCCTGACCAGGGGGGACAGAGCAAACTCCTGATCCAGGGACACAGGATCATTGTCCCAAACTGACAGGAGGTGGAGTTGAAGAGGTCTCATGTGAAACTGGGCATAAGGCACCGCCTCGAAGCAAGACACCATCAGGCCCACTAGCTGCATGCCCTGCCTGATGGAAGGATGAGGGCAAGACAAAAGGAACCGAGCTTGCGCTTGCAGACTGTCCACCTTCTGCTGAGGAAGAAAAAATACAATTCTGTGATTACTCACCAGTAGAACTGTTATTATGAGTTGTGGTAAGGTGCAAGGGGCCGTCATTGACGGAAGGTATGTGGCACCAAGGTACCTGGCCTTGGTGCAGTAAAACCATGTGTTTTGTTTCCCAGCATCAGCTGCTAATGGCACTCTGGTGCTGAAGTTAGTATAGCTGAAAGGCTAACCCGGGACGGTTTTACTAGGATGGAGTAGAGCAGGGTGGGACTCTATCCCACTACCCAGGTCTGGGTTTTACAGGCCGCATAAATAGCCTGGGGAATCAGCTGTGCACTGTCTGTGACTGGAGCTCACTTGTGGAGCGAGACTCTGTGAGCCTGGATGAAAACTCAAGATGGAGGTTTCAGCAGCCAGGCCGTCAAAGCCAGAGTTTGTAAATTGGGATGGCCTAAGTGACCCTGAGTGAGCAGGTCTGGCACCCTGGGCAGGGCGTACTGATCTACTGCCAGCTGCACCACGTCTGCAAACCACACTCTTCTTGGCCACCTGGGGGCCACCAGGATTGCTGGCACCCCCCTCCTGAGTTATCTTGCGCAGAACCCTGCCCAACAGGGGGAAAGACATACAGGAGCTGAAAGTCCTGCCATGGCATTGCTAGGGCATCCGTGGCCAAGGCCAGAGGATCCTGGGACAGGGAAACAAAGGCCGGGAGCTTGTGATTGTGACAGGACGCAAACAGATCCACATCTGGTTGGCCCCAACTGAGACACAGAAATTGAAACACCCTGCCGCAGAGGGACCATTCTCCAGACGAGAGGTCCCCCTGCTCAGAGAGTCTGCCTGCAGATTCTCCACCCCCGGAATGTACACAGCTGATATGCAGGGAACATTGTTCTCCGCCCAGGCCAGGATCAGAGACACATCCTTGAGGGCCCCCTTGCTCCGGGGAGGGACGATTGATGTAGGCAACCGCCGTCTGGTTGTCCGAGCGTACCTGAACAGGCTGGCCCCGAACGTGTTGGGTCAAGTGAGCCAGAACCAATCTGATCGCCCTCAGTTCCAGAATGTTGATAGGTGTGTCGGCCTCCTGAGGGCCCCACCGCCCTTGGAACTGCAGGGACTTCCAGAAGCCCCCCCAACCTGTCAGACTGGCATCCATGGTGACCGTCTCCCAGCAAGGGACCAGAAAGGATCTGCCCACCAACAGGTTCCTGGAGTCCAGCCACCATAAGAGGGAAGGCCTGACTAGGGGGGACAGAACAAGGCCCTGGTCCAGGGACGCAGGATCCTTGTCCCATACTGACAAGAGGTGGAGTTGCAGAGGCCTCATGTGAAACTGGGCATAAGGGACCGCCTTGAAGCACGACACCATCAGGCCCACCAGCTGCATTCCCTGCCTGATGGAGGGATGAGGGCAATATAGCAGGAACTGAACCTGTGCTAGCAGACTGTCCACCTTCTGCTGAGGAAGAAAAATCCTTGCTTGAACTGTATCCAGATTCATTCCCAGGAAGGGTGTCACCAAGGAGAGAGACAGGGAAGATTTGGGGTGGTTGATCACCCAGCCAAATGACTCCAGAGTGGACACTACTAGCTGAGTATCCAGCTCTGCCTGTTGGAGGGACTGAGAAATGATGAGAATGTCGTCCAAATAGGACAGCACGCAAATGCCCCGAGACCTGAGCAGAGACATCACTCCTGCCAGCACCTTGGTGAACACTCTGGGAGCTGAAGTGAGACCGAAGGGCAATGCCACAAATTGGTAGTGCTGATCCTCCAGAGCAAACCTGAGGAACCTTTGATGACCTGGAAACACAGGAATATGAAGGTAAGCATCCTTGATGTTCACAGAGGTCATGAAGTCCCATGAACCCAGGGAACTGATGGCAGAGCACAAAGTTTCCATGCGAAAGCGCCTGCACTTGACAAATTTGTTGAGGATCTTCAAGATCAGGATGGGCCTGACTGACCCATCTCTTTTGGGCACGGTGAAAAGGTTGGAATAGAAACCCTTACCCCTTTCTCGTAAGGGTACCTGACAGATGTCTGAGCTGACATAGGGTCCTGAGAGATCCAGGATCTGATGAATCTTGGGGGGGGGGGGCAGGCAGCAAACTATCTTGTAAGCGGAGGACACTACCTCCTGAATCCACTGGTCTGAGACATGAAGCCTCCAGACGTGAGCAAAACGCTGAAGCCGTCCCCCCTTCATGCCTGAGGGGGCTTGGGAGAAGACTTAGGCTTGGAGCCCCAGGATGAGCCAGGGTGTCCACGTCCTCTGCCCCTACCACAGATATCTCCTCGGGCCCCGGTGAGGGAGACCCCCCTCCCCTGTCTGGCTCCACAGTAGGGGGAAGAAAAGGAGCCCTGTCCCCGAAAAGGCTGAGACTGCCGCCTGCGCTGGGGTAACCTGCCTCCCTTAGCAAACAGGTCCAGGCGGTCCCCAAACAGGCATAGTCCTTTGAAGGGGAAACCAATGAGAGCTTTCTTGGCCGCGTTGTCAGCAGTCCACTGGCGCAGCCAAACCGAGCGGCGTATAGCCACCAAAAGGGCAGAGGTTTTGCCACACATCCTAATGGTATCATCCAAGGCAGAGAGGATATAAGTCACAAAAATACAGTTTTGTGAGTACTCACCTGTAAAACGGGTATTATGAGTGTCATATACTCCACTTCGATCTTCATGACATGTGGGTAATCTCCAGTAGAGGGCGAACTTCTGCAGAGATGAATATGCAAAAAAGAAATCCCCTCCCGGTCCATATATACTTGGGACCTCCCACCAATTTCCCAGTGTAAAAAAGCAGTAAGGGGACCAGGAAGAACCAATTATAACCATAACAATCAAAACCAATGGTTCACCATATAAAAGCTCCAGAATACCTGAAAAAAAGGGGGTGGGGCGAAGTGGAGTGTATGGCACACTCATAATACCCGTTTTACAGGCGAGTACTCACAAAACGGTATTATTCTAAGTGTGCCATACACTCCACTTCGATCTTCATGACATGTGGGACATCCAATAGCAGTGTCCTTCATGGGTGGGAACCAAAAAACAGTAAAGAATGTACCAATTCAAACCACTGCAGCTTGCAGAACCTTGCGGCCAAAAACAGCATCCGCTGAAGCCCGCACATCAACCTTGTAAAACTTGGAAAAAGTATGAACGGAAGACCAAGTAGCAGCCATACAAACTTGTTCAACAGAAGCCTGGTGCTGAAAAACCCAGGATGCACCAACAGCACGAGTAGAGTGCGCAGTGACCCTAAAAGGGGGGTCCTCCCCTTAGTAGAAGAGGCCTCAACAATGGCCTGACGAATCCATTTGCTAATCGTAGACTTAGCAGGCGCCAAACCTTTCCCGGGCCCGCAGGGCACCACGAAAAATGCGTCCGTCTTGCGGAAGGAAGAAGTAGTCACCAAATAGTACTTCACACAGCGAACAACATCCAAATTGTGCAGAACCCTCTCCTTGTCATTGTTAGGCTTAGGACACAAGGAAGGGAGAACAATATCCTGAGGTGGAAAGCAGACACCACCTTAGGAAGGAAATCTGGTTTAAAATGAAAAACCACCTTATCCTGGTGTCTCTCAAAGTAAGGGGCCTGAATCGACAGAGCCGCCCACTCAGAGACACGCCGAACAGAGGTAATAGCCACCAAGAAAGCAACCTTCTGAGTGAGAACCGAAAGAGCAATATCCTGTAACGGCTCAAAAGGAGGACCCTGGAGAGCCGAAAGAACCAAATTCAAATCCCAAACAGGAACCACAGCCTTCCGAGGGGGCCGCACATGCGCGACCCCTTGAAAAAAGGTCTTAACCAGCGGGTGTAAGGCAAAAGAAAACCAACAGAGCAGAAACCTGTCCTTTCAAAGTACTAAGCTGGAACCCAAGATTCAGATTATGCTGAAGAAACTCCAAAATCCTTGGAATCGAAAGCACCCTACAAGGCAAGGCCCTAGCCTCACACCAATCAATATAGGAACTCCAAGTCCTATAGTAAATGCCAGAAGAGGACCGCTTCCTAGCTCTAATCAAGGTCTGAACAACGGCCGCAGACAAACCTTCCTCCTTCAGAATGAAGGTTTCAGCAGCCAAGCCGTCAAGGCCAGCGTTTGTAAATTGGGGTAAAGTAGTAGACCCGGAGATAACAGATCCAGCAACAAGGGAAGCCGGTACTGATCTACGGCCAGCCTTACAACGTCTGCGTACCAAACCCTTCTTGGCCACCTTGGAGCCACCAGAATTGCAGGTGCCCCTTCTAGAACCAATTTGCGAACCACCTTGCCCAGCATGGAGACGGGCAGAAACAGGTACAGAAAACCCAGATCCTTCCAAGCAAGGGACAAGGCATCCACTGCCAGAGCTAGAGGATCCTGAGAAAGAGACACAAAGGCCGGAAGTTTGTGATTGTGCCTCGAGGCAAAGAGATCCACCTCCGGAGTCCCCCACTTGCGGCAAAGATCCAGAAAAACCTCGGGGTTGAGAGACCACTCTCCTTCGCGAGAGGATCCCCTGCTCAGGGAAGCCGCCTCCGTGTTCTCCACTCCCGGAATGTAGACTGCTGAAATGCAAGGAACATTGCTCTCCGTCCCGTGCAGGATCAGAGACACTTCCCTGAGGGCACTCCTGCTGCGAGTCCCTCCTTGGTGATTGATGTAAGCTACCGTCGATCGGTTGTCTGAACGCGCTTGGACCGGTAGACCCTGTAAATGTGAGGTCAGCCGTGCCAGAACCAGTCGGATAGCTCTGAGCTCCAAGACATTGATGGGGGTGTGAGCCTCCTGAGGACCCCACATCCCACTGAAATGATGACTTTTCCAATAACCTTCCCAGCGCGACAGGCTGGCATCCGTGGTAACCGTCTCCCAACAAGGGACCAGAAAGGTTGCTCGACTCCAGCCACCACCGTAGGGACTGCCGAACCCTGGGAGACATCCTGAAAGGTTGATCCAATGATTGTGGACACCTGTCCCAATGCGTCAATAGGTGAAGTTGAAGAGATCTCATGTGAAACTGTGCAAACGGTACCGCCTCGAAGGAGGACACCATCAAGCCCACCAGTTTCATCCCCTGTCGGATAGAGGGACAAGGACTGGCCCAAAGAAGGCTCATCAGATCCTGAATCCCCTGCACCTTGGTCTGGGGCAGAAACACTCTGGCCTGAATGGTATCCAGATTCATGCCCAGAAATGAAATCACTCGTGACGGAGAGAGAGAGAAGACTTGGGGCGGTTGATCACCCACCCGAACCTCTCCAGAGTCGACACCACCTGGTGGGTGTCCAGCTCCGCCTGACGGAGGGAAGAAGCTGAGATCAACAGGTCGTCCAGATAAGGCACAATGTGAATGCCCTTAGCTCTGAGCAGAGCCAATACTCCCGCCAAGACCTTGGTGAAGACCCTCAGCACCGAGGTCAGTCCGAAGGGAAGGGATACAAACTGAAAATGTTGATCCCCCACCGCAAACCGGAGGAATCTTTGATGTGCCGGAAAAATCGGAACATGCAGATACGCATCCTTGATGTCTATGGATGTCATAAAATCCCCTTGGCAAAGGGAATTGATAGCCGAGCGCAGAGCCGAGTGGCTCTGATAAACCTGTTGAGAACCTTGAGCTCTAGAATGGGTCTCACCGAACCCTCCTTTTTGGGAACCATGAAAAGGTTGGAGTAGTAACCCCTGCCTCTCTCCAACGGAGGCACCGGGCAAATAACTCCCATGTCCAGAAGGTTTTTTACTGCTAACAGGAGCCCCTGTGCAGCCTGAGGATCCGAGGGCACCCGAGACCTTAATAGGCGGACAGTACTCGAACTCCAGTTTGTACCCGGAGGAGACCACTTCCAAAATCCAATTGTCTGTGACCTCCCGGGCCCAGACCTGGAAGAAGAGCCGCAGCCGTCCCCCCACCCATGCGGGTGAGGGTGCCCCTTCATTGCTGAGCCGGTTTAATGGCGGGCTTGGGCTTGGAACCCCAGGCAGCCATGGGACGTGCCCGACCTCTGCCCCTGTTCCAGGACGAGCCCCTGACACCCGAGAAGGCCAAACCTCTAGCCGCTCTGGCCCCTCGAAAGGAAGGAGTGAACGAGCTGGCCCCTCGAAAGGAAGGAGTGAACGAGCCAACCTCCCGAAAGGGACGGCACTGTTTCCTCCGCTGAGGTAACTTACCTCCTTTAGCAACAGCATCCAATTTATTTCCAAACAGCCGTGCACCCAGGAAGGGAAGAGCTGTAAGCGACTTCTTGGCCCCAGAATCCACTGTCGGAGCCAGACCAATCTGCGCATAGCCACCAATAGGGCTGAAGTCCTGCTACACATGACAATAGAATCTTCCATAGCAGTCAAGACAAAACCCATGAACAATTCACATCTCTTAAGGGTAGCGAACTCAGCGCTAGCCGGATCAAACTGAGCGTCCTTCAGCCAGTCCCTGATAAGAGACCTGGTAGCAAGCGACACTAGGGCAGATGCACAAACAGGCCACAGGGCCGAGCCCACGCTGGCAAATGCGTGACACGCCATCTGATCAAAGCGCTTGCCCTCGCCATCCTTAAGGGAAGTGGCGTCAGGGGTGTTCAGCACAGAAGAGTTGGTCAAACCTAAAACTGGCGCATCGACCTCGGGAGGAGAAGACCATCGCTTAACCGCCTCCACTGGGAAAGGATACTTCTTATCCCATCCCTGAGGAGCACCAGGAAGCCGACTGGGCCTTTCCCATTCTTTCAGGATCAGCGCATCAAAGTGACCCTGGGTAGGGAATTCCAGATGGGGCTTGAAGGCCCCAAAAAATTCCCCCTTCTTGAGAGGAGGCGCCTCAGGTGGGTCAATATCCAACACCTCCAATAGATGTGACAAAACAGTGGCCGCATCGGCGGCATCCCCCAGCGCTTGCCCGACATCAGCATCACCAGACTGTACATAGTCAGTCTCCGTTTCCTCATACAATTCCCCCTCCTCTAACGGGGAATAATCCGACAAATCAATGGAATCGTCGTCAACATCCCACAAGGGCTGGGCCGCCGACAAATGTCTCTTTTTAGCCTGGGCCTTCTTGCCCACCGTGCTAGCAATAAATTTCTCGATGCTGGCCAACCTAGCACAAACATCAGAGTGCGACTCCCCGCTGGCACCAATGTCACTTGGGGTACGGATAAGGCGGGGAGGGTAAGGCGATGAAGCTGGAGGAGCCGACCCAGAAGGCTGGGTACCAGACTGCCGCGTTATGGCCTTTTGTGCACATGGTATACAGATCAGCACATTCTCCCCCGTAAGGGATACCCCACACATGGCCCGGATTGTCATTGACATTTGAGGTGATCAAATTTACACTAGGGACCCCAGGACCAGGAGGAACCCCTTAACATGCACAATAATGAAGCAATCTGCAACAAACAATAAGGCATATCAATTACTATACAGTAAATATATATACACACATATAATATATATATATATACAATTTTAATTAAATAATTAAATGGCAAGACCTGCAAAAAAACAGCACCACAGGTGCCCCCCCCCCCCCACCAGAGAGGGACACCCAAGTGACAAAGAGGTGGCCAACAGGCCCCTACCTGTCCCCAAGAACGGCAGCAGCAACCGCAGCAAGGCAGCAAAAATGGCCCCCGATCTGAGGAGAAGCCGAGAAGCAGGAAAAGAAGGGGGGGCGGGCCTTTTCCGGCCCCACCCCCCTCCCAGCAGCGGGGATCTGGCCAGTGAAGCCCCAGCAAAACGCACCGAACGAGGGGGCGGGCCCGGCCCCCTTTTCTCAACACAGCCTGAGGGAGAGAAGCTCCCCAGGCTAACAGGAAAGCCACCACAGGCTAGTAAAGCACCATGCACCAATTCATCCAGGGATACTTCCAGGAGATCCACACACACAAGCCAGGGACCCGGAAAGGGGGGGGGGGAATCCGGCCATAATAAGACCACAGGCATGTAGGGACGGGGCATCCCGCACCAGGATCACCTAAAACCTGGATAACTGCCTACCCCATAATGAGGCCTCACGGTGGAGCAAGGCTCCTTCCGCACCCATAGGGTGCTCCTACCCTCACCAGGACCCGCAGACTAAGCTGGGAGGCTCAAATAGGGGCAATTTAAAAAGGGTCCTGGCAGTAATAGGGATAATAAATGGCCGGCTTACCTGCAAGTAAAAGAAGTCTTCATCTTCTGTCTTGTCGCCTTCCCTGCAGAGAAGGAAATGGGAAATTGGTGGGAGGTCCCAGGTATATATGGACCGGTAGGGGCTTTCTTTTTTGCATATTCATCTCTGCAGAAGTTCGCCCTCTACTGGAGATTACCCACATGTCATGAAGATCTTACTGGAGTGTATGGCACACTTAGAATAACCTCACAACGAGAGAGAGCATTAAACTCCTCACTAGACACATCATCAGGAGCACCATCCAGGACACTTCTAAGCAGGGTCCTAATAGCCACAGCCGCAACAGCAGAAGCACAGACCGGGCGCAGCGTCGTCCCCACACAGGCAAAGGCATGGGACGCCAGCTGACAAAATACGCCGGTCCTCACCATCCTGCAGAGTAGTAGAGTCAGGGGAATGCATGACAGAGGTGTTAGACAACCCTAGGACCGGGGCATCCACCTCTGGAGGGGATGACCAGCGCTTCACCACATCAGCAGGAAAGGGATACCTCTTATCCCAACTCTTAGGGACTCCGGGAAGCCTGCTGGGACGCTCCCATTCCTTGAGCACGAGATTATTAAAATGGACTTGCTCGGGAAACTCTAAACGTGGCTTAGCAGTATAAAACAATTCCCCCTGCTGCCTGGGGGCCGCAGCCGGGGGAGAGATAGACAGTACCTCAAAAATCTGAGCCAACATCAGATCACTCATCAGATCACTCAGAGTCCAAGAATAATTCTTCTTCCAAGGGGGTATAACTAGACAGTTCCAAAAACTCATCAGCCTCCATAGGGAACAGAGTGACATCAGGCGTCAAGTGCCGCTTCTTAGCAGAGGCCTCACACGCCAGGGTATTAACAAGCAACTTCTCAACACTAGCCAGTCTGGAAGACACATCAGGTTGAGAATCCCCACTGGTATGCAACTCAATAGGAGTCAAATTTAAGCTTGGGGGAGTAGGTGAAGCCATACGTGGCGCAGGCCCAGCTACTGGTAAACCAGGCTGCAGCGCAAGCACCTGCTGGGCACAAGGTATACAGACCCGCACATTGTCAGCACTAGTAGGGGACACCCCACAAGCTACACACAGCCGGGCTCGTCCCGAAGGAACCCCGAGCACATTATCCTGAGACGCCTCCATATGGTGATTATAGCGGCACAATAAGCCGATAGGAATTCACGCTATAAAAGCAACCCGGGATGCCTCAATAGCCCGCTAGGGAAGTGGGAGTAATTTACACACTAGGCCTCACAAGTTTAATAACTAAATAGAGGGAGAAGGGCTGGGAGAACCAATAGAGTTCAACCGCCTGAAAGACATAAGCAAAGAGAACCCCATAAGTGACTTGTATAATGACATAGGGTAAATAAAGCCGCCCGCGAGGACACTCACGGACAGCGGAGGGTAGATGCCAGTAACGCAGCAGCCGAAACCAGCGAAAAATGGCGCCGGGTAGACCTCGAGAGGCGGGCCTCGGAGACAGTGACGCGGAACGCGCCAACCGCGGCCCCCCCCCCCTGAAGAGCGCGAAGCAGCACACGTGACGAGCAGCGAATGACCACGAAACAGCACCTGAGGTAATGCTGCCGCCAACCGCGGTGCAACGGAAGCGCGCGCGCGGCTGCATTTTCAAAAACGCAACCAAGTCAGCGCGGAGACTGACACCAACAAGAAGCACATAAAACAGTGAAAACACCAAGGCATATACACCCCCCCACCCCACCTCCCCCGAGAGCTACAAGGGAGGGCAGCGGCCACTTTACAGAGGGCCCCCCAATAGACAGGGGCAAGGGGCAATAGGGCGGGAGGGGCATCCCATAGAGGCACACCATAAGCCTATACCGCCTACCCTTTGGTGGGGGACCACGTCCTCTACCCCTGCCCCAGAAATCTCCACGGGCCCCTGCAAATGAGGCTCCCCTTCCCATTCTGGACCCACAGTAGGAGGGAAGAAAGGAACCTGACCCCCAAAAGGGCCGAGACTGTCTTTTGCGCTGGGGTAACTTGCCTCCCTTAGCAAACAGGTCCAGGCGGTCCCCAAATAGGCGCAGTCCTTTAAAGGGAAAACCAGTGAGAGCCTTCCTAGCAGAGTTGTCAGCTGTCCACTGGCGCAGCCAAACCGAGCGGCGTATAGCCACCACCAAGGCAGAAGCCTTGCCACACATTCTAATGGTATCATCCAAGGCAGAGAGGACATATGTAACAAATTCCCCACAACGAATAAGAGCTCTATACTCTTCACTAGCAGCATCATCAGGAGCCCCATCTAAAATGTTTTTGAGCAGGGTCTTAATAGCCACAGCCGTAATGGCAGAGGCACAAACCGGGCGCAGCGCAGTTCCCACACAGGCAAAGGCATGACAAGCCAGCCGGTCAATGCGCCGGTCCTCATCGTCCTTCAGTGTAGTAGAGTCAGGGGAATGCATGACAGAAGTGTTGGACAACCCCAGAATTGGTGAATCCACTTCGGGAGGGGACAACCAATGCTTAACCACTTCAGTAGGAAAAGGATATCTCCTATCCCAACTCTTAGGCACCCCAGGGAGCCTGCAAGGACGCTCCCATTCTTTAAGCACAAGGTTATTAAAAGTGAGTTTGCTCAGGAAACTCCAAGCGTGGCCTAGCAGTGTGAAACAACTCCCCCTGCTGCCGAGGGGCCGCGGCAGGAGGGGAGATAGCAAGTACTTCAAATATATGAGCCAGAAGCCTATCAGTATGATCTGGAGCCCATGGGTCAGAGCCAGAATCAGCATAACCCTTAGGCTGCTCCTCAGATGATTCTGAGTCAGTGAACAATTTCCCCCTCTTCCAGGGGGGAATAACCAGCCCGGTCAAAAAATTCCTCAGCCTCCATAGGAAATATGTTAACACCAGGCGCCAAATGCCTTACGTGCCGAAGAGCCAGCAATCAGCTTCTCAATGCTAGCCACTCTAGTAGACAAATCAGGTTGAGACTCCCCACTGGAATTCACATCACTGGGAGTCAGATGTAAACGTGGGGGGGTAGGTGAGCCCATGGGCGCAGGCCCAGTCACAGGTAACCCCGATATCAGCGCGAGCGCCAGCCGGGCGCAGGGTGCACAAACCCTGACAACGTCACTCAGAGAGGCCACCCCACATGCAGTACACAGCCGGGCTTGTCCCGAAGGAACCCCAAGCACATTATCCTGTGAAGCCTCCATATGGTGATTATTGCGGCCCAACAGGCCAATCGGGATTGACGCTTAAAAAGCTACCCGGGATGCTCCAATGACCCGCTAGGGAAGTGGGAGGAAATAGCAATAGGCCTCAATAAAGTTTTGAACTGAATAGAGGGGACAGATAGGGCCGGGAGAAACCACCATGAAGTTTGACCAGCCTGCAAGACATAAATAGAAAGACCGCGTAAGCGGCATGCATACAAATATCAAAAGATAATCAGCCCGCATGGGCAACTCACAGACCGCGGTATGTAGACACCAGTCACGCAGCAGAATAAAGCAAAATGGCGCCGAGTATAACTCGAGGGGCGGGCCGCGAATGCAGAACTTGCCAACCGCAGGGCCCGCCCCCCCGAAGAGCGCGAAGCCGCCCGTGACATACCTAACCAATGAAGGCGCAGCAGCGCCTGAGGTAATGTCGCCGCCGACCGCGGAACGCCGTACAAGCGCGCGGCTGCATTTTTTAAAGACCACCAGTGCAACCAATTCATTGCGGTGACAGAATATCCCCCCCCCCCCCCCGAGAACTACGAGGGAGAGCGAGGGAGAGCAGCAGCCATCTAACAGGGGCCCATCGAAGGACAGGGGCGATAGCGCGGGAGGGGCATCCCATAAAGGCTCACCATGTGCCTATACCGCCTACCCTTTGGTGGGGGATTGCGGTGGAGCAACGGTCCTAAGCACCTGCAGTGGTGCTGCCTACCATCACCCGAACTAGCGCAGCCAAGGCTGGGAGGCAAATTAAAAATGGAACGGGTGGGAATAGTCCGACAGGGCCGCAGGCTAATAAGCCCCGCTCACCTGCGAATAGAGAGAGCCATCTTCTTGTCATCGCAGCCCAGACTGCAGAGAAGATCTGGGGAATTTGTGGGAGGTCCCTGGTATATAAGGGGCCGGGAGGAGCCACTTTTTTACTGTCACTGCAGTCCAGCCCCATCTTGTGGATGTATAACCCAAACGTAAGGAATTATCTTTGGAGCAGGACGTGCTGTATACTTAGAATACATTTTGAGATGCTTGAAAATTGATCCTTTTACATAGTTTCCATGGGAGACAAGATGGGAGAAAATTAGTGCGTCTCTTAACAAGGCCTTTAACCATGCAAAATGGTCATATCTGGTGACCGGTAACAGGTGCACATAATAAAATTGCAATCATAATTAGTAGAAAAGCTTTTGACAATGCTATATTGGGAAGCATACTTTGTAATAGATGAGCTAAAAAATAAAATTACCTCTATGCGTTTGCGAAAGTTCAAAGAACGCTCTTAAAAGGCGTTTAGTATGTTCCATCATACCTAGACAGTAAAATAAGAACGGAAAAACGTATTATTGTATATTTCTATAAGTTACAGTGTGTAGAAGGAAGGCATTGTAAAGACGTTTCACATATTTAACAGCCGCTGTTCTCTGCATGTAAACAGAGCCGTTTGCCGAGCATTACATATGCATGGCAAACGGCTCTGATTGGACGAGAGCCCGTGCATGCACCGCAGGACTGGGGAAAGGCGAGTTTGTATGGCTGTTATGGGCATTCTGGGGGTTGAACAGAGTGGGTGTTGGAATTCGCAATGTCCTCTGGGGTAGAGAACAAAACTTGGGATAGTCAAAATCCCTGTTTTTTTCTGCTATAACAATGTTTAACCAAAAAATACAATTCTGTGATTACTCACCCGTAGAATTGGTATTATATGTATACAGCACGTACTGTTCCAGAAGATATTCCTTACACTTGGGATATACTCCAGTAGATGGCGCTGGACTGCAGAGACAGAAAAATACCATTTTGTGATTACTCACCTGTAAAATGGGTATTATAAGTATGTCTCACACCCTGCTTCGGAAATATTCATTACACTTGGGTTATGTCCAGTAGAGGGCGAACTTCTGCAGAGATGAATAGAAAAAAGAAGCCCCTCCTGGCCCATAAATACCCGGGACCCCCCACACATCTCCCAGTATAAGAAAGCAGTAAGGGGACCAAGAAGAACAAATAAAAACTTCTAAGAAAAACAGTAACACCAAAGAGGATCCAAGATACAACTCAGGGTGGGGCGAAGCAGGGTGTGAGACATACTTATAATACCCATTTTACAGGTGAGTAATCACAAAATGGTATTATTCTAAGTATGTCTCACACCCTGCTTCGAAAATATTCATTACACTTGGGACATCCAATAGCAGTGTCCAAAATGGGTGGGGATCCCAATAGGCAAAAATGCACAAATGAAAACCCCTGCCGCCTGTAGAACATTGCGGCCAAAAACAGCATCCGCTAAGGCCCGCACATCAACCTTACAAAAACTTGTAAAAGGTATGAACAGAAGACCAAGTAGCAGTCATAAGGCCCGCACTCAACCAACATTCAAAAAGTGCAGGGCCCTCCCCTCGTCATCGCTAGACAAAGGACACAAGGAAGAGAGAACCACATCCTGAATGAGATGGAAAACAGAAACCATGCCAGATTTGCCAACAGGCAATCTGTTGCGTAAGCATAAAAAATGCAAAATTCAAATCCCAAAAAGACGCAAGTCTTTTTGAGGACAAAAGGCCCTAGAAAAAGACCACCAGGACAGAGGTCTGCCCTTTCAAAGCACTTAAACTGGAGCCCCGGGCCCAGACCGTGCGGACGAAAGCCCAAAAACCTAGGAAACAAAAAACACCCTGCAAGGCAAGGCCCTAGCCTCACACCCATCAAAATAGAACCGCCAAGTCCTGTAGAAGATGCTAGAGGAAGACCACTTCCTAGCCCAAACAAGTGTCTGAAGCACGACATCAGACAAAACTTCTTCTATGAAGATGGAGGAGGTTGCAGCAGCCAGACCACCAAAGCCAGCGTTTGCAAACTGCAGCACGAACCAAACCTATCCTGGCCACCCTGGAGCCACCAGCACTGCTGACGCACCCCCAGGAGCCAGCTTGCGTACCACCTTGCCCACCATGGCGAAGGAAGGCAACAGGTACAGGAACCCCAGATCCCTCCAGGCAAGAGACATGGTGACCACTGCCGGTGTCAGAGGAACCTGAGATCGAAAACCAAACGTCGGGAGCTAATGATAGCAACGTGAGGCAAAGAGAACCACCTCCGGAGTCCCCCACTTGCGACAGGAGGACCGGAACACCTTGTGTAGAAAGAACATCCCCCTCAGCGAGAGGATCCCCTGCTCAAGGAGTCCGCCTCCGTGATATCCACTCCCAGAAAGAATGCCACTGAGATGCATGGAACATCGCTCTCCGCCCATGCAAGAATCAGCGAAACTCCCGAGTCCCTCCTTGGTGATCGACGTAAGTGACCGCAGTTCAATCGTCTAACTGAACCTGAACCAGCAAGACCTGTAAGTGATGCATCCAGCATGACAAAATCAAGCGTGAGCCTCCTGAGGACACCCCAGCCCCTGGAACTGAAGTCCGTCCGGAAACCTCCCCAGCCCGACAGGCTGCCATTCGTGGCAACCATCCGCCAACAAGGGGCCAAAAAGGATCTCCCCCTCATCCGATTGCTAAGCTCCAGCCACCACTGAAAGGATTGCCGAACCCTGGGAGACAGCAGAAAAGACCGATCCAAGCACCGGGAACAGCCGTCCCAAGACCGCAATAGATGGAGTCAGAGCGACCTCATGAGGAACTGAGCAAAGGGGACTGCCTAGAAGAAAAACCACCATCAATCCCACCAGTTTCATCCCTAGCCAGTAAGAGAGGTGAGGATTGTCCAGGAGAACAATATCAGATCCTGAACCCTCTGTACCATAGGGTGAGGAAGGAACACTCCGGCCTGACTGGAATCCAGATTCCTGCCCGGAAATGAGATCTCCCTTGAAGGGGAGAGAGAGAGAACTTGGGGTGGGTGATCACCCATACGAACCGGTCCAGATACGGCACAATGTAAACGCCCTGGGCTCTGAGAAGGGCAATAATGCCCGCCAGCCCCTTGGTGAACACCCTTGGTACCGAGGCCAACCCGAAAGGGAGGGCCACAAACTGAAAATGCCGAAACCCCCACCCCAAACCTGAGAAATCTCTGGCGAGCAGGATAGATGGTACATAAAAAGGTAAACAACCTTGATGCCTATAAATGTCACGAGATCCCCCTGATGAAGGGAATTGAGGACTGAGCACAGGGTCTCCATGCGGAACATCTGGGATTTGAAGAACCAGTAGAAAGGCCTCAAAAACCAGAATGGTTCTGATGGATCCATCCCGTTAGGGAACCACAAAGAGGTTGGAACAATAGCCCCGGCCTTTCCCTGAGAAAGGCACCGGGCATATGACCTCCATGTCCAGAAGATTTAATCCTGCCAACAGGAGCACCTCCACAGCCCGGGGGTCCGATGGAACCCGAGAACTGAGGAATCTGGAGAAGGCCGGTACTCGAACACCAACTCGTACCCAGAAGAGACTACATCCACAATCCACTTGTCTGTGACCTCCCAGGCCCAGACCTGGAAAAAACATGCCGCAGCCGACCCCCCACCCGCCAAGATGAGGGCGCCCCCTCATAGCTGAGCTGTCTCGGCAGCGGGCTTGGAATCTCAGACAGGTCTTGGATGGGCCCAACCTCCACCTCTGCTCCAGGAATCACCACTGAAGATAGAGAAGGCAGCACCTCTGCCTGCTCTGGCACCGCAAAAAGAAGGATTAGAGAAGCCTGCCCCCCGAAAGGAGCAACGCCGCTTCTAGCGTGGCGGAAGCCTGCCTCCCTACGCAACTGAATCCAATTTGACTCCAAACAGCTGCATACCCCGAAGGGTAGCCCTGCAAGAGACTTCTTAGCCGCAATGCTAGTCGCCACCGGCGCAAACAGACAGAGCGTTGTATAGCCACAAGCAACGCTGAGGTTCTGCCATACAGACATATAGTGTCATCCAGGCAGACAAGACAATGGTCATGAACGATACACACCGCATAAACGCTGCCAACTCAGCACTGGCTGGGTCCAGCTTGGACCCCTCAACAGGCCCCAAACCACAGACCTGATAACCACAACCGTGCGTACAGAAATACAAACCGGCCGCAAGGCAGAACCCACGCCAGCAAAGGCATGTCAAGCCATCTGATCAAAACGACGGTCCTCACGATCCTTAAAGTGGGCCAACACCCAGGGGTGATCGGCCCGGGAATCTATAAGATTCCCGGGCCGATCACCTCACACACCGCGGGACATCCGAGATCGGGATGTCCCGCGGGGTGTAACCCCCCCCAAAACCCCGAAAAAAAACCTTACCTCTCCTGCCGCTGCTTCCGCCGCCTCTCGCGCGCTCCTCTAGACGTGCGCGCGCCCGCGCTGGCCGTCTCTGAATGGCCGGCGCGGGCACGTCAAGAGTGACGCGCGGGAGGCGGCGGCGGGCGCGATCCCTTGTCCGTCGGCGGGCATTGGACAGCGCACTCACGTGGGAGCGTGGAGAGGTGAGTTTTCGGGGTGTTTGGGGGGGTTTCAGGTAGCGGGGCACCCCAAATCGGGGTGCCCCGGGGAAGTGGACCAATACCCAGGATAGTCAAAATCCTGGGTGTTGGTCCACTTTAATTGTGGTGGCGTCAGGAGAGTGCACCACAGATGTGTTGGACAATCCCAGTACAGGATGCATCGACCTCGGGAGGAGACGACCAGCGCTTCACCGCGTCCACCGGACAGTGATACCTCCTATCCCGTTCCTGAGGAAAACCGGGAAACCGGCTAGATCCCTCCCGATCCTTAATAATCACATATTAGAAATGAAACTGAGTTGGGCACTCCTTACGAGGATTAGAGGTCTCAAGTAAAAAATGTTTCCCTTCTGCGGAGGGGACTCCGCCGGAGGAGAAATAGCCAGCACCTCAAATAAATGGCCCAGGATCTTGAGGATAACCACAGCATCCCCAAGCCCCTGCCCGGCATCAGCATCCCAAACTGCTGATCCTCAGAGCCATCAGATTCGGTAAACAGTTCCTTCCGCAAGCGGAAAATAAACAGACCAGTCAAGGGAATCATAAACATCAAGAACCGGCACTGCCAGTGACAGATGTCTTCTCTTAGCCGGGGCCACCCTGGCCACAGAGCTAGAAAACAATTTATCGATGTTGGCCAAACCAGCACATACATCAGATTGCGACTCCCCGCTAATGACCATGTCACATGGCGTACGGATAATATAAGGTGGAGAAGGTGATGAGGCCGGCGGCACTGACCCAGATGTCCGGGCCACCGACTGCTGTGTTATGGCCTGCTGAACACATAGTATGCACCAGCACAGTATCCCCAACATGGGATACCCCCTAACCCCCACACCGCCAGGACTGCCCCGAAGGGAGCCAGAGCCCGGATCCAGGGGAGCCTCCAAATGGTGATTTGTATGGTAGTCGCAATGACCAACGGGAATTACGCTAGAAGCAACCCGGGATGCCCCTTAAGTCCGTTAGTGGGAGGATTTGCAAGCCCAAGGGACCCCAGGACACATTGACAAGGGGGGCCCCCATAAATAAGGTAGCAAGACAAGCACTCATAAAAGTAAACAGAGAGTGGCATATAAAACACATATATATATATATATATATATATATATATATATATATATATATAAATATATATAAATATATATCATAGAATGTATAAAACTAAAAGCAATGCATCAAGGACCAACATGGCATGCTTACTATTAGATAATGACACAAGACCCAGAAAACGTAAGATGGGACAATACGATCCCTAAGTGTACCAGGCCCAGGATGAGGCCTCAAGCATGAAAGAACAAAGAAAACAAAACCCCGCAGGGCACTCACCACCAGCTAAAACATGTGCAAGTGATGCATCCCGATCCTCAGTCTGACGGCAAGGAAGAAGAAGAAGACTGGCGGGCCGGTGCGGATCGCGCCTGGCCCCGCCCCCACCGACTCCCCGCCAATGACAACACACCGCCGGGGCTCAAACCGGGCGCCACCGAGGGCGCCAGATAGAGAGAAGCGGGGCGCCGCCAGCGCGTAGAGCGCCCGGCCCCGCCCCCTCCCCAATAAGATTAACCGGGCGCCGCCGAGGGCGCCAGAGAGAGAGTGGGGCGGGCCACCGCCAGTGCGCCGAGCGACCGGCCCCGCCCCCTCCCCAACAAGATTAACCGGGCGCCAGAGAGAGAGAGAGGAGCGGGCCGCCACCAGCGCGTCGAGCGCCCGGCCCCGCCCTCTCTCCACACAGCAAGGAGAGGATGAACAAAGACCGTAAAAAATACATTAAAATTAAAGTAAAATATAGTAAAAAACACACACACACACTCATACACAAAATGAATGAGGGATTACTACCCAATGCTCCATATCAACAGACCCAGAGAAAATCACAGTCCCCCCCTCCCATAGTTTGGAATAAAGGGACAAAGTAAAAGGAGGGAGGGATCCCCAACTACAGCAGTAGAAAATGGGGGAACGGACAGGGCATCCCAAACCAGGGTCTCCGCCTACCCTTTAGTATAGGGTCTCACGGTGGAGCATTAGCTCCTAAGCACCTAGGGTGCCATCTACCCTCGCCCGGACCGGCAGCCTAGGCTGGGAGGCAGGGTAAATCAAAAAGGGATCCAGGCGGAAATAGATAAAATAGAGGGCCGGGAGTCATCCCGGCTACCTGAAATCCCCCTGTGCAAGGAGGAGACATCATCTTCTGACTTGCTCGCCGTCTGCAGAGATGAAAGACTGGGAGATGTGTGGGGGTCCCGGGTATTTATGGACCGGGAGGGGCTTCTTTTTTCTATTCATCTCTGCAGAAGTTCGCCCCCTACTGGACATAACCCAAGTGTAATAAATATTTCCGAAGCAGTGTGTGAGACATACTTAGAATAGTGGCTCCTCCCGGCCCCATATATACCAGGGACCTCACACAAAATCCCCAGTATTGACAAGCAGTTAGAAAGAGACCGGGAGAAGTATAACCATTATATGAAAATTTGAACATAAGAACCACCATAAAGAGGTAACCAAAAGATAATGATAACAAGGGTGGGGTGGAACAGGACGTGCTGTATACATATAATACCAATTCTACAGGTGAGTAATCACAGAATTGTATTATTCTAAGTATACAACACGTCCTGTTCCAGAAGATATTCCCTTACGCTTGGGACATCCAATAGCAGTGTCCGTAAGGTAGGGTGGGATCCCCAAAAGTAACAGCAGACAGTTTAAACCACTGTCGCCTGCAGAACTTTGCGGCCAAAAGCAGCATCAGCTGAGGCCCTAACATCAACCTTGTAAAACTTTGAAAAGGTATGAACAGAAGACCAAGTAGCGGCCTTGCAAACTTGTTCAACAGAAGCTTGGTGCTGAAAAGCCCAAGAGGCACCAATAGCACGAGTAGAATGAGCTGTAAGGCGGAAGGGAGGCTCCTTCCCCTTAGCAGAGTAGGCCTGTATCACAGCCTGACGTATCCACTTGCCGATAGTGGACATAGACGGAAGCACAAAAAGAGCATCAGTCTTCCTGAAGAATTCAGTAGCCACCAAATAGAACTTCAGACTTCTGACTACGTCCAAAGAATGCAAAACCCTTTCCTTAGGGTTACTAAAATTATAAGGCAAAACAATGTCCTGATTGAGATGAAAGGCAGAAACAACCTTAGGCAGAAAATCTGGCTTAAAACGAAACACCACCTTGTCCTGGTGTCTCTCAAAATAAGGAGTCTTGATGGAAAGCGCCACCAACTCAGAAACACGCCTAACAGAAGTGATAGCCACCAAAAAGACCACCTTAAGCGTAAGAATGGACAAAGGAGCCCCTTGCAAGGGCTCAAAGGGAGACCCCTGCAGGACAGACAAGACCAAGTTCAAGTCCCAGACTGGTAACATAGGCTTACGTGGGGGACGCACGTGACTAACCCTCTGGAAAAAGGTCTTGACCAGGGGATGCTGAGCAAAGGATCTTTGGAAGAAAATAGCCAAAGCAGACACATGGCCTTTCAGAGTACTGAGCTGAAGACCCAGATCCAAACCATGTGGGAGAAACTCCAGAATCCTAGGAATAGAAAACACATGACAGGGAAGCGAGTGGGACTCGCACCAGTCAATGTAAGTACGCCAGACCCTGTAATAGATGGAAGAAGAGGACCTCTTCCTAGCCCTGATCATGGTTTTCACCACGAGGCAGGCAGCCCTTTTTCCATCAAGATGGAGGTTTCAACAGCCAGGCCGTCAAAGCCAGCATTTGTAAATTGGGGTGGCGTAGGTGTCCCTGAGTGAGCAGATTTGGAACCCGTGGCAGGGCGTACTGATCTACTGCCAACTGCACGATGTCTGCGAATCACACTCTTCTTGGCCAACAGGGGGCCACCAGGATGGTTGGCACCCCTTCCTGAACTATCTTGCGCAGCACCCTGCCCAGCAGTGGAAACGGGGGAAACACATACAGGAGCTGGAACCTCGTCCAAGACATTGCCAGGGCATCCGTGGCCAAGGCCAGAGGATCCTGGGACAGAGAGACAAAGACTGGAAGCTTGTGATTGTGACAGGACGCAAATAGATCCACGTCCGGCTGACCCCAGCGGTGGCACAGGGAGCGAAACACCCAGCTGCTGAGGGACCACTCTCCCAGACGAGTGGTCGCCCTGCTCAGAGAGTCTGCCTCCAGATTCTCCACCTCCAGGATGTACACAGCTGAGATGCAGGGAACATTTTCCTCTGCCCAGGACAGTATCAGGGACACTTACTTGAGGGCCCTCTTGCTCCGGGTCCCTCCCCGATGATTGATGTAGGCAACCACAGTCTGGTTGTCCGAGCGGACCTGAACAGCCCGACCCCTCAGGTGTGGGGTTAAGTGGGCGAGAACCAACCTGATTGCCCTCAACTCCAGAATGTTGATAGGGGCATGGGCCTCCTGAGGGCCCCACTGACCCTGGAATTTCAGGGACTTCCAGAATCCCCCCCCAACCAGTCAGACTGGCATCCGTGGTGACAGTCCCCCAGCAGGGGGCCAGAAAGGACCTGCCCCCCAGCAGGTTCCCCGAGACCAGCCACCACACTAGAGACCGCCTGACCTGAGGGGACAAGACAAACACCTGATCCAGGGACACAGGGTCCCGATCCCATACTGACAAGAGGTGAAGCTGAAGAGGCCTCATGTGGAACTGAGCATATGGGACCGCCTCAAAGCAGGACACCATCAGGCCCACCAGCTGCATTCCCTGCCTGATGGATGGATGGGGACAAGACAGCAGGAGCTGAACTTTCTCTTGAAGGACCTCCACCTTCTGCTGAGGAAGAAAGATCTTGACCTGAGCTGAATCCAGAATCATGCCCAGAAAGGATTTCACCATGGAAGGTGTCCAGCTCTGCCTGATGGAAGGACTGAGAAGCAATAAGCATGTCGTCCAGGTAGGGAAGAATGCGAATGCCCTGAGATCTCAGCAGGGCCATCACTCCTGCCAACACCTTGGTGAATACCCTGGGGGCCGAGGTGAGGCCGAAGGGCAAGGCCACAAATTGGTAGTGCTGATCCTCCAGAGCGAACCTGAGGAACCTCTGATGACCTGGAAAGATAGGAACGTGAAGGTAAGCATCCCTGATGTCTACAGAAGTCATGAAGTCCCCTGGGCGTAAGAAGGTCACAGCTGAGCGCAGAGTCTCCATGCGAAAGTGTCTGAATCTGACAAACTTGTTGAGAAGCTTTAAATCCAGGATAGGTCTGATGAACCCATCCTTTTTGGGCACAATGAAAAGATTGGAATAATAGCCTTTGCCCCTTTCTTTCAAGGGCACCTGACAGATGACACCTAGATCTAGAAGGCCTTGGACAGCCAGGGAGAGACACTGGGCTGCCAAACAAAAAAGGAAGAAGTGTAAACGCACACCGGTAAGCGGGTGCAAGACCTGCCCTACAGGATATCCAACACGAATTTTGAAGAGGTCCGCACTCTTCAAAATGTAAAGCTTTATTCATAAAAACATCTCCAAAGTAATCATGCAACCTAAAAACAGTGTAGGACCCTGGCAGATAAAGATTTGCCACGCATTCTAACGCGTTTCAGACGCAAAAGACAGGTCCTTATTCATAGATAATGGTTTGGCAAGTCTAAAACATTTATATAAGAAATTAGGAACTTACCCACAGCTGCAGAACACAGCAAGCATGTCCGTCCCCGCCGGAAGTCCAGTGACGTCACTGCTGACGCGCCGGGACCGCGCTCCAATAAGAAACCGGAGCCAGTGACCAATAGGAAACCGGAGCCAGTGACCAATTGGAGAAGGGAAGAAAAAAAAAAACCCTCGTCACAGTGTAAGCGCCGGCCCGGCTAAACAAGTTGCCAGGCAACGGCGATGCCAAACAGGCATCAGCAGCAGGGAGAGAAGCATCCCAAGACTGCAGCTGGGGATAACATGAGGAAAGTGGAAGACACTGGGCTGACAAGGGGTTTTGAGCTAAACGAGATTTGATGAATCTTGGGGGCGGCCAGGCTGCAAACTATCTTGTAACCGGAGGAAACTACCTCCTGAATCCACCAGTCTGAGACATGACGCCTCCAGAAGTGAGCCAAGAGCCGAAGCCGTCCCCCCACCCGGATGGGTGAGGGTGCCCCTTCATGCCTGAGGGGGCTTGGGGGAAGACTTAGTCTTGGAACCCCAGGGGGGGCCAGGGCGACCACGTCCTCTGTCCCTGCCCCAAAAATCTCCATGGGCTCCAGCAAAGGAAGCTCCCCGTCCAATTCTGGAGCCCCTGAAGGAAGGAGAAAAGGCACCTGAACCCCGAAAGGACCGGGGCTGCCTTCTACGCTGAGGTAATTTGCCACCTTTAGCAAACAAGTCCAAACGTTCCCCAAAGAGGCGCAGCCCCTTGAAGGGAAACCCAGTGAGGGCCTTTTTGGCAGCATTGTCAGCTGCCCACTGGCGCAGCCAGACAGAGCGGCGTATCACCACCAACAAGGCAGATGCCCTGCCACACATTCTAATGGTATAATCCAGGGCAGAGAGTAGATGCAACAAATTCCTCACAACGCAGAAGACCTCTATACTCTTTACTACCAGCATCATCAGGGGCCCCATCTAAGAGACCCCTGAGCAGGCTTTTAATAGCAACAGCTGTGATAGACCAGACGGAGCGCGGTCCCAACACAGGCAAAGGCATGGCAAGCCAGCTGATCCATGCGCCTGTCCTCCCCATCCCTCAGTGTAGTAGTCAGGGAAATGCGTGACAGATGTGTTAGACAACCCCAGAACTGGTGCATCCACCTCTGGAGGACATGACCAACATTTAACCATCTCAGCACGAAAGGGATACCTCTTATCCCATCTCCTTGGTACCCCGGGAAGCCGGCTAGGCCGTTGAGAATCAGATTATTAAAGTGAGTTTGTTCAGGAAACTCCAAACGTGGCTTAAAAGTATGAAACAGCTCCCCCTGCTGCCGCGGGGCCATGGCAGGAGGAGAGATACAGAGCACTTCAAAAATGTGAGCCAAAAGTCTGTCAGTATCATCTGAAGCCCATGGGTCAGATCCAGACTCAGCATAACCCCTAGGCTGATCCTCAGATGATTCTGAATCAGAGAATAATTCGTCTTCCAGGGGGGGTATACCCAGTAATATCAAAAAACTCCTCAGCTTCCACAGGAAAGAGTAACACCGGATGCCAGATGCCGCCACTTAGCAGGAGCCTTACGTGGACCAGAACCAGCAATATGCCTTTCAATGCTGGCTACCCTGGTAGCCAAATCAGGTTGAGACTCCCCACTGGTATGCACCTCACTGGGAGTCAGGTGTAAGTGTGGGGGGGTAGGCGAAGCCAGAGGGGGCGCAGCACTAGGCCCAGCCGCAGGTAACCCAGACTGCAGCGCAAGTACCTGCTGGGCGCAGGGTACACACACCCGGACCTCATCACTTATAGGGGATACCCCACACACAGCCGGGCTTGTCCTGAAGGAACCGCGAGCACATTATCCTGAGAAGCCTCCATATGGTGATTATCACGGCACAACAGGCAATAGGGATTGACACTAATAATAGCAACCCGGGATGCCCCAATAACCCGCTAGGGAAGTGGGAGTAATGCTATGTAATAGCTCTCCAATAAGAGTTAACACTAAATAGAGGTGATAGGACCGGGAGAAACCACAAAGTTTGACCCGCCTGCAAGACATAAGCAAAAGATCCCATAAGCGATATGTAAAACCATATAAAATACATAAATAAATCAGCCCGCAGGGGCACTTACGGACCACGATAGTGAGAAGCCAGGCACAAGCAGCAGAGAACTAAAATAGTGCCCGCATATACCTCGAGGGGCGGGCCGCGGAGACAATGATGCAAAACGCGTCATCCACAAGGCCCGCCGACCGCGGAGCGTAGTACAAATGTGCGGCGGCAAGGAGAAACCAGTGCAATCAATTCAAAAGGGATCAAAACACAACATATAGCAAAGACATGCACCCCCTCACCCCGAGAACTACAAGGGAGAGCGACGGCCAGCCAAAAGGGAGCCAACTGTGGGGACAGGGGGCATAAAATGCGGGAGGGGCATCCCATAAGGCTCACCATGGGCCTATACCGCCTACCCTTTGGTGGGGGACTGCGGTTGGAGCAGCGCTCCTTAGCACCTGACAGCAGTGCTGCCTACCATCACCCGAACCAGAGCAGCCTGAGCTGGGAGGCAGTAAAAGGAAACGGGTGGGAATAGTCCTACAGGGCCACAGGCCAATAGCCCCATTCACCTGCGAGTAGAGAGCCATCTTCTAGTCATCGCAGCCCAGACTGCAGAGAAGAACTGGGGATTTTGTGGGAGGTCCCTAACATATATGGGGCCGGGAGGAGCCACTTTTCTGTCTCTGCAGTCCAGCACCATCTACTGGAGTATATCCAAATGTGAAAGGAATATCTTCTGGAACAGGACGTGCTGTATACTTGGAATATACAGCATTAAAACATACCAACAGTCAAAAATGACTTAAACCAGACCAACACAACAAACCGTGCTCATATGCATCCCTCCCCGGGTCAAATTCGATGAATTACTTTACCTTTTTCTAACTCCTGCTGTTGTTAATTTTAGAAAAAGAATGGCAGCTCATGCACTTGCAGGCCACCTGCAAACAGGAAGTGCTGCTGGGCTTCCTGTTACTGTGCATTGTCAGTTATGTCAGTTGAATCCTGGCAGCAGCATGACTGAGATGCCAGGAAAGGAACTTACAAAATATCCCCTATCTTGCTTTTCCAACTGTACCAGGCTGTTGGTCTGGTTTAAGTGTTTTTGCACATAAAATACAAAAACACACACCTCTATAGAACTCAGCCGTTTTTTCCAATTCCTCTAGTTTTTTCACCAATCCATCTAAATGAATAAAAAAAGATTAATGGAACTTTAGAATTCAACTTATAATGCCAACGTTTCATCCCAATGCAAAACATATATATTTATATATATTGGAGACCAGTATCCTACCTTAAATTTAAATATATAACGTCTGCAATCAGTTGGAATTATTGTAGTAGAAAACCAAATCATTTAACAGAAATGCCTTTTAATATCTACCCTAATTGACCCTTTATTAGATCTAGGAAAATTTGGCTCTGGACTATTGCTTGGCCAACAGGTATATTTTGTTTAGCTGGCAAGTGCTTTTCTTTATTTAGGCTTTAATGGCTATGTAATTATAAAATTTAAGCGTTGCCATATTTTAACCACTTGAAGGTCTTGGCGATCTTTGGGCATTCCCACTAGGCACATTTTCAGGGTCCCAAACATGAATCAATGCCCTGCAAAGGGGAGAGAGTTCACATGGTGTTACTAAGAATTATAAAACAGACAAAATGATGGCTGGATGAAAGACACAACCTCAGACAGCCAGCAGACTGATTTAACACTATGCTTGAAATATTATTATTGTTTATTTATATAGCGCCATCAACTTTCGTAGCGCTTTACATGGTATGATTACAGACAGGGTAAAACATATAGTACAGAGAACAATACAAAATTAGATGCCACAGGTTAAAACCAAGTGTTGTGAGCACAGGAAACAATAGGGAGGAGTGCCCTGCCCTTTAGGCTTACAGTCTAAAGGATGGGGGGGGAGACAAAGGGGCGGGGTCACAAGTGGTAGAGCTCGAGTATGGCTGCATGTGCCATTGAAGGTTATAGGAGTTGCTTAAGCCAGGTCATATGCTTGTCTGAAGAAGTGAGTTTTGAGGGCACTTTTAAAGGCTTGGAGTGATGAAGAGTGGTGGATCGAGCGGGGAAGTGCATTCCAGAGAAGGAGAGGCACGGGAGAAGTCTTGAAGGTGGGAGCGCGAGGAAGTAACCAAGGAAGAGGACAGGAGAATGTCAGAGGCAGAGCGGAGGTTGCGCTTGGGTTGGTAACGCTGGATCAGAGATGAAATGTAGGAAGGGGCCTGATTAGAGAGAGCTTTGTAGGTTAGCGTTAGAAGTTTGAACTGAACTCTATGGGAGACAGGTAACCAGTAGAGGGATTGACAGAGGGGGACAGCACTGGAGAATCGAGACGAGAGGCAGCAGAGATTAGAATAGATTGGAGGGGAACTAGTCTGTTTGTTGGCAAACCACAGAGGAGGGTGTTGCAGTAGTCCAGTCGGGATATTACCAGGGCGTGCACTAGCATTTTAGTGGTGACAAGTGAGAGGAAGGGAAGGATGCAGGAGATATTTTTGAGTGGCAGACGACAGGAGGTGGCTAGGGAGTGAATGTGAGGTGTGAACGAGAGAGAGGAGTCCAGAATGATGCCCAGGCATCAAGCTTGATGAGTTGCAGTTATTGTAAGATTATTTACAGAAATTGTGGTGTTAGAGAGCGGAGGGGAGTGAGATGGTGGGAAAATGACCGGTTCTGTTTTGTCCATGTTTAGTTTAAGGGAGCGAGATGTCATGAAGGAAGGGATGGCTTTTAGACAGTCAGGAAGGCGAGAGAGGAGCGAAGAGAGATTCGGGCCAGAGAGGTAGATCTGAGTGTCGTCTGCATAAAAGTGATATTGGAAGCCTAGCGAGGTTATTAGTTGTCCGAGACCAGAAGTGTATATTGAAAAAAGTAGGGGTCCTAGGACTGAGCCTTGTGGTACCCCAACAGACAGAGGCCGGGGAGGGGAAATGGTGTTTGAGTAAGATACACTAAATGTGCGGTGAGAGAGATAGGAGGAGAGCCAAGAGAGTGCGAGATCTTGGATTCCAAGAGAAGAAAGAATATTGAGGAGCAGAGCATGGTCGACAGTGTCAAAAGCAGATAATTCGAGAAGAATGAGAGCAGAGTAGTGGCCTTTGGATTTGGCTGTCAGTAGATCATTGGTGACTTTGGTGAGTGCAGTTTCGGTAGAGTGACATGAGCGGAAACCAGATTGGAGGGGATCTAGGAGGGAGTTTGTAGACAGATAGTTGGCAGGTTCTTTGTGGACATGCTGTTCAAGAAGCTTGGATGAGAAAGGGAGCAGAGAGATTGGGCGGTAATTGGGGAGGGAAGAGGGGTCCAGAGAGGGTTTTTTGATGAGTGGAGTTATAACAGCATGCTTATAGGTGGAGGGAAAGGTACCAGTGGAGAGGGAGATGTTAAATAAAGATATTAGGGCTGGAATGACAGATGGAGACAGATGAGGGATAAGGTGGTATGGAGCAGTTAACTGTGTGAAATGAGTTAATGAGTGGGGCAGGGGGGATGTTGGTAGGAGAGAGGTGTTCTGAGAGGTGAAGCCACTTCGAATCATGTTGATTTTATCTTTCAAGTATGTGGCAAATTGCTCAGCTGTTAGTTGTGAGGATGGAGGAGGTGGCGGTGGGCGGAAAAGGGAGTTGAAAATGTTAAAATACCGTTTTGTGAGTACTCGCCTGTAAAACGGGTATTATGAGTGTGCCATACACTCCACTTCGATCTTCAAGACATGTGGGTAATCTCCAGTAGAGGGCGAACTTCTGCAGAGATGAATATGCAAAAAATAAATCCCCTGCTGGTCCATATATACCTGGGACCTCCCACCAATTTCCCAGTGTAAAAAAGCAGTAAGGGGACCAGGAAGAACCAATTATAACCTTAACAATCAAAACCAATGGTTCACCATATAAAAGCCCCAGAATACCTGAAAAAAGGGCTGGGGCGAAGTGGAGTGTATGGCACACTCATAATACCCGTTTTAAAGGAGAGTACTCACAAAACTGTATTATTCTAAGTGTGCCATACACTTCATTTCGATCTTCATGACATGTGGGACATCCAATAGCAGTGTCCGTCATGGGTGGGAACCAGAAAACAGTAAAGAATGTACCAACTCAAACCACTGCTGCTTGCAGAACCTTGCGGCCAAAACCAGCATCCACTGAAGTCCGCACATCAACCTTGTAAAAGGTATGAACGGAAGACCAAGTAGCAGCCATACAAACTTGTTCAACAGAAGCCTGGTGCTGAAAAGCCCAGGATGCACCAACAGCACGAGTAGAGTGCGCAGTGACCCTAAAAGGGGAGTCCTTCCCCTTAGCAGAATAGGCCCCAACAATGGCCTGACGAATCCATTTGCAAATCGTAGACTTAGCAGGCGCCAAACCTTTCCTGGGCCCGCAGGGCACCACGAAAAAAGCGTCCGTCTTGCGGAAGGAAGAAGTAGTTACCAAATAGTACTTCACACAGCGAACAACATCCAAATTGTGCAGAACCCTCTCCTTGTCATTGTTAGGCTTAGGACACAAGGAAGGGAGAACAATATCCTGATTGAGGTGGAAAGCAGACACCACCTTAGGAAGGAGATCTGGCTTAAAACGAAAAACCACCTTATCCTGGTGTCTCTCAAAGTAAGGGGCCTGAATCGACAGAGCCACCGAACAGAGGTAATAGCCACCAAGAAAGCAACCTTCTTTGTGAGAACCGAAAGAGCAATATCCTGTAGCGGCTCAAAAGGAGGACCCTGGAGAGCCGAAAGAACCAAATTCAAATCCCAAATAGGAACAACAGCCTTCCGAGGGGGGCGCACATGCGCGACCCCTTGGAAAAAGGTCTTAACCAGCAGGTGTAAGGCAAAATACCTCTGGAAGAAAACAGACAGAGCAGAAACCTGTCCTTTCAAAGTACTAAGCTGGAACCCAAGATCCAGATTATGCTGAAGAAACTCCAAAATCCTAGGAATCGAAAACACCCTGCAAGGCAAGGTCCTAGCCTCACACCAATCAATATAGGACTCAAAGTCCTATAGTAAATGCCAGAAGAGGACCGCTTCCTAGCCCTAATCAAGGTCTGAACAACAGCCGCAGACAAACCTTCCTCCTTCAAAATGAAGGTTTCAGCAGCCAAGCCGTCAAAGCCAGCGTTTGTAAATTGGGGTAAAGTAGTTGACCCTGAGATAACAGATCCGGCAACAAGGGAAGCCGGTACTGATCTATTGCCAGCCTTACAACATGCACCTGCGTACCAAACCCCTCTTGGCCACCTTGGAGCCACCAGAATTGCTGGTGCCCCCTCTAGAATCAGTTTGCGAACTACCTTGCCCAGCATGGAGACGGGCAGAAACAGGTACAGAAAACCCAGATCCTTCCAAGCAAGGGACAAGGCATCCACTGCCGGAGATAGAGGATCCTGAGAAAGAGACACAAAGGCCGGAAGTTTGTGATTGTGCCTCGAGGCAAAGAGATCCACCTCCGGAGTCCCCCACTTGCAGCAAAGATCCAGAAAAACCTCGGGGTTGAGAGACCACTCTCCTTGGCGAGAGGATCCCCTGCTCAGGGAATCTGCCTCCGTGTTCTCCACTCCCGGAATGTAGACTGCCGAAATGCAAGGAACATTGCTCTCCGTCCAGTGCAGGATCAGAGAGACTTCCCTGAGGGCACTCCTGCTGCGAGTCCCTCCTTGGTGATTGATGTAAGCTACCGCCGTTCGGTTGTCTGAACGAACTTGAACCGGTAGACCCTGTAAATGTGAGGTCAGCCGAGCCAGAACCAGTCGGATGGCTCTGAGCTCCAAGACATTGATGGGGGTGTGAGCATCCTGAGGACCCCACACCCCGCTGAACTGATGACTTTTCCAATAACCACCCCAGCGCTGGCATCCGTGGTAACAGTCTCCCAACAAGGGACCAGAAAGGATCTGCCCTTCAACAGGTTGCTCGATTCCAGCCACCACCGAAGGGACTGCCGAACCCTGGGAGACATCCTGAAAGGCTGATCCAATGACTGCGGACACCTGTCCCAATGCGTCAATAGGTGAAGTTGAAGAGATCTCATGTAAAACTGTGCAAACGGTACCGCCTCGAAGGAGGATACCACCAAGCCCACCAGTTTCATCCCCTGTCGGATAGAGGGACAAGGATTGGCCAGAAGAAGGCAGATCAGACCCTGAATCCCCTGCACCTTGGTCTGGGGCAGAAACACTCTAGCCTGAATGGTATCCAGATTCATGCCCAGAAATGAAATCACTCGAGACGGAGAGAGAGAAGACTTGGGGCGGTTGATCACCCACCCGAACCTCTCCACGGTCGACACCACCTGGTGGGTGTCCAGCTCCGCCTGACGGAGGGAAGAAGCTGAGATCAACAGGTCGTCCAGATAAGGCACAATGCGAATGCCCTGAGCTCTGAGCAGAGCCATTATTCCCGCCAAGACCTTGGTGAAGACCCTCGGCGCCAAGGTCAGTCCGAAGGGAAGGGCTACAAACTGAAAATGTTGATTCTCCACCGCAAACCGGAGGAACCTCTGATGTGCCAGAAAAATCGGAACATGCAGATGCGCATCCTTGATGTCTATGGATGTCATAAAATCCCCTTGGCAAATGGAATTGATAGCCGAGCGCAGAGTCTCCATGCTGAACTTTTTGGCTCTGATAAACCTGTTGAGAACCTTGAGATCTAGAATGGGTCTCACCGAACCCTCTTTTTTGGGAACCGTGAAAAGGTTGGAGTAGTAACCCCTGCCTCTCTCTGACGGAGGCACCGGGCATATAACTCCCATGTCCAGAAGGTTTTTCACTGCTAACAGGAGCCCCTGTGCAGCCTGAGGGTCCGAGGGCACCCGAGGCCTTAAACCGGACCTTCACCATGATTTAATGAAAAGCCCAAACTCTTAAAAAACAATTCCTCAGCATCTAAAATTAATATATTTTACATGTTTAGTCACTAATTTATTATACTTTCCCCCACTGGGCTGCAACTCTGTTCGGGAATTTAGGATACGGGCGCCGCCATCTTGACTCAGAAGCATCACACTTACTGAGGAGAGGAGAGTGGGATAAGGTACAGGGGGGCGGGTTATAGCTGTGCTTTTCTCAGACAGAGCAGAGCTGGGGTCAGGGAAAGGTCAGCAGTCCCAGAATGCAGAGCAGCACAGTCACTTCCTGTTTGCAGGCACTTCCTGTTTGCAGGCTGCCTGCAAAAATGGCAGCTTCCATAAGCCGCCATCTTGGATGTTTAAAGGCTTATAACATGCAGTAGATGCAGGTAGGATGATTTTTAATGTGAGCAATCTGTATGTACAGGGTGTGGGAAACATATAAGATAGACTCTTATTTAGAGTGAAGGTCCGCTTTAAGAATCTTGGAGGCGGCCAGTACTCGAACTCCAGTTTGTACCCGGAGGAGACCACTTCCAAGATCCAATTGTCTGTGACCTCCCGGGCCCAGACCTGGAAGAAGAGCCGCAGCCGTCCCCCACCCTTGCGGGTGAGGGCGCCCCTTCATTGCTGAGCCGGTTTAACGGCAGGCTTGGGACCCCAGGCAGCCGCGGGACGTGCCCGACCTCTGCCCCTGTTCCAGGACGAGCCCGACACCCGAGAAGGCCAAACCCCTAGCCGCTCTGGCCCCTCGAGTGAACGAGCCAGCCCCCCGAAAGGGATGGCGCTGTTTCTTCCGCTGCGTTAACTTACCTCCTTTAGCAACAGCATCCAATTTATCTCCAAACAGCCGCGTACCCAAGAAGGGAAGAGCTGTGAGCGACTTCTTGGCTCCAAAGTCCGCCGTCCACTGGCGGAGCCAGACCGATCTGCGCATAGCCACCAATAAGGCTGAAGTCCTACTACACACGACAATAGAATCTTCCATAGCAGCCAAGACAAAATCCATGAACAATTCACATCTCTTAAGGGTAGTGAACTCAGCGCTCAGCCGGATCAAACTGAGCGACATTCAGCCAGTCCCTGATAAGAGACCTGGTAGCAAGCGACACTAGGGAAGATGCACAAACAGGCCACAGGGCCGAGCCCACGCTGGCAAATGCGTGGCACGCCATCTGATCAAGGCGCTTATCCTCGCCATCCTTAAAGTGGACCAACACCGAGAGGTGATCGGCCCGGAAATCTATAAGATTCCCGGGCCGATCACCTCCCACCCCGCGGGACATCCGAGATCGGGATGTCCCGCGGGGTGAAACCCCCCCCAGACACCCCAAATCGCTTACCTGTAGACGTGCGCGCGCCCGCGCCGGCCGTCTGCGAATGGCCGGCGGGGGCGCGCGCGCGCCGAAAGTGACGCGAGGGAGGCGGCGGCAGCCGCTTGGACGTTCCTGATCCCCGCCTGGACGTTGGCGGGGATTGGACCGTCCAGTCACGTGGCAGCGGGGACAGGTAAGATTTTGGGGCTTTCTGGGGGGTTTCACACAGCGGGGCACCCCCGATCGGGGTGCCCCGCCGAAGTGGACCAAAACCCAGGATAGTCAAAATCCTGGGTGTTGGTCCACTTTAAGGGAAGTGGCGTCAGGGGTGTTCAGCACAGAAGAGTTGGTCAAACCTAAAACTGGCTCATCGACCTCGGGAGGAGAAGACCAGCGCTTAACCGCCTCCACCGGGAAAGGATACTTCTTATCCCATCCCTGAGGAGCACCAGGAAGCCGACTGGGCCTCTCCCATTCTCTAAGGATCAGCGCATCAAAGTGACCCTGGGTAGGGAATTCCAGACGGGGCTTGCGGACCCCAAAAAATTCCCCCTTCTTGAGAGGAGGCGCCTCAGGCGGTTCAATATCCAACACCTCCAATAGATGTGACAAAACAGTGGCCGTATCTACGGCATCCCCCAGCGCCTGCCCGACATCAGCATCACCAGACTGAACATAGTCAGCCTTTGTTTCCTCATACAATTCCCCCTCCTCTAACGGGGAATAATCTAACAAATCAATGGAATAGTCGTAAACATCCCACAAGGGCTGGGCCGACGACAAATGTCTCTTTTTAGCCTGGGCCTTCTTGCCCACCGTGCTAGCAATAAATTTCTCGATGCTGGCCAACCTAGCACAAACATCAGAGTGCGACTCCCCGCTGGCACCCATGTCACTTGGGGTACGGATAAGGCGGGGAGGGGAAGGCGATGAAGTCTGAGGAGCCGACCCAGAAGGCTGGGTACCAGACTGCCGCGTTATGGCCTTTTGTGCACATGGTATACAGATCAGGACATTCTCCCCCGTAAGGGATACCCCACACCCCACACATGACCCGGATTGTCCCAGAGGGAGCCCGAGCCCAGTATCCCGCGGAGCCTCCATATGGTGATTTTTGTGGTCAGTCGCAAGACCGCAGGGAATTTACGCCTAAGCAACCCGGGATGCCCCTTACAATTTTTTAAAAATGTAATTTAATAATTAAATAGATAAAAGGCAAAACCTGCCAAAAACCAGCACCACAGCCCCCCCCCCCCCCCAGAGAGGGACCCCCAAGTGACAAAGAGGTGGCCAACAGGCCCCTACCTGTCCCCAAGAAAGGCAGCAGCAACCGCAGCAAGGCAGCAAAAATGGCCCCCGATCTGAGGAGAAGCCGTGAAGCAGGAAGAGAAGGGAAGGGGGGCGGGCCAGCGCCGAAGGCGCGCTTTTCCGTCCCCACCCCCCTCCCAGCAGCGCGGGCAGCAAAACACGCCGAACGAGGGGGTCAGGGCACCGCCCCCTTTTCTTAACACAGCCTGAGGGAGAGAAGCTCCCCAGGCTAACAGGAAAGCCACCACAAGCTAGAAAGCATCATGCACCAATTCATCCATGGGGTGGAAGGGTCACAGAGGCACTTTGGCGTAGTGGTGCAGCTTAAGCATACTTCTGCAGATGTGTGTGACCGAGTCCTCTGTTTTTAACCAAGTTTAGAGAGAGATTATAGGCTGGCCTGCAAGCTAACAGGGTTGAGTGCTGTGGCTCCTTTAAGACTTTTGTATCCTAATTGCCCTGCTAACGTGCACCTCCCAGGTTAGTTATAAAATGGTCTGAGCGGCTGCCACCCCCCCCCCCCCCCCCTTTGTTTCTTTTGAATTTGTGCAAGCACATGGTGTGTGGGGTCTAGGCTGTATTGCAAGGTATTTGACTCTTCCACCCCATGGCTTGCACTTGAGAGGTTTAGGGCAACCTCAGGTAAGCCTGCTCCCAATTTATCTATTGCACTGTATGTCCCAAATGGGCTCTCAGAGATTAGAGTGAGGACTGCACCCCACAGAGGCACTTTGGCGTAGTGGTGCAGCTTAAGCATACTTCTGCAGATGTGTGTGACCGAGTCCTCTGTTTTTAACCAAGTTTAGAGACAGATTATAGGCTGGCCTGCAAGCTAACAGGGTTGAGTGCTGTGGCTCCTTTAAGACTTTTGTTCCCTGCAGACAAGGAACTGGGAAATTGGTGGGAGGTCCCAGGTATATATGGACCGGGAGGGTCTTTCTTTTTTGCATATTCATCTCTGCAGAAGTTCGCCCTCTACTGGAGATTACCGACATGTCATGAAGATCGAAGTGGAGTGTATGGCACACTTAGAATATAGCTGTTTTGGATTCCGGGCCTGTGCTGATATGAGTGATGTTAAATATTCCTGTTTAGCAGATGAAAGGGCAGTCCTGAGTTCCTGAAGGGCTTTCTTGTATAAGAGGAAGTCCTCCTTGGTTTGGCCGTTCAGCAACTCAAGAATGCCGTTTCAATGTTGCAGTGTTAGTATTAAGCCAAGGTTGTCTTTCTTTGGCCTGAGGGCGGCTGTAGTTAAGGGAAGCAACAGTGTCAAGGGCAGCAGTTAGTGTATTATTGTAGTATGAAGCGGCAGTGTCTACATTGGTAAATGAGGGCAGGGTGTGAAGGGGATGTAAAGCATCGGACAGAGATTGAAGGTCAAGGTTTCTGAGGTCACTGTGAAGAATAGCAGGTTTGTGCAGGGGGGGGTAGTGGTAAGGGAAGAGAGTGTTAGTAGGTTGTGATCAGAGAGGGGAAGTGGGGATGAGGAAAGACTGGATACAGAGCAGAGGTGAGTAAAGAGTAGGTCGAGCGTATGTCCATCTTTGTGGGTGGGGCCGGTAGACCATTGTTTGAGGCCAAAGGAGGTGGTAAGGGATAACAGTTTGGTGGTTGCAGGGTTGTTGGTTTCAACGGGTATGTTGAAGTCTCCCATAATTATAGCCGGGATGTCAGAGGACAGGAAGTGGAGAAGCCAAGTTGAGAAGTGGTCCAGGAAGAGAGTGGCAGGTCCAGGAGGGCGATAGATTATGGCAATATTTAGGTGACAGGGAGAGTAGATACGGACACAGTGAACCTCAAAAGAGGGGAAGGAAAGGGAGGGTAGAGCAGGGATCGGGTTAAATGAGCAGTATTCAGACAGAAGGATGCCAACACCTCCACCCTGTTTGTTGCTTGATCTTGGGGTGTGGCTGAACTGCATGCCCCCATATGAGAGGGCAGAGGGTGAGGCTGTATCAGAGGGAGTGAGCCATGTTTCAGTAAAGGCCATGAAAGTCAAGAGGTTGGTAGTGAAGAGGTCATGGATGTATGCCAGTTTGTTGCACACTGAACGTGCATTCCACAGTGCGCAGGTGACAATGGGGGGAGTGCGTGGGGAGGGGGTGATTGTTAAGAGGTTGGCTAGGTTCCGTGTGTGTGCTAGTTTGATACCACGGTGAAGATTAGTCTGTGATGAGTTGTGGGGTGTAGAGGAGCGGGGAGGTGAAGGAAATGGACCTGGGTTTTGAGCGATGTCAGCAAGTAGGAGCAGAGAAAGGGAGAGGAGGTGACTGTGGGATTTGAAAGAGGCAGAGCGTGTTCTGCGGGTGCATGGAGAAAGGGAGAGAGATTTAGCCAGTGAGATGAATTCATGCGAGCACAGGTAGGGGGATAAGAGCAGTGATGGAGAGAAATAGAGAGACTTACCAGGTGCAGGGGGATGCTGGGAGTTCAGGAATTTTAGAGTGAGAGGAAGCACTACTGTGAAATACAAGAGGAGCATTGTTGGGGGATGAAAGTTCTTAAGACAAGCAGAGTCTGGTGCCTATTCCCTTCTGGTCACTTCAGGCTCAATTCGGGCCTAATTCTTCGATAGAGTGCAGCCATTCCCCTCAGATATATTACCACTTGTGAGAGGCCTTGATTAGCTCAGTCAAACAGCTGGGGGGTGGGTGGTACTAGGGCAATAAAGTTGCTTAGCTGGGTTATCAGGAGGGGAAGCTAGGAGGTCACAAAACAAACAGTATTTATGTGAACAGGGTCATTGCATAGACAAAAAGCAGTGATGGGACAGCCTTATTGCAATACATGAGCATACAGAGATGTGTCATAATACATGAAAAGTTCCAAAACACAGGCTATGAGGTGTATGACCACTGGGAGAAGTAACAGGTCATTAGCAGCAGATAATCCTTTTTCAGGTTTCATTTCCATCTTTAAAAGAAAAGAAACAAAAACAAAACACAGACTACTTCGCTTGACTATGCACTAGGGATAAGGCAATTTGTGGGCCCTCTTACCCCCTCGCCACTTGTCCACCCGCATATTAAGTCCAATTTGGATACTAAAAATATAATTCTTGTACTTACCCTGTAAAATGGTTTTCCCTTATATTGTCCATCCCCTGACACAGAGCCATTAGAGGTATAAGACCTGACATGCCGGTAGCTTTCCCAGTACCAGACCAGGTCTCTGGGAGGAATAACCAATGAAAAATAATACAATTCTGTGATTACTCACCTGTAGAATTGGTTTTATACGTATACAGCATATCCTGCTCCAGAGAGCAATTCCTTACATTTGGGCAATACATCCACAAGATGGCGCTGGACTGCAGAGACCTCCCGGCCCCTTATATTCCAGGGACCTCCCACAAATTTCCCAGTATTGACAAGCAGTTAGCAAGAAGCTGGGAAAATAACCATAATCAAACAATTTAAACAATGATAATCACCATACAGAGGTACTAAGAACAATGGTAACAAGGGCGGGGTGGAGCAGGACGTGCTGTATACGTATAATACCAATTCTACAGGTGAGTAATCACAGAATTGTATTATTCTAAGTATACAGCACGTCCTGCTCCAGAGATAATTCCTTACGTTTGGGACATCCAATAGCAGTGTCCGTAAGGTAGGGTGGGATCCCCAAAAAGCAACAACATGCAGATTAAACCACTGCCGCCTGCAGAACTTTGCTGCCAAAAGCAGCATCAGCTGAAGCCCGAACATCAACCTTGTAAAACTTAGAAAAAGTATGAACAGAAGACCAAGCAGCAGCCTTGCAAACTTGTTCAACAGAAGCCTGGTGCTGAAAAGCCCAGGACGCACCAACAGCACGAGTGGAATGAGCAATAAGGCAGAAGGGAGGATTCTTCCCTTTAGCAGAATAGGCCTGAATCACAGCCTGACGGATCCACTTGCTGATGGTAGACTTAGCTGGAGCCAGACCCTTCTTAGGACCAGAAGGGACCACAAAAAGAGCATCAGTCTTCCTGAAGGGTTCAGTAGCCACCAAATAGAACATCAGGTTCCTGACCACATCCAAGGAATGTAGAGCCCTCTCCTTAGGGTTACTAGGATTAGGGCACAGAGAAGGCAGAACAATGTCCTGATTGAGATAAAAAGCAGACACAACTTTAGGCAGAAAATCTGGTTTAAAGCGAAACACCACCTTGTCCTGGTGTCTCTCAAAGTAAGGGGGCTTGATGGAAAGCGCCGCTTACTCAGAAACACGCTTAAAGTGGACCAACACCCTCTAAAACAACTGATCTCTGATCAGTTAAACATAAAAAGACACTTACCTTTTGATGACTTTTGCAGCCTTCTGTCCCTCGCAGCGCCTGTATTCTTCAAAAATCTAGGCCGGAAGTCCTGCCCTCCAGCTCTTGTCCGTTCATTAGCATGCTGTCCGTCTTGATTGTCCGTTCATTTGCATGCTGTCCTCTTCCTTGTCCATGGATACGCTTTCCTCCTCTCTCGCACGATTTCAGCGCATGTGCAGTAGCGCCGATTTAGGTCAGGTGAAGCGCCGCTCGCTACCGATGCAAGCGGCGCTTCACCTGACCTACTGCGCGTGCGCGAGATTTGCTTTAGGAAGAGGTCAAACGATCTCTTCCTTTTACATGCAAATCGAAGATGGCGGCGATAGATTCAAATGGAAGCGACGCAGCCCTGGAGCATTAGAGGTAAGTTATTTATCCTTTATTATTGATAACGGGTCCGGCAGCAGTATTGGCATATATTTAAAAGGCAAAAAAAACAGCAGGGTGTTGGTCCACTTTAAGAGTAAGAATGGACAAAGCAGCCTCATGTACAGGCTCAAAGGGAGACCCCTGCAAGGCAGATAGGACCAAGTTCAAGTCCCAGACTGGTAACATAGGCTGACATGGGGGACGCACATGAGTAACCGCCAAGAAAAAAGTCTTGACCAGATGATTCTGAGCAAAAGATCTCTGGAAGAAAACAGCCAAGGCAGAAACATGACCTTTCAGAGTGCTGAGTTGAAGCCCCAGATCCAAACCATGTTGGAGAAATTCCAGAATCCTAGGAATAGAAAAAACACACGACAGGGAAGAGATTTAGCCTCACACCAGTCAATGTAGGTATGCCAAACCTTATAGTAGATGGAAGAGGCGGCCTTTTTCCTAGCCCTGATCATGGTGTTAACAACAGAGGCAGGCAGCCCCTTTTCCATTAAGATGGAGGTTTCAGCAGCCAGGCCGTTAAAGCCGGAATTTGTAAATTGGGGTAGCGTAGCCGTCCCTGAGTGAGCAGGTCTGGATCATTGGGCAGGGCGTACTGATCTACTGCCAGCTGCACGATGTCTGCGAACCACACTCTTCTTGGCCAACGGGGGGCCACCAGGATTGCTGGCACCCCTTCCTGAGCCATCTTTCGCAGAACCCTGCCCAACAGGGCAAACGGGGTAAGACATACAGTAGCTGAAAGCCCTGCCAGGGCATTGTCAGAGCATCCATGGCTAAGGCCAGAGGGTCCTGGGACACAGACACAGACTGGAAGCTTGTGATTGTGATGGGACGCAAACAGATCCACATCTGGCTGACCCCAACGGTGACACAGAGAGCGAAACACCCTGTTGCTGAGGGACCATTCCCCCAGGCGAAAAGTCTCCCTGCTCAGAGAGTCTGCCTCCAGATTCTCCACCCCCCAAATGTACACGGCTGAGATGCAGGGAACATTGTCCTCTGCCCAGGACAGGATCAGAGACACTTCCTTGAGGGCCCCCTTGCTCCGGTCCCTCCCTGATGATTGATGTAGGCAACCGCCGCCTGGTTGTCCGAGCGTACCTGAACAGCCCGACCCCGAAGGTGCGGGGTCAAGCGGCTAGAACCAACCTGATCGCCCTCAGTTCCAGAATGTTGATAGGTGTGTGGGCCTCCTGAGGGCCCCGCTGCCCCTGGAATTTTAGGGATCTCCAGAAGCCCCCCCATCCTGTCAGACTGGCATCCGTGGTGACCGTCTCCCAGCAAGGGGCCAGAAAGAAGGATCTGCCCACCAACAGGTTCCTTGAGTCCAGCCACCACGGAAGGGACCGCCTGGCTAAAGGGGACAGAACCAAAACCTGATCCAGGGACACAGAGTCCCTGTCCCATACTGACAAGAGGTGGAGTTGAAGAGGCCTCATGTGAAACTGAGCATTAGGAACCGCCTCGAAGGACGACACCATCAGGCCCACTAGCTGCATTCCCTGCCTGATGGAAGGATGAGGGCAGGACAGAAGGAGCTGAGCTTGCGCTTGCAGACTGTCCACCTTCTGCTGAGGAAGAAAGATCCTGGCCTGAGCTGTATCCAGATTCATGCCCAGAAATGGCTTCACCAAAGGGGAAGACAGGGAAGATTTGGACTGGTTTATCACCCAGCCGAATGACTCCAGTGTGGACACTACCCGCCGAGTATCCAGCTCTACCTGTTGGAAGGATGGAGAAGTGATAAGATTGTCGTCTAAATAGGGAAGAATGCGAATGCCCTGAGCTTTCAGCAGAGCCATAATGCCCGCCAGCACCTTGGTGAATACCCTGGGAGCCGAAGTGAGACCGAAGGGCAATGCCACAAACTGGTAATGCTGATCCTCCAGAGCGAACCTGAGGAATCTCTGATGACCTGGAAAGATTGGAATATGGAGGTAAGCATCCTTGATGTCCACAGAGGTCATGAAGTCCCCTGGGCGTAGTGAACTTACAGCTAAGCGCCTGCACCTGACAAATTTGTTGAGGATCTTCAAGTGCAGGATGGGTCTGACAGACCCATCTCTTTTGGGAACAGTGAAAAGTTTGGAATAATAGCCCTTGCCCCTTTCCCTTAAGGGCACCTGGCAGATGACCCCCAGCTCCAGTAGATTCTGCACAGCAAGCAACAGGCCCTGAGCTGACAGGGGGTCTTGAGCCATCCGGGATCTGATGAATCTTGGGGGCGGACAGGCTGCAAACCAGAGGACACCGGATGGGTGAGGGCGCCCCTTCAAGTCTGAGGGGGCTTGGGGGAAGACTTAGTCTTGGAACCCCAGGAGGGGCCAGGGCGGCCACGCCCTCTGCCCCTGAAATCTCCCCAGGCCCCTGCAAATGAAGCTCCCCTTCCCATTCTGGACCCATGGTAGGAGGGAAAAAATACAATTCTGTGAGATACTCACCTGTAGAATTGGTATTATACGCATACAGCACGTCCTGCTCCATCTATAATACTTACACATGGGTAATCCTCCGCCAGAGGGCGCAGTTCACTGCAGACATGCAAAAACGGGCTCCTTCCGGCCCTTCATATACCCAGGGACCTCCCACAAATCCCCAGTATTGAAAAGCCGTGAGAAGAGAAGCCGGGAGAAACCAACCACCAACTGGTAACAAAAGTAATGATAACAATCACCATACAGGGGATCCAGAAAAATGTAAAACCAGGGTGGGGTGGAGCAGGACGTGCTGTATGCGTATAATACCAATTCTACAGGTGAGTATCTCACAGAATTGTATTATTCTAAGCATACAGCACGTCCTGCTCCATCTATAATACTTACACATGGGACATCCAATAGCAGTATCCATAAAGTAGGGTGGGATCCCCAAAAACAAGGCACAGCAGACAGTAAAGGCGCTGTCACCTGCAAAACTTTGCAACCAGGTACGACATGAGCAGAGGCTCTAACGTCAATCTCATAACAAAACCTTTGAAAGGTATGAACAGAGACAAGCAACAGACTAGTAACTTATTCAACAGAAAAAAAAAAAAACCTGGTGCTGAAGAGCCAAAGGTACCCAAACACCAATATAACGGAATAAAATGAAAAAGGGAGATTCTTCCCCCTTAAAGGAATAGGCCAGTGTAACGGCCAACCAGCCCACAGGCAACAGAAGCCTCATGGAAAACTTAGAACTCTCCCTAAGGGGAATGAGAACTGGTCTCCCGTCAGACAGGCGGGAATACTGACCCCTTCATTAGCAAGAAGCCGAAACCTTTACTCAGGACCAGGAAGGCATCCAAGTAAGATCAATCCAAAGGGCGCAGTGGCCCTGGAAGCAAGCGATATCAGGCGCATACATAAGGAGGCGCCCGCAGACCCCAAGGGCATCAGTCCCCCTAAGGGACAAGAAACCACCAGGAAAAATTGCAACACCTGTTGAGGGAATGTAGACCCTTTACTTCAGCATTATTAAGAATAAGGTCCATAGTTAGACTAAACGGACTTAAACAACGATCATAAAGCACCACTTGGGTAAAGAGGTCCGGCGTAAGACGGAATACCACCACGTCATGGTGTGCATATCGAGCCAAGGATCGTAATCAGATCCAAGTAATCAGATCCACCTTTTCAGGCACACGTCTGATGAAGCAGGAGCCCCCAGAGAAGCGACTTGGACTACAAGGCAGCTCAGACAGCCTCCAGCATAAGTCCCAAGGGAACAATCCGCAGGGCAAACAGAATGAAAATAGATCCCAACAGGAACCACAGAACTACTTGGGAGATGCCCATGAGCAAACCCCAAGAGAATTCCTCACAAGGAAGACAGAACCAGACTCCTACAGGAAGACAGCCAGGACAGAACCTGAACCTTCAGAGTACCTAGATGGGGAGCCAACCCCAACCTATGCTGTAATAACTCTAGAACCCTGGGAACCGAGAGTGTCCAACAGGTAAAGACCAAAACTCATGCCAAACAATATGAGTACACCATGGACCACAATAGACGGAGGAAGAGGAAGCCAAGAAAGCTTGCTCCTAGCCCCCCATATACCAAGTCACCCAGAAGATAAGCCCGTCTCCAAGGGGTGAATGAATCAGCTGTCAAGCCCCAGACTAGAGTCTGTAGATTGAGACGACAAAAGAAGGGACCTGACAAGGGCAGAACCGCACTCCTGAGAGAGCGTACAGGTCAACAGACCTCAGCAGAAGCATCTGCGAACCACAGTTCACAAGGCCACCCAGGGGCCATCAATCTCACGGGTCTCTCTATCAGCACAACCGTGCGCAGAACCCCACATAGTAGGGTGAACGAAGAGAAGGCATATAAAATAGAAAATCTATGCATAATTTTACTAAGCCCCCATGACCAAAGTCAGAATATTCTGGGACAGTAAAAACAAGGGCGGAGCCCCTGTGGTATAAGCGAGACCCAACAGAGCCACCCTAGTTGGCTCTCAGAGCGACACCAGGGTAGCATAACCTGCCACTGAAAGGCATCCATTGGAGCGAATACCACTGAGGACCCCCGTCCAGATCAGGAACCCTCCAGAGGGATCATCCTGCTTCATGCTCCAGATCAATAATAAAACAGGCCATTGTCTTCCAACAGACCAAGAGTCCCCAAATAGACAGGTCCTAAAAGAGGAGAAGTCCAGCCGTATAGAGTCAACGGAAGTCTCACTGTTTCACCAGTAGGTAAGATGGACCCTCTAAGGACCCTACCTAGGATCTACGGGGGGGCTTTGGAAGAAAGCCCGCCCCCCCCCCCCCGCCTACCTGCGAGACTTGGTACCCAAGGTGACAATTCACAGGAAGATGCAAGCAAAGAAGGGGGTGCCCCCTGACAGGGCCCTTGAATATGATCAGCTCAAGAGGAACCACCTTACCAAGGGGGAATGAGCATAGACCAAGCCCCAGGGGTGCTGGAACCCCATGTAGGATCAATAACCTACTGTGCCGAAGAGCCCAAGGGCTCTGTATATAAGGGACATCATCTGATACCCCACCAACGGGCCCACCAGCTGCAATCCTGCCTGGTGAAAGTAAGATGTCAGCAAAGGGGGACAGAGCCCCCGTAACCAGGAGTCCACTTGTTGCCAAGGAAGAAGGCTCAAGCCTGAACCGAATCCAAGGAATGGAGATAGCGGATAAGGGACCAAGAGGGATTGAGGTGACTGAACACCCATCCAGTAACTCCCAGGGGACACCGCCGGCCGACCAATCCACTCAGCCTGACATAGAGATTGGGGAGTAAGGAAAGACGACCCGGTAGGTCCTAATGCGGACGCCCCCCCCAGGCATGTCCGAGACATCACCCCCATTCGCGCCATGGCGAGTAGCCTGGGAGCGAAAGAGAGGCCACCAACAATGCCTCAATCCGCAGGGTTGGTCCTGCCACACCGCCTAGTAACAGTCTTGGTGTCCAGCAGACACGGGGAACTAAGAAGATCTAGAACTCCACAGGAGGTCGGAAGCCCCCCTTGCACAGGGCGCCCGTGTCCCAAGACAGAGATGTCATATAGGGACTACCTGTGAGAGTAGAATTGCCAGGCCTACCATAGGCCAGCGTGGCCCAGACTGCCTCATACTGTTGAGGGAAGGAGGAAGGTTAATATAGAGGCCATAGCCCCATACTGTTAAGGGCAACCTGTAAGTAAGCCCAAACTCTGTAGGCCCAGTATGGCCTGCACCAATTCCTGAGGGAAAAACAGGGGCTAGAAGCACCCTGACAACCACTGAGAGGGACCGCCCAGCAAATGCTATCCTGTGTCCAGGGGAACTACCTCCTGGAACCACCAGAAGGAGAAGGTACATTCCTAGATGGGAGACAGCTGCTGCAGCAGTACCCTCGCCCAGAAGGGCGAGGGCGTCCCTTCATGCTTGGGAGGTCTTGGCAGATTTGGACTTAGTCCTGCCAGAGGGCCCAGGGCGTTGCCTGCCCACCCCATGGTGGAAATCCACACCGAACAGTTGGAAGCACACCTCAGGTTCGCGTTTGACACTAACGTAGGGAGGCGGAGGGGTGGCCCTGCCCTGGGGAGGCCGGGACGGCCTTCTGCGTAGGGGTGCCTTACCCTTTTTCCCAAAAAGTTCCAAATGGGCCCCAAATAGTCGCCGTCCTCTGAAGGGAAGGCCAGTGAGAGCCTTTTTCGTAGCATCGTCAGCACCCCACTGTCGCAGCCAGACCAGGCGGCGAATAGCTACCACAAGGGCAGAGGTTCTAGCACACATCTTAATGGTGTCATCCAGCGCTGAGAGGATGAACCTCACAAACACATCACAGTCTGATAGCGCATTAAACACCCCCCAGGGGAGGTCCTCAGGTCGGTGGTCAAGTACTTTTCTAACAAGAGTCCTGGCGGCCACCGCAGTGATGGCCGTGACACAGACCGGGCGCAGAGCCGTCCCTGCACACGAAAAGGCGTGGGAAGCCAGTCTGTCAATGCGCCGGTCCTCAGCATCCTGAAGGGTACGGTAATAAGGAGCCATCATGAGGGGGGGTTAGTAACCCCTATAATCGGTGCATCCACCACAAGAGGTGCTGACCAAAAATTAACCACATCAGGAGGGAAAGGGTACTTCCAATCCCAGAGACCCGGGACCCCTTTAAGTTTACAAGGCGATTCCCATTCTTGGGATATAAGATTCTGGAAATGATCCTGTTCCAGGAACTCCAAGCGCGGCGGCGCTGTGTGGAAACTCTCCTTCTTAGGCTTGGGAGCCTCTCCAGGAGGGGGGGTTGACAAAACCTCAAAGATCCTAATAAGTTCATCTGTGTCACACAGGCCCCAAGAACAGGGCCCAGAATCATCACAGCTCCCGGGCATCTCATCCGAGGAGCCCGAATCTGAGAATAGCTCACCTTCCTCAGAAGGATCAGGGTCCTGCATATCAGCAGAGTCATCGGTATCATTAGGAACCGGAGAGCCAGGAGGCGTCAGGGACCGCTTCTTTCCAGGGCCCATACGCTCCGCCAATCCTGACAGCACCTGCTCCGACCTTGGACAGCACGCGCGGCACGGCTTGCAGGTCATTCCCGCTCGAGTGAGACTCATCAGGAGTGAGATTTAGGTCTGGGGAGACAGGTGTATTGAATGGAGGTGCAGCCACTGGCAAACCTGATTGCAGGGTCAGTGCCTGTTCAGCACACGGTCCGCAGACCCATGCTCTGTCAGCATCAGCATGGGGCTGACCACACACTGCACACAGCCGGTCAGAGGGACCAGAGGGACCCCGGGTACATAATTCTGAGATGCCTCCATATGGTGATTATCTGAGCAGTATGCCCGCAGGGATTTACGCAATAGGCAACCCTGGATGCCCCAAGACCCGCTAGGAAGTGGGAGAATTTGTTATGTGGACCCGCTGTAATATATGTGAGGCCGGGAGAAGCCACCGAAGTCCTGGCGTCTGAAAGACATAATGGGACAAGAGGGGTGGTGTCAGTGCCATGCGCAACCGAATAAACACATAGAACAAATACCGCCCCGGAGGGCACTTACATGATCAAGGGAGGAGGCGGATCACACCACGTGCGCGCGCGAAGATTGTCAAAATGGCGCCAAGCGAACCTCGAGGGGCGGGCCTGATCAGGCTGTGACGCGGAGCGCGTCATGCCGAGTCCCCGCCTCCCCCAAAGAGCGCGAAGCTCTAACCAACGAAAAGAGAAAGACAGTAGTGGATAGAACGCACATACATAAAGTTGCTGTCACGCTAGAAAATGATGCTGCCGTCTGGGCAGTACACTAATGTTAATGAAAGGACAAACAGGCTCGCAACCATAAACTTATGTGGAGCAAGGAGCGCACCCAAGTACAATAAAAGATCAAAGGCCTTTAACGTGTTACATTGCACTAGGACTGCCACACATACCCCCCCCCCCCCCCTTTCTTTTCCCCCGAGCTACGGGAGGAAGCGAGGGAGAAGCGGACCTGCATCCAGGGACTAACTCTGTGAGGGGCACGGGCAACAATGCGGGAGGGGCATCCACTAGAGGCTCACCATCGGCCTAACCGCCTACCCTATGGTGGGGGATTGCAGTGGAGCATGGCTCCGTTAAGCACACAAGGTGCTGCCTACCTTCACCCGAGCAACGCAGCCCAGGCTGGGAGGCATATTCTTCATAAAGAGGACGGGTGGAAATAGTCCCACAGGCCCACGGGCTGTAAAGTCCCGCTCGCCTGCGAGAGCGTGATACTTCATGTCTTCGCAGTTCAGCACTGCAGAGAAATCTGGGGATTTGTGGGAGGTCCCTGGGTATATGAAGGGCCGGGAGGAGCCTGTTTTTGCATGTCTGCAGTGAACAGCGCCCTCTGGCGGAGGAATACCCATGTGTAAGTATTATAGATGGAGCAGGGCGTGCTGTATGCTTAGAATAAGGAACCTGAACCCCGAAAGGGCCGAGACTGTCTTTTGCGCTGGGGTAACTTGCCTCCCTTAGCAAACAGGTCCAGGCGATCCCCAAATAGACGCAGTCCTTTAAAGGGAAACCCAGCGAGAGCCTTCTTAGCCGCATTGTCAGCTGCCCACTGGCGCAGCCAAACCGAGTGGCGTATAGCCACCGCCAAGGCAGAAGCCCTGCCACACATTCTAATGGTATCATCCAAGGCAGAGAGGACATATGCAACAAATTCCTCACAACGCAGAAGGGCTCTATACTCTTCACTAGCAGCATCATCAGGAGCCCCATCTAAAACACTCCTGAGCAGAGTCCTAATAGCCACAGCTGTAATGGCAGAGGCACAAACCGGGTGCAGGGCAGTTTCCACACAGGCAAGGGCATGAGAAGCCAGCTGGTCAATGCGCCGGTCCTCACCGTGCTTCAGGGTAGTAGAGTCAGGGGAATGCATGACAGAAGTGTTGCACAACCCCAGAATTGGTGCATCCACTTTGGGAGGGGACGACCAACGCTTAACCACCTCAGCAGGAAAGGGATACCTCTTATCCCAACTCTTAGGCACCCCAGGGAGCCTGCTAGGTCGCTCCCACTGTTTGAGCACGAGATTATTAAAGTGAGTTTGCTCAGGAAACATGACTTAGCAGTGTGGAACAACTCCCCCTGCTGCCAAGGAGCCGTGGCAGGAGGAGAGATAGAAAGTACTTCAAAAATTTGAGCCAAAAGCATGTCAGTATCATCTGGAGCCCATGGGTCAGAGCCAGAATCAGCATAACCCTTAGGCTGCTCATCAGATGATTCTGAATCAGAAATCAATTCCCCCTCTTCCAGGGGGAAAAAAATTCCTCAGCCTCCATAGGAAAAAGGGTAACGCCAGGCACAAGGTGCCGCCTCTTAGCAGTGGCCTTACGCGCCGTAGAGCCAGCAATCAGCTTCTCAATGCTAGCCACTCTAGTAGACAAATCAGGCTGAGATTCCCCACTGGTATGCACCTCACTGGGAGTCAGATGTAAGCGTGGGGGAGTAGGCGAAGCCATAGGCGGCGCAGGCCCAGCCACAGGTAACCCAGGTTGCAGCGCAAGCACCTGCTGGGCACAGGGTACACAAACCGCGCACATTATCATAACTTGTAGGGGACACCCCACACGCCACACACAGTCGAGCTTGTCCCGAAGGAACCCCAAGTACATTATCCTGAGAAGCCTCCATATGGTGATTATCGCGGCCCAACCGGCCAATAGGGATTCACGCTATAAGGCCACCCGGGATGCCCTAATAGCCCGTTAGGGAAGTGGGAGGTAAAAAGCAGATTAGGCTTCTAATAAAGTAAACTAAATTGAGGGGATAGGCCGGGAGAAACCACAATTACGTTTGACCAACAGAAAGGTCCCGTAAGCGGCATGCATACATAAGATATAAAAATAAGCCAGCCCGCAGGGGCACTTACGGACCGCGGTAGGTAGACGCCAGCCACGCAGCACAAGCAGAGCAAAATGGCACCCGCAGATACCTTGAGGGGCGGGCCGAGGAGACAGTGATGCAAAACGCAAGGCCCGCCCCCCCAAAGAGAGCGAAGGCGCCCACGTGACCGTGCCAGCCAATGATGGCACAGCAGCGCCTGAGGTAAAGTCGCCGCCAACGGTGGAACGCAGTACAAGCGCGCGTGGCGGCAGCAACATTTTTAAAAAAAAAGCAACCAGTGCAACCAACGCACGCGGTGACCAAAGCTAAAGCATACCACGGCATACAATCACAAGGAGTGAAGAATACACATACACCCCCCCCCCCCCCGAGAAATACCAGGGAGAGCGAGGGAGGGCAGGGCCAACCTAACAGGAGCCCACTGATGGACAGGGGGCGAGGGGCGATAGCTCGGGAGGGGCATACCATAAGGCTCACCATGGGCCTATACCGCCTACTATTTGGTGGGGGATTGCGGTTGGAGCAGCACTCCTTAAGCACCTGACAGCGGTGCCGCCTACCGTCACCCGACCAGTGCAGCCAAAGCTGGGAGGCAGAAAAAGTGGAACGGGTGGGAATAGTCCTACAGGGCCGCAGGCTAATAGCCCCGCTCACCTGCAAGTAGAGAGAGCCATCTTCTTGCCTTCGCAGCCCAGACCGCAGAGAAGAACTGGGAAATTTGTGGGAGGTCCCTGGAATATAATGGGCTGGGAGGAGCCACTTTTTTGCTGTCTCTACAGTCCAGCGCCATCTTATGGATGTATTACCCAAACGTAAGGAGTTATCTCTGGAGCAGGACGTGCTGTATACTTAGAATAAAAAGGTTTTAGAAAGCGAAAGAAGCAAGAGAAAACCACATTCACCTTATAAAAAGAAGTGAAAGTGTGGGCAGAAGTAACAGCCATGCACAGCTGGCCCACTGAAGCCTGGGGCCGGAAGGCCCAGGGCGCACCTAGAGCCCAGGAGCTGTTACACAAAAAGAGGGTACTTAATCTTTAGAAGAATAGGCCTGTCTAATGGAACAGCTAATTGTGGGGTTGTCAGTCACCAACCCTTTCTTGGGTTGAGCATCTCTTATGGCACAATGTCTAGAGAGTGCAGAACTCGTTCCCTCGCATGCAATTTGGGCAATAGGAAGGTAGGATAAGAAGAAATCTTACTGCAAACGCAAGACCACCTTATGGAAGGCCAAAAGTGGCTTGTAGGATAAGGCTGCCAGCTCAGACACCCTCCATATCAAAGTAATGACCACGAGAAACACTACCTTCAGTCAGGGATACCAAAGTCTCAGCCTTCCAGGGAGGACGGATTGGAGACATCCCCTTCAAGAACGTGCGGAATAATGAATTTTCTGTTGAACGGCAATAGATAAGGCCAACACTTTGTTCTTAAAGGTGCTCAATTGCAACCCATCATCTAGGAAAAAAGGTTAGTGGTTGGTAGTGGGCACACCAGACAAAGTAGAAAATTAATAGAAGGGGTGCTAGTAAGATCCAAGGTGTCTCGCCACTTTAGCACCTCCACTAAGACACATAGCATAAAATATTTTTGGGATCAAAAGCACACCACACACTAGAAGTTAGTTTGCAATTAAAATTTGTATTAAGGTATCAACCAAATGTATATACAGTGAAATAAATATCTCGTTTGATGATCAAATGACAAAAAGGATACAATAAGTAAATCTGTTTATAAGGAGTTAAGGATGTCATCACCAAAGGTCTAGCGTCACCCGGTATCAGAACTAAATACCTTGTTATGTCTTCTAAGTTATACAGTTTTTCGCTGCATTTATCCTGCTTTGGGATACCCCGTCGGACCATCCGGAAGCCGCAAACTTACTATATCGACATTTGGACCACTTACAGTTCCATTGGGCTATCAAAGGTAATCAAATAATCCCTACTCCTTTCCATTGCAAGAATGGTTTGGTACTCAAATTTTACTATACATCATTATATGCGGCTCCCGTATGCTCCTATGCTCATATGTCTCATATGTACACATTTGACATATTAGAACTTTCTTTTAGAGCACTAATACCTCTATATGTGGAGCATCCCATTATGGTGGATACCCAGGTTATATCCCTCCACCATAACCTGTTTGCACTTCTCACGTAGGGTATCCCACATGAGGAGTGCCACCATTAGCTGACACCTTATCCCTTATATTCTCATCCACAGCTGCCATAATACCAATTGGGGCTCTGTAGCTGTTCTCTATCATATGAAATTTCTAGATTGACTCCATCTCTATCCTATTGGCTAGTAGATATATACTCAAGGGTAAAAAATTGCAGTGATCGTTGGTTTTAATTTTTTTTATTCATGTGTCTTTTTTATTTTTAGAATACAATGGTGCCAGAATAACACTGCGTCTGATAAACTCCCTCCCCCGATGGCAAGAGATTCGAAAAACTCCCCCACGTCATCGCTGACCTCTGCGACACAGCACATTTCACTTTATTTTACTTGTATACCATTACCCAGCTCTCGGTCCAGCGATGCAGTGTCTCCGGGAACGGAGGTCCCGTGCGCTGATGCCACTTCCGCCGCTGGCTGGCAGTACTCGCACCAGCCAGCCTGCGCCGGATATGGCGTCAGTCGGGACCCCGGAACCGGAAGTTATGTGTATTACTGAAGGTTTCAATTCTGGTATGATGCAGCGCAGATCACATGTTTTGACCAGAAACACTGACCAGAAACAACGTATTCTGTGATATATACACCGTTTTTTCTACTTCCTACTTTCTACTTTCCTTGACTGACCCTGCAGCCTGCCTTTCATGCCTCTCATCAGGATCGTGACAGTATCACCTCATAGATTCGTATGGTAATATATGGTTACCTTACTATAGTAGTTCAAACCTATACTGTATATGTTCGTGCTAACACAATCATTTTCTCCTTCCTTCTGAGGTGGTCAAACGCTCCTGATGACATCCTAAACTACTTATAAACAGATTTACTTATTGTATCCTTTTTTGTCATTTGATCATCAGAGATCTTTATTTCACTGTATGTACATTTGGTCGATACTTTAATACAAATTTGAATTGCAAACTAACTTCTAGTGTGTGGTGTGCTTTTGATCCAAAAAATATTTTGTGCTCAACCCATCATCTAGGTCCTGTTGCAGAAAAGGCAAAATGTTTTAAGGTGGAGAAAACGACTCACACCAAGCAAAGTAAGTCGCCACATCCAGCAGTAGATCTTAGCCGATAAAAAAAGGAAAGAAACTGCAAGAAATAAGTGACCCCCGCCTTGGGGATCGGGACTGGAGCCCCCACTCCAGTGATGACTGAACCACTCCACAAAATGATCTCTACAGGCCCAAGGGAGCTCAATCCCAATGGGACAGAATGGCAAACTGCAGAGACATGGTGTGAATGTCAAGGTGTCCGTGATCCAGAATGGGTCGCATGGCCCCATCCTTCTTGGAAACATTAAACAAGTTTGAAAAGAAGGTGGGCTCCTTCTCTGACAAGTAGGGCAGTCTTGACGCCAAGAATCTGGGGAGGGTTCATCCCTCAAATTCAATCTGGTATCACAACCTCCCCGGCCCAAGCATCCATAGCTTCAGCTTGCCAAATGTGAGCAACCTGGCAAGAAGTCTCCTCCTTCCTGCCAGGGCTTAGAGTCCCATTTGGGCTTAGGGCGCCAGGAAGACTTGGGCTCCCCTGCAAACTTCTTCTTAAAAAGATGCCTTGTGCTTCTACTGCTTCAGAGGTCACTGTCCCATATTTGCAGAAATGTAGGGCCTGCCGTTTATGGCTCTGTTGCACAGCAAGGCTCTTCTTAGAAGTAGGGACAGCAGACCATTGCTTTAGCCATAGCGCACAATGCAAGGCCACCGCCAGGGCAGAGATCCTGCCAAAGAAGCTTAGCCATGTCATCCATTTCTACCCTGGAAAACTACCAAGTTAATCAAAATGTGCAAGAGCTCCCACTGCCGAAGGTCCTTAAGAGATCCTGGGCTCTGCGCCCCAAGCTCTACCTTCTAAACAGAGCAGATAAGTGGCAAATGTGGAATGCAAAGCCACCCAGTTCACTGCAAACATGTGGCCACAAGATAAGCTCACTTTTGGAGAGACTTCTCTGGGAGTGGCTAGAGGATATTCAAGATCTTAACAGAAGGAACCCTTGTCCAGCTTCTCCTATTCCTGTCTCATGAACATTCTTGTCTTGATAGGCAATCAGCTCCTCGTACAACATGAGAGCACCTGTTGTCTTCTTCAGAACCAGAGTAACCCCAGTGGTACTAATGAGGTAATCTACAACATCCCTTTGCTGATTCAAACAAACATCCTTCACCGTAACAGAAGCCAAAGAATCTTGTTCATCAGATGAAGCTTCCCTGCCAAAGTGGGAGAGATTCTCGGATTCCCGAAAATCAAAATGGTCCTTATCTGACTCAGACGAGAGGACCACTATAAGGCCATCTTCCTGCCTGTGGATACTCCAGGTACCTTGTTCCTGCCAGCATCAGAAACAGGGCAGTGAAGCACCGACAATCCCTGGAGAACTTTCCGGTCCTCACTGGAAAAAAAAAAAAATACAATTCTGTGATTACTCACCTGTAGAATTGGTATTATACGTATACAGCACGTCCTGTTACAGAATATTCCTTACACATGGGTAATACATCCACAAGATGACGCTGGACTGCAGAAAACAGCTTGTGGCTCCTCCTGGCCCTATATAAGTCAGGGACCTCCCACAAATTCCCCAGTATTGGCAAGCAGTTAACAAGAAGCTGGGAGAACACTGATAACCAGAATTCAAAAATGAACATATGTACAAACACCATACAGAGGTAACTAAGAATAATGATAAGGGTGGGATGGAACAGGACGTGCTGTATACGTATAATACCAATTCTACAGGTGAGTAATCACAGAATTGTATTATTCTAAGTATACAGCACGTCCTGTTCCAGAATATTCCTTACACATGGGACATCCAATAGCAGTGTCCGTAAGGTAGGGTGGGATCCTCAAAAAGTAACAGCGGGCAGTTTAAACCACTGCCGCCTGCAGAACTTTGCGACCAAAAGCAGCAGCAGCTGACGCCCTAACATCAACCTTGTAAAACGTAGAAAAAGTATGAACAGAAGACCAAGTATCGGCCTCGCAAACTTGTTCAACAGAAACTTGGTGCTGAAAAGCCCAAGAGGCACCAATAGCACGAGTAGAATGAGCAGTAAGGCGGAAGGGAGGCTCCATCCCCTTAGCAGAATAGGTCTGAACCACAGCCTGACGGATCCACTTGCTGATAGTGGACTTAGCTGAAGCCAGACCCTTCTTAGGTCCAGACGGGAGCACAAAAAGAGCATCAGTCTTTCTGAAGGATTCAGTAGCCACCAAATAGAACTTCAGGTTCCTAACCACATCCAGAGAGTGTAAAACCCGCTCCTTAGGGTTACTAGGATTAGGGCACAGAGCAGGTGAAACAATGTCCTGATTGAGATGAAAAGTAGACACAACCTTAGGCAGAAAATCTGGCTTAAAACGAAACACCACCTTGTCCTGGTGTCTCTCAAAGTAAGGGGGTTTGATGGAAAGCGCCGCCAACTCAGAAACACGCCTAACAGAAGTGATAGCCACCAAAAAGACTACCTTAAGCATCAAAATGGACAAAGGGGCCTCATGCAAAGGCTCAAAGGGAGAAACCTGCCAGGCAGACAGGACCAAGTTCAAATCCCAGACTGGTAACATAGGCTTACGTGGAGGACGCACGCGAGTAACCCCCTGAAAAAAGTCTTGACCAGACAATGGTGAGCAAAGGATCTTTGGAAGAAAATGGCCAAAGCAGAAACATGACCTTTGAGGGTACTAAGTTGAAGACCCAAATCCAAACCATGTTGCAGAAATTCCAGAATCCTAGGAATAGACAGGGAAGCAACTTAGACTCACACCAGTCAATGTAAGCATGCCATACCCTATAGTAGATGGAGAACGAGGACTTCTCCCTAGCCCGAATCATGGTATTAACAGAGGCAGGCAGCCCCTTTTCCATCAAGATGGAGGTTTCAGCAGCCAGGCCATCAAAGCCAGCGTTTGTAAATTGGGATGGCGTAGCTGCCCCTGAGTGAGCAGTTCTGGAACCTTGGGCAGGGCGTACTGATCTACTGCCAACTGCACGATGTCTGCGAACCACACTCTTCTTGGCCAACAGGGGGCAACCAGAATGGTTGGCACCCCTTACTGGGCAATCTTGCTCAGCACCCTGCCCAGCAGAGGAAAAGGAGGGAACACAGAGGAGCCGAAAGCTCTTCCAAGACATTGCTAGTGCATCCATGGCCAAGGCCAGAGGGTCCCAGGACAGAGAGACAAAGACTGGAAGCTTGTGATTGTGACGGGACGCAAACAGATCCACATCTGGCTGACCCCAGCTGTGGCACAGGGAGCGAAACACCCTGCTGCTGAGGGACCATTCTCCTAGACGACAGTCCCCCTGCTGAGGGAGTCTGCCTCCAGATTCTCCACCCCCGGGATGTACACAGCTGAGATGCAGGGAACATTCTCCTCCACTCAAGACAGTATCAGGGACACTTCCTTGAGGGCCCTCTTGCTCCGCGTCTCTCCCTGATGATTGATGTAGGCAATCGCCGTCTGGTTGTCCGAGCGGACCTGAACAGCCCGACCCCGAAGGTGTGGAGTCAATTGGGCGAGAACCAACCGTATCACCCTCAGTTCCAGAATGTTGATAGGGGTGTGGGCCTCCTGAGGGCCCCACTGACCCTGGAACTTCAGGGATTTCCAGAAGCCCCCCCCCCTAACCTGTCAGACTGGTATCTGTGGTGACTGTCTCCTAGCACGGGGCCAGAAAGGATCTGCCCACCAACAGGTTCCTTGAGTCCAGCCACCACGAGAGAGACCGTCTGGCCAGAGGGGACAGAATCAACACCTGATCCAGGGACACAGGGTCCCGATCCCATACCGACAAGAGGTGAAGTTGAAGAGGTCTCATGTGAAACTGAGCGTATGGAACCACCTCGAAGCAAGGCCCCAACCCCATCAGGCCCACCAGCTGCATCCCATGCCGGATGGAGGGATGAGGGCAAGACATAAGAAGCCTGGCTTGGGCTTGAAGACTCTCCACCTTCTGCTGAGGAAGAAAAATCTTGACCTAAGATGTATCCAGAGTCATGCCCAGAAAGGAACTCACCATTGACGGTGACAGGGAAGACTTGGGTGGTTGATCACCCAGCCGAAGGACTCCAGTGTGGACACCACCAGCTGGGTATTCAGCTCGGCCTGCTGGAAGGACTGAGACGTGATGAGAATGTCGTCCAAGTAAGGAAGGATGCGACTGCCCTGAGATCTCATCAGAGCCATTACGCCCACCAGCACCTTGGTGAATACCCTGGGAGCTGAGGGAATACCGAAAGGCAAGGCCACAAATTGGTAGTGCTGATCCTCCAGAGCGAACCTGAGGAATCTCTTATGACCTGTAAAGATTGGTATATGAAGGTAAGCGTCCTTGATGTCTACAGAGGTCATGAAGTCGCCCGGGCGTAGTGAATTGACAGTTGAGTGCAGAGTCTCCATGCGAAAGTGTTTGAATCTGACAAATTTGTTGAGGCGCTTAAAATCCAGGATGGGTCTGACGGACCCGTCTTCTTTGGGAACAGTGAAAAGATTGGAATAGTAGCCTCTGCCCCTTTTCCTCAAAGGCACCTGGCAGATGACCCCCAACTCCAGAAGGTTTTTGACAGCAAGGCACAGACCCTGAGCTGACAGGGGGTTTTGAGCCATACGGGATTTGATGAATCTTGGGGGCGGCCAGGCTGCAAACTATCTTGTAACCAGAGGACACTACCTCCTGAATCCACCAGACTGAGACATGACACCTCCAGACGTGAGCAAAGAGCCGAAGCCGTCCCCCCCACCCGGATGGGTGAGGTCGCCCCTTCATGCCTGAGGGGGCTTGGGTGAGGATTTTGGCTTGGGACCCCAGGAGAGGCCAGGACGGCCACGTCCTCTGCCCCTTCCCCAATGATCTCCGCGGGCCCCAGTAAAGGGGACTCCTCGGCCTGTTCTGGAACCACGGAAGGATGGGAGAAAGGCACCCATCCCCCGAAAGGACCGGGACGGCCTCCTACGTTGAGGTAACTTACCGCCCCTGGCAAACAAATCCAAGCGTTCACCAAATAGACAGGCCCTTGAAAGGGAAACCAGTGAGAGCCTTCTTAGCAGCATTATCAGCTACCCACTGACGTAGCCAGACAGAGCAGCGTATAGCCACCAACAGGGCAGAAGTCCTACCACACATTCTAATGGCATCATCCATGGCAGAGAGGATATATGCAATAAATTCCTCACAAAGCAGGAGAGATCTATACTCTTCTCTACTATACTCTTCTCTACCCCCATCCTCAGATGCCCCGTCCAAGAGACACTTAAGCACCCCTTTAATGGCAATAGCCGTAATAGCAGAGGCACAAACCGGGCGCAGCGCCGTCCCCACACAGGCAAAGGCATGACAGGCCAGTTGGTCCAAGTGCCAGTCCTCACCATCCCGCAGGGTAGTAGTATCAGAAGAATGCATGACAGATGTATTGGACAACCCAGGAACGGGCGCATCCAACTCGGGAGGACATGACCAACGCTTAACAACATCAGCAGGAAAGGGATACCTCTTGTCCCAACTCTTAGGCACCCCGGGCAGCTTGCTAGGCCGTTCCCATTCCTTGAGCACTAGATTATTAAAGTGAGACTGCTCAGGGAACTCCCAGCGTGGCTTAACTGTATGAAAAAGCTCACCCTGCTGCTGCGGAGCCACTGCCGGGGGGAGAAATACAAAGCACTTCAAAAATGTGACTCAGCAATCTGTCAGTGTCATCAGGGGACCAGGGGTCTTCCCCAAAGGGAGTCCCAGTACCACCGTAAATCTTAGGTTGTTCCGAGTAAGGGCCCTCATCTTCTACAGGGAAGAGGGAAATCGCGGGTGACAAATGCCGCTTCTTAGCAGAAGCCTTACGCGGGGCAGACCCAGCAAGATGTTTTTTAAATCAGGTTGAGACTCCCCACTAGTATGCCCCTCGGTGGGGGTCAGATGTAAGCGTGGGGGGGGGGGGGAGGTGAGGCCAGAGGGGGCGCACCACCCGGCCCAGTAACAGACAGCCCAGATTGCAGCGCAAGCACCTGCTGGGCACAGGATACACATACCCTGACATCATCACCTATGGGGGATACCCCACATGCAACACATAGCCAGGCTTGTCCTGAAGGAACCCCAGGCCCAATATCCCCAGAAGCCTCCATATGGTGATTTGAATGGCACAACAGGCCAGTAAGGGTTAACGCTAAAGAGCTACCCGGGATGCCCCAAGAACCCGCTAGGTAAGTGGGAGATAGTGAGGGGAGATGGCCGGGAGAAACCACAGTGCCAAAGTTTTAACCCGTCTGAAAGACATAACAAAACATTCCCATAAGAATACAGCAGAAGGAATATCCTGAAAAAAACACCCCACTGGGGTTACTCACGGACCGCAGGGAGCCAGCAGCACACGCAACTAAGGACAGCCAAACAGAGCACGAAACGCGGCCACGTGATCTGGCTGGCCAATAGCAGCCCGGCAGCTCTGAGGTAAATGACGCCGCCGTCCGCGGAGCGCTGTACAAGTGCGCGGCAGCGGCGTACAAGGTGACAGAACACAGTTACAAAGATAAAACATAAAAATAAAAATACAGTTTAACCACTAGTAAACCCCGGAGATCTACCAGAGTGAGAGCAAGGCAGGAATATAAAGGATTTCCAGGGAGACGATGGCGCCCAGGAGGCAATGGGAGGAGTGAGGGTGGAGGAGAACACCTATGGAATTAGGGGTTAACTGCACAGGTTGAGCCTGGCAAAAACCCATGGAGCAGGGAGGGGCATCCCAAAAGGCTCACCATCAGCCTAAACCGCCTACTCTGTCAGAGCAGGGACTGCGGTAGGAGCAAAGCTCCTCAGCACCTAACTGGTGCTTACTGACCTACCTTCACCCGAACCTTGTCAGCCGAGGCTGGGAGGCAATATGGAACGGAACGGGTGGGAATAGTCCTGCAGGGCCGCAGGCATATAAGCCCCGCTCACGTGCGCCACATAGAGAGTTATCTTCTATCTTCGGTGAAATACAACGGTGGAACCGGGAACCACCAGGGGAGGGATCCAACTCTGAGGAAGAAGCACTCATACCAAGGGGCACCCAAAATAATGGGACCTGAACCAATATTCGATGCCCGAGACATAGCAAAATGTCTAATAACAAACCTGAGTGCAGGGATTGTAGTGGATAATCGCTGCTATTTCCCGTTAAAGGGAATAGCCAGCCACGGAAAAACTACACACAACAATGTCAATAAATGGAGGCAGTGCTTTACAGCTAAAACAGAGGGCATTATCTGGGATTAGATTGAAGCAGGAACACTGAAAATTGGCAAAACTTAATCTTCATGGGAGGAACAATTCAGGGGATGCCAGTGAAAATGTGTCCGATTCAAGTCTTTTTATTACATAATATGTTACTATGTATAAAAAAAAACCCCTGGATTCCTGAAAAATGAGTTAACAGGCAAGAATTTCCCCACTCATCCCCCAGGACAGCACCTACGAGAGATATAACAAGGATCCAGTTACAATATAAGGGAGGGATCATTGCAAGAAACGCCTTTCTTCTGAAATACTGATCTTGGCTGGACCTTTAAACCAAGCAGTAATGTATACATACGTTCATAAATGACCATACAGCTGTTGCTTGTGTGGGATATACAGCAATGCCAACTGGGGGTTTCAGACTCCTAGCCTGATATTCAAACCCAAAAAGTTGGTCTTAACACCTGTTGGAAGCACTTCCATTGTTGCAAGCAGCTAGTCCTCTCCTAAATACTGATCTGATGTCCAGGTACCTCAGGACACATTTCCAAACATCCAACAATGAAACAGATAAAAAGAAGCCTCTATAAAAACATGTAAAGTTTCATCAAACATTTGGTAGAAAACAAGCATCCATATTGAAAGCAATGTGCTCTACATAAAAGGAGAAGCACATCCAAACTAACTCATTGCCCCCTGGCTGTTGTCAATGGGGTCAAATCAGAGCCAGGTGAGAAAACCACCATCCAACCCAGGACCGACCATGTGGCAGCTGAATCAGCCCCAAGGGAGACAACGAAAGTGAACGGCAGCCCCCCCAGTCAGCTCTGAACAGAGGTCAATGCCAAACGAGTCACACAAGATTTGTGAGCGGTTGCTATGCAGTGTGTTTAAAACCCACCTGTAACTCTAAGCTGTACACAGACTACTGGAAGACAGTCAGTTTGCTTCCATGTCTACTTGAACGGACAATATATGCCTATGTGGAAAACACAGGATTGAGTCTGCAATACACAAACCTTTCTGGCAGATTTAAAAGCTACCAGCAATACTTTTAAGAGAGTTAGGGGCATTGAAAGACATGTCTCCTTAAAAGCTTCTTCCATGCCTTAAAAGTGGACCCAAACGCAGGATTTTCCTATCCTGGGTTTTGGTCCTTTCGCCCGGGGCACCCCGATCGGGGTGTCCCCCCTGTTCTGAAACCCCCCAGATTGCAACTCGCCTCTTCCCAGTCCTGCGGCACATGCGTGGCGGCCACATCCCCTACTTCCCACAAATGCCTGGCGAGGGCAATCTCCCTGCTAGAGGGATAGCGGGTATGCGGCCAAGGCTCGCGCATTCGCCGTTGAACCGGGAATCAAAGTAAGTGAATGGGGCGACCTGGGAGGTTTCACACAGCAGAGGCCTCAATTCAATAAAGGTAGAAAAAAATTCTCATGGTAGTAAAAAATTCAATTCATGAGAAAAAAGCCTGAGAATGTCACTGTTGTTGAATCGCTAGATAGGAATACAATGAAAGTCAATGGCACTTTTTTTACTCCGAAGAAAAGTAGAGAACTGTTTACTTCTTTCTACACTGTAGTAAAAGCTGCCATTGACTTTCATTGTCTTTTTTTCTACTGATTCAGTAACAGTGAAGATCTCAGGCTTTTTTCTCATGAATTGAATTTTTTACTACCATGAGAATTTTTTTTCTACCTTTATTGAATCGAGGCCTAAGTCTTAAAAACACCTTGACTGTCTTGCGAGTAATTATTCAAAGCTCATATGTAAAAGGATAACCAAATAGTACAAACTATGACTTAGGTAAAGATACACACAATGGAGGCTGCATGTCTCCATGGCAAATTTCTTGCATTTATCATTTGAAATTAAATTCAAGTATGCAGAATCTAAACACATACCTATGTAAGCAGAAAAACAATCAGCAGATGATCAAATCTCTTACTTTTCCCTTGTTACATTCTATGCTACAAAGCTAGGCTAAAAAGGTAAAATCTATTGTTTATGTGATAGTAGCGCCAACCTTCCTGGACCCTGTATCAAATGTAAGGGCAGCCTGCCAATTATTCCTGATAGAATTACTGCAGGAGCATTTGTTACAGGCATACGCATACAGGTAGTCCTCGGGTTACGACGGTCTCGAGTTACGTCGTTTCGTGGTTACGACGCTTTATACGGCGGCTCATCCAGACTTACGCGGTTTTGCGTCGTAAGTCGAACTGTACGTGCGCCGGAAGCCATAGAGTACTGCACACTGTACCCGGTTACTGTACATGAGAAAAACGAGTCTCCTGCACACCATAACACCCTTCATTATGGCTCCCAAACGAAAGGTAGGCTCATCTGATACCAGTGCACCAAAGAAAAGGAAGGCCATCACCATGGAGGTGAAAGTGGATATCATAAGGCAATCTGAGAAGGGGGAAACAGCAACAGAAATTGGCAGGTCATTAGGACTTAGTCGTTCGACTGTTGCTACGATTATCAAGGATAAAGATCGTATCCTTGAACATGTGAAAGGATCTGCTCCTATGAAAGCAACAGTAATAACAAAGCAGCGTAGTGGGCTTATTATTGAGATGGAAAGATTATTGGTGCTTTGGTTGGAAGACCAAAATCAACGCCGTATCCCTGTGAGTTTTATGGTTATTCAGGAGAAGGCTAGGCGACTGTTTGAGGCTTTGAAAAGAGAAAAGGGGGAAGGAAGTCAAAGTGAAGAATTTGTGGCGAGTAGGGGTTGGTTTATGAGGTTTAAGGATCGTGCCAATTTCCATAACATTAAAGTGCAAGGTGAAATTGCTAGTGCTGATGAGAAAGCAGCAACTGAGTTTCCTAAAGAATTGGCTAAGATAATTGAGGAGGGTGGTTACTGTGCTCAACAAGTGTTCAACGTGGATGAGACAGGCTTGTTCTGGAAACGTTTGCCTAACCGTACGTACATCGCCAAGGAGGAGAAGACAGCACCAGGTCATAAAGTCGGCAAGGAAAGACTGACTTTGCTTCTTGGGGGCAATGCTGCTGGCGACTACAAACTGAAGCCCAACGAATTGTTAGAAAGCATTGGCATGTACTTCACAGTGATGCCAAATTAGCCATGACTTTTGAGGATCCTCCCATGACCGCATATAAAAGGGCGGCCAACCTTCGTGACTCCTTGGTGAAGGCCCATTATACCACTACTAGAACTACCACCCCTTCTAACTGGCTCACTGAGTTACAGGCACCAGCGGGTATGTTTCCTTGTGGGCACTGTGCGCAATGCAGTTATATGACCAAGGGCACTAACTTCACTCATCCTCTGACCGGTAGGCAATATACCCTCAAGTCTTTCGCCAATTGCGCCAGCACGGGTGTAATCTATTTACTGAAGTGCCCTTGCGGAATGGGCTATGTAGGCAAGACTAAGAGGGCTCTACGGCAGAGAATCAGTGAACACCGCTCGGACATCAGGAACCAGAGATTGGAATCCTCTGTTGCCAGGCACTTCCTTGAGAAACTCCATCATATGACACAATTGAGATGCATGGTCATTGAAGTAGTTAAACACTCCATTAGGGGTGGGGACTTTAATAAAAAATTATTACAACGGGAACTCTTCTGGATACACCAAATTCAAACAAGGAGCCCATCTGGCTTGAATGAAGAGATAGACTACTCTCCTTTCTTTTGATATGCCCTATCTTTTGGCATATCTACCTTTGAATATTGTATCCACTCTTGTGATACAATTGCCAGCTGTTGATCATCCGCCATGATATCCTTATCATGGCATGTTCATGTGGTACATATAGGACCACCTATGGCCTGGGGTCTAGTTACCTCAACAAGTGGCCTGAATATTATACTGCCTTTGTCACTAGTGCGGCTAATAGTGAGCTGGTCTCTTTCTGTTATCTATCAACATAGGATAGTGGAATCACTATTTCAGTATGCCTTCTCCAATTCATTGCTGCATTGCTATATGGCTTATGATTCTGTTTTGGTCTGCATTATGTGCACTACCCCTTGTTTGGGGACTTTCCCTTGTTTGCCTTATGGTCTCATCTCCTTGAGTACTGTGCTAGTATGAGTGTAGCTGTCTCCATTAAATATATAATGGCTTCAGCTTTTTTAACCAGTTTTTAATTCACACTAATCACGTTTTTATATTTTTTCTATATATAGATACAACTTTGTCAAACTCAACACCGAGCTCATATGGTCTCCATAGTGCCTACACTCTCTACAGTGCGTCTCCATGGCCTGTCTCCTTATTTATCATGCTGGACTTTAATACCATTAACCCTATTTGTTCGTCCGGGCTGCCACAATTACGCCTCCTTCTACATCATCAGGACGGACCTGTCAGCAGCAATGTATCCTCAGTAACCTTCGCCTGATGCCTCCGCCCTCGGACAGCTGCCATTGGCTGGGGCGTGCTGTCACTCCGGGACGGCCACCTGCTGCTGTACAACATGACGCTGATACGCGTCGCCGCCATCTTTTTGGTTTTCTTTTTCCTACTGGCCAAGCGGCGCCTGGGCCCGCCCCCTGCGCCTGCACCGATTGGGTACAGCTATACGCATACCCATTGGCTGCTGGTCGGGACGGACCCTCGGCGCCTCCGATGACGCGCACATTGAGCGCCGGTATGCGCGCTCTCTGCACGCTGCATCCTGCACTTATGGAGACTTACAAGGTATTTAAACGGTGTGTGTTTTTTGTACTGGTACCGCTCCCTCTTGAGAAAGGCCAGAGCGCCGAAACGTCGAGGGTATTACTTCCACCTGCGCCTGCCTGTAAGATCTATCTTGTCATGCCTTAATGAACTGTTGTTTCTTGAATTGCTTCTTTATGTAGTGTTTGGATGTTGGGGAGTTAATAGCACTCCTTCAACCACTGTCTTGATCTTTATTGCTGTTTAAAATGTATGTATATCGATCATAGTTCACACTATGTACTCTCTATAGATATAAACAGGAGCGCCATTCAGCGGTCACCCTTAGGGGCTGTATCCCCTCACAATAATATGCATATACATTGTATTGTGCTGCATGTCTGTATAGCACTTGTGATCCTTTTTTCCTCAAATTAAAATCCTTTCACTGCTTGCAATTCAGATTGTGGTTGTTCGTCTTTCCCAAACTGTTTGCCCATTGTATCTTGTTCCTGTGATTGGTACACAGGCGGGGGTGACAGAACACCGTCATTTTTTCTTTCTTTCTTTACTCCAGCAAGATTGCAAATTGGTGTGCTTCAACCATCAGTGTATTAATCAGACTACAAACTGAAGCCCATGCTGGTATATCAGGCTGAGAATCCAAGGGCACTCAAGGGTATTCCAAAAGATCATCTACCAGTCATCTGGAAGTCTAATAGGAAGGCATGGGTGACACTTGCAGTGTTTGATGACTGGTTCACCAAACATTTTGTGCCAGACGTGAAGCGGTATTGTACCTCCAAGGATATCCCCTTTAAGGTGTTGCTAATTCTGGACAATGCCCCTGGACACCCTGCTCATCTGGATGACTTTAACCCTAATGTCAAGGTGGTTTACCTTCCACCTAATACCACTGCCCTAATACAGCCTATGGACCAAGGAGTCATTGCTACATTCAAGGCCTACTACCTCCGAAGGGTCATTGGTAATGCTTTAGCAGCAACTGAAAAGGATAAGGACTTGACTCTCAAGGACTTTTGGAAAACATACAACATCCTTGATGCTGTGAATAACATTGCTGATTCCTGGGATGAGGTTAAGCAGACCACTATGAATGGTGTGTGGAAAAAACTGTATCACCAGTTTGTGAATGATGTCACAGAGGTCCAAGAGTCAGTGACTAGCGTCATAAAGAACGTTGTTGATATGAGTAAGACAATGAATCTGGAGGTGGAGGAGGATGATGTCACAGAGCTACTGGCATCTCATGGAGAGGAGTTATCTGCTGAGGACCTTATTCAACTGGAGAAGCAGATGATAGAGGAAGAGGAAGACACACCAACCCCAGAACCTAAGAGATTTACAAGGCAGGGCTTGGCAGCAGGTTTTGCCCTGATACAGGAAGGGTTGTCAAGGTTTGAGGCTGAGGATCCCAACATGGAAAGGTACACTAGGGTTGCCAGAGGAGTCATGGATTCCCTTAGCTGTTACAAGGAGATCTTGGAGGAGAAGAAGATGGTCTCCTTCCAAACTAACCTGCAGCAGTACTTCAAGAAGTTAGAGGGGCCTGCAACAAATCCTGCAACGGATCCTGTACCCTCTACCTCAGCTGCCCCTCTTGACTCACCTGCCCCAGTATCTCCAGCACCTTCTGCAGCTTCCTCCCAATAAGTAAGCCTGTTCTCTTTGGAATTGTTACAGTACTGTATCTTTGTTTATTACAGTACACTGTTTATTACTGTTACAGCACTTACAGCACTTACAGTACAGTATTTCATTATTAAACGTACTATACTGCACAATATTTTACTGTACGTGTGTTTATTGATAATTATGTAGGGTACTGTGTTAGGATAGGTGTTTGGATAGGCTAAGTGTTTGCAGTACTGTACTGTTATTATGGTACAGTACTGTATGAACGTATGATCCGACATACGCCGAAATTCGGTTTACGACGCCGCGTAGGAACGGATCAACGTCGTAAGTCGAGGACTACCTGTACTCACTGCACAGACAAAAAGGCAACCAAGGGCCATGTGCACCACATATATCCCCCTCCTACAAATAGAAAGCTCTTAGACCCCTTATCTGGAAGGACCTCCAACAAGCATGGGTTTGCAGCATAATGCATCAACAACTGTAAATGTCTGCATAAATAAATGTATATATTAAAAACTCACTGCATCCCAATGAGATGAGATGGGTACATGCCACCACATCACTTTCAGCCAACGGAACCACAGATCTTAGAGCCAGAAGCTAGGTTCCCCTGTGCCACTCACGTTCAGCTTACAAATGGAACCAGCCAAATTACCACACCTCAAGGCCTGGTGGAGGAAGCTAGATCCAGCCCTAGGCCACTATGTAAGCAGTCCTGCGAACCACAGGGTGGGTCAGTTGAAAGGGCACTGCAGGAGCATTAAGAACAGACGCCTGGGAACACCATAAGGGGTGAGGGACTACAGAAACAGGAAGTTCTTTTATGGGGTGTGGTCTGGTGTTTCCAGTTTCTGAATAGGCGGGGTCATTTCTCATAGGCGCTGTCCTGGGGGATGACTGGGGAAATATATACATATTATATAAATATTATATAAGAATAATATAAAAATGGTGCAGTTTATTACCATTACACAAGATGGCACGGCTTAGTCCAAGTGCATCTGCTGTGCCAGAGCTCATATTTTCCACCAGTCGATGCTTTACCTTCTTTAGTACTACAATAAAAGCAAAACCCTAAGATAAGCAACTGCATTAAAAATAAAGATATTACAATCAATCAGGACAGTGGATTTCCAGTCTATAACCGCACCCTCCCCTGGCACTGAGGCAGGACGGACACACACAAAGGCCTTAACATGCCCAGAAACCAGTCCTGCCATTGGTACCTGGGCATCAGCCCCTGCTAGGTGGGTATGTCTGCCCTCCATTCAAGTGCAGTCTTGCCAAGATGGCTGCAGGCAGGGGGGTTACTTAGAAACTGGACTTTAACACATGAAAAATGTTTCATACCAATATCCAAGGTCTTTCCTTGCTTAGGATCAGCTTGAAGCTTGTTGTAGTGGATTGTCACTTCCCCCTAAGAAAGAAAAAATATGTTTTACAGTCTACACAGACTTTCTTCCATATCTTTCAGCCTTAAAACAATCTTGTAACTCCTGTATCTCAAAGTTGCCATAACTGTCTCTATACTCATCCAGCAACACAAACTTTCCTTAAAGTGATACTGCAAAAACAAGGCAATCGTTACACCACTGCATTGGGCTACATTTGCACTGTACTAAACTGTTTTTAAATTGAAGCAGAAATGGCTGAAAGATCGGGGTTTACAGGTTAAGCCAATGACATTCTCTTTTTAAACCCGTCTCCCAATCAGTTTAGCAGAGCTGAACAGGGTTCCTGGTCCCTCCCTCCAGATACATCACATTGCTGATTATTATGTAGCATCACAGATCCAAGGGCCACACTCTTAGAACATAATTCATGAGGTGAAACTGTAAACCTTGATATTTTGGCTATTTATTATTTAATTTAAAAAACGAAGACATTTTAGGACAGTGCCAAATGTAACCCTACGCAATGGTGTAACAATTACCTTTGCCTGCCGTATCACTTGTATTTCAACAAGAAAAGATATTGGCCCCAGGCCATTGCCAATATTCTTCTGTTTTTGGCCTCACAGTGCACATTCTTCATAGTACAATAATAATGCTAAGTTTAAAGTGGACCAGCAGCCAGAAATGAATTAAACCAGACCAACACAACAACAGTGCTCATATGCATCCCTCCCCAGTGCAATTCAGATTTTTGCACATAAAAAATGATTTACCCCTTTCTAATGCCTACTAAGGTAAATTTTAAAAACAAGATGGCCGCTTATGGGCTTGCAGGCAACCCGCAAACAGGAAGTCGTGCTGGGCTTGTTACTGTGTATTGTCACTTATGTCAGTTGGGGAAGCTCCAAAAAAACTGTTGGTCCGGTTTAACCAAATATAGTATTTATTATAAATGATGTACATGTTAAAGCCACAAAGTTTAAGAAAATTCAGGGCAAAGTTAGAATTAGATATTACCTTAACATTCTGGATCATTTTTGCTACTTCTACTTTGGTTTTTCCTTTCACAGACTTTCCATTTACACCTGTAATTTCATCTCCTGCTGCAATGGTGCCATCCAGAGCAGCAGGAGTATTATCAAATACCTTAAAAAAGAAAAAGCAAATGGAATCATTACAAGTATCACAATATAAATAAAGTTAATATACAATAACATTGTATTAAATAGGACCAAACACTTAAAGTGCCTCCTTTGGCAAGGGGGCATCTAGATTTGGAATGCCCCAACTTCTGAAACCTCGTAAACTATCCTACAGCACATGCACAGGTTCGCCTCCAAATCCACTTTGTATGCCATGGACGTAAAAGAACAGCATAAAATGAAAATTCTAATCAGGTCCTGGAATAAAACACTGGTAGCAGCTGGCATCCCTTCACCAATTCAAATAGGCATGGTGCGTGCATCAGCTGCAGTGATCGCAGCCAGCGCATGGGATCAACAAGATGGTGGATTTCACAAAGCAGGATGTCCTGGGGACAGGGAATCGACCGGCCAAGATGGGTTTTGGTCCACTTTCTGCGTTTTTGGCCTTCTATAGCTGTCACACCCTGTGACCTGTGGTCTAAACAGTTGTTGCAACGTACAAGTAGTCCTCTGCTGAATTCCTCCTTGGTTCTAGACCGCTGTTTTAGGACATGTTTAGTAGGACCATAAACCCCCCCAAGAGTATTCATTTCCTTTTTTTCATAAGATGCCAAAGTGGGCATAGCTAGCATTAATGGGGGACATAAACAGAATATCAACTTTGATTACCTTTGAATTTGCAGAGAAGCACTGTTCCAGGTTAGTCAACACAAATCTGCCATTGCCTGAAAGATGGAGAATCTTCACAGAAAACTGGAAAGGTGTTGGCTATGATGGGACCGACTGGTTAAAGTGGAACAAGACCCAGTGTGGCTGGCCCTGGAATCTTAACAGATTTCTGGCTTCACTTCCTCCCCAACCGATTCATCAAAATCAGAAAGCCCCGATGTGTGAAACACCCGGGGGCTCTGCAAAACTCACCTGCTTCCTAGCCAATAAAAACATTGGGCAGCCATGTCCCCACATTTTGGCCTATAAGCTATTCAGATTGGCTGCGGACGGGAGCACGACTACTGCTGAGGATGTGGATGCTTGAGATCCTGATTGCCGTAAACAGAGCCAGTTGCCAAACATTTAACATGCATGGCAAACAGCTCTGATTGGACGTGCATGTGTTTTAAGACTGGGAAGGGGCGAGTTTTACTGGGAAATCTGGGGGTTTCACACAGCAGGGCATCAAAATGGGATGCCCCAGGGGCAAAAAACAAAAACCAAGATAGTCAACATCCCAGGTTTTGTTTAAGCAAGCGTAACACAAACCTTACCTGAACAATGTAAAGACATGGGCAGTGCTGGGCTCCTCCTCCAATACTTATGCCAATGACATTCTGAGTGTCTTTCTTTAAGGTCACTGTACCTGGGACTGTTGGAATCCCACTAAAAAGAGCATACAAATTAATTGTGAAATATATGTAAACAAAGTGTTTCATACATTCATGTGCATACATTGGTAAAAGTTAAGAATATTGGCAAGTCCTCAACTTCTAAACCAAATGCAATATTTTTTTTGCAGAAAATTGTATTAGTCCTTCAATCACATTTCCTTAAAGTGGACCAAAACTATGAGACTCACTCCAGGGCTGGTTGACCCCCTCCCCCCCAGTTTGGGATGCCCCACTTTACCGCGCATATTAATATGCGCAGCCAGAGCAGATGATTGGAAAACAGGTAAGTTTCCTGGGCTAACAGTGGCACCCTTTGTCTGAGCCATTCTATATAGTGAAAATGCCAGCCGAGACTAACACCAGAGTTTAAAAGACTCCAGGGCCGGCCGACTAAGTGCCCTGCATTGGGATGGCTTGCTATGTAACCTCCCCTGCCCCACGTGCAGGCCTGAAATCCCTGTGTCTCCGACAGCCCCGCACCAGAGACACATCCCTGGTATCCCTGCAGTTGAGGTAGGCCGGAGACAGGGCATAATGCAAACTGCAGGGAAACTGGGGATGCGCCCCCTCTTGGTGCAGAGAGCAGGGACTTTGGCTTGATGATTATCCGAATGGCTCAGATAATGACGGTGCTCCACACCCCTGAGATCACCGGTCAACCCCTTCTGCTCACATTCAGTCTCTTCAGAAGAGGGGATCACAATCTTGTATAACTAAAGGGTTCCTGTCAATTAAGCTGCCTGATTTTTCCAGGCTCTGTTTTGTGGAGAGGGCTGCTGCTGAGCACACGCTTGACAGTGGAAGGCTGCTGGGATCTGTAGGTAGCAGCTATACCAAAGGCTTTACCCAATGCCAGGAAAGCCACATCCACTTACCAACATTGATTCACAGAAATACAAGCAACTTGAGAAAATCACTGGTATGGAGGCACAATCCTACCACAAATGTTTATTTTACATTCCAAAAGAGCGACAAAACATTCTCAACAAAGTAGAGAGAATTGACTGGTACAACATCCTCGGCACCAAAAAAATATGGCTAGGCTAAGTACATAAAAGTATTGCACAAGAAAAAAATGATTTTATTTTCCACTGTAAAAATCTCACCCCCCATAAGGGGTCCGAGATCTAATACTCATGAGTTAAAGCAGCACTGGCCGGCACTGGAGACATTCACAAATTCCAGTAGCTGTTTTCAGTAAACTACTAAACTTTCTTTTTCCACAGCTTCAAAAAAAATGAGTAATTTAAGAACAGCACCGGTACAATAAAATCCATGAGACAAAGGATAAATTCCAGCAGAACAACCGTGTTACGGGTTTCAAGCCTATTCCAGACTCTTAGTCATACAAATAGAGGATGCAGCCACGCATGAGTGCTGTCCGGAACATGCACCTTCCTCCAGCGGCCGGTGACACAACTGACCCCAGTTGAACTTCTCCAATCAGGAGAGCACAAGATGTAAAGTAACCACCTGGGTGGGACCAAGGGGCACATTTCAGCCTGGTCTCATGCATTCGTAAACATGCTCGACGGATGAGGTGCTGGCCAAGTTGAATCAATTCTGCACCCTGTCCATTGGGGCCCATGGCGGGGGGTGGGGGAGAACCAGACGCAATCCCCAGACAGGAAAACAGGCGGACTGCAACCCAATGTAGAAGTCAATCCATATTACAAGCGAATTATTAAAAAAAAAAAAAAAACATCTCTTAATATATTTAAAGAGAAATATAAATAAATATGGTTTATCTCGTTATGGTTATTGTTTAAGCCAATGTTAAAAACACAACCGACTGAAATACTGGAAATACTGAAATAGTGGATGGTGTAAATACTAGTTCTAAACACACAATGAGCAATATTTATGCCTGGTGTTCCTTCTATCTTTCAAGTTATATTCCTGGGTTGTGGACACCACCTGTTTGAAAGGTGACAGGAGAGGAGAAGTGTGAAAAGTACAGGGGAGTGAGTTATAGCTGTGCTTGTACAGACAGAGCAGAGCAGGGGTGAGGAAAAGGACAACAATCCCAGAATGCAGAGCGGCACATCAGCAGACACTTCCTGTTTGCAGGCAGCCCGAGACTCTACGGGCTGCCATCTTGGATATTTAAACGTTCAGAAAAAATGCAATAGGTGCAGGTAGGATGATTTTTAATGTTGGCAATCTGTATGTACAGGCTGGGGAAACATACAAGATAGGCTCTTATTCAAGGTCCGGTTTAAGTTTTAACCATGTGTCAGATGCCGGCTTGGACTCCATATATAAACTAAGTGCTAGCATGAAAGCCAGGTTAGGGGCTTTTCTTGAAACAGATCTAACCTTCTGCTCCGATAACGGAGGTTAGGATAGGAAGATTTATTTTCACAATATCAATAATCTGTTTGACCTTTGTTACTACTTCTATTCAGGAATTCAGTCCGATTCCTGTATTGAGCTAGATGGTTTTCAAGATTTTAAATAATAACACCTGCTGTCTATCTCTCTCAAAACATCCTAGTGAGACCTTATGGCTCCACCCCTAGGTAGGAACAAGATAATTCTGTGATTACTCAGCTTTAGAATTGATTTCTCTTCCATTATTACTTCAGGACATCAGGATAATTCAGTAATAGGGTTAACCACTCTCAACCGAAGGGGCGTGGAATGCAAGATAAAGGCGTGGCTCCGCCTCCCGGCCTATATCCTTTCGGCTGACTTCCTCCACTCCAGTTTAACTAAAAAGCAGTAGAACCAGCCACCCGGGAGGCATACCTATATCTCTTGTTGGAGACAAAAAGCTGGAGACAAAATACAAGACTCCTCTCTCCGATTAGAAGTATGTATTTTCTTTTTATAATTTTTTTTTTTACACACAAATCAATTCTACAGGTGGGTATTCACAGAGTTATCTTTTCTCTTCCATTTTACTTCAGGAAATCAGCATAATTTGGTAACGATAGGGATCTCCAAAAGCAGTACCCTGAATTAGGGTGAAATCCCCAAAAACCTTATTCCCTTTATCAGGAATAAGACATTTTAAAATCCTCTAGGTTACTACAGCCTATAATACCTTTCTACAGGTATTCACATCCACTGAGGCTCAAACATCTACCCTATAAAATTATAAATATATATATATATATATATATATATATATATATATTATAATGGTAAATGTATGTATTGAAGACCAAGTAGTGGCTTTATATAATTGTTCTACTGAAGCTTGATGCTGAAGCCCCAGAAGCTCCAATAGCTCGTGTCAAATGGATCCTTCCCCTTAGGGATATAGGCTCTTACCACTGCCTGTCTAATCCATTGGCTGATGGTAGACTTAGCTGGTGGAAGACCTTTCCTTAGACCCTCAGGTATGACAAATAAGAAATCCAACCTACGGAAAGATTGTGTAGCAGTGAAATAATACCTGTAGCAGGACATAAGGCAAAACCATCTCTTCATTAAGATAAAAAAAGACCTTAGGAAGAAAATCCTGTTTAAAACATAACAGCTTCTTGTCCTTATGCAACACTAAATAAGGAGACTTACTGAGGTTATTGCCACTAAAAAGATAACCATAAGAGGCATTAGACTTAATGACGCATCTGCCAATGGTGCAAAAGGAGGACCCTGAAGAGCTGATAAAACAAGTTCAGGTCCCAAACCGGCCAAAGTGGCTTACGAGGAGGCCGCACATGAGCGACTCCTTTTAAAACAAGTTCTGATAAATTCATTCTCAGCTATGGGTTTCTGAAAAAGGATAGATAAAGCAAATATTTGTCCTTTAAAGTACTTAAACCGGACCTTCACCATGATTTAATGAAAAGCCCAAACTCTTAAAAAACAATTCCTCAGCATCTAAAATTAATATATTTTACATGTTTAGTCACTAATTTATTATACTTTCCCCCACTGGGCTGCAACTCTGTTCGGGAATTTAGGATACGGGCGCCGCCATCTTGACTCAGAAGCATCACACTTACTGAGGAGAGGAGAGTGGGGTAAGGTACAGGGGGGCGGGTTATAGCTGTGCTTTGCTCAGACAGAGCAGAGCTGGGGTCAGGGAAAGGTCAGCAGTCCCAGAATGCAGAGCAGCACAGTCACTTCCTGTTTGCAGGCACTTCCTGTTTGCAGGCTGCCTGCAAAAATGGCAGCTTCCATAAGCCGCCATCTTGGATGTTTAAAGGCTTATAAAATGCAGTAGATGCAGGTAGGATGATTTTTAATGTGAGCAATCTGTATGTACAGGGTGTGGGAAACATATAAGATAGACTCTTATTTAGAGTGAAGGTCCGCTTTAACCCAAAATTCTGGCAACAGAAAAAGTTCTACAAGAGAACCCCCTGGATTCTCACCAAGTGATAACGCACGCCAGACTCTACAGTAGATCATTGATAAAGACTTCTTCCTGGCCTGAGTCATAGACTGAATTACTCTGGCAGAGAGGCCTCTTTTTGCCAAGATGGAGGTTTCAATAACCAGGCCGTCAAGCCAAAACTCGTAAGTTGGGATGCCTTAGAGGCCCCTGTGTGAAGAACTGTATTATCGGTAAACTCTGACATCCTTACTAAGTCTGAGAACCAGCTTGTCCCGGCCACAGAGCAGCCACCAGAATGGTTGGGCCTACATCACGAGCTAACTTTTCTAATACTTGACCCAGGAGTGGAATCAGAGGAAATGCATAAGGAAGCTTGAATGCTGACCAATAAAGAGTCAGGGCATCTGCTGCTATTGCTAGCGGATCCGTGGACGGGGACACAAACTTCGGAAAACTTCGATTGTGCAGTGATACAAGAGATCTATGATTGATTCCCCCAGTGCATACATATAGATTGAACGACCCCCTGACTCAGAGACCATTCCCCCTGATGCAGAGACTTTCTGCTAAGATGATTGGCCTGCAAGTTGTCCACTCCAGGTATATGTACTGCCGAGATGCATGGAGCCTGCTTCTTGGCAGAAAGTAAAATCTGGCTCAGCTCCAAGAGGGCTTTCCTACATTTGGTACCCCCCCTGGTGGTTGATAAATGCCACCGCTGTCCAATTGTCTGTTTGAATCCGGATGGGATGCCCCTCAGATAGAATGTCCAGTGTCTGAGACATAATAGAATTGCACTCAGCTTCAGGATAATATAGGAAGACTGCTCTCCCTCGGATAGCCCCGTCCATGGATCATCCATGACACCTCCCCAACCAGCTGACTAGCATCTGTGGAGATGATCTTCCACTGTACTGGAAGGAAAGATTTGCCGATCTGAAGAGGCCGAGGACTCAGCCACCAAGCTAGCGACTGCCCGGTTGACCGTGTCGTGCAAAAAGAGTGATCCAGAGTCTGTGTGTCTCGATTTCAGATCCTGAGCAATTCATAGTGACATAGTATGTAAGGCTGAATAGAAACTTTAGTCTATCCAGTTCACCCTTCTATCTGCAGGGGTCTTGTGTGAAACTGTGCAAAAAGCACTGCCTCGAACAGACCAATTCCTTGACGAATCGTCGGGTGAGGGCAGGTCAAGAGACCTTGTACCCTGGCCTGAAGTAAAAGTCTCTTCTGTTCTGGAAGAAACACTTTTGCCTGAGACATGTCAAAAGACATTCCCAGAAAAGACAATTCCAGAAGGTAAGAATTCGACTGGATAGTCAGATATCCCAATGTCGATAAGACAGTCTGCGCATCCTACTGGGCCTCCTGACACGATGGGGCCCATATCAACAGACATCAACAAGGGATTAAATGTATACCCTGACTTTTTAGAAAAAACATGAGACCTGCCAACACTATGGTAAAAACCCTTGGTGCTGACTATAGACCGAAGAATGTGTAGATACGCATCCATATACATACACCGTGGGTTTAAAAAATCCCGGCTGGAGTAACGCCATTGTGGAACAAACTACTCTAATCTCAAAAAGGCGAGATATGGCCGATCTCATTGCTGCTTCTTTTTGCGGAGTTCAGGATACCCCTGACAAAGAATCTCAGAGGAGGTCTGGCTCCTATTCAAACATATATCCTCCTGTATCCAAAGATCTGTTACACGGAGCCTCCAAATGTGTGCAAAAATGCAGAAGCTGTTTCCCACAAGGGCGGGGGCGTCCCTTAATGCCTGAGCAGGCTTTGAAGGGGGTTTTGGCTTTATTCCACCAGACACCTCTTTCCTTAATCTGGGACTCTTTATGGTATTCCGAAGAGACCAAACCTCTACCCCCATGAAAAATCAGAGGAAGGTCCTACAGAGATCAGTTTTAGACTTCGGCTTCTGTGACAGATTAGTAGATTTATCACCAGAAGCCTACTTTACCATGTCGACCAAGCACTCAACAGACGCTCCCCCCAAAGGGGAGACCCGTCAACCTCTATTTAGAGGCCGCGTCAACTGGCCATTACTTAAGCCACAAGTCATGCCTTAACCCTTTAACTGCCAGCCTATCTGGAGATTTTGTCACACTTTGTTGCCAGAGCATTTTGCACTGTTTTGCGCTCCACGTGTTTAACCTTGATTGAACACGTGTGATTCAACTTTTTCAGTAGAGTCTGGGCTTTAACATGAACATGTTATTGCGTGTGAAATCCCAATCTCTCCCGATTACAACGGTACCACGAGACTCCCCCAAACTGAAACAGCGCTTTATGGGATTTTCAGATAAAATTCAACTGTGCTAGACGCTATGCACACCTTGCAGTTTTTCAAGAAAAACAACCCTTTACATTTGAAACACCCCCAACAAACTATATATTCTCTGGAAGTACACACCTTAAGCGTACCAGGCTTGTTGACATGGGTGCAGTTTTCTGGACATAATCCCTCAATGAATTCTTTGGTTAGGTTTCCCTAAGAAAAGAATAGAAAAGCAGAATCAAAGCCACATTTTCCTAAAAAAAAAACTATAAACAAAACAAGAAAAAAGTTAAATCTGAAAAAGCAACATCCCCCGAACAGAACAATACCCAACATGCATAGCTACTGTCAAAGGAAGAGTTGCCAAACACCCCAAAGTAAAGCATGCACGTAACTGTAATTTTACTTGACAATGTCAGCTCTGCAGACAAAGTGCGCACCTGAAAGTACACATGCTAAGCTTTCTAGGCATACCTGGCATCTTTCTGGAAGTAATCCCTTGAAGAATTCTTAGGTTGCACAGGGTTTCCCTAAAAAATGTATTAAAAAAACAGATTAAAAAACACCTTTTCCTAAAATATCAATATGCAAACAAGAAAAACAAGCTAAATCTGAAAGATAAAGATATATTTTCTGCGGTAGAGTCACCCTCTAGCAGCAGGTGACTTGCCAGACTCAGAGCTTTGTGAACTGGTATAGGGGTCACATAGATCCCTTACCAGTCCACAAAGAGTTAATGCAAAAAAAAAAAAAAAAAAAAGATAAAAAATATTTTATTATAATTTTTTTTAATACTTACCTTCCATCCATCCCAAAGCACCCCCACGCTGATCACTTTGGCTTCTGCTCACCTGCTGATGCTGGAAGCTTTTTATACCTGCTGGGTGACAGGTAACATAGGGTTAATTAAAAAAAGACGACATAGGGTCCCCCCTCCCGGGGAGGAGGACCCCTTTTGGGGGGAATTTTAAGGGTTAAAAAACCCTTAAAATCCAAAAAAATAAATGGTGGCAGGTCCCCCCTACCCAGCTTAACCAACCCGGGACCAGCTATGCAGGGCTTGTAGAACAGGGCACAGGGGGCAGCTTTGGTGGCCCCTGGCCCTGCAGGCTACAAGCCCACATAGCCTCTGTGGGCCCGGGCCTTCTGCCGCCCCTGGCCTTTGGGGAGGCAGGTAATTGGGGGTGCCGGGGGTTAATGGCAAGTCACCCACTAGCTGCAGGTGACTTGTCAGCCCTCAGCCTTGTGAACTGGTAAAGGGGTCTCATGGACCCCTTACCAGTTCACAAAGGGTTAACTATAAAAGAAAACACACACATTAAAAATGATTTTATTAAAAAAACACATTTTCTTTTCTTTACTCACCTCCGATCGTCAGCTCCTGTGTCCCTCGCTGATCCGATGACAGATGCCGGAGATCGGCAGCCAGAGGAGGGGGGGGGGGAGGCAGGAGATCAGAGGATCTCCTGTCCCCTCCTTCCCAGGCCACCGATCACTGTCATTTTTCTTTGTACAGAAAAAGCCGACGGCAGCTAAAACAGGGGGGAGGGGACCTACTCCGGGCACTCCCATGCCTCCGGAGGAGCCCCGACGTGGGATCGGAACCCCCCAGGGTGAAGAGGCGACCCGGCCGGATCGAATGAGGGGTCAGGTAAGTGTTTTTTTTTTTTTTTTTTTTTAATTTTGCAGGTGCTAGCAGGGGGCAAAGTCAGGCGCATAAAATTTACGTGGCTGGCGTTTAACGATTGGAGAGGCGGCCACATAAAATTTACGTGGCTCAATAGAAGGGTTAAAGCTAGTGTCAGAGCTAGGTTAACCTGATCAAATCATCCATAGCCTAAATCACATACCTGTTGTAGATGCTATGGATGAAGCACAGGCCAGCCACGAGGACGACCCCATAATACAATAAGGATGACATGCCACCTGGTCCATTTGCTTCTCTGCTGGATCCTCTGAAGAAGCAATATAAGAGAATGGCATAACCGAAGTCTTAAAAAAGACCTGTCACCAGAGCCTCCACCACAGGAGGGCGAGACCATAACTCAATCTGATCTTGAAAAAAGGATACGAAGTATCTAGTACTCTAGGAATGGGCAGAAGACTACCTGGCTTCTGCCATTACCTATTAATCAGATTCGAAAAATGGGTATACACCGCAATTCTCCTTAATTGAGCGCCCCCTTGTGTAGAGGACTCCACTGGATGAATCCCTCTTCAAACTCTTCAAAGGAATCTTTTCTTAGTAGCCGATACTTCTTGGACGACTCTCTAAAGGTTTAGGACCACTTGAGGGCTGCCGACAGTTTTAAGACTCAGAGGGGGACTAAGGCAGCCACCATATCCTCGTGCTTCCATTATAACCTTCTTAGTAGCCAATACTACTTGAATGACCTACTGAAGGTCTAGGTACACTTGAGGGCTGCCGATGGGCCTTAAGGCTCAGAGGGCACTGGCGACAGGGGTCAGAACCCTTGCAGGGGGGAAGACAACTGTCTTTCATATTTACTACCAAAGCAATATTCCACACCGCGCTATCCTCATCCAGTGCCACTTGCATGCATACTGGACATGGGGTAAATCTATCTGTTAAGGACCAGATCAGATTACCCCAGATGCCTCTGTCATGGTGAAAAATACTAGTCTACCTCCCTGGGAATCTGAGACAAAGTATATAACAGTTCTCGATAGCCACTACTCCGAGACCTTAGGGGGTGACCACACATCATATTGCCTGCCCTTTCTCCCACACTATGAAACAAATTGAAAAATAAAATCAAATTGAACCTACCTAAAGGTTTAGGTCTGCATGAACCACAAGATATTAATAAACATAATACACACAATAAAACCAAATTTAACCTAACAAGGTTTGGGTCCGCATGAACAATGTTAATAAACATACTAATATAAACGGATACCGATAAATCAAAATTATAATAAAACAAACAACATGACACACCTAAAGGTTTAGGTCTGCTTAAGAGTGGCTGTGCAGTGGCTCAGAAATGGCCCTTTCTGCCGGCCAACAACCCCAGAGAGAACCGGCAATGTCGGCGGTCCAGACCATCCAGTCCAGTCCGACTGCAAGAAAGAAAACCGGAGTGTAGGAAGTCAGCCAGAAGGATATAGACCGCCTTTGTCTTGCAGTCCACCTTTCGGTCGAGAGAGGTTAACCCTATCGTTACTGAATTATCCTGATGTCCTGAAGTAAAATGTAAGAGCAACATGACCACGAGAAATTAATAAACCTTTGGCTCCTCCTCTCAGCCTCTAGTCGTTTATGTGTTCCTGCCTTGGGCAACAGCCAGACCACCAGCTCCTGAACCGAGAGGTTTAGGCAAGTACTGGAGCTGTGGGTTTTGTACAGGGCAGACCCATTTCCCCGTCTCGGAGGCAGCCAGCAAGGGACCTGGGATACGCCCAGGAGATAGGCCAGATTCTCTTTTCCCTGATCCTCAATTAGTACTTTGGGGGGGGGGGGGGGGCATTTTTACCCTTTTTCTAATGATTTTTTTTTTTTTTTTAGAAAAGATTGGGATGGCTGAGTTTTAGACCAAGTTCTGAAGGATCAAATTTCCTCCTCCTTTGAGAACCTGAAGGCCTCACAGAATTCAGCTTGCCATAGTGAATTAGTGGGCCATCCGTTTGACTTCCCCTTCTATTTTAGAGGACAAGACTCTGAATATTCGGATGCTATTATTTCTGAGGGGGATGAGAGACAGGGGTCAGAATCAGAGTCATCCACTCAGGGTAAAGCATCCGTGGAAAAAAGGAACCTACCCAATCTCTTACATATGATTCAGCTTTCCATGGGGATCGAAGAAAAGAGGGTTACACCTAAATCTAAACATGACGGGTTTTACACAGACTTTGCTCCGGATACACCTATGTTATTTCCTGTTCATAGGGCTATTAAAGAAGCTATCCTTAAAGCGGTCCTTCACTCTGAATAAAAGTCTATCTTATATGTTTCCCACACCCTGTACATACAGATTGCTCACATTAAAAATCATCCTACCTGCATCTACTGCATGTTATAAGCCTTTAAACATCCAAGATGGCGGCTTATGGAACATCAGGCAGCCTGCAAACAGGAAGTACCTTCAGACTGTGCTGCTCTGCATTCTGGGATTGCTGACCTTTTCCTGACCCCAGCTCTACTCTGAGCAAAGCACAGCTATAACCCGCCCCCCTGTGCTTTATCCCACTCTCCTCTCCTCACTAAGTGTGATGCTTCTGAGTCAAGATGGTGGCCCCCGTATCCTAAAGTCCTGAACAAAGTTGCAGCCCAGTGGGGGAAAGAATAATAAGTAAGTGACTAAAAACTTAAATATATATTAACTTTAGATGCTGAGGAATAGTTGGATTTCAGAGTCCTCTTAAAATAGAGACCCCACTGGAGGAATCTCTCTTCAAAGGAATCTTTTCTTAGTAGCCGGTACTTCTTGGACGACTCTGTAAGGGTTTAGGACCACTTGAGGGCTGCCAACAGTTTTAAGACTCAGAGGGGGACTAAGGCAGCCACCATATCCTCGTGCTTCCATTATAACTCTCTTAGTAGCCAATACTACTTGGCTTTTAGCTGTGAATCTACACTTCCTCCATTCATTGCCAGTGTTGTGTGTGGCAATGGTGTCATTGCCACGTGTATGCATTGACTGATTGCTGCCATCTTACAGAGAGGGACAGCAGAAAAAAAAAGTGTTCCAGGCTGATTCAAATGTGAAAATATTTATTTATAGTTCTAAAAAGGGAGTATCGGCAGGGGCTTTGGCCAAATGTATTTCACAAGTTCAGTGGCTTTTGGTCAGCTTTAAAGAGATGTTATCCAAAGAAGATTCTCTCTTATGGGATAGGTGTCCCAAATTGGATGCACCCTATGAAAAGGTCCCTACGGGGGTAGATTTTGTCTTTGAGGATCTTCAGGACACGTTACAAGAGGATGGATTCCCTATTAAATAGGGCCTGGCAGACAGAATCTTGTTCTCTGAAACAGATTTTTAGGTTTTACCTGGGTCGTTAGGAATTTGAATCATTGTCTTCGGCATCTTAAAGCATGTTTATTGAAACAGACTAGTATTGAGGAAATTATGTAGGCTTTACCTATTTTCAGCTGCCTCTTTTCTGTCTGATGCTATAGCTGAATTGGTAAGGTTTTTAGTCTATACATTGCTCTGATCAATTCAGTTCTCAGAATCCTGTGGCTTTGATTCTGGTCAGGGGACACGGGCTCTAAAATTTGCCTCTCTCATGGCCTTTAGCAGGGAGTTTTTTTGGTACAGAGCTAGAGAATTATTAGATAGATCACCTGACTAGAACAAATGATTTCCCACTAGGATTAAGAACGTATGCTCTTAAAGACTTTCTTATCAATCCATTAAAACATGCCTTTCTTAACAGGGAGTCATTCAGAGGAGCTAAAGGTGCCTCTTCTTCTGCTAGGAGGGGCAGGTTTAGAGGATCCACCCTGCTTGGTACCCAGCAGTCCAGCTCTAAGAAGCAATGAAGCCTGGTCTCTAATAGGGGCTCGGCTAAAATTCTCTCACACTTAGTTGGAAGCCCTACTGAAGCGTCCGTTTATTTCCAAGGGTATAAGAGAAGGCTTCCCAAAATAATTCATTCAAGCCCCTTCCACAAGTTGTTTTTATTACTCCCCTACCAGGGGGCAGGAAGGAAAGACTGGCCATCATGAACAGTCTAGATTCTATGTTTGATCTGGGGGCGATTGTCCCAGTTTTCCTCTAGCAGTGAGGTAAGGGGTTCTATTTGAGTATTTCTGGTAAAGAAGGCCCCCCTTCAGGTTCATTCTGAACTTAGAGAAACTAAATCTCTCTACATTAATGGCTTTTCCACATTTTCTGTCAGAAATCTGCTTCCGCCGGGTTCCTTTATGGTCTCAATAGACCTGATTGATGCCTACTGGCAGGTACCAATGACCCATTATGCTCAAACTTTTCTAAGGTTTGCAATAAAGGTAGGAGACCAAACTTTCCACTTCCACTTTGTCTGTCTTCCCTTTGGGCTGGATTCAGCTCTCAGAATTTTTACCAAGGTTCTAGCCGAACCTCTAGCCTGGTGCAGAGATCCTTGTATTCTTTCTGGTTATAAAATCATACCTTAATGAGTGAAGATACCTTAAAGCAAGCGCTGAAACCTATCTTCACTCATTAAGGTATGATTTTATAACCAGAAAGAATACAAGGATCTCTGCACCAAGTGCAGTCTGATACACATTGTAAAACGACTGATGCATATACATATATATATTTCCTTCTATTAACAGACTTAGTATATTTGTGCACTGAAGAAGCATAATAGCGAAACGTTTGCACTGGATACAAGCTTGCTACAAATTGAAGGAACAAAACCCTTGCCTTGCTACAAACTGCAAAAATACTACTTGCTACAAACTGTAAATATAGCAAAAATAAGAGCCCAATAGGAGCTCTGCAGACATAGATGGCAGGACAGTCCTGCGCATCCTGAATGAAATCTTTCTTTTGTGTAACTTATCTCTATGTGCATACCAGCAACCTTTATTGTAAATATGTAAATTATGTATAACATTTGCACGAATAAAATCAGAAAAACATCAATACGGTATAGACATACTTACCTTAAAAGAAATACCAAGTTATCCCCAATTTAAAGACTCTACAGAGGGAAGTTGGTATAACCAATCTTTCCTTCTCCCCCCTTTTCCCTACAAGTATCAATTAATAGAGTTGGGGGAATAAAGAATATATTCAGCCACCAGTGTCATTAGGGTGGGACCTGACTAAAACCCACTTTACCCCCAAACCCACTTTACCGTTTAGTTATGCAAAAAAAAGTTTCTCTTTTAAAACGTAAAGCATTTGTAACTTGCAGCGTTTGTTTTGATACAATACCCCTCTGGCATATTTACAAAATGATGATCGCTCTTAAAGTGGACCAACACCCAGGATTTTCACAAATTCGATCGGGGGTGCCCCGCTGTGTGAAACCCCCAAAAACTCACCTGGCCCCGCTCCACCAATCACCGCCGACGGACAAGGTGAGAGCCGCCTCCTCCTCTCGCGCGTCCCTCTTACAGGGAGCACGCCCGCGCCGGCCATTCACAAATGGCCGGCGCGGGTGCGCGCCCTGCTAGAGGGATGTGCGAGAGGCGGCGGCCCGCGCATGCGCCGTTGGAACGAGGAACAGGTAGGCTTTGCGGGCGTCCTGGGGGGTTTCGCACAGCGGGGCACCCCCGATCGGGGTGCCCCGCAGGCAGGGAGCCGATCAGCGGTGGGTGTTGGTCCACTTTAACGCAACAGATAGTTGTGAACAGATCCTAATACTCAAGAAGCTAAACATGAATATCATCCAATAAAGGCTAATATTTTTAAATGGGATTCCAAGACTGGATGGACCTTCACCCAAGTGTTCTTAAAGAACTCAGCTTAGTTATCTAATCACCCCTGTTCTTGATCTTTAAAGACTCACTTACAACGGGTATAGTGCCAAGGGATTGGCACAAGGCAAATGTGGTGCCCATTTATAAAAAGGGCTCTAGGTCTACCGGGGCAATTACAGACCTGTAAGTTTAACATCTATTGTAAGAAATTACTTGAGGAACTATTAAGGGGCTGCATACAAGAATATGTGGCTATGCATAATAATATAAGCGACAACCAGCACAGTTTTACTAAGGACAGAACCTGCCAGAATAACCTGATTGGCTGGATTGAAAACTGGCTGAAGGATCGTGTGCAGAGAGTTGTGGTTACTGATACCTTCTCCGAATGGTTACCAGTTATTGCTGGGCCCACTATTATTCAACTTAGAAGATGGGATTAAAAGCACTGTCTCTATTTTTGCAGATGACACAAAGATATGTAGCACAGTGCAGTCTATTGAAGATGTTCACAAGCTTCAGGCTGACTTGGACACCTTGAGAGTCTGGGCTTCCACTTGGCAAATGAGGTTCAATGTGGACAAATGTAAAGTCTTGCACTTTGGGCCTAATAACCTGAAGGCCACATATGTCCTCGGGGGAGTAAAACTAAGAGAATTACTTGGAAGGATTTGGGGGGTACTGGTAAATCACAGGCTAAATAACAGTATGCAATGTCAAGCAGCTGCTGCCAATGCCACAAAGATATTATTGTGTATTAAAAGATGCAAGTAATCACGCGCTAGGGACGTAAGTTTGCGCACTGGTGCGCCCTCAGCTGGAATAAGCTGTCCAGTTCTGGGCACCCAGTTATAAAAGAAGATACTTTGATTACAGGAATTAAATCTATTTAGTACTGAGATGATGCCTTTTGTTCCACTTTAAAAAATGTACCATAATGCTGATAGGGATCCACTCCCACTCAAAAAGTTGTGCATTGGGTAAGCACCCTAATTATTTTAAGCTTTAAACCGGACCTTAACCATGATTTATTGAAAAGCCCAAACCCTTTAAAAACGATTCCCCAGCATCTAAAATTAATATATTTTAAGTTTTTAGTCACTTACTTATTTTTTTCCCCCCACTGGGCTGCAACTCTGTTCAAGACTTTAGGATATGGGCGCCGCTATCTTGACTCAGAAGCATCACACATGCTGAGGAGAGGAGAGTGGGATAAAGTGCAGGGGCGGGTTATAGCTGTGCTTTGCTCAGACAGAGCAGAGCTGGGGTCAGGAAAAGGTCAGCAATCCCAAAATGCAGAGCAGCACAGTCAGAAGGCACTTCCTGTTTGCAGGCTGCCTGATGTTCCATGAGCCACCATCTTGGATGTTTAAAGGCTCATAACGTGCAGTAGATGCAGGTAAGATGATTTTTAATGTGAGCAATCTGTATGTACAGGGTGTGGGAAACATATAAGATAGACTTTTATTCAGGGTGAACGTCCGCTTTAACAAGAATAGTAAAAAGGGACCTTATAAAATAAAAAACCTTGCCAACAGGCGCACATTGAGGTCATCTGCCTTATCTGACACAAGCAAAATGTTATGATGGGAATGAGCAGTTGGGGGGGGGGGGCAGGCCGACCATTTTGTTCTCAGAGGTGACCATCTGCCTTACCCAGGGGACTTGTAACCGGGCGTCTGAAACCGTCACTCAGACTTCCTTCCAAGGCACTCCCTCAGGTACAGAAGGATCTTTGCCTACCGCTCTTTGAAGCAGCATTTGCCTTTAAGTTAAACTAAAGGCAAGCCAGATTGTTGTCCCATTGTCTCGAGCTACACGTTGCACTGTTCTAAACTTCAATCCGTTTTCAAAAAGACCCCGTAGTTCCTAAGTTATTTGTAAAAGTATTAGAACATTGGAGATGCAGATAAAAAAATGAGGAGAAACAGTGGGGGTGGCAACAGCAATGTGATGCAAGCACAATGCCTGCTTTACATACATCATGGTAAAAAAAAATACATGCATTGTTGTGCCTCTAGTTATTATTGCCAGCACATAGTGTGGTCAGAGAGGAGGAAGGAGGGTAGGGTTTAATAGCTGCAGAGAGGCAGCCAATCAGAACATCTGGGGAGGGAGTGGGGAGTGTTTCCATTCTCAGTCCACTGAAGGTTGATTGAAGGACCGGGCTTGCTGAAAGGCAAACGGCTATGATTGGCAGAGAGCCCACGCATGCACCATTGGACAGGCAAATTATTATCCACACCCTGGGGGGCTTCACACAGGAGGGCATCCCAATTCAGAATTGTTGAAAACCATCTCTTTAGATTCCAGGCCGGCCGCTGCTGGGTTTTATCCCGCTTTAAAGCGGACCTTCACCTTGAATAAGAGCATATCTTATATGTTTCCCACACTCTGTACATACACATTAAAAATCATCCTACCTGCATCTACTGCATGTTATGAGCCTTTAAACATCCAAGATGGTGGCCCATGGAGTCTCAGGCTGCCTGCAAACAGGAATTGTCTTCTGACTGTGCTGCTCTGCATTCTGGGATTGCTGTCCTTTCCCTGACCCCAGTTCTGCTCTGTCTGTGCAAAGCACAGCTATAACCCCACCCCCTGTACTCTATCCCGCTCTCCTCTCCTCAGTATGTGATGCTTGAGTCAAGATGGCGGCGCCCGTATTCTAGTCCTGAACAGAGTTGCCGCCCGGTGGGGGAAAGAATAATAAGTGACTAAAAACGTAAAATATATTAATTTTAGCTGCTGGGGAATAGTTTCAGGCTTTTCATTAAATCATGCTGAAGGTCCAGTTTAAAGAAAATTTTATCTCAGAAAAAGATGATGGTACTGGGTTTACATTTTTGCCCAGATCCACCTATGGAGAGTTTTACAGTGGTGAAAGATCTTAAAATGGCCCAAAACCAAGATTTTTGACTATCCTGGGTTTTGGTCAGATACCCCGCTCTCTTCTCGGACCTACGGCGCATGCGTGGCCGCTCGTCCAATCAGTGAGCTCAGATCTGCTGACATCACATCATCTAAGGCGAGCAGCTCCGAGCACGCTGACAGCCGCATCCCCCGCTACCCTCTAACAGGGAGCGTTCCCGTGCCAGCCATTCACAAATATGCCTGGCACGGGGATGCGGCTGCGGCTCGTGCATGCGACGTTGGACCGGAAAAGAAGGTAAGTGTATGGGTGACCTAGGGGGTTTCACAGAGGGGGGCAGGGAATTGATTGGCCCCGGAATCTTATGGATTCCCAGCCAATTGCAATGGGTTTTGGTTGAAAAGCAGGGATGCCTCAAATATAATCAAGGCAGACACTATATAAAAAAAGCAACCACCCTCTTATATAACGTATGTGTGAATCATCTTTAGTTTGGTTATCAGCAGTGTAAGGAAGGAGGAAACACAATTTGGCCGGCTAGCTACACTTAAATCCCATACACCATCTAAGGAACACCCACCTGCCCCACTAAGGGCCAAGCAGTGAAAATATAAGAAGAAATACAGGCTTTAGGAACATCAAAAAATGACAAGAGTAAGCACCAAGCTCAAAATCCCCATCCAAAAGGGAAAATTGGTAGAAGGCCTGCAGGAGATTCTGGAGAGGGGGAATAAAGCCACCAGGTTTCTCACAGAGCTCACCCAGGCGAGTGAAAGAAAGAGCCCAGAAAAGAGTAGCATTAGTAGGCTTGTTGCTTTTCAAGTACCAGGCATAAGTATCACTAGCCAGTCGGCATAAGTATCACTAGCCAGTCGGCATTTTGAAAGGCAGACGTGCTCCTCAGGAAGGAAGCAATGATAGGACCCCCCCCCCCCCTGTCTTGTGGCATTCTTCCAGGAAACTCAGGAGTGAGTTGGGGCCACTGAGGAATCTAGTTATAAGAAAGACAGCCATAATGTTCATGTTGTTCAATGTTGTCTAAACAGAAGTGTAAGAAAAAAAATGGGAGGTTTAATCATTTTACCAAGTGAATGTCATACACAGAAAGCCATGAAAAACAATTTACTGCATCATAACAGCAATCAATATGATATAAACCTCAGTTTGGTAGCAAAAAGGATTATTGCATATAGATCAACTGGAAATTAACATGCATTAACAGATTTAGGTCACCACTGTTGTGCAGGATTTTTTCAAACAGTGCATTCCTTTTTACTAATTAAAATTCATTGGGTTGATAGCTAGTAAATCAAAAATGCAATTGCCCATTTTGGATGACAACTATAATTGTCTCATAGAAAGAAACTTGTAGTTTGGAAATATGATAGAATTTATGGGTTTTCATTGAGATTAAAGGAGAACTTCACTCATCTAATGACCCCCCCACACATCCTGTCACCCTACCCTGCCCGCAGCACTCCAGATCCTGGATGCCTCCATCTTGGCCAAGAGAGACAAAGCCACATCCCCCCGACTCGCCTATCCAGTAGCTCCGGGATTCCGCCGCCACGTTGCTACACCCAGGAGTACAATGCCAAAATCCTCCTGGGTGCCTTATGCAAATTCCGCACTGGCCAATTAATTTCCCCATTCATGCCAGTGAGCAGCAGCAGAAATTTTGAAAGCTGCGGACCTCTGGCTGGTGACGACAATCACTGACTGGTTCATGTAATTCAGATTTCTGCACTACATGACCCTGCAAGGGCTGCGGGAGAGACACAGCCACAGCCGTCAGAAGTCAGCTGTGTGCTGCAGGGACATCTGGACCAACACCAAAAAACCAAACCACCCATTTTTTACAAATTGGTGTTCCCTGTATGCCAAGATATTTGTTTTTACCGGGTGTTACAGCGAATGGGGGGAGGGGATTCCATCCATTCTAGGTCAAAGATGTTAGCACCTATGACAAAGCAGATAGTAATTTATTAGGGGAAGATAAACAGCTCACCCAGACAAGAATTCATTTCCAGGAGAGGTGCAGAAGAAACAGGGCATGTCGTATACTGTCTACCAGGCTGGCGGTTGCACAGTAAGGGTTACGTAATGGTGGCCCATCTTTAGCTTACAGGGGGGACATCCCAATTCAGGGTGACCCCTGCTGTATAATTAGAGGAGGTACAGTCTTTTTTGCAGGACGATTTTGATGGAATACTGTAATCACTTTGAAATAACTTACAGTTTGTCCTCATCAAGGTCATAGTCATACTCAGAAAACATGTCCCTTATTCTGCAACTTTGCTTTTCTGTAATGAGAGAAACAACATTTTTTCAACATTTTAACATATTACACATTTATATTTGCTTTGTGTTATCAGAAATAGGGAAGTAAGAAGCCTGCCTATATGGGGAATGGGAGGGGAGGAATGTCACACTGCCTATATGGGGAATGGGAGAGGGGAATGCCACACTGCCTATATGGGGAATGGGAGGGGAGGAATGCCACACTGCCTATATGGGGAATGGGAGGGGGAATGCTGCACTGCCTATATGGGAAATGGGAGAGGGGAATGCCACATTGCCTATATGGGGAATGGGAGGGGAATGCCACACTGCCTATATGAGAAATGGGAGGGGGGAATGCCACACTACCTATATGGAGAATGGGAGGGGGGAAACCACACTGCCTATATAGGGAATGGGAGGGGGGGAATGCCACACTGCCTATATGGGGAATGGGAGGGGGGAATGCCACACTACCTATATGGAGAATGCCACACTACCTATATGGAGAATGGGAGGGGGAATACCACACTGCCTATATAGGGAATGGGAGGGGGGGAATGCCACACTGCCTATATGGGGAATGGGAGAGGGGAATGCCACACTGCCTATATGGGGAATGGGAGAGGGGAATGCCACACTACCTATATGGAGAATGGGAGGGGAGGAATGCCACACTGCCTATATGGGAATGGGAGGGGGAATGCCACACTACCTATATGGAGAATGGGAGGGGGGAAACCACACTGCCTATATAGGGAATGGGAGGGGGGGAATGCCACACTGCCTATATGGGGAATGGGAGAGGGGAAATGCCACACTGCCTATATAGGGAATGGGAGGGGGGGAATGCCACACTGCCTATATGGGGAATGGGAGAGGGGAATGCCACACTGCCTATATGGGGAATGGGAGGGGGGAATGCCACACTACCTATATGGAGAATGGGAGGGGGGAATGCCACACTACCTATATGGAGAATGGGAGGGGGAATACCACACTGCCTATATAGGGAATGGGAGGGGGGAATGCCACACTGCCTATATGGGGAATGGGAGAGGGGAATGCCACATTGCCTATATGGGGAATGGGAGAGGGGAATGCCACACTGCCTATATGGGGAATGGGAGAGGGGAATGCCACACTACCTATATGGAGAATGGGAGGGGAGGAATGCCACACTGCCTATATGGGGAATGGGAGAGGGGAATGCCACATTGCCTATATGGGGAATGGGAGAGGGGAATGCCACACTGCCTATATGGGGAATGGGAGAGGGGAATGCCACACTGCCTATATGGGGAATGGGAGAGGGGAATGCCACACTGCCTATATGGGGAATGGGAGAGGGGAATGCCACACTGCCTATATGGGGAATGGGAGAGGGGAATGCCACACTACCTATATGGAGAATGGGAGGGGAGGAATGCCACACTGCCTATATGGGGAATGGGAGAGGGGAATGCCACACTGCCTATATGGGGAATGGGAGAGGGGAATGCCACACTGCCTATATGGGGAATGGGAGAGGGGAATGCCACACTGCCTATATGGGGAATGGGAGGGGAGGAATGCCACACTGCCTATATGGGGAATGGGAGAGGGGAGGCCGCTCGTTCAATCAGCACGCTCGGATCCGCTGACGGCCGTATCCCCATCACGGAGGGATGGATAGGAGATAGGTTGTAACAGTTACAACAATATAAACACAGGAAATTGAATCAATTATTGCTGCAGATCAATCTGTATGTTACACCACAAAGAGGGACACATGAGAACAGAGAGGGACAGGTTGGCATGGACCCAAAAGAGGGACAGTCCCTCAATATCAGGGACACTTGGGAGGTATGCGTGCTGCACCAGGTGGCAGGGGAGCTGCAAACACATTCTGCATAAGGGAAGAGAGGGGAGGGGAGAGCTGGGCTCCAGCAATATGCATCATATGCAGTGGGTAAAAACCTAAACCGCATCTTTCGCACAGTATGTAAAAGCCTTTTGATACAAAGATGGGCGCCCGTCACCGTACTATTGGGTTTACCAGACAAAAAAAGGGTCAAAGAAGCCCGAAACGGAGCAAAACGAACACGCCTTCCCCACCTGAAGAATGCACCGCCGCTACCTCGGCTGCTTCAACGCCGAGCAACGTTTAACACCGTCCCCGTAGATGTGACAGTGCTCCCACCGGAAAATCTCCTACCGGATTCTCCTGTACACACTGTCGGCTTAGTGACGTGGCGATTTCCTCATTGGAAGGCGCCTTGCGCAGGTGTATTTTCCCGGCAGCCTGTGTGGCCGCACTCCGCCCCTCGGCCGGCTTTGCTTCGTTTAGAGCTGCTGTGTATCTGGACAGCGGAGGGCAGGGTTGCTCGAGTTCGTCCCGAATGGGGTAGCTTAGAATGGCCACCTGACTTTCTGCACAAATAACAACCCGACCCATGCCACCCAGGAGATTCTCCCTCCCTGAATGGGCTTCTTTTACACGTTGCTGCTCAGGGGCATCACGAGTTCAATGCCTCAGTGTGCACTGGAGCCCTGGTACTGGACCGACAACACTTACCTCCTCCTGTCTTCTACAGTCATCCTCTCATGGCTGCTCTTAAAGTGGACCAACACCCAGGATTTTGACTATCCTGGGTTTTGGTCCACTTCTACCCCGCTATATGAACCCCCCCCCCCCCCCCCGATCGTTCGTAAAAACTCACCTCACCCCGCTCCTACGGCGCATGCGCGGCTGCTTGTCCAAACAGCGCGCTCGCAGCCACTGTGGTATGCGCGTCAAACCCCAGCGTCCCTGAGCAAGCTGGCGGCTGCATCTGCTTCCCTCTAACGGAGCGTGCCCGCGATGGCCATGCACAAATGCCTGCCGCGGGCACGCGCCCTGCTAGAGGGAAGCACGAGATGCGGCCCACGCATGCGCCGTTGGACTGGGAATAAGGTAAGGTTAGTGGGGTTTCACACAGCGGGGCATCCCGATTTTGGATGCCCCATGGGGAGGGATCGGCCTGGGAATCTTATAGATTCCCGGGCCGATCAAGGAGGGTGCTGGTCCACTTTAAGGACCCCCAGAATCTATAAGGTTCTTGGCTAGTTGGTGTTTGTCTTTATCCCAATTTGTGATACCTCGCTGTATTAAAGTGGACCAAAACCCAGCATGATCGGCCTGGGAATATATAAGGGAAGCAGGGGATGTGGTCACCAGCACGCTCGGAGCCTCTGGCTGAAAAAAGCTGGCTTGGACAGGATGACGTCAGTAGCTCTGAGCGTGGTGATTCGGATGAGCGTCCATGCATGCGCCATAGAACCGGGAAGAGGTGATTTGTGCTCAGCGATCGGGGTGCCCCGGGGGAAAGGACCAAAACCCAGCATAGTCAAAATACTTGGTTTTGGTCCACTTTAAACCTGTTACTCCCCTCTTACACTGGCCCGTGCGATGGCCGCATCCCCAGCATACCTCTAGTTAGACGTGCACACTTATCTGAATGGACAGTGCAGCCATGCATGAAGCTAGAGGTGGATTTCCTTGTGCCCCAGAGCTCATTGCTGCCAAAGAATTCTGAATGGAACAAGCACTGCCTTGCATGTGCTGTGGGAACAAGGAAAAGCTGAGTTTACAGGCAGTGCCCAAGGATAAATACAGAGCGGGGCAAATTGAGATTCCCTGCCAGAGTGATCAAAACCCAAGGAAAACAATTTTTTTGGTGGTGTTCCTCCAACATTTTTGAACCTGGTAGGCTGCTCATGGTCACTCGAGGCGCGGAACACAGAAGTGGTAAGTTAGGCATGTCAACTCGCCCATGGCTTCAGAGAGTCACCCTTTTAACCCCCTTATTGCTAGTACAAATGATTCTGCAAAAACTCACAAACCCTCTTCAAACTGACACACAATAGGTAAATACATGAGGGAGACTTCTGAGGGGGCAGAATGGGGACAGACTGCAAGTGAGTCAGTTAAGGTGGACCAAAACTGGACCTATAAGACAAGACAGGAAACCCCTTCTAGGTCTGTGTGCAGCCACGCTAAGTCATAGAGATATGCTATAGAGGGTCGCATGTTGATCACAATTGCAGCTAAGGTCCAAAACCCCTGCTGGGGGGCTGACACCACTGACCATAAGGATTCCATCTTGAATCTGGTCATTTGGACAAGATTGAGGTGTCTGATGTGCAGAATAGCCTTCACTGTGCCTTCCTTCTTGGGGATAAGAATCTGTTGGGCGTAGAAGCCAAAGCCTTTTTCTTAATGCAGCACTGGAGGAATGACTCCAGCCTGCAACAATTGGTTGACAGCCGAAACTATAGGGTTGATTCAGAGCCCCTTTCTCACCTTTTTTTTGCGTGAATATTTCCATTCTCGTTCATTTTTCCCCTCCTCTGATTCAGCAAAGCCTTTTCTCTGCGAGAACTTTAATGTGAAATGTTTTCATTTTTGCATGATTTTTCATTTGGTAGCAAGACCTCCATAAAAATGATGAGAAAGGGGCTCTGAATCAACCCTTATGCGCAGACACCTGTTCTGGCGAATGGGGCAGTCTAGATGCCATGAATCTGAGCATAGGGGACATAATTTTACTCAGAGAATTAGTAACGGATATTCACAAACTTTGAAAAACACAGGAATACTGTCTATCTTCTCCCATCTCTTGCTTCTCTCTTGCCCGAAAGGTCCTTATGGTGAGATTGGAACAGTTGTCCTTTTCAAACTGTTTCCTGAAAATCAAAGGGGTTCTCCTCTGACTGGGAAGGAGACTGTCAAAGGGTGTTTACTCCGGGGATGCCCTGCACACCTGCCAGCATCAGAAGCAAGGCAGCTAAGCCACGCAAATTTCTGATCTCTACAGAAAAATCCCTGAAGCCAAGAACTAACTGGGGAGGGATCCATCAGGAGCAGATGCCCTTATGCTATAGGATGCCCAAGATCGAGGGTAACTCACCTTCAAACTGCTTCCTCTGTGGAGGAGGTGCAGTCCTAATGTTACTATCATAATAGCAGGACATCAGGTTTTTGGTGTTCTGCCTTATTGTTTTCCTTTTTTGGAATGTAAAATTAATATTTGTATTATAATAGTGCCCCCATACCTGTGATTTACTTATCAGAATGTGGTTTCTAAGTTTCCTATATTCCTCTGACTCTGGCTACATTCACAACTGTATGTTCGCCTTTTCGCATTGTGTTTTTCAGCAGAAATTCCATTTTGTGTTTATGTCTGCTTTTTTCTCTTTTTAAACCCTGTTTCTTTATTTATTTCAATATATTCTTTGCAGGCCTTGAAGTCTAAAAAAATTGGGATGCCTCACTGTGTAACCCCCCCCCCCCCCCCAAGCCCTGATACAGTTACTCTCCCACTTTTCCCAGAGCCCTCGCTGTGTCTCTGCACTGTGGCTGGTAACCTTTAGCCTGACCCATACCTGGACTTTCTGAATGGGTGACGCAAGAACACCCCAATTATAAGGTGAGCACCCTCGCTTGGCTTCTTAGCCATCAGCGGAGGTGAAAGGAGTCAGCCAATCAGCGCGCTTGTTCTGTTCTGTGGGAGTGACCTGAGGGGGATACACACAGCTGGGCATCCCAATTCAGGATGCCACCACATAAAGAAACACCCCCCCCCCCCCAAAGAGTCAAAATTGAGTGTGTTCTTACTCTTTAATCTATACTTTCTGTTGTTTTCTTTCTTCTTTCCTCTCTGTTTGCCAGACAGAGACTGCCATTTGGAAGGGAAGTATTGCTTTATATAAATAAGATTGTTTAAAGCGAGTTCAGGAGCTTTGGCGAGTTCCAGTTGTATTTCAAGTGAGGTTGTATTATAAGTGAGGGGACTTTTTATTAAGGGACTTTAGATTGGGACTTCAAGTGTTTTTATTGCATATGTGCTAAAATAAGATGGTAAAAGCCAAAGTTGCTGCATCTGTGAGTACTAAAATTGTTTTTACTGCTGTATTGTAACTAGGATAATGGCTAGCAATATTGGAGGTCTACTTCAGTGCACAGTTTGTCATATGTATACACTTCAGGAGCTGCAGTTCCCGGGTGAATACCGCTGTGGTAAATGTGAGCAAATTGCAAACCTGGAAGCTCGGGTTAGAGATCTGGAGGAGCAAAATGCAAGACTGAGGAGGATTGACAATATGGAAAAGAGTTTTCTGCTCACTGAGCAGGTAGTAAATGGGGTAGATACAGAGGGTGGAGAAATGGGTCAGGAGGAGCAGATAAGTAGCTGGGTAAATGTAGATAGAGGGAGTAGAAAGGGTGCACAGAAAAGGAAGGCCATTCCTGTGTCTGCGCACCCTAGCAAAATTGCCAAGTTGGGTAATGATGCAACAGTGTCAGTCTCAGAAATGGCAGCCCTAGCGGATACTGTTCTCCCTAACAGCCGGGAGAACAGCCCAGCTAGTGAGCGGGTGGTTGGGACTGCAGGTAGGACTAGACAGTTAGTGGTCATAGGGGATTCTATTATCAGGCGGACTGATAGAATAATTTGTCACCAAGACGGCCTCAACCAAATGGTTTGCTGTCTCCCTGGTGCCAGGGTTCGGCATGTGGTGGAAAGGGTGGACAAATTACTGGTAGGGGCTGGGGATGACCCAGCGGTCGTGGTCCATGTGGGGACCAATGACAGAATTAATGGGAAATGGAGGATCCTTAAGAATACATTTAAGGAATTAGGCACCAAGTTGAAGGGAAGGACCTCCAAGGTTGTATTCTCTGGAATACTGCCAGTGCCATGCGCTACACATGAAAGACAGCGGGAGCTTAGAGAGTTAAACGCATGGCTCAAGTCCTGGTGCAGGGCAGAGGGATTTGGGTTCCTAGAGCACTGGGCTGACTTTTCATTGGGGTACAAACTGTATTCTAAAGATAATTTGCACCTGAATGGAAGGGGGTCTTCTGTGCTGGGTAAGAGGATACTAGAGGGGGTGGAGAGTTATTTAAACTATTGATGAAGGGGGAGGGCAAGAGTGAAAACAAAAGTGAAGACAGGTTACTTAGGGGACAGTATATGATGGTGGGTGGAGAATTAGAAGGGGGGAGGACTGCTATGATGGATAAGGAGATCCATGAGTTGCAAACCAGCAGTAAAAAATTAGACGGATGCATTACTGCAGGAACTAATACTATACCCCAATGTGTAAAACTAGATAGGAACATAAAGTGTATGTTCACAAATGCCAGAAGTCTGGCAAGTAAAGTGGGGGAGCTTGAGGCTCTGGTGCTGGCAGAGAATATTGATGTTGTTGGTGTGGCTGAGACATGGCTGGATTCCACACATGACTGGACTGTCAATCTACAAGGTTTTGCTCTTTTTCGGAAAGACAGAGCAAAAAGGAAAGGGGGTGGAGTGTGTCTTTATGTAAAGCAAGAACTCAAAGCATATATTAATGAGGGGATACTAGCAGAAGATTGTGAGGATGTAGAATCCTTGTGGGTAGAAGTAAGGGGTGATATAAACAATGCTAAAATACAGTTTGGTGTAATCTATAGGCCCCCAAATATAACTGAGGAAATAGAGGGTCAACTGCATAAACAGATAGAGCGGGCGTCACAGGCTGGTACAGTGGTGGTGATGGGGGACTTCAACTATCCAGGAATCGACTGGAGACATGGTTCAGCTTCCACTACAAGGGGGAGAGCATTCCTCAGCTTGCTACAAGATAATTATATGAATCAGTTCGTGGAGGCACCTACTAGGGTTGATGCTATTCTAGATCTTGTAATATCAGATAATGATGACCTGATGGGGGCAGTAACAGTCCGTGAAAATCACGGTAACAGTCCGTGAAAATCACGGTAACAGTAACAGTGACCACAAAATAATTGTATTTAACATAAACTGTAAGAAAGATTTTCTTCCTGGGAAGGCAAAAACATTAAATTTTAGAAAGGCCAACTTCCCCAGGCTCAGAGCTGCACTCAAGGACATAGACTGGGAGCATCTGTTCAGGAATAAGGATACAGATGCCAAATGGGAGTGCTTTAAATCAATTGTGAGTAGCAACGTTGCAAAATGTATTCCTACGGGTAACAATTATAAGCGGCTAAAGTTAAACCCCTCATGGCTGACACCTGCGGTTAAAAGGGCAATAAAGAACAAAAAAAGGGCATTTAAACATTGCAAGGCTTAACTCTCAGCTGTAACACTTGAGAAGTATAAACTAGTAAATAAAGTGTGTAAGAAAGAAATAAGGTTGGCAAAAGCACAAAATGAACGAGATGTGGCCAAAGAAAGCAAAACAAACCCTAAACGATTTTTCAAATATATTAATTCGAAGAAAACTAAATCGGAACAGGTAGGTGCCCTAATTAATAATGATGGGGAAATGGTCACTGGGGATGAGGATAAGGTAGAGCTGTTAAATGGATTCTTTAGCTCTGTGTACACAAGAGAAGCGCAAGGAGCCAACACAAGAAATGCCACTGATAGTAATAGCCCAAGTATAATAATTAACAAGCTAAACGTGGATATCATCCAAGAAAAACTCAATAATTTAAATGTGAATAAGACTGGAGGACCAGATGGACTTCACCCAAGAGTTCTCAAAGAACTCAGTTCCGTTATCTCGTCACCTCTGTTGTTGATCTTTAAAGACTCACTAGCAACTGGTATAGTGCCAAGGGACTGGCGCAGGGCAAATGTGGTGCCCATTTTTAAAAAGGGCTCTAGGTCTTCTCCGGGCAATTATAGACCTGTTAGCTTAACATCCATTGTGGGGAAATTGCTTGAGGGACTATTAAGGGACAACATACACGACTATGTAACTATCCATAATATTATAAGTGACAACCAACACGGTTTTACTAAGGACAGAAGCTGCCAAACTAACCTGATTGGCTTCTATGAGGAGGTGAGTAGAAGCCTGGACAGAAGGGCGGCTGTGGATATAGTTTTTCTGGATTTTGCAAAAGCATTTGACACTGTTCCCCATAGACTCTTATTGGGGAAATTGAGATCTCCAGGATTAGAAAACGCAGTTTGTAACTGGATTGAAAACTGGCTGAAGGATCGTGTGCAGAGAGTTGTGGTTAATGATACCTACTCTGAATGGTTACCAGTTGTAAGCGGTGTACCCCAGGGTTCAGTGCTGGGCCCTCTCTTATTCAACTTGTTTATAAACGACATAGAAGATGGAATTAAAAGCACTATATTTTTTTTTGCAGATGACACAAAGATATGTAGCACAGTGCAGTCTATTGAAGATGTTCACAAGCTTCAGGCTGACTTGGACACATTGAGTGTCTGGGCATCCACTTGGCAAATGAAGTTCAATGTGGAAAAATGTAAAGTCATGCACTTGGGGTCTAATAACCCGAAGGCCACATATGTCCTCGGGGGAGTAAAACTGGGAGAGTTACTTGTTGAGAAGGATCTGGGGGTACTAGTAGATCACAGACTAAATAACAGCATGCAATACCAAGCAGCTGCTTCCAAGGCCACCAAGATACTATCGTGCATTAAAAGATGCATGGAATCACGGGATAGAGATGTAATTTTGCCTCTTTACAAGGCACTGGTGCGCCCTCACCTGGAATATGCCGTCCAGTTCTGGGCGCCCATTCATAGAAAGGACGCTCTGACTCTGGAAAGGGTGCAAAGGAGAGCCACCAAACTAATAAAGGGAATGAAAGATCTTAGTTATGAGGAAAGATTACGAGAATTAAATCTGTTTAGTCTTGAGAGGAGGTGATTGAGGGGGGACATGATTAACTTGTATAAATATATAAATGGACCATACAAAAAATATGGGGGAACACTATTTCATGTAAAATCCTCTTTAAGGACAAGGGGGCACTGCCTTCGATTGAAAAAAAAGAAATTTAGTCTCCGGAGGCGACAATCGTTTTTTACCGTAAAAACTATAAATCTATGGAGTAGCCTCCCACAGAAGCTTGTTACAGCATCAACCGCTGACAGCTTCAAAAAAGGATTAGATGCTTATTTTGAAGAAAATAACATTAACAGTTACTATTAGTGGTTATCAATAAAAAAAAAAAAATAAAGACAAAAAAACAAAATAAATAGCTTCCCCTATGAAATAAAAAATAACTTCCCCCTACCCCAACACCCTTGGTTGAACTTGATGGACATATGTCTTTTTTCAACCGTATTAACTATGTAACTATGTAATATTCTTCTTTCATTGCTTAATTCTTTCTATCAATATTAAACATATATGCAGATTTGTCACCATGTATGGAGTCATACCACACAGAAAGGGGCCCACATAATCCTGGAGCCGGCTGGTCTGGTTAGTGGCCATTTTGGAGCTTCCTTTACCAGCATCCCAGCCCTGCTGCTGTTGGATTCAACTTACATTACCCTATAATGCACAGCAGCAGGAAACCCAGCAGTACTTCCTCTTAGCAGTTGGCCTGCAGATCTATGTGACACCCTTTTGATCGTTTAACCTTTTAACTGCCAGTCTACTTTGAGATTTTGTCGCCCTCTGTTGCCAAACCATTTTTTAATATTTTGCGTTATACATGTTCAACTGTGATTCCTGAAGGGATTTCCAAGGAAAATTATATAATTTTTTTCACTTGCCTTGTTCTAGTGTATTCTAAATATTTTGGGGTAAAATTTGTTGTTTTTTGTAATAAACAATTTAAGTTTTTCAATAAAATCATATTGCATTTCTCCTGGTTACAAAACCTTACAGTTTTCAAGAAAAACACCCTTTACATTTGAAATATCCCCCCCCCCCCCACCAAACTATATATTTCCTTGATGAATTATTTTGTTGCACAGGGTTTCCCTAATAAAAAAAGCTGAATCAAAGCCACATTTTCCTTAACAAAAACAATATGCAAACAAGAAAAAGCAATGCACTTAAAAAATGTATAAAAAAGCAGAATAGAAAACACATTCCTAAAATATCAATATGCAAGCAAGAAAAAAACAAATCTAAATCTGAAAGCACAAACCCCCCCCACCCCCGAACAGAACAATACCCAACATACATATGTCCTGTCAAGGGAATGTTGGCAAAAACCCCAAAGTAATGCTTGTAATTGTAATTTTACTTGAAAATTTCAGTTCTGCAGACAAAATGCTCACCTTGCTCTTGTCCAAAACAACCCTTCACATTTGAAATACCCCCGCAAAACATATATACCCTGAAAGTTCACATGTTAAGCTTTCTAGGAGTATTCAGCTTGTTGTAGTGGGCTCAACTTTCTGAAAGTAATCTCCCAAATAATTATTTGGTTGTACAGGTTTTCTTTAAAAAATTGATAAAAGAGTAGAATACAAAACACATTTTCCTATAATATCGGCAAACAAGAAAAAAAAACATATGTATCGGTAGCCCCCATTCCTGCCCAGGAGACCCCCAAACTAAAAAGAGCACTTCATAACATTTACAAATAAAACAAACAAATAAAATACTACTACACCACACAGAGAAAAAACACACCACACAAGTGTTATTCCTTTAAACACCTCTGATTGTCCGCTCTTCTGTCCCTTGCCTATCTCAATTACAGATGCAGTGATCGCTGGATGAAGGGGGTGGGGAGCAAGGGAGTCAGAGGATCACTTACCCCTCCACCTCTCCCTCCAGCAATCACCATGTCTACGTCTGTCAGTCCAGGAGCGAGATGACTTTGGCGAGAGGACGTCTTCTACCCCCCAAAAGGCGGGGCTGCGGTGGTAATGGAGGATGCGCATAAGGGCTTGTTTCAGCTTGCTCCTGAAGAGACCTGGCCACAGGGATCTCGTACGAAGGTAACTGTAATATTCTAAGTATGTCACACACCCCGCTTCAAGATATTCATAACGTGTGGGTATATACTGACCTGAAGAGGCGATCTGCAGAGATGATTGGAGGAAAGAAAACCCCTCCCAGTCCATAAATACCTGGGACCTCCCACTCATTACCCAGTCTTCATCTCTGCAGACGGCAAGCAAGCAGCAGATGATATCTCCTCCTTGCACTGGGGGACTTTAAGGTAGCCGGGTCTACTCCCGGCCTATATATTTTTTATTTCCGTTCAGACTATTTATTTCCATATGAATATTATATATATATATATATATATATATATATATATATATATATATATATATATATATATTGAATGCCTCCCAGTCTTGACTGCTGTCCGAGCGAGGGTATATTAGCACCACATTGGTGCTCAGGAGCTATGCTCCGCCGCGAAACCCTATTAAAAAGGGTAGGCGGTTATACCGGGTTGGTGACCCCGGTTTGGGATGCCCTGTCCAGTTAATAATTTTTCCCCTAATTGGCCATATTCCCACATTATTATCTTGTTTGGGGGCACTATCATATGCTTTCAGTGTTTTACATGACGTGGGGCGTATAGAAGTAATCCTTCTACTTATGTTACATTGTTTAATGTTGTCTGTGAGTCTTTTCTTTGTTACTTTCCTGTCACCTTTATTTCTGCCAGGCACTGCGGCCGCCATTGCTGCCGAGGTGCTGGTTTTCGTTTTTTACCTCAGAAGAGCTGAGGGGAGGTTTCTCTCCTCACGCTCTTCTGTGTGGGGGCGGGGCCGGGCCTTCTGTGTGAGGCCGCGGCCCGCGCCCTTTATGTTCTGTCAGACTGTAGCGTGGCTCCAGCGGTGAGCGGCTCCGCATACATTGCGGGCCGCTACCGGCTGTTTTACTCCTTAGGCGCCCGGTGCCGCGGGTCCCGCCGGCACCGGCGCGCGTTTACAATGAAGGGGAGCTTCCCCTCACAGTTTGCTGTGGGGGCGGGACCGGACTCGCAGCACGTCACCGCGGCCCTCCCCCTCTAGTCACAGGCACTCCTGAGGAACTTGTTCCTCGTGCCCGTCTTTGCGTCGGGGGGCGGAGCTTGCAGCGCACGGTCCGCGCTGACCACGCCCCCCTTCTCAGTTTCCCGCCCTGCTCTGAGTTACCTCAGGCAGAGGACGCAGCGCTCTTGACACATACAGGTTACGTGAGTGGCCCTGCGGGCCATTTCTTATTTGCACATTTTATTATATATATTTATGTCTACATAATATATATATATATATATATATATATATATATAGGGATTTAAAGACTCATACTGTTTTTCTGTGTTTTTTAGGCTGAATCTTCAGGGGTTTTTAGGCTTCTCCCGGTCCTAGGGTACCTGGGTATTTTTTAATTTTATCTTTACAAATCCTCCCACTTGGACACCTTAAGGGCATCCTGGGTTGCTTAATAGCGTAATTCCCTCACTCATAGCGACTCACTCAAGTTCACCTTATGGAGGCATCACTGGATTCCGGGCTTCCTTCGGGACAATCCCGCAAGTGCATGGGCTGTGGGGTATCCCTAACAGGGGATGATTTTTTCTTATGTATTTCTTGTGCACAGCTAACTATTACACGGCAGTCCGGACCCCAGGCTTCTGGGTCAGTGCCGCCGGCCTCATCCTCTCCCCCTCTCTTTTTGACCCGTGCCCCGTGTGATGTTACTACGGGGGGGCAGTCGCAAACTGATGTATGTGCCAGATTGGCCAGTATTGAAAAGTTTATTTCTTCTGCGGTTGCCAAGAAAGCAACGACTAAGAGGAAGCATTTATCGCCGGTTAATCATTTTGTATATGATGATGATGTGGATGGCCTGGACTGGTCAGATTTTTCCCCTCTTGAAGAAGGGGAGTTATGCGAGGATTCAGATATTTCTGATGATCAACAAATTGTTGGCGCTGATTCCGATCGGAGGTCAGGGATTTCCTTGGACACTCCTAATGTTCTGACTCAGATGTTTGAGGTTCTGGCTATTTCACCTCCGGTGGAGGTTCCTCAACAGCAAGGTGAGTTTTATGACGAATCCAGGCCGCGCTTGGAATTTCCTAATCAAAAGCTTTTTGATAATGTTTCTAAGGAATGGGATCGGCCTGCCCGGCTCCCGGGCATTCCTCAGAGTTGGGATAAAAGATACCCTTTCCCAGTGGATACGGTTAAGCGCTGGGCGTCCCCCCCCCCCGAAGTGGACCCCCAATTTTGGGGTTATCCAACTCAGCCGTGTTGAACAGCCCTGATTGTTCCTCTCTGAAAGACGGTGAGGATAGACGCGTTGACCAGATGGCTTGTCATGGCTTTGCTAGTATTGGGGCAGCCATACGGCCTGTATGTGCCTCATCGCTGTTGGCGGTGGCTACCAGAAAGGTGGTCAGGAATTTGTTATCCTCCTCCGGTTTGAATCCGGACAGTGATGAATTTCGTGATCTAAAACAATGTGAGGTATTTTTGTCCTTCATAGTAGCCGCTTTGGATGATTCTTTGATGATGAGTAGTAGAGCCTCTGCTCTAATGGTTACTATTAGGCATTCAATTTGGTTACGCCAGTGGGCGGCTGATTTTGGGTCAAAGTCACTGACGGCTCTTCCCTTTGTTGGGTTACGACTCTTTGGAGACAAATTGGACGCTGTGGCCAAGGGCGGAAGGCTACCTCAACGCAAGAAGCAACGACGCCCCTTTCGAGGAGCGGCTTCCTTCACCCCTTCATTTAGGGGATCTAGAGCGGGAAGAGGTTTTGCTTTCCCTTCTACCAGAGGAGATTCCTGTAATAGGGGCAGAGGACGTGCCCGTTCAGGATACAGTTGGGGTTCAAAACCCAAACCCGCGGCCAAGCCCGTTCAACAATGAGGGGGCGCCCTCACCCGTGCGGGTGGGCGGACGTCTGCGACACTTCTCCCAGGTCTGGAATCAGGAGGTTTCGGACAAATGGATCCGGGAAGTGGTGTCTTCCGGCTACAAGCTGGAGTTCGAGTCCCGCCCCCCCCCCCCCGCGTTTCTTCAGGACTCGAGTGTCCCCGGATTCACCGGCTGCGCAGCAGCTCCGGGTGGCGGTATCAAGTCTTCTGGAAATGGCAGTCATTTGCCCAGTACCCCCTTTAGAAAAGGGTCGGGGTTTTTATTCAAATCTGTTCACGGTCCCCAAGAAGGATGGCTCCGTCCGGCCCATTCTGGACCTAAAGATTCTCAACAGGTTTGTCAGGCTGCGAAAATTTCGCATGGAAACGTTGCGTTCGGCTATTCAATCTCTTCGTCAAGGGGACTTCATGATGTCCATAGACATCCAGGATGCTTACCTTCATGTTCCCATTTTTCCCGCGCACCAGAGGTTTCTGAGGTTCGTGGTGGAGGATCGACACTTTCAGTTTGCGGCTCTTCCCTTCGGTCTCACCACAGCTCCAAGAGTTTTCACCAAGGTGCTTGCCGGGGTGATGGCTCTCCTCAGAGCGCAGGGGATTCGCATAGTGCCGTATCTGGACGACCTTCCCATAATGGCACCGTCATTCAGCCAGGCAGAATTGGACACCAGGACGGTGATATCCACTCTGGAGAGGTTCGGCTGGGTGATCAACTACCCTCACTCCACCCGTCCAGGACAGTATCCTTTCTGGGAATGTCTCTGGATACAGATCAGGCCAGAGTGTTTCTTCCTCAGTCCAAGGTTCTTCTGATTCAGGAGTTGGTTCGGTCACTCATGTCTATTCCTCGTCTGTCCATCCGACTAGGGATGAGACTAGTGGGGTTGATGGTGGCCTCCTTCGAGGCAGTCCCCTTTGCTCAGTATCACACAGGGACACTACAGCTCCATCTGTTGTTGGTCTGGAACAGGTCTCCTCAGACGCTGGATCAATTCTTTCAAATGCCCCCCCGAGTTCGCCGCTCGCTTCGGTGGTGGATGAACTCAACCAACCTGCTGAGGGGCAGATCCTTTCTGACTCCTCAGTGGGAGATAGTCACTTCGGATGCCAGCCTCTCAGGATGGGGGGGTTTTTGGAAGGATCTACAAGTTCAGGGTTTGTGGGGTCCCCTGGAAGCTCACGAGCATATCAATATTCTGGAATTAAGGGCCATCAGGTTGGTTCTTTGTCATTTGACTCATCAACTGCGAGGCTTGCCGGTCCAGGTCAGGTCGGACAATCGGACGGCGGTGGCCTACATCAATCACCAGGGAGGGACCCGCAGCATGAATGCTCTCAAGGAAGTGTCCCTGATTCTGGACTGGGCGGAGAGCCATGTCCCGTGCATCTCGGCAGTTTACAGTGGAGAACATGGAGGCGGACTCTCTGAGCAGAATGTCAGTCCGCAAGGGGGAATGGTCTCTCAATCCCAAGGTTTTTCACTCAATTTGTCGCAGATGGGGGTCACCGGCGGTGGACCTATTTGCCTCCCGTCACAATCACAAACTTCCGGCATTTGTGTCTCTGGCGAAGGACCCTCTGGCTCTCGCAACGGATGCCATGTCTCTGAACTGGAGGGATCTGGGGTTTCTGTACCTGTTCCCTCCGTTTCCCATGGTGGCCAGATTAGTGCGCAAGCTTGTTCTGGAGAGAGCACCAGCAATCCTGGTGGCTCCAAGGTGGCCAAGACAGGTCTGGTTCGCAGACGTGGTAAAGTTGGCAGAAGATCAGTTCGTTCTGCCCCTGCTGCCAGATCTACTTACACAGGGTCGTCTTCGTTACCCCAATTTGCCAACGCTGGCTTTGACGGCGTGGCTGCTGAAACCTCCATCTTGAAGGAGGAAGGTCTTTCGGATGCTGTGATTCGGACTCTTATTAGTGCTAGGAAACGGTCCTCATCGTCTGTGTATTATAGGACTTGGAGGTCTTATATTGACTGGTGTGAATCTAGATCGTTCCCTTGTAGGGAATTCTCTATTTCTAGAATTTTGGAGTTTTTGCAACATGGTCTGGACCTGGGGCTCCAGCTCAGTACTCTGAAGGGACAGGTGTCTGCCCTGGCGGTGTTTTTCCAAAAGTCTTTTGCGCTTCATCCTTTGGTTAAGACTTTTTTCCAGGGGGTTACACACGTGCGGCCTCCTAGGAAGCCTATGATTCCAGTTTGGGATTTGAATTTGGTTCTTTCTGCTCTCCAGGGTCCCCCCTTTGAGCCTTTGCATGATATTCCTTTGTCTTCCCTTACACAGAAGGTAGCCTTTTTGGTAGCTATCACTTCTGTTAGACGTGTTTCTGAGTTGGCGGCTCTATCGATTCATGCTCCGTATTTTGAAAGACATCAGGACAAAGTGGTTTTCCGTTTTAAGACGGACTTCCTTCCTAAGGTGGTTTCGTCCTTTCATTTAAATCAGGATATTGTTCTGCCCTCTCTGTGTCCTAATCCCAGCAATGACAAGGAGAGGGCCCTACATTCTTTGGACGTGGTTCGTGTTGTGAAGTACTATTTGGTGGTAACTTCTGCCTTTCGCAAGACTGATGTATTTTTCGTGGTGCCATTTGGGCCCAAGAAGGGTCTAGCACCTACAAAGTCTACCATCAGCAGGTGGATTCGTCAGGCCATTGTCAGGGCCTATTCTGCTAAGGGGAGAGATCCTCCTTTTCGTGTTACAGCTCATTCTACTCGTGCGGTTGGGGCTTCCTGGGCTTTTCAGCACCAGGCCTCGGTTGAGCAAGTTTGCAAGGTCTTCTGTTCACACTTTTTCAAAGTTTTACAAGGTTGATGTTCGGGCCTCAGCGGATGCTGTTTTTGGCCGCAAAGTTCTTCAGGCTGCAGTAGTTTAAGTTGTGCTTTATGCCTTGTTTTGGATCCCCACCCTTTATGGACACTGCTATTGGATGTCCCACACGTTATGAATATCTTGAAGCGGGGTGTGTGACATACTTAGAATAATACCATTTTGTGAATACTCACCTTGTAAAATGGGTATTATAAGTATGTCACACACCCCGCTTCAACCCGCCCTTTTGTATTCTGGATCCTTCATTTTGTGAACTTTGCGTTGTTATGACTTATATTTGGCTCTTCCTGGTCCCTTACCTTACTGCTTTCTTTATACTGGGTAATGAGTGGGAGGTCCCAGGTATTTATGGACTGGGAGGGGTTTTCTTTCCTCCAATCATCTCTGCAGATCGCCTCTTCAGGTCAGTATATACCCACACGTTATGAATATCTTGAAGCGGGGTGTGTGACATACTTATAATACCCATTTTACAAGGTGAGTATTCACAAAATGGTATTTTTTTTTTTTAGTGACTGTCAGAGGCAGCTTCACCCCTGGATGAAGAGGAGACCCGACTGGATCGATCAAGGGGTCAGGTGAGTTTTTGGGGTTTTTTTCTGCGTAAAATTTACGTGGCTGGCGTTTAATGGTAGGAGAGGCCGCCATGTAAATTTTACACTTCAATTCTTTTAATCTTGTTATTTCTATCATCCAACTCTCATTCCTGAGGCAACACCAAAAAATTCCATTTGCAGCTTTAGTCTTAGCAGAGCACTCAAGGATGACCCAAAGAAAACAGCAACATCCTTATTTGCACACATTTTAACAAACATTCCACTTGTCGTGGGAATCATTACACATTTAATTATGCTACAGTTCTCCATAAAACTCACCTTCCTGGTGTTTCCACGGCACAGGCATGGCCAAAACGTAGTGTGCTGATTGGCTGGCTTAGGTCAACATATTTAACCTCAGGTTCACACTCCACCTGAAGAAAAAAGGCTTTACGACTTTTTCAAGGTTCTGCTTATAAGATTTTAATGTGCTAGATGCCAAAATTATTCTGCCACACTGCCTATAATGAGGGCAACTGAGGGAGTGGATAACACACTGCCTATAATTGGGCAATTGGGGAGTGCCACACTACTTATAATGGAGGAATGGAAGAGGGGAGAATGTCACACTACCTATAATGGGGCAATTAGGGGAGGGGATGCCACACTGCCTATAATGAGGGAATAGGAGGGAGGAGAATGCAACAGTGCCTATAATGGGGCAATTGGCAGAGGGGATGCCACACTGCCTATAATTGGACAATTAAGAGGGATGCCATACTGCCTATAATGGGGGAATGGGAGGGGGGAGCACACCACACTTCCTATTATAGAGATGGGAGGAGGTAGAATGCGGCAAAAAAACTTTGCATATCATCACTATAGTTTTCTTGTTCTCATAAAACGTGTCACGCTCATTCCTGCCTATATCCTCCATCTGAAGTTAGACTGAAAATCTAGAGCCAAGATATTTCTTTCCCGGCACATCACAAGCAATAAAATATGTGTGCACTATTAGCAGGAATCCAGCTGTGACTTAACCTTTTAAGTGCCAGCCTACCTGGGGATATTGTCACTCTCTGTTGCCAGACCATTTTGCACTATTTTGTGCTCCACATGTTCAACTGTGATTTTTGAAAAGATTTCCCAGTAAAATTATAGATTGTTTTTTTTCAGCAAAGTCTGGGCTTTAACATGAAATGTCTTGTTTGTCATTTTTAGGTGTATTCTCAATATTTTTACAATTTATAGTGTTTTTTGTAATAAAAAAAAGTAAGTTTGTCAATAAAATCTTATTGTATGTGAAATCCTAATTTCTCCCGGTTACAGCGGTACCACATATTTATTGGTAGACACTCTTTCTTGCACAGGAGACTCCCCCAAACTGAAACAGCGCTTTAGGAGATTTTCAGTTAAAATGCAACTATGCTATGCACACCTTTCAGTTTTGCAAGAAAAACAACTCTTTACATTTGATATACCCCCCACAAACTATATATTCTCTGGAAGTACACACCTCAAGCTTTCTATGTGTATCAGGCTTGTTAACATGGGTGCAGTTTTCTGGAAGTGGTTCCTCAATGAATTCTTTGGTTGCTCAGAGTTTCACTAATAAAGAAAAAATAAACTCATATTTTCCTAAAAAAACAAGTTAAATCTGAAAAAGCATGGTCCCCCGAACAGAACGATACCCAACATGCATAGCTACTGTCACGAGAAGAGTTGTCAAACACCCTAAAGTAATGCATGTGCATAGGGTAATTTTACTTGAAAATTTCAGCTCTGCAGACAAAGTGCGCACCTTGCAATTTTTCTACCAAACAACCTTTTACATTTGGAATACGCCCCACAAGCCATATATTCCTTGAAATAACATGTTAAGCTTTCCAAGCGTATCCAGCTTGTTGTAGTGGGCTCTTCGTTTTAGAAGTAATCCCTTGAAGAATTCTTAGGTTGCACAGGGTTTCCCTAAAAAAAAATTATAAAAAAGCAGAATAAAAAACACATTTTCTGAAAAAAATCAATATGCAAACAAGAAAAGACAAGCTGAATCTGAAAGTGCATGGTCCCCCGAGCAGAACAATACCCCACATGCATAGGTACTATTAACCCATTTAATTGCCCGCCTACTTTAAAACCCTTAAAAATTAAAAAAAAAATGAAATAGGGTCCCCCTTACCCAGCATTACCAGCCCGGGACCAGCTACGGGGGCTTGTAGAATGGTGTAGGGACCACCCTGCCAGCTACAAGCTCCGTGGGCCCGGGCTCTTATGCCCCCCCGGGCTCTGGGGAGGCAGGTAATTGGGGAGCTGGGGGTTAATGGCAAGTCACCCGCTAGCCGCAGGTAGTCTACTTAACCCGGCCCTGGCCTAGCAGCCGCGACCCAGGAAGTGAGGGAGAGGGCGGAAGAGCCTGAGGCGGGCAATCGGAGGCCCCCCCAGTGAAGAGGAGACCTTGCAGGAGAGAAAAACGCGGCGCAGGTGAGTAAATGTATAGTTTTTTTTTTTTTTACAGTTAGCAGCGGCCGCTGTACAGTCATCTTCCACAGGAATCGCTCCTTCAATTGAAACTAGAGGGTCCACATATGCCCCTCGTTCTTAATCTTCAGAATTCAAGGTAAATATTCCTTTATAACAAAAGGTAAATTGCCCTTGACATCCCTCACTGTCAGAAGGAGCCCGCCACAAGCCTGTTAGCCCCAGGCCCAATAGTACTAGAACCAGAGGGCACAGGAAAAGAGCCACAAAAAATATTCTGGTGCCACTTTGGTACTAGAAAGTTCCTTACAAGCGGGCTCAGTAGGTGTGCACCCATCAACTTGTGTACAGGCTGAGAAATCTACACATGCTCAGTAGGTGCACATCTAGATCTTACTAAGATGGTTAACCAGAGGTGTGCCTGCTGTGAATGGAAAGTAGCAAAAACAGCAGGATTTTGCACATGTGCACCCTTGGCTGTTTCTTTGATGCATGTAGCTATGAGGGTTAACCAGCAGTAATCACAGCTGTATTTGCAATCCCAAGTATGTCACATGGGATTTATCTCAGGCAATGTCACGGCACACAGGTATGGTAGGGTAAGGGTTTATGGGACTGCAGCATGGAGAGCTGACAAGATGGTATCACAGCAGACACTCAACGGCAAGCAGGATAAATGAGGGATATGTTTGTTTTATTGTTGCAGGTTCATGCAAAGAAAGGTTTATTGTGTCATGGTCAAATTCACATCTTACAGTTCACTTACAGCCCCTTAGAATTGCATAGCTTTTTAGAAAAGCAAATATGAAAGGGTTAATCAGGCTTGTGTCCATCAGCGGGGTCAGCCAAGATGGCGCAGGAGGAAGAAGGTGGACGGGTCTCCCTCAACGCGACCCGCATGGCCGGAGAGCAGGCGGCGTGCAGCACTGTCAGGAGGAAGAAGAGGCGGCGGGAGCGCAGGTGAGCGTGCGCGCCGAGGAGAGCCACCCGGCGGCATCAGCGGCAGCGGCGGCTTCATCAGCTGATGCGGAGGGGAGAGAAGAACCTCCACCTGACAGGCAGCCACGTGCGCGCCAAGGAGCGGCAATGCTCTTATGTGAGGGGGAAACCAGGTGGCTGGGTCAGGAGCGCAGCCTGGCACAACAGATGTAACGGCTCCAGACAGCATCAATGAGGAGCCGCTGAGGGCTCAGTCAATAACATTAATGAAGCCCCAGTTAATGAAACATCCAGCACCAAAGAGGGACAGAGGGGGGAAAGGAGGATCGGGTACCCCCACTCCCCAGACCATCATAGGGGGTCAACCCCAAGATGGCTGCAACATCCTCAGGCGGGCAGTAGCAGTGCTGGGGCTCAATCATGGGATATCCCAATATGGGATGCCCCGTCCAACGATAACTCCAGAAGATGGACTCTACTGCACAGCCCCATTTTGTCACCTGCTCCATCCTCGCAACAGTCACATAGGGACTGGTCCTCCGGCTCTGAAGGGGATCCAGAAATGAGACATGGGCATAAGGATTCCCACACAGGAAGGGGTGCCAGAATGAGTGGAGGAGGGGGGGCAGTGGAAGCTGATTGGGCTCTACCCAGTGAGATGCATGAGATGTCCCCTGAAGCCAATACAGAGTTAAATCCCAGTCTTAGGCTCCTGTTACAGTTTCTTCCCACTAAAGCAGACCTAAAAGACGATCTGGAAGCAGTTGCACTGAGAATTGAACGGGCTATGAGAAAAGAGATTGAGGATCTCCAGCAGCAAACGTCGGCCCTTGACACCAGAGTCTCCACACTAGAAGGATCCAGCGCGAACCATGAAACCCAGATAGTGGAGTTAGAGCGCTCACTCCTTACTCAACAACAACAGCACATCAATGTCTTTTTACAGTCAGACGACCTTGAAAATTGAAACAGGCGCAACAATATGAGGTTAAGGGGCATCCCCAAGTCGGTTCCCTCGAGCTCGCTGCGGTCCACGGCATAAGCTATTTTCAATTCCCTGTTAGGGAGACCCAGGGACTCTGAAGTTATTATCGACTGCATCCATAGAGTGGCGGGCCGACCTGCGGAGGCCGAGGCGCCACGAGATGTCCTCTGCCGCATCCATTTCTTCACTGTGAAAGGATATTCTACGACAGGCCTGGGAGAGGCGCCAGGTGGAATGGGAAGGCTTCGGAATAAAGATCCTTCCGGATGTCTCCTGTCATACCCTGCGCATGAGGAGGATCATGCGCCCTCTGCTGGACAAGCTCAGAGAAATCAACGTCCCATATAAATGGGGTCATCCTTTTCATCTTATTGTGCAAAGGGACAATGGTGTGTTTCCTTTGTGGCGTCAAGAAGACCTTCCAGAGTTGTTCGGGTTCTTGGGCATCGAACCCATCGCGGTCCCTGATTGATTGGACTTCGGTGTGGACCCGCTTTTTGGAGGGGGGAGGGGCCGGGGTGGTCCGATTCGTCCAGGGCCTCGAAGGTGAAGAGAGGTGAAGAGTTGGGATGCCCCCACTGAAACAATATCCTTTCCATAAGCTTGATTTAATAGTTGTTGTTACTATACGTTATGTTTTAAGAAACCTGCAGTGTTATGACATGTTAATATGCTTTGTTTTAGATTGCTCCACATAAGCAAGGCGTTATGCCATAAACATAGGTGGGGGACCGGGGCTTGACCACGGCAACCAACTGAAAGTCTTGTTACAGTAGACAGAACCCGGGGGTGGGGGGTCGGACACAATACATCCGATAGTTTTCTGCTGCCTCCCACTAAGCCGAGGCCTGGTAGGAACAAGCAGAATAGGGAACGTTTGTTCCATCCCTAGTTCTTGCCCACCCTCTCTATAGGGAGGGCTGTTTGTTCGTTCTCCTGTTCTCTCTTGTCATTGCTGTCTATTCTATCCTCTCATCTAGTCTTTACATTCTATATCCTCTCATCTAGTCTTTACATTCTCTATCCTCGACCTACAGCACTCTTTACGCACCAGTGATATCCCCCATTCGCCCCCCTTTTTTTTCTCCCCATTTTGTGCTCCCTCCCCTCTGACATACCTTTCCTTCAGGCCCATTTGCTTTGTCATCTGAACGGGCGGGGGAACCGGGAAGAGAAATGGCCAGCTTGAAAATATGTTAACTAATGCAAAGGGCCTCAATATACCTGAAAAGAGGTCTAAGATATTGTATGGGTTGCACAAGGAAAAGGTAGATATTGTGTTATTCCAAGAGACCCACTTTTGTGCGGAGAGGATGCCCGAGGTTAAAAATAGGTACTTCTCAAGATGGTTCCACTCGACGAACCCCGACACCAATTCTAAGGGGGTATCAATTTCCTTCCACAGAAGTACCCCCCTAGAGCCTCTGGACTCAAAAGTGGACCAATAGGGCAATACATTATCCTGAAATTTGTAATGAATGGGGACATCTATACGCGCTAGCAAACATTTATTTGCACAACCTTAACCAAGTAGAGATGGGACTGCGGTCATAATCCTGGGAGGAGATTTCAACATGGCCCTGGACCCGAGAGTGGACTCTTTGCACGGTAGGTCGGCAATTTCCCTATCCAAGCTGGCGGCGTTCCGGCAGGCCCTTACTACCTTACAGGTTATAGACGCCTGGAGAGTATTGAACCAAGGGGCTAGGGATTATACCTTTTTCTCTCATGTAAACGCTTCCTACAGCAGACATGACTATATTTTCATTAGCCACCACGCACTGTCTAGAGACATAGGGGCATCTATCAGTCCTATCCTGTGGTCAGACCACGCTCCAGTTTTCCTTACTCTTCCCTTGCCCGAAGGATCTAAAAGACAGTTCACGTGGAGACTAAATGACAATTTACTCAAAGATGCCTTGTGCCTCACAGAGGTTAGAGAGTCCATGACCAATTTCCTAGTGGACCACAGGCATGATGACACTCCCTTACACATCCAGTGGGAGGCCCTGCAGTGCGTTCTTTGTGGGGTGTTCATCAAGCATGGGGCGAGGCTGAAGAGGGAAAGAGCATGGCAGATTCAGGTCACCCTAGACAGAATCTGGACACTTGAAGGGAGTTGAAGGGGCTCTACGACCTTCCTAAAGTATAGAGATAAATGTAGAGCCCAGGTTCTACAAGTTCTCCGACAAATCCGGGAGACTGTTGGCTAGATCGTTACACCCCAGACAAAACTTGACATACGTGCTGGCGATCAAGGACGGGGGGCCGTGAAGTATACAAGCCAGCGCAGATAGTGGATGAGTTCCAGGAGTTTTACTCAGAATTATATAACATCAAGGGACGATGGGGCTCTCTGCCTGCTGAAGACCTAGACGCTCGTATAGAATCACATGTGGCGGATACAGCAATACCCCCCATGGCCAGAGAGGTTGGGGATTCCTTGGAAGAGCCTTTCTCTGAGGATGAAGTGAGGGTCACCATCACAACGCCTGCGGGGAAGAGCCCAGGACGGGAGGGTACACGCCATGATTCTATAAGACCTTTGAGGGGCAGCTCTCCGCCTTCTTGACAAAGGTATTCAACAGTGTCTCTGTGTCTAGCCCCTTTTCCCTGGACAGACCTTAGAGGCCCACATCTCTGTTATAGCAAAACCCAATAAGGACAGGACTGTAGTAGGTAACTACAGGCCGATATCACTAATTAATGTAGATATCAAATTATATGCAAAAGTGATAGCTACAAGACTGCAAGCGCCCTTAGCAGAGGTCATAGATGTTGCCCAGGCATTGCGTGCCAACACCCCGATTAAGGGACTTACATGCAGCGGGAGGGAACACAAACTGTCATTGTTTGCAGACGATCTCCTGTTGTACATAACATCCCTGCACCTCTCGCTGCCTTCTATAATAAAAGAATTTGATAGATTTAGCAGCCTCAGCAACTCTAAAATCGATTTAGCAAAAACGGCGGCCTTGAATGTCTCTATGCCTCAGGAGGTTCAACGGTTACTAGAATCAAACTTCCCTTTTAAATGGCAAAATGAGTCCCTTAAGTATCTGGGAGTCTGCCTTCCTTCTGACCTTGGCCACCTATACAGGTTGAATTACGCTCCATTACTCTAAGACTTTAGAGAATCTCAAAAAATACAACAAATCCCAGTATTCTTGGAAAGGCGCATAAACATAGTAAAAATTGATATTTTGCCTTGTTTCCTTTATATCTTCCAAGCTATCCCTATCGTTCCAGACAGGGGTTACTTCAAAGCCCTAAAAACAGCCCTTCTCAAATTTATTTGGAGCAATAGGAGACCAAGGATCAGCTACACAGCCCAATAAGAACAAAGGAGGGGGGGCCTGGGAGTGCCGGACTTCAAGCTATACCATATGGCGGCGATCCTGGTCAGGATGTCGGACTGGTTCCACCACAGATCGGATAAAATCTGGGTGGCCATTGAAGAACGTGTGTCTCCGCTGAGCCTTACAACGCTCCCATGGATAGAACCCAGGCTGAGACCTGGGGCACACACCATGTCGATCCTGACACGTTTGCTGCTGTCTGTTTGGGACACGGAGCTTAAGAAAGGAAACCTGTCAACCAGGCCGGGCCCATTCACACCCCTTTTTGATAACCCCGCTTTCCACCCTGGTGTAGGGGTAGGCAGTTTTTTGATTTGGGACAGCACACAGGGAACTTGGCTTGGAGATACATTGCGAGGGGATCGCCCCCCATCTCTCCAGGAGCTTCAGGCTGGGGGCCGGGGAGGGAGGATGTCCTGGCTGCTTCATCGGCAGCTGGTGACGTTCCTCGGGTCTCACGTTCCCTTGTCGTCCCTCTTGCGTCCCCTAACCCCTTACGAGAGCTTGCTGAGGGCAGATTCAGCACCTACACACACCCTTTCGCTTACCTACCGGATCTTGCTAAATGAAGGAGAGGTCTCTGAGCGACCTAGATATGCTAGGAAATGGGAATCAGAGTTAGGCTGCAAGATTAGTGACGAAGACTGGGCTAAATCCTTTACATTAACTCACAAAACTACAAGATTCTGTCCCAATGGTACAGGTGTCCGGCGGACTTGGCTAGATTCGGGGGGCTGACTCGGGTACGTGCTGGAGGTGTGAAGGAGCAGAAGGCACAATGTTACATATATGGTGGGAGTGCCCTTCGATACATAAGCTCTGGGACAGTGTGCTCTCCACATACAAATTATTGACTCTGGAAGAGGTCCCTAACAATCCTCAGATCACCCTCCTGTCTATTGTGCCCGGGACGGTCTCTTCAGCAAAGTGGGGACTGCTGAGACATCTGCTTACTGCAGCAAGGTCGGTGATCCCACAACACTGGCATACACGAAACACACCGGGAGTCATGGAATGAGTACAGGAGGTGAACATTAGAAGAATGGAGGAATTAATGTTGGAAGGGGATAAAAATGCAAGACAGAAATTTGACATAACATGGACAATCTGGTCGGTGAGTCGTTACACGCCTGAATTCGGCGCTTTCCTGTCTTCACTATAGACAGACCGGTAGACACGATATGGAGGGGAGGTGTTTTAGGGGCTCCTGATTCCCTGGCTGGATACCACGAGAGTCACCCCCCCTATCCCCCAGCAGACGGTCTTGAATCGAGGTAATGACTGTCCCCCTGGTCCCATGGCCCTCCCTGTCCTTCCCCCCCCCCCCCGGATATGCTGTAGGTTGGTGCATATGTCTGTAATTTCAGACAATACCTTCTTCCCCTTTTCCCTTCATTTATATTTTCTCTTTTTTCACACTCTTCTTTCTTGGAGTTGCTCAGTCCTAAGAGGCCGTTGAATCTCGGAGGTTGCTCTTGGGTGCTCAGTTGACCGAGGGGTGTGGGAAGACCAGAGTATGACCCCTGGGTTGGGACATTATGAAACTGATTAATTAGTAGACTATATGCTGTGACCTTCTTGGCCGTCGGCTGGGGGGGCTGCTAGGGGATCTACGCCCTACCGTTCGGCCTTGCCCCCAGGCGGACCCCCCCTCTGGCTTCCCTCGACTCGGGGGGGGGGGTCTAAGAGATAGATAACAATAACGTTGGTGTCAGTTGTAATATATATAACCATGGACGACACAGGTTGTGATAAAATAGCACTCCTTTGCTGTATTTGCTTTACTTGTATGTTTTTACAATAAAAACAAATTAAACAAAAAAAAAAGAAGAGGATAGGTCGTGAATAGTGATGAGCAAACCCCCCCAAAGACTAGGTCCAGCATGTCCAGACAAACTTTGGTTAAAAGTTCAGGTTCAGGGCCGAAAGTGGCATTTGAAATGGTCCCTGCTGGGGCCACAGAAAGATGTTAACTATGAGTGAGGACACTCTTGGTGCCAGCTTGCAGTGCTGCCACTCCGAGTGTCCTCACTCATGGGGAGAGGCGGCCATTCTTCTGTGGCCCCGGCCGTGGACCATTTCAAATGCTGCCACTGCTGATGCCAGGAGGAGAGTTATACAGTAGCTTCCTGCTGCTGCACCCATAGGTGATGAGGGTTGATAGGCTGCTCAGCAGCCCATTGCCAAACTTGTAAAAAACTGACTTCTAACTGATGTCTGTGTTCAGGTTTGGGAACCCAAACACGTAAAGTTTGGTATGAACCCATACTTTGCGGTTCGGGTTCGCCCATCACTAGTCGAGAAGAATGAGAATGGAGTGGTGGCCTTTGATTTTTTTTTTTATATTCTTTGGTGGATTAGGAACCATGTTAAAATCACCTCTAATGACCACACAGCCTTCCTTGGAAAACAGAGAGCTTTTTGAGGAATGCTCTCAAAAAGTCCGCCCGTTCATTGTTCGGGCATAAACTGATTCCTGTTGTGAATAAGGCCCTAGATACAGATGAAATGTACTGAGTCATCTTGCAATGTATCAGTTAATATGAAAGGGACTGCCTGAGATATCATGACTGCTGTACCCTTTGTTTTAAAATCAGGGAAGTTGCTGGTAAACTACTGCGAGTATCCTCTGTTAGTTAGCTTGGGGCCCTGCTGGCCTTTGAAGTGTGACTCTTAAAGGAGGTCCACTCCAACTCTGCCTGTACAGCTCCTGTAGCAGCTTGGATCACTTTTCAGGGATATTAAGCCCCTTAACATTGAAGGACTGGAACTTTATAGAATCAGAGGCATGGAGCACGAGTGTGGGAATGCCCCCCCCGGAGGGGTAGGGGACCGGGGCATAAGGGAATAAGTACGCAGAGAGGGCTGCAGGGAGAATGGGGGGGGCAGAGAAGAGATCAGGAGAGGAGTGACACAGAGATTAAACAGGGGAGGTCAAAGAGAGAGACGATGGAGTAAAGAGGGAAAAAAAGCGAACTAACTATGGAGATGTTAGAGAGAGAAATTAAGAAAGAACTCCAGATAGTCTGGCTGCCACAAGACTTTGATCCGAAGTTCCGCCCCACAGAGGGGGAAGCCAAACAAAGTTTGGAAGTTGGGGAAGTTGAAGTCAATAGACAAAGCAGCGAGCACAGGAGATACACCAAATGGTAGATTCAAACTAATAAATGGTTGCGTCATTTTACATTAAATTCTATTTGCTCTGCTATAGGGTTTGAATTAAGTTTTGGATGTGATTAAACAGCAGTCAACAATAGCAAAAGTGGGAGAGCACACTGTTCAACCCATGTAAATCAAAAACAGGCTAGAGATTATTTATAGCGATCAAACCCTCAACCCTCCCACAACCCATTTGGGGCCAAATAAAGAGAGAGGAGGCGGGGGAGTTCACCAGCCACTAAGGCGGATGGGGGGTCCCAAAGTGAACCCCATCCCCACATGGACCTCCCCACTCAGCAGGAAAACCCGTCTCATCAACCCCCCCGCCAGCCCCCCTCTCCAGTGCGGCAACCCGGGCCAGCCTCCACCCAACCACCCACAAAAGGGCTCATGCTAATTATTTGCTATAGCAAAGAGCACTATGGGCCTTCATGCTAATTTTTTGATGAACAGGGAAAACCATAGGACCTATGCAAATTTTTGTTTTGAGACAAGAAGCAGCACATGGGCCATTATGTTAATTCTTTGTTGACCAAGGAGCAACAAGGGACTTTTGTATATTATTTGTTTATCTCAGCAGCTTTGGAGGAGCTAAGTCTTCATTAATATTTCAAGCAAAAAGCAAAAATGGGGATAATGGTTGTTATTTGTTAAAGAAGAAAGACGATCAGCCAGCACTCCAAAAGATATTGTATTCAAATCCAACAGGTCAATATCACAGCAAAGACCAAAAAGATCCAACAAAATCCAACGTTTCGGGGCGTCTAGCGCCCCTTCATCAGGGAGCAAAAACAAGCAAGCAGAGATTCCCCTCCACTGAGGATTAAATGTCCTCAGAGAGCCCAGGATTACCACCTGATGTCAGTGGGTGTGTCCCACGTGACATCAGAGCTGATGCAGCCAATCAGAACAACACCAGCCAAACAAATGCAATTACAAACCATATACATAATACAATCATGTGAAACAAGTAAAATAAGTAAAATAAACACAGCAGAGACCTGATGCGGTCGCTCAACAGGGGCTAAGGTGGGTAGGTCGTGCCCCGCAGCACCACGTGCCAGCAGAGCAGCAAGCCGCTGCGATTGGAAGGCGGCGCTGCCAGGGCTGCTCCTAGTAGGCCAGGAGCTGCCAGTCCCGCATCTGGTGTATAAACACCAGCGCCGGTTGCTGTCAGCGCGCCGGCGCATGCGGGGAACGTCGGCAAACCAAGCGCTGCTGGGGGAACCTCTCCACCTCAGACCTCCCGGCAACCCATTCAATTCAGGTTGCGCACGAAAAATAAACAATACCAGTAGGAGGATAGGTCTACCCACAGTGCACAAGTCATGCTGTCACAACACCGCCACACCTGCGCCATGGCAGGCTCCCCGCCGGCCGCCCACATCTGGCACGGGGTGGCCGGTGGCGGGCCCACATCCGAACTAGCGCATAATGGGATCCGCCTGTGGCAGCACGGGTCGAGCACCACTGGGGAACCTCTCCACCTCAGTGCCAAAAGGTGGGACAGACATTTATTGATATGCTTCTATCTGTTAATATTTTGTTTATAGCATGTAGACGAGGTTGAGGTGGGGAGGCTCTCCCGTTGAGTGCGGCTTTCTGTCGCACGGCGGCCTGCTGGCGGACTACCATCCCTGTGGGTGGGGGCCCACTTTGCCGGCTGTGGGGCCCCAGGTCTGGGGCTCACTACGGAGGGAAGCCCTCCACCTCACCCCTAAGCGTTTGAGGCGCATATTGTGGTTTTTATTTATGGCGTATTTTCTGCCTGGTTAACCTTTTGGCACTGAGGTGGAGAGATTCCCCAGTGGTGCTCGACCCGTGCTGCCACAGGCGGATCCCATTATGCGCTAGTTCGGATGTGGGCCCGCCACCGGCCACCCCGTGCCAGATGTGGGCGGCCGGCGGGGAGCCTGCCATGGCGCAGGTGTGGCGGTGTTGTGACAGCATGACTTGTGCACTGTGGGTAGACCTATCCTCCTACTGGTATTGTTTATTTTTCGTGCGCAACCTGAATTGAATGGGTTGCCGGGAGGTCTGAGGTGGAGAGGTTCCCCCAGCAGCGCTTGGTTTGCCGACGTTCCCCGCATGCGCCGGCGCGCTGACAGCAACCGGCGCTGGTGTTTATACACCAGATGCGGGACTGGCAGCTCCTGGCCTACTAGGAGCAGCCCTGGCAGCGCCGCCTTCCAATCGCAGCGGCTTGCTGCTCTGCTGGCACGTGGTGCTGCGGGGCACGACCTACCCACCTTAGCCCCTGTTGAGCGACCGCATCAGGTCTCTGCTGTGTTTATTTTACTTATTTTACTTGTTTCACATGATTGTATTATGTATATGGTTTGTAATTGCATTTGTTTGGCTGGTGTTGTTCTGATTGGCTGCATCAGCTCTGATGTCACGTGGGACACACCCACTGACATCAGGTGGTAATCCTGGGCTCTCTGAGGACATTTAATCCTCAGTGGAGGGGAATCTCTGCTTGCTTGTTTTTGCTCCCTGATGAAGGGGCGCTAGACGCCCCGAAACGTTGGATTTTGTTGGATCTTTTTGGTCTTTGCTGTGATATTGACCTGTTGGATTTGAATACAATATCTTTTGGAGTGCTGGCTGATCGTCTTTCTTGTGTGTTTGCGGCGCCACCGCCGGCCACAGCACCCACTACAACGCTAGGTAAGAGTGCTTCTGTGCAATCTGACATGGTTGTTATTTGTTGAGACAAGGAGTACTATGTTCAATCAAGCTAATTATCGCCCACAAAATCTGTATCTGGTCTGTTGTGTTCTTTGATAAAGATCTCAGAGCCCGGTGCCCCACCCAGGCCCCCGTCCCACCCCTCGAGGGCACCTCGGAATTGGGCATGAACCAAGTCCACAACATGCTGCCACCCCCCCGGGCGGGAGGGTCAGGGGCCAAGCAGTCCCATCGATATCCAATCAACCGGAACATCCAACCACAAATCAGGAGCTTAAGGGTCTCCCCAGGCACTCAGGAAGAACCTGCCCACCAAGCTCCCCGGGACTGCGTCCAGCTGAACCCAACAAGAAGTCAGAAACCCCCACCAAGCAGGGGAGACTGCAGCACCTGGCCAACCAACCAGGGAAGATGGGGGAGTGCTTCCACATGTGGCTCATCAGCCACCAAGGCTGGTGGAGGGTCCTAAAGAGGATCCCACCCCCACATTGACCAGCCCAGTCCTAGCATGACTCAGCTATCAGGGCAAATCCCATCTCAGTTTGCCCTCATCAGCCCTCATCAGCATGGCCATAAAATAACATGAGTAGGTCACTTGCTCTGCCAACTGGGCAAAGTTCAGTCACTTGGGTCCGCAGACATGTGGAGGTAGTTGGTGGTACGATGGTGAGGTAGAGAAAAAAAAGAGGGGGTTCCACTGGGGGAGTGGGGGCAGTGCAGTCTCTTAAGGGAGGGTGGGGCAGCTCCAAAGGCAGTTCAGGGGACGAGAAGTTCAATACTCTGAAGGAAAGGGTCTCGCTAATTATTTGTCCTGGGCTGCAACTAGTTCAACAGGAAGAGGAAGGTGGCTGAGATGTGTTAGGCAGGGGCGGGTGGATGAGCCTCGCCATGCAATAGCTGATGCCCTACATTTCTTTACCTAGTACCCTGCAGGCTCCCACCTCCAAGACCAAACCCCTGGGGCCAGCCAGGCTCCCTCTGTGGCAATCCTACCTGTTGGCGGTTAAAGGGTAGGGTCAGCCTGTTCGTTATGGGGATCAGATCCACTTCAACTGAATCAACTCTGGCAGTTGGTTTGGGAATATCGAGGTGAACGATCTTCCTCCAAGGCGAGCTACAAGATGAAAGGAAAAGCCCCACTGGTAAAAGTTTCCCCTCTGCTGGATAATCATGAACAGAGGCTTCATAGCCCTCCTGATGGCTAATCATCTGGCAAGGTCCGGAAACCTGGTTTTAGATGCCCCTTCATAGGATATAGATCCTATCTTTTCCTACGCTTTCTTCAGGACATGATCTTTGACTTGGCAATAGTGCAATCTGCAAATTACATCTCTGGGTCAAGAGGGGTCATTGGGGCGTGAACCAAGTGCTCTGTCGATGACAACAGGAATAGATGAAGGCTGATCTAAAAGGGTGTTGATTAAGGAGGTTAACGCTTTAGATAGGTTGGTCACACCGACCAATTCCGGGATTCCCCACCAAAGACAGACATTGTTCCGACGCTCTATGTTCTCCTGGTCATGGGACAGTTGGATCAATTGATTTTGCTTCTCATTGCTGAAGATGTCAAGATCCTGTAGTCTTTGTGCCGTTAAAGTTTGGTTTTGTTCAATTGCGTCCACCCTGCAGGAAACCTCAGGTAACGTATCTTTACTGGCTCGCTGTGGGGTGGGGGCAGACTCTGGATAGACCGAGTCCTTATCAGGCCTCCCCATGATGAGGGCGAATCCAGGCAGTCAGGCTTCTGCGCCATATTACAGCCCGCAGCAGAGGTTGAGGTAGCCTGGGTCACTGTCCCCTGCCCAGAGCTTGGCCACAACATGCGGTCTCCCCGCCAACCACGGTGGAGAATAGTAGCTTGCCTGCAGGCAGGGGGTATGGAGATGGTTTCACCTGACAATGAAGCTGCAAATGAAAGGGCAGTTCTGAGTTCCTGACTGGCTTGTTTTTATACCAGGAAATCCTCCTTTTTCTTGGATTCAGCAACTCAAAAATCTTGGGGTGGCTATAGTTAAGGGAGGCAAGGGCAGATGTTAGTATATTATAGTAGCATGAGGCTGCAATGTCTACACTGGTACATGAGGGCAGGTTGTAAAGGGGTTGTAGAGAGTTAGAAAGAGATGGAAGATCTAGGCTTCCTGCGCAAGATAGTAGGTTTGTTTCCAGAGGGGTAGTGGTGAGGGAAGAGAGTGTTAGGATGTTGTGATCAGAGAGGGGAAATGGGTATGAAGAGACACTGGATACAGAGCAGAGGTGAGTGAAAAGTAGGTCAAGTGTGTGTCCATCTTTGTGGGTGGGGGAAGCAGACCATTGTTTGAGGCCAAATGCGGTGAGCAATATTAATCTGGTTGCGGCAGGGTTGTTGGTGTCAAAGAGTATGTTGAAGTCACCCATGATGATTATAGCTGGGATGTCAGTGGATAGGAAGTAGAAGAGCCAGGAGAAGTGGTCCAGGAAGAGAGTAGCAGGTCCAGGAGATGGCAATATTTAGGTGACAGGGAAAATAGAGACGGACAGAGTGAATTTCAAAAGAAGAGAAGGATAGGGAGGGTAGGGCAGGGGTGGGGTTAAATTAAGATACAGACAGGTGGTTAAATGTCGGGTTGGCACAAAGCGACAGGCAGCTACAGCCAAAACAGTGTAAATTATTACATATAACCACTGGCACTACATATAGAAAATAGTTCAACACCCCAAGACATAAATAAATAAAATGGTGTAACGCAGTGGCCCCCAACCTTTTTTTCACTGTGGACCGGTTCAGGATTTGGTCATTTTACCGCGGCCCGGTGGGGCACTGGGGGGGGTGGGGGGGTGACTGAGGGCGGGGCTGGGAGTGTGGCTGGGGGCGGTGCGGCGGCATTGATTGGTAATATTGTTTTGAGCTGGGAATAGAGAGATGAGATGGGACAGAGCTGGGAATAGAGAGATGGGATGGGACAGAGCTGGGAATAGAGAGATGGGAGTGGGGGAAGGTGAGTTTTTACAGGTGCCCCTGGAGAAGGGGGGCTCACACAGCGGGGGCATCCCAAATCAGGATGCCTCAAGGAAAAGCCTGCGGCCAGCCCTGGAATCTTTTAGAATTCGAGGCCAGCCGCTGGTGGGTTCCACTTTAAAGGTATTCCTGGGCATCCCAAAGCCCTGCAATCTTCCCCCAAATTAACTAAACATTCAGATTTCACCTCCCCCCAATCATTGACATTGGCAGCCAGCTTTTACCTCATTCACACGCTCTTTCTTCACGTTCCGCCGCCCCGCCCCCTATCATTCCGCTCGCCCGCTTTCATTCCTCCTGCCTGCCCGCCCCATCCGCTGTCTTTGATCCCTCCCGTCCCACCCACCTGCCTGCCCCTCCACGCATTCTTTCATTCTGCCCGACTACCCGCCTGGCCGCGGGGTCCGGAAACCTAGCAGCCGCGGTCCGCGGGTTGAGTACCCCTGCTATATACGGCCACCCACCTGTAGAGCCGCACGTTGACTGCGTCCTCCTCCTCCTGCACTCGATGGTAGCAAACCTCCGAGTGGGTAGCCTCAGGGCCCGGTACCATTTGAGCCACGAACCGGTAGCGGTCCGCGGCCCGGGGGTTGGGGACCACTGGTGTAACGGACCAGATGTGCTGGGTTACAAGTTACAGGCAGGAGACGTAACAGCCGGGCTATGTAACTGATAGGTTGACCGGCACCCAGTCACCTGAAGTTCCTGCCATTTCCTCTCTCTTTTGGTGTTTTGGTCATTGTTCCCTGGAATGCTTAGTTGTTTTCTTTACTGTCACGTTCTTTTACTTTAATGTCACCCCCCCCCCTTTTGCATTGTTGTTGGTCCTGCCAAGCTTTGGCATGGTTTTCTGCCCCTCTTCCTGTTTTACCTATCTTGAAGTGAAGTCAGATGGGATGCCCTGATGTTAATGCGAGATCTGGCATCTTTTGAAGGGGGTGGGCCAGCTCTGTGATTCAAAATATTTTCTAAACACTGTATACTGTGCTTTAATTACTGTGCAGGTAGCTGCTAGGGGGATGCGGTATGTGTGTCATGTTTCTGAGCTGGCGAGTGGAGTAAGTGCTGGCTTCCAACTCCGTTCCGGATAAGAATATGCCCCCTTGATATGCCCTTTTGACATGACTTATGCTTAGAATTTACATTGGGTGTACTTTCAAAATACCAGAAATACACTTGCAGTAACTTTGATGCTAGTTAATGGCCCCCTGTGTATGCTCATTTCCCTGCTATTCGGTGCTTTGGAGCGGGGAAATGCCTCTGGGACCTGTAGTCCGCTTAGCCATGTCCTCTAGCATTGTGTTCCAGTGTAAAGCATACAATGTGAAAGACAGGCTTTGATTGGCCTGGCTGGAAAGCAATTGATGGGTGGCTGTCCGTAACCCTGACATAGCTCGGGTGAACGGCCCAACTATGCCCCCTCTCGACACACATGCGGACTCCTGCGGCAACAACCCTTCTGGCTGGGTGGCTTCGATCCTGATGTGCTGGCTAATCTACCATCTTTTCGGGCTGTGGTCGAGCCACAGTGGCAAGATGGCCACCAGACCCAGGGCTAAGAGTTACATAGCTGTCACAACTCCTGCCCGTAACACGTTTAAAGCTAGGATACAGCAACTACACATATTTTTGATGCCACCTGGGGCATAGCACCATGCCATGCACCAGCCCTTTAACTGTCTGATTCATTGTTGGATTCCTCAGACTGAGGATTGGCCTACATGGTGTTTTATTTATTTATGTCTTGAGTTGTTAAACTATTTTCTGTATGTAGTGCCAGTGGTTTGTACAATAAGCTATATGTAATAAATGACATTGTTTTGGCATTAACTGTAGCCGTCTCTCTCCTTGTGCTAGCCCCACATTTAACCATCTGTTTTGTCTGTATCTTTTGCATATCTATTTGCTTACCTGTGATTTAAAAGCAGCGCACAGGCTGTTGGATGGGAGAGAGCCCCTGCAGACCCGGGCAGGGGCGGCTTCAGGTTTATGTGGGCCCTTGGGTGGAATGGTCTCAGTGGGCCCCTTTGTGGTGAAGAGTCACGTCACATCAACCGAGGGATATCCCGAATCTGTTTGCCCCCTAAATATCATGCTATTTGGACCAACCACTCTAATTTTGGTCTATTTTGAAGCTGACCCCGGAGTCTAAATGCATCTAGATCCTCCTGGTTTTGGATGCCCCTGTGTGTGACCCCCCCCCCCTTTGTTCATTACTTTCCTGGAACTGGTGAATGCACTGTGGAATCATCAGTTTGAATTAAAGGAGCAGTATCGCGAAATGTTGTAATGTGCATGAAATTGAATAATATTTTGCACTAAGAACGTTTAATTTGCAAATAATAAATAAACAAATAAACAATAATTAATTTAAACTTGTAAACATTGTCCTGGTCCTCTGTATTAAGAGGAGGTAAATGAGTGGAGTGTCGGATTCCGACACTCTGGGCTGAACTATTTTCCGTGTGTGTGGGGGGGGGGGGGGAGCGCTGTGCTGTGAAGTCACTGTGGGTGCGCTCACCGCAGTAAGATAGGAGCGCGCTCTTGATCAGAGAGCGCGCGCTGCCCAGCTGAGTGAAAGCCGCGGCCAGTGCCTGCTAGTGGCCGCGGCAGATCCTCCCTCCCTCCTCTCCGGTGCCATGGCAACACTCAAGCCTGCATTTTCAGTGAGGCATGCGCAAGTAAAAAAAAAAAATAATGTAGTCTTCGTTCTCTCCTGTGTGTTTTTATTTTTAAATGAAATGTAGCAACAAGGCGCGCCTTGACTCAGATAAAGCTCCTCACGTCTCCACAGCTGAAAGCAAGTACTGAGCATGCGTGCAGGGAGGGGAAGGATTGGCAACACAAGCTTCCCCTGTTGCTAAGAGACTGTCAGGCACGCGCCCGCCGTTCTCACACACAGCTGTCCCTGCCTTTCCACAGCGCAGCACTGGAAGATGGAGAGACAGGGCTGCCAGCATAATTACACACAGCTCCGCCGGCCTCCTGCTCAGCAACATAAATAAAACAATAATAGTTGTAGCCTCTACACAGCGCTGATAAATTACAGCAGCGCTTGCACTGTATAGAGCAACAGGGGAGAGTTCACATTTTCTATTTTCTAGCTGACTGGTGGCTCCTGCACACGCAGCATAACATGAGGGAAAATGAAAAATAATGTTAAATGCTCCTCTCCACAGCACATATATTGGGAAAGGAGCAGAGACAGGCGACATATGTATGTTAAAAGCAGACCATCATGTCTGCACAATGAGAAAACACACACTTGGATGGGAGATATGCGGCCCGTGGTCATACAGGAAAGGACCTGGGAGAAAAAACTGGATCCCCCCTCTTCATGAATGGATTTGCCCAGACCATGTGCAGTTAGCGATTATATTTTTTAAATATTAACCCTGAGCCAGATTTTTTTACAGTCTTTTATTTTTTAACATACAGGTATACATTATACTGAAATAAACAATTAAAATGTCATTTTTGAATATAAAATTTCGCGATACTGCTCCTTTAACAGCCAAAACCAGGGGGGTTTCTTCACAAACAGGGGCATTCCAAATTGAGATGCCTGTATGCCCTGTAAAGCGGACCAGAACTCAGGGGTGGAATTTCTTGCATAGTCGGTATGCCAGCGGTCCCAGGGGGTTTCACACAGTAGGGTATCACAGATTGGGATGCTCCAGGGATAGGAAATCGGCTGGGACGGGCAACTTAAAAGCAGAACAAAACCAAGCACTTCCTCCTCTGGAATCTAAATTGAGATGCCCCATTTTGTGGAACCCCACCATTCCAGATATGGGCACCAGCTGTGGCGGTGCCCTCCCAGTCTGCCGCTGGTTAAGCGCCATCTCACACCCCAAACGCTGGCCCCATCAGTGGGCCTCCGGCAGCTGCCCCGCCTTGCCAGGTGCTGACACCGGCCCTGGGCCTCCCCCTCCCTCTGGACTGCTGTGGCGGAGGTGAGTGAGGGGCAGCTCCTTATAATGCGCCGCTGCCAGCGAGGGGAGTAACAGCTGAAGCGGCGGGGAAGCCGCTGTGTGCCAGGGTCGGACAGGGCGGCGTGACTCTGTTGAACCAGGGAGCTTAGCTGGGGAGACTCTCCCCCTTCCTTTGAGCTTCTAGTTGCTGTCTGGGACTGACGCTGGACATCAGGCAAATCTGCATGCTATTCTTGGGAGCAATAGTCACCCAGAACATCTCAACACTGTGCCTGATCACCCCTGCATAGCACAGCAGCTTTGTTGGAGGAGCAGCTGATTCTAAGAAACAAGGGCCTTATTTTTCAGATCGCCAGGGGTTCTTGCTCTTTTTACTTTTCTTCTGTTCCCTGTTCAGTGCCTGAAACCATAATTTGCTGTGTGAAATCTCTGACACCACCTAGAGCATACAACAGATACAACAACCAACAAGTAATACGCTTAGTGGCAAATTTATGAGCCGTCACTGACATCTAGTGGCCAAACGATATAGCACACCATTGAAATCCTTTTGCCTTCTCCTAGCAAGGATAAAGGACTTTTCCAGTGGTTTAAACTATTTTTGACACCTAGTGGCGGCACGGCGCTGTGGGAACTTTCTTCTGGTTGCTTAACCCTAACAGCTAGAGTTATAATCAGATTAAATACAAGCACCGAAGGACAGGCTGGAGAGACACACCTTCTTCTCTCCATTGATCGATTGAAGACACTACGGCCCCTTGGTCATTTACTTTGCAGACACGGTGCCCATAACCCACCTTCTTTATCTCTTTAGATATCGCTTACTGGGGTGTCTGATTGGAGACTATTGACCTCACCTCACAACCTTAACTTGTTAACGTGTGTTTTTTTTTTCCCCACAGGTTTATTATATTCGGCAAGTAAAGGGGCACAATTTGGACCTCAGTTCAATTTATAATGTCCCAAAACACTAGAAAAAGCTTAGAGCGATATTTGGAAAAACAACCTCCAACTGCTACTGCGAAGGGGGATAGGGCCAAGCTCAAGCATGCACAAAAACCCAGTAACGGCCAAGACTCCTCTCCGGATTCCCCAGTGATCCCAGATACGCAATGTGACTCAGTACCCACAATTTCTATGTCTCAGGCAAGGGAGGACAGTAAGATCATAGCTAAGGAAGTACTAGCACAAATTACTCCCTATCTTGACAAACATTTTAATTCATTACAGGACAACATAGCCAACTCCATGGTTCAAATTCACTATATACAAAACACGAAACGAGTCGCTGAGTTAGAACAGAGAGTGAGCAATCTGGAGGATAAACTAGACTACTACCAAACCAGATTGTCCGCTCAAGAAATGATTATTTTGTCCCCAAATGATAAACATGAGGATTTAGAAAACAGGAGTAGGAGGTCGAATCTACGCTTTGGGGGGGGGGGGCGGTGCCTGTGTCATATAAAACTATGGTAGCCCTAAGTTTCTTACACATTACCTCATGAAAAATAGAACAAGCACATAGGCAGTCCGCAGTCTCGAGACGTCCTATACCAGTCAAAAAGTCATATACTCCGCACTACCCTGCAATATTATCTGTGTGTGCCAGCCTGCAAAGGACCCAACCACTAGGAGCTAGTGGACAAGAAAACAAAACGTGGTGGGGGCCGTCAGACTAAGCCCCCCTTGGTCCAAAGAATATAATATGCCGCACCACAACTGCTATAAAAAATATATATGTACTTTATTCAAATCATAAATGGAACACCACAATAAAGAACAAAACACACTACAATTGGTTAAAACACATAATTAAAAACATAGGATATCGGGACCAGGTGGCTGGCTATTTTATGCTATTGACTCCATAATTGGTGATTGCTGAATAAAAGGTTCCCTAATGCTCACCCCCCAAAAAAAGGCAACAATCCGTATGTATGTAATTAAAGTGCTATAAATACATAACCATGTGAATAAATACACTGTGCCAATTAAAATATACAACAATAGTGAACCACAATCAATACAAGCAAAAAATCCAATTAGATTAAATGAGAAAAATGTGCAAAAAATTGCAAAAAAGTGCTAAGTGCAAAAAAATGGTCTGAGCATGTCAGTCTCCATGCCAGACTTATCCAAAATAAAGTGCAATGTGCTGAGCTGTATAACCGGGAACTAATCTGTTATAAACAGTAATAATAGATACAAAGTTTTTACATCACCCTGCCAGCGTCCAACGATATCCAGACCAAAGCAAGCGACGCGTTGCGTGGTTGACCCACTTCGTCAGGCTGCTGGATGTCCTTCCCTCCTGCCGCCTTAAATGTCAATGGGGTGCCCACGCTGTCCGGCGGGACGCCGGCCGCGCCGCCAGGGGCCCCGCCCGCTCACCCCTAGGGGTCACGTAAGGGTCACATGGCTGCGCCGCCAGCCCCCGCCACCCGGGACACACCCTACCAGGAAGTGCCGTGCAGAGGATGCGCGCGCATCCGGCACCCGACGCGCCGGCGCTCTCCCCTGCAGTAGGAGGCGCCCGCGCGTCAGAGGCCGGCAGCGCGCGCACCATCACACACGGACTCCCCGCCAGCCTGAAAGAGACGATGACAGCTCTCGCTGGATGAAAGGCGATAGGGGGAAGGAGATCTTAGTCAATACAATGAATGATACAAACATATACAAACAAATACCAATGTGTATGTGGTGACACTTTATACACAGTAAATGATTAAGTAAAGTGTTATTCTATTTACAAATATATACAGCTGAATTTACGAATGACATGATCATATATTAGATGGTCCATTCTATATCAAAAAAGAGGAGGTGACTTGTTATATAAGATGCATACATGGTTATTGCACAGTTATTACATAAGTTCTATGTGCTATATCTGTCTGCAGAACTTACATTTGTGTTCTTAATCTATCTATTTACAAAACTAGTTTATGTATATTTATATTAACAGAATTCTATGACTCTATAATTCTATAATAGTCCAACGGAGGAAGTGGGGGAGGGGGGGGGGGGAGGGAAAGGAGGGATAAGAAGAGGGAAAAAGGGAAAAGGGGAAGAGGAGAAAAAGAAAAAGGTAAAACAAACAAATAAATATATATTGTTTCACATGTTTCTTCGGACCATTCACAGTCCCTTTTGCCCTCTAACACCGCAGTAAATCAAGAGTAGAGTCCTACGGTGTTGGGGATTTCCCTAAGGCCACAATCAGATATCCAGAGGCAAGAAGATTTGTTCAACGATTGTAGCTGGGAGGCCTGCACTGTACTCCACCAATCCAAAGCACAGTCCATACATCTAATAAAGAGAGAGGAGAAAAGAAAAAAGATCCTTGGTGAGATCAAACATATGTAAAAAGAAAAAGAAAGGAAAATCCATAGTGAGGTTATCCATGTATGGCTACAGAGTACTGTATGTACTGTAATCGAAGGATGAAACTATGAGAAAAACAAACAAAGATAAATATAAATGAACAATTGGAAATAAAAATGAAAATAAAGATAATAATGAAAATAAAAATAAAATAAAATAAAATTGAAAATCTAGAAAAATGTGTGAAGAGGTGAAACTCTAGGGGAAAGGGGGGGGGGGGTGTCGCCCATAATATCCAGGCCTCTTATTACACGAAGAGGAAAGGGGAGGGGGGGGGCGGGGAGAAATGAGGGGAAAGGTGGGGAAGAGGAAGGACCAATGTAATTGCAATTAAAAGAAGCCAGAACCTGTAGGTGTAAGTATAGGGACAATCTCTATGATATCATTACATACTATTGATTAGTCCCGCCCCAGAAATGGCAAAAAAGAGAAGTCCTCGTTAAGGCCCTCAGGTGCTCGGGTGTGTAACCGGAATATCCATTCTAATTCCCTGCGTTGTAATTTCCTCTTAAGGTTACCACCTCTACCCCCCATACTCACCTTATCCAAAAAAGTAATACGCATGTGATCAACCTTGGCATCATGAAAATCCAAAAAATGGGCTGCCACTGGTACCAGTGGTTTGCCAGCATCCCTATCCCTCCTAGCCAATTTTATGCTTGAGATATGTTTCTGTATACGTATTTTAACTGCATTTTTGGTTTCCCCAATGTATGCCTTGGGGCAGCCACATTCTATCATATAGATGACGCCTTCAGTCCTGCAATTAAGGAAATGCCTAATGCGATAGCTTTTCTTGGAATGGCAATCTTGCACTGAGGCTCGGGTCTTTACCAGTGGACAGATACTGCATCCTCCACATGGTTTTGAACCACTATAACGATGTCCCGCAAGCCAAGTTTTTGGTCCCATATAGTGACTTTTACACAGTTGGTCCCTTAGATTCGGTGAGCGTCTGGCTGTCATCTGTGGTCCCTTCCTGACCCATCGAGTGAGAAACGGGTCAGTTCTAAGTATATTCCAATGCTTCTTAAGTATTCCTCTGATGGTTCCCCAGTTGTTATTATATTCACTTGTGAATCTAATCGTGTCATCATGTCTCTGTTTCTTACCTTTTTTGTATGTCAAAAGTTCTTCTCTCGGGGTGTGTGCAGCTCTCAAAAATGCCTGTTGGACAATTTTCTTCGGATAGCCCCTTTTCTGGAATCTTTCCTGTGTGTTCCTAGCTTCTACTCTAAAAACATCTTCATCAGAGCAATTCCTTCTAGTCCTCAGCATTTGGCCGACTGGTATTCCTTGTTTCAGTTTCTGTGGATGAAAGCTTTTATAATGCAAAAGGCTGTTGGTGGCCGTCTCCTTGCGATATAATTTGGTCTGAATTTCACCATTTTCTGCCATATTGATTTCTAAGTCCAAGAAGGTCACTTGATGGGAGGAAATGGTATGGGTAAGATGAATGTTCCATTCATTGTTGTTGAGTTCTTCAATGAATTTTGTACCCAAATGGGATGGTCCATGCCAAAATATCAGTAGGTCATCGATATATCGATGCCAACCTAAAATGTATTGGTGGTATTCTCCATATTTTGAAGCCCATACCACCTCTCTCTCCCACCAACCGAGAAATAAATTGGCCACGGAGGGCGCACACCGTGCCCCCATAGCCACTCCCCGTATTTGTCTGTAATATCTAAGGTCGAAGGTAAACATATTGTGCGTAAGCACAAAGTCCAATAACCTTAATATGAATTGATGTTCCAGCCTGTTATCTAGGGATTCCATATTCAAAAAATATTCAACTGCATGCTTTGCTCTCTCGTGCGTAATATTAGTGTACAGGGACTCAACATCGCAAGTGATGAGAAAAGTCCCTGTAGGTAGTTGTATATGGTTAAGCTTGTTTAGGATATCCGTAGAGTCTTGTACATAAGAGTCTAGAGCTAGGACATGTGGCTGTAATGCTACATCTATGTAGGTTTCCCTTTTTCCCTCTTCTTATCCCTCCTTTCCCTCCCCCCCCCCTCCCCCACTTCCTCCGTTGGACTATTATAGAATTATAGAGTCATAGAATTCTGTTAATATAAATATACATAAACTAGTTTTGTAAATAGATAGATTAAGAACACAAATGTAAGTTCTGCAGACAGATATAGCACATAGAACTTATGTAATAACTGTGCAATAACCATGTATGCATCTTATATAACAAGTCACCTCCTCTTTTTTGATATAGAATGGACCATCTAATATATGATCATGTCATTCGTAAATTCAGCTGTATATATTTGTAAATAGAATAACACTTTACTTAATCATTTACTGTGTATAAAGTGTCACCACATACACATTGGTATTTGTTTGTATATGTTTGTATCATTCATTGTATTGACTAAGATCTCCTTCCCCCTATCGCCTTTCATCCAGCGAGAGCTGTCATCGTCTCTTTCAGGCTGGCGGGGAGTCCGTGTGTGATGGTGCGCGCGCTGCCGGCCTCTGACGCGCGGGCGCCTCCTACTGCAGGGGAGAGCGCCGGCGCGTCGGGTGCCGGATGCGCGCGCATCCTCTGCACGGCACTTCCTGGTAGGGTGTGTCCCGGGTGGCGGGGGCTGGCGGCGCAGCCATGTGACCCTTACGTGACCCCTAGGGGTGAGCGGGCGGGGCCCCTGGCGGCGCGGCCGGCGTCCCGCCGGACAGCGTGGGCACCCCATTGACATTTAAGGCGGCAGGAGGGAAGGACATCCAGCAGCCTGACGAAGTGGGTCAACCACGCAACGCGTCGCTTGCTTTGGTCTGGATATCGTTGGACGCTGGCAGGGTGATGTAAAAACTTTGTATCTATTATTACTGTTTATAACAGATTAGTTCCCGGTTATACAGCTCAGCATATTGCACTTTATTTTGGATAAGTCTGGCATGGAGACTGACATGCTCAGACCATTTTTTTGCACTTAGCACTTTTTTGCAATTTTTTGCACATTTTTCTCATTTAATCTAATTGGATTTTTTGCTTGTATTGATTGTGGTTCACTATTGTTGTATATTTTAATTGGCACAGTGTATTTATTCACATGGTTATGTATTTATAGCACTTTAATTACATACATACGGATTGTTGCCTTTTTTGGGGGGGTGAGCATTAGGGAACCTTTTATTCAGCAATCACCAATTATGGAGTCAATAGCATAAAATAGCCAGCCACCTGGTCCCGATATCCTATGTTTTTAATTATGTGTTTTAACCAATTGTAGTGTGTTTTGTCCTATACCAGTCATCGCCAAATACTTCCATTATGCTAGGAAGCCATACTCGCCGCCTACAGGAAGCAAAAGGATATCACTGTAGATGGACACAAGATCCTGATATTTCAGGACTTCTCGGCTGCAGTCACGCAGAAAATGCGAGAGTTTGCGCCAGTATGCAAGTACTTGCTGGACACTGGGGTGCGGTTTGCCCTCCTCTGTTCCGCTAAACTGAGGCTCTTGGTAAATGGTGAGCCTAAAATATTTGAAGACCCTGCCCAGGCAAAGCGAGAATTGCTCCCACATTGCTCCCCCAGTGTCCAGCAAGCATACTGGCGCAAACTCTCGCATTTTCTGCGTCACTGCAGCCGAGAAGTCCTGAAATATCAGGATCTTGCAGTCTCAAAAATTAGAAATAGGGAAAAAAAATATATTGACGGAGATAAGGCTGTGGCTGACCATCTGAATAGCTACTTTTGTTCGGTATTTTCAGATAGTAGCAGGCATGGCCATAGCACAGCATCCAGCAGGGAGGGCACAACTCCAGAGTTTCTAGAGGCTGATGTCTTAGCCGAGCTGGCACAGCTAAAGGTAAGTAAGGCGATGGGTCCAGATGGAATCCACCCCAGAGTTCTAAGGGAACTTAGCTTTGTGATTGCAGCCCCTCTGACTGATTTACTTAACCATTCCCTTTCAACTGGTGAGGTTCCAGATGATTGGAGAATGGCCAATGTCGTACCAATCCATAAAAAGGGGAGTAAAGAAGAAGCCAGTAATTACAGGCCAGTTAGTTTAACATCTATAGTCGTCAAATTAATGGAAACACTCTTAAAAAAACAGATAATTTCCCATCTAAAAATGAATGACCTGTTGGACCCAAAACAGCACGGCTTTACTGAGGGCAGATCATGTCAGACCAATCTTATTGATTTCTTTGACAATGTCACCAAAGGGTTAGATGAAGGTGGTGCTGTGGATATCGCCTATCTGGATTTTAGAAAAGCCTTTGACACTGTACCACATAAGGAGCTCATAGATAAGTTATTGAAGGTAGGACTCAATCCCTGGATAGTTCAGTGGATTTCCAGTTGGCTGAGGGATCGGTATCAGAGCGTTGTTGTAAATGGCGTGCAATCTGAACAAAGGCGAGTTACAAGTGGTGTGCCGCAAGGCTCTGTCCTGGGCCCCATTCTTTTTAATATATTTGTAAGTGACATAGGAGAAGGCTTGGTAGGAAAAGTTTGTCTGTTTGCTGATGATACAAAGGTTAGTAATAGGGTGGATATTCCTGGAGGTGTCTGTAACATGGAAAATGATTTAGCTTTACTAGATAGATGGTCAAAACTGTGGAAACTAGAGTTTAATGTCTCTAAATGTAAAATCATGCACTTGGGTAGAAGGAATCCCTGCTCCGAGTACCGTATGGGCAGTACTGTGTTAGCCAGGACCTCGGAGGAGAGAGATTTAGGGGTACTGATTACTGATAGCTGCAAAATGAGTGGACAGTGTAGCCAGGCAGTGGGAAAAGCAAGCAGGATGCTCGGCTGCATAGCTCGAGGCATCACCAGTAGGAAGAGGGAGGTTGTGATGCCGCTGTATAGAGCCCTGGTGAGGCCACAGCTAGAATACTGTGTGCAGTTCTGGAGACCTTACCTGCAAAAAGACATTATTCAAATAGAACGTGTCCAAAGGCGGGCAACAAAAATGGTGGAAGGACTTAAACTTAAAACTTATCAGGAGAGACTTAAAGAACTTAATTTGTACAGTCTGGAGGAAAGAAGGGAGAGGGGGGACATGATTGAGACCTTTAAATATGTGAAAGGTTCAGGAGGGAAGTGTTTTTAAGAAGAAACTTAATGATAGAACAAGGGGGCACAACCTGAAGCTAGTCAGGGGGAAGATCAGGAGCAATGTTAGAAAATATTGTTTTACAAAAAGAGTAGTAGATGCTTGGAACAAACTTCCAGCAGAGGTAGTTGAAAAATCAACAGTCACTGAATTTAAGCATGCCTGGGATAAGCACACATCTATCCTAAGATAAACAGTACATACAGTATACACATAAGGACAGACTAGATGGAGCGTAAGCTCTCCTTCTGCCGTCAACCTTCTATGTTTCTATGTTTCATACAGTGCAGGATGCACCTACTTGAGTTCCATTTAGAGGTCTTCTAAATAAGAGAGGGTTTATAGGCGTATTTAAGTAAACCAGTAGCAGTATTATCTTCTTGTTGTTGAACATCTATATGACAAAACTGAATAATGAAGGCTGAGTTGGTGAATCTTGGAAATCATCAGAAACAGCTTTGGGTTGTTTGTTTAATTCTTTCTTATTTATTTGGCTAAAGATTGTTCTACTAAAAAGCAAAACTGAATTATCGTCCCCTGGGGCATTGTTCTTTGGTTAAAAGGGTTAAAAAAAAGAGGTAAAAAGGTATTGTCACGATTTGGGGCCGGTGGCAATGACTCTGAAGACAGTTCTTATTGAAAACAAAGTCCAACAGGCAAAATCTCTTAACTTCAGAGTATGATGCAGGATACAATGCAGTACAGCAAGCAGTTACCTCACCAACTTTAGCAATGTCCAGTGTAGGATAATTACAGCATATTGCAAGTCCTTGTTATAACGGGTCCTCTTTCGGGGCATACAAGTCCAGGCTGTTAATCCACAGGTTCCAAGAACAGATAACACATAAAGTCCTTCAGCTGCAATTCAGCACTGTCAGTATTGGGAGCACGGGCTCCTCATTGCAGCCCATCCAACTACACTCTGAGAGCCTCAGCAACTCCTTTTATAGTGCTTCCTTCAATTAGTCTTATCACCTGGGAAGACCTGTGAGTAGGGGAAAAACCTGTAGAGGACCCGGGATGTGGATTGGATCTCTGACATCCCGGCATGGATCGTGCCGCCTGAAAAACTCATGGGAAAAATAGACCACATCCACCACTTTACCACAGTATATTATTATTTGATGGTATTGAAATTGTGTTGTGGAAAGAAAGTTGGGCTGGGGAGGCACCCTGGGGTGACACCCCGGTCTACCACAGGATCGGTGTCTTAGAAGGAATGGAGAGGGGGCCTGGGACGACCTCTCCATTCAGGTTCGATTCTTATCTGATAGATGTAGTCATTGATACCGTCTTGCCTATTAGATGATATCGACAGCTGAGATAAGCCACCACTCCAAATCCCATCTGAAGATCCTCTCCTGGAATGTGCAGGGGCTCAACCACCACATAAAGAGAAGGAAAAATGTGTAGTACTTGAGACATCTGGGGGCTGACATCGTTTTATTACATGAAACACACTGGAAGGAGAGGGAGGAGTGTACTCTGAGAGCGAGCTGGATCAATGAGGTAATAGCTACGACTTCGATTTTACTTAACAAGTAACATAAATATAGGACTATTGAAATTGTCAGAGATCCAAACAGTAGGATTTATCATATTTAAACTTGAGATATCGGAACAGACCTATACACTGGTCAATCTATATGCCCCTAATGCCCCAAATCTCCCCTTTTTCATCGACCTTACTCAGAATTTGCAAGATTATCAGGACTCAAAGCTGATAATGGCAGGAGACTTTAATACAAAAGATGACATGGCCATGGATAGATCCAGCGCTGCAGCTTTAGTTAGACCCTCACTTTCAGAACCATTTACACATATCAATGAACATTTGCCCTTGGATCCGTGGAGAGTCCTTAATCCAAAGGCAAGGGAGTACACTTGCTGCTCCATTGAGCACAAAACACTAATTCGAATAGATTACATTTTGACACATGAGTCACTGATCACAGAAGTGATGGAAATTGAGATAAAACCTTTAGCTCTCTGATCATGCTCACAATCTCCGTTTCCTTGGCGGCTCCCCAGGGCAGGATGCGGCTCTGGTGGTTTCCAACATATTTAAGCAACTCGGATAATTTTCGAGACTCCCTGAGAGGAGCATGGCAAACTATACGGATGACAACATCCAGCATATAAATTAGCCTGTTCTGTTTTGGGAAACTGCAAAGGCAGTGATGAGGGGTCACATTATAGAGTACGTTTCTCAAAAAAAGAAAAACTCTCGAGTTAAACATAAAGAGCTTTATGACACAGCAACCAAAGCATATAAAGCTCACCTCCAATTAAACACAACTGAAACAAAGAAAAAATGGCTGGCGGCTTCACTTATATTAGATACCTTTCTCACCGCAGAGGCTAAAAAAGCTAGTTTCCATCAGAAGCACAAATACTACAGATACGGTAACAAATCCGGTTGGCTCATATGAGGAGGTACATCACAGCAATTAAGAAACAGGCATCCAACCAGAACTATAAAAAAAAACCTCAGATATTGTAGACTCCTTTGAGGAGTACTTTAGGAATATATACACCTCACTTGGGCAATTAAATAACTAAAGAATAATAAAACTCCAGGACCCGATGAATATACAGGGGAATTCTATAAAATGTTAAGCCCCGCCATAAACCCAGTCTTGCAAGATCTTTTTAATACAATACTTCAGCAGGAGGCAGAAATTGCAAGATTCACAGAGGCATACACAACGTTGATTCCGAAACCCCAAAAACAGCCCTTGTTGCACACACCTACTATAGGTCAATTTCGTTATTAAACAATGATTACAAACTTCTGGCTAAAATCATGGCAGAAAGATTGCTTTCAGTTCTGCCATCCTTACTTAGTGAGCATCAACTGGGATTTGTCCACAATAAACACATAAAATTGGGCATAAGAACTGCCATAGCAGCCACCATCGCAGGCCGGAATTTTAAAGGAAGTCTTTTGAGTTTGGCTGGGTCAAACTTGGCCTCTTGTTTCTGGGTAGAATACATCAAGATGGTTGCATTTCCTAGACTCTTTTTTTATATCCAAACACTGCCAATCCTGTTGGGAGTAGCAGATGTGAAATTTATATATAAACTCTTTAGGGATTTTATATGGGCTAAAAAGAGAGCAGTTATGGGCAAAATAATCTTGCAGCAGGATACAAGGAATGCGGGAGTTAACGTCCTGGATATTGAGAAATGTAACCAAGCATCCTTGTTATGTATTTTAAGAGACTGGATGCATAACCGTAAAACGGAAACACAGAACTAGATCAGGGTCTGCTAGGATCCATGAGCCTGACATATATGACAACACAGACACCTTCTACCAACTCAAATGGTCCAAAATCCTCTACTGTTTACTGTTTGGAGACTATGGCATATTATCTGTAGATAAGAACCTGAACTCACACTCCTCTCTGCTACTACCCCTGGCGGGCAACCTAGATCTTAATATAGGTAACACAGCCACCACATACTGGACCTGGCAGGATTCGGGTATTGCCTCAATTCCAGCCAGGTGAACAGGAATCATAGGAAAATGTTATCCCATGAGGCGGCTGTGCATCTCTATCCCACATTAGCAGCGCAGACCTTTGCATTTTTACAAGCCATTTCCTACATCCAAAAATAGTTTTTGGATATCGGGGCATGACTGGTCCAATGATCTGGATAGTCTCCTGGAAAGCATCTCCCCAGGTAGAAAAGCCATATCTATCCACTATGACTTTCTGAGAAAGAGGCTGGTTTGGGAAAACCAGTAAACAGGCATGACTAAGTGGCTCCAGCATTTTCCTAATCTATCCTGTTCTCGTATTTTAAGATCATACAACTATTTGTGGTCCACCTTGTCTGCGTACTCATACAGAGAGATGCTATTAAGACAACACCATTATAATTATGTCTCCCCACTCAAATCGGTGTCTGAAATATGCTGCGGAATCTGCTGATCTTTACCATGCGTTGTGGGACTGCCCCATAATCAAAAGATTTTGGAGAACAGTAGCCCAATACGCAAGTCAGAACTTGGTAACCTTTGCCCCTCACTTGCCAAAATGGGCAATATTCAGGGAGTATATGATAGATGGGCTGAAGGTACCCAAGGGCACTAAAAGGTTGTTACCTGGAGGATATACCCAGACCCACCCCAATTTAGGATCTTTTTGGAAAAATTGCAGCAATTTTTCAAATTCGATTGGACAGATACAGCTTCCAACAAAGAAAAGAAAGTCAAACCATTCTTTAATACACGGGAAAGTTTTATTAATACGCTGACCCCGGAACTTCGAGAGAGGGTTCTGGATACATTTAAGGACACTGAATAGTATATTGGGAGACTAATAGAGGGTGACCCTCCAGTTGTGGGGGGGATAGCCACAGGGTGCCTCCCCTGTCCTCAGCCGAGGTAACAAACACCTGAGTTGGGAACTGAACTGCACTAGACATGCATACATGAGGTTTTTTTTAATTTTTTTTTCTCCTCCTGGGGCTTGAAGAACAAGATACAGGAATTGGTGGTGATGCTTATCTATAAACAAGACACTGTATTGGAAATATTGCCAAAACAATTGTTTATTTTCTTTTGGTCATATACTTTATATACTATACTATATACCCGTCCTCAATAAAATTTGTGTTTAGTCTCCCAGCTTTTTTTATTTGTTTTTGGGTTTAATAAGCACTGTTCTGACATAAGTTTAATTAAATTAACAAAAATGTGATCTTCATTCTGTTTAACTTATTTAAATGTCTTGAATAAGTAACACACATTAGGTTGCTGATTACTTTCTGGCAATAGCACAAACTTTGTAAGGCTGAGGGCATAGTGTGACAGCCAACACTGGATCTGCTTTTGGAGGGGGCATCTTGTCAGGGATTTCAAATGTGTAAGATTGGAGAAGGGTAGTTAAAAAGATAAACAGTTCCATCCTGGCCAAATGCTCCCCTGGGCAAGCCCGACGACCTAAAACAAAAAAAAAAGCACATGCATTAGCTAATATTTGTTGTAGTGCAATCTTCCAGCAGTGGCTACTCATGAGGATGTCACTTGCTCAATGAAACATCTCTCACAAAGCAAGCACATTAAAGATGGTGCAAATGGCTGATGCTAAAACCACGAAGTTAGCAAGTCTGCATATATTGTGCATTCATTTTACTAGTTATAATTAAACCAAAAAACATAAAATTCGGCCTAGCTACCAAGAAGGTGGTATTCCTATTTAATACTTTCCTCAACAGTTTATGTTGTAGCCAAGCCCAGGTCTATGTCTAAAAACAATCCTGCCTACAAATATAAAACCAAACCAATATCTTTTTGTGGAAGCTTGGAACTTTATGTGGTCTGGACAGCTACATTATTAAACAGCCAGTGCATCCTACTGGAAGAAGCCATTCTTATGCTATGCTATAAGATCCCCTGCTATGTATAACTCTATGGAAGTCAAATTAAATATTCACCTTCTGGGTTCTTGTGGGCACTGTAAAATGCTTTGAACAAAGTTCACTACAGAGAAGCCATCATCGTTTGTTGTGCGCACAGATTTGAGGGAGCAGAGATGCTTCTTTGCAGAGAGTGGCTGCTTGCCACATTTTACAGCCACCATGTGAACCCGGAAGAAGCTTGAGAAAAGTATTTAACCCCATGTTCTTGGAGCCTTTTGTAGAGATGTACACTGCAGGCAATTTCAAAACCTGCCCCTAGGAATAATAGTTAGTGATCCTAAGGTATTTTCAGACAAAAAAAAAAAAAAAAAGGCAGCAGCTCTTTGCATAATCAGTAGGTTTTAATGTTGATTCACAATCCTGATCTCTTTGCACTGCAGTTTGTTTTACTAGTGCCCATTCCTATAGGAGGTCAAAAGTGAACCAACCTGGAACCAAACATTTTATTTTCCTTTAGAAACTGGAAAGTTGACAGGAGTTTATCTGCAAAATTAAGTGAAATAGGTAGCCCCAGGGAAAAAGCAGTAAGTTAGTGCATGGATTGTGGCAGACTGGGAGTACCAAACATTAGGCTATATAGAACATTGACAGCTAAGTTGCACACTGTGGCTCAGAGAATGTGCATTGAAATAGCCATAGGGGTGAAAGTACTGTCATTTGTATCCATTACACCCTGGTAATAGTACTATCAGTTATTACTACTAGATCCCCTCACAAGGTAAGCTCCTACTGCACAGTCTAGGCATACAGATAGAATGGAGAAGTGAGGTAGCGTTACCTGTCCCAAACATCATTGGGAGTTTGCGTGGGTATAAGTATAACAAAAATCTCTACTTTCCCACCTAATCAATGCAGCTTGATTAGTGGCCCCCACATTCTGGAGGCAACAGTACTTCCCTTCAGCCTTGTATCTTTTCCAAAATAGGGAGATAGGGATGATTCGGCTGGTGTTTTAAGAGCCTAAGGATAACAAAAAAAAATGTATTGTGATACAGATTACTCTTACTGGCAATGAGTACCCTTTTCTCACAATACAACTTCAATCAGCTCGCTCTCCCTTTTTACTCCCCCCTCATTCCCCCCACATTTTTTTTTCCTTTTTAACTTTTTGTTAAATTTACTTTCATAATTCTTAACTCTGGCATTCCAACTTTTCAGTATCTCCAGATGAGTTGTAGGTCATATGATAGCTTATTCCCTAGTATAATTGTAACTTTAACTTAGCTGTAGGGATGAGCAAGCCCGAGCTGCAAAGTTCAGGCCCCTGAACCCGAGCAAAGACTTTAGCGTCCATGCTCAGGTTCGGCACTCAGCCGAAACTGGGAAGCTGTTTGATTGGCTGGCGAGCAGCCAATCAACCAGCTTTTTATAACTGCCCACCATGCATTAGACCCTTTTTGGCTTTAATAAACTAGTTACTTGTGCGCAAACCTTGCATTAGACCCCTTTAGGCTTTGATAAAATATTTACCTTGCATTATACCATTTTAGCTTTTGGTAAAATGTTACTTGTGGGCACACCTTGCATTAGACCCTCTTGGGCTTTGGTAAGCTAGTTACTTGTTGGCACACCTTGCATTAGACCCTTTTGAGCTTTGGTAAGCTAGTTACTTGTTGGCACATCTTGTATTAGACCATCTGGGGCTTTAGTAAACTAGTTAATTGGCACATCTTGCATTAAACCCACTTGGGCTTTGATAAAGTAGTTACTTGGCACACCTTCCATTAAACCCTCTCAGACTTTAATAATACAATTCTGTGATTCTCATCTGTAGAATTGTTTGCTCTTTCATATCCACTACAGGCTGTCAGCATTTATGAATGGGTTAACTCTCAACCAAAGGGCATGGACTGCAAGACAAAGGTGTGGCTCCTCCTGGCCTATTTACTTCAGGTTGCACTTCCACAATCCAGTAATTGAAAAGCAGTAGACACAGCTGCCCGGGAGGATAAGGCAGTCTAAGAAGCCCCTATGACTTTTTGGAGACAAAAAAGAGAGACAAGATAAGATCCTCTCTACGTTTCTACAATTATTTTCCTCTTTGTTTTGATGCTGATCAACTATTTACATATTTACAAGCTCCACTAGGACTAGTCATCCAAAGCATAGATAAAGTAACCTAGCAGAAGGCAGGATCTGATCCTGATTCTACAGGCGAGAATCACAGAATTGTATTTTCTATCCTAATCCACTCAGGGCCATTAGCATGCAGTAACAAATGAGACCTCCAAAAGCAATGCCCTTACTTTAGGGTGGGATCCCAAGTATTAATCTTATTATTTAAATGAAGAGTAAGCTATTTCAACTCCTTGCTTACTACTGTCTGTAACACCCTCCTACCAAAGGCGTCATCTGCCTGACATCTACCTTATAAAAATTTGCAAATGTATGAGCTGAAGTAGCAGCCCTGTATACTATTTCGACTAAAGGCTGGTGGTGCTAAAAAGCCCAGGAAGTTCCTAAAGTTTGTGTAGAATGAGCAGTAACTCAAAAGGGGGATTCTTCCCCAGAGGCCCCTATCACCGCTTGTCTAATCCAACACCTGATGGTAGAACAAAACCCTCCATAGCCCCTCCGCTATAATAAATAAGGAGTCTGATTTATGGAAGGCTTGTGTAGCTGAGATAAAATGTTTTAGTGCTCTCACTACATCAAGAGAATGAAGGTCCTTCCTTTCTTCCTTTCTTCTGGCTAACTGAAGCAGGACATAAGGTGGGCAAAAACCACCCTCAAGTCCCAAACAGGCAGAATAGACTTACATGGAGGACGCACATGAGTGACCTCCTGCAAAAATGTCCTAATAAGTTTATTCTCAGCAATGGGTTTCTGAAAAAAAAGATATCTGTCCTTTTAGAGTGCTCAATTAAAGACCCTCATCAAGACCCTTCTGCAAAAATTCCAGAATTATGGAGATAGAAACTTTCTACAAGCAAAACCTGTAGATTCATACCAAGCGATAAATACCCTGAAACATTATTCGTATGAATCTGGCAGATAAACACTTCTCTGCCAAGCCGAAGATTTCAATAGCCAGGCAGATCAATGCCAGAAGTCTTAAATTGGGGTTCCATAGAGGCCCTTGTGTAATAACATCCGGATCTTCTGGCAAACTCCAAGGGTCGCCTTTCGACATTCTAACTATGGCTGAGAACCAGCTTCTCCTTGGCCAACGAGAAGCCACAAGAATTGTTATAATGCATAAAGAATCTTGAATCCTGACCAATGAAGAGTCAGTGCATCTGTCGCTATTGCTAGTGGCTTGTGAGGGAGGGTTTTGAGTGAGGGGTGGGAGGGAGGGTTGTGAGTGAGGGTGGGAGGGAGGGTTGTGAGGGAGGGTAGGAGGGAGGGTTGTGAGTGAGGGTGGGAGGGAGGGTTGTGAGTGAGTGTGGGAGGGAGGGTTGTGAGTAAGGGTTGTGAGTGAGGGTTGTGAGTGAGGGTGGGAGGGAGGGTTGTGAGTGAGGGTGGGAGGGAGGGTTGTGAGTGAGGGTGGGAGGGAGGGTTGTGAGTGAGGGTGGGAGGGAGGGTTGTGAGTGAGGGTGGGAGGGAGGGTTGTGAGTGAGGGTGGGAGGGAGGGCTGTGAGTGAGGGTGGGAGGGAGGGAGGGAGGGCTGTGAGTGAGGGTGGGAGGGAGGGAGGGAGGGCTGTGAGTGAGGGTGGGAGGGAGGGAGGGCTGTGAGTGAGGGAGGGAGGGCTGTGAGTGAGGGTGGGAGGGAGGGAGGGCTGTGAGTGAGGGTGGGAGGGAGGGAGGGCTGTGAGTGAGGGTGGGAGGGAGGGCTGTGAGTGAGGGTGGGAGGGAGGGCTGTGAGTGAGGGTGGGAGGGAGGGCTGTGAGTGAGGGTGGGAGGGAGGGCTGTGAGTGAGGGTGGGAGGGAGGGTTGTGAGTGAGGGTGGGAGGGAGGGTTGTGAGTGAGGGTGGGAGGGAGGGTGGGGGTGAGTGAGGGTGGGAGGGAGGGTGGGGGTGAGTGAGGGTGGGAGGGAGGGTGGGGGTGAGTGAGGGTGGGAGGGAGGGGGGTGAGTGAGGGTGGGAGGGAGGGGGGTGAGTGAGGGTGGGAGGGAGGGGGGTGAGTGTGGGAGGGTGGGGAGGGAGGGTTGTGAGTGAGGGTGGGAGGGAGGGTTGTGAGTGAGGGTGGGAGGGAGGGTTGTGAGTGAGGGTGGGAGGGAGGGTTGTGAGTGAGGGTGGGAGGGAGGGTTGTGAGTGAGGGTGGGAGGGAGGGAGGGAGGGTTGTGAGGGAGGGTGGGAGGGAGGGTTGTGAGTGAGGGTGGGAGAGAGGGTTGTGAGTGAGGGAGGGAGGGTTGTGAGTGAGGGTGGGAGGGAGGGTTCTGAGTGAGGGTGGGAGGGAGGGTTCTGAGTGAGGGTGGGAGGGAGGGTTCTGAGTGAGGGTGGGAGGGAGGGTTGGGAGAGTTGTGAGTGAGGGTTGGGTGGGAGGGAGGGTTGTGAGTGAGTGAGGGTTGGGGGTGAGGGAGGGTTGTGAGTGAGGGAGGGTTGAGAGTGAGGGAGGGAGGGTTGTGAGTGAGGGAGGGAGGGTTGTGAGTGAGGGAGGGAGGGAGGGTTGTGAGTGAGGGAGGGATGGTTGTGAGTTAGGGAGGGAGGGAGGGTTATAAATGAGGGAGGGAGGGTTATGAGTGAGGGAGGGAGGGAGGGTTGTGAGGGAGGGTTGTGAGTGAGGGAGGGAGGGAGGGTTGTGAGGGAGGGAGGGAGGGTTGTGAGGGAGGGAGGGTTGTGAGGGAGGGTTGGGGGTGAGGGAGGGTTGGGAGTGAGGGAGGGTTGTGAGGGAGGGAGGGAGGGAGGGTTGGGAGGGAAGGAGGGAGGGTTGTGAGTGAGTGAGGGAGGGTTGTGAGTGAGTGAGGGAGGGTTGGGAGGGAGGGTTGTGAGTGAGGGAGGGAGGGAGGGTTGTGAGGGAGGGTGGGAGGGAGGGTTGTGAGGGAGGGTGGGAGGGAGGGTTGTGAGGGAGGGTGGGAGGGAGGGTTGTGAGGGAGGGGTGGGAGGGAGGGTTGTGAGGGAGGGTTGTGAGGGAGGGTTGTGAGGGAGGGTTGTGAGGGAGGGTTGTGAGGGAGGGTGGGAGGGAGGGTTGTGAGGGAGGGTGGGAGGGAGGGTTGTGAGGGAGGGTTGTGAGGGAGGGTGGGAGGGAGGGTTGTGAGTGAGGGTGGGAGGGAGGGTTGTG